>CM069151.1:31639553-32839553 GCA_035221665.1 Okamejei kenojei | reverse complement strand
CATATACAAGGCAGACTGGGCAAAAATGGCAGGTTCTCTTCTATGAAGGACATGATTGAACCAGATGGAGTTTTACAACAATCTAGTGGTTTGGTGACACCCTGACTGAGATTAGTTCCTTAAATATTTGAATTTAATTTTCCAGCTCCAGATCAATGATCCAGAAATCAATATGCTGATCTAATAAATTAGCATCTACTTTATCATACCTCCTAAAGAAGCAAGAGTGAATTGAAAATGCACCTTTGGAGGCCATTCACAGAAAGAAAAATCAGTGCCATGGTATCCCATCCAGTTTGCACTGACTCTTACCATTCTTATTACACGGATATAGAAATCCAATCGTCAGAATCAAATGTCCATGAGCCGCCACAATGTTATTCCGTCATTATGGCCTCCCCTTAGAGAAAGATCAAACACAGTTTGCATTCACAACAGTGAACACACTGACAAATCGCCTTGATTAGCAAGGGTTAAACCCCTGTCTCACCGTGCGAGTTGACCCACGAGTGACCCAGAGTTGTCACTCGCAGTAATCACGTACACTAAACGTAGCGGGAATGTCAGAACTCTTGCGAGCAACTCGTGGTGCTAACGGCAGGTACCCGTGAAACTTGGTAACTCGTGAAAAAAATCAAACGTGTTTGATTTTTTCCACGTCAAATTTACAGTTCAAGTTAAAAATTGAAACATTTTAAACTCGTTTATAACGTGGTGGCCCGTGCGTTTACCTTAAGTGATTCGTGAGTCTACCGTGGGAACTCTTTTATCTCAGCGGGCAGGCAGCATCTCCGGGGAGAAGGAATGGGTGACGGGATGACATTTCCAAATTTCTCCAGCCCCATGTGTTCACTTTTTTCAACTAGCATCTGCCCTTTCTTGTGTATGACATTATTTGTATTTACAGTGCCTTGTGTCTTGGCAATTCATGATTCACACACACACACAATGCTGGGGTAACTCACACACACACGAACAATGCTGGAATAACTCTCGCACATACACAATTCTGGAGTAACTCAGCGAGACAGGAAGCATCTCCGGAGAGAAGGAATGATGATGTCTCGGGTCGAGACCCTTCCTTACACCACTAACCCAGAGATGCTGCCTGTCCCGCTGAGTTACTCCAGAATTGTGTGTGTGCGAGAGTGTGCGTGCGAGAGTGTGTGTGTGTGTGTGTGCGAGTGTGTGTGCGTGTGTGTGTGCGCGTGTGCGTGTGTGTGTGTGTGTGTGTGTGTGTGTGTGTGTGTGTGTGTGTGTCTCTCTCTCTGTCTGTGTGTATCTGTGTGTGTGTGTCTGCTGTCAGGTCCCGGAGGCCGCTCAAAGTCAGTCACCTGAGGTGCTTCCTTCCTCGGAAGTGGCGGCCAGTTCTGCTGTCTGTGCTCGGAGCGCTGCGGCTGCCACCCAAGCTAATTCACTCCCTGGCCACAATAAAACCATATAGAAATGACAGCACGGAAACAGGCCATCTCTGCCCTTTTACTCCGCGCCGTTTACTGTCACCTAGTCCCATCTACCTGCACTCAGACTGGAGCGTGGCAATTGGGTTACTGACCCCAATCCCCTCCTTCACAACGCCAGACTCCCCAAATACTATGAACTGAGCTCTCCCCCCACCCCGGGAAATACAGTATTTAAAAACATAAAGCACCAAGAAATGCACTTACCACATTATTGGTTGGTGGAGGGTGCGCATTTTCCCTTTGTAGGTCGTATTAATAGATGCGGCTGCGCTGAAATAACTCAAAGCCACAGGATGGAGATGTCTTTTAACATTGTTGCTTTATTAAAATATACCTTAATTCACGGTTGGCTCAAGAGTAACGGGAGAGGAACTTGGTAACTCGGAGGAGGAACTTGGAACATCGCAGAAATGACATACCCGTGGGAACTCGGTTAAACACTTGAACATAAACTTGAAGTCTCGTACACAACCACGAGTCTTTCACTCGGGGTACCTCGTGGGTCAACTCGCACTGTGAGACAGGGCCATTACTTTCTCATCTTTTTCCTTGACTGCCTAAAAGTATAATTACCTTGGTGATTTTTTTCCTCAGATGCAAGCAATGAATTTAAAGTTAAGTGAAAATGACATTTCCTTAGATCTCTTGGATCTATTCTCTGTATTTAAATGATTCATTGTTATTGAGTTTCTTTACTGTAGTTCTACTGCTATATTAAACTTTAAATTAGTTATAAATAAGGATAAGTCTGGATCTTGGGGGAAGTACTAAATTGAGAGAGGGCAAATTACAATATTATTATTATTAGGTAGGTGCTCGGAGAATACACTGCAAACAACTGTGATTGAGTAAATCTACATCTGTCATGAGGGAATCGTTTAATCGTTTAAGGGAACCATGGATGACAATAAAAGATTGTAAATTTGTCCTTAAAGAAAAAGGAGACAAAGGCAAGTATTAGGAAAATGAAATCAGACTTAGCCTTTGAGGAATATAAATAAAAGCAGGAAACAATTCAAGCAGGGAATTTGGAGGCGTAAAATGAAGTAATATAATGAAGTGTTTAAGAAGGAACTGCAGATGCTGGAAAATTGAAGGTAGACAAAAATGCTGGAGAAACGCAGCGGGCGAGGCAGCATCTATGGAGCGAAGGAAATGGGCAACGTTTCGGGTCGAGACCCTTCTTAAGACTGTGAGGGTGGGTGGGGGTGCTGTGGGAAGAAGAAGTCTTCCAGTCTTTCTAGATGCAGCAGAGGTTCACATGCACCTCCTCCAACTTCATCTATTGCATCCGCTGCTCTAGGTGTCAGCTGCTCTAAATCGGTAAGACCAAGCGTAGGCTTGGCGATCGCTTCGCCCAACACCTCCGCTTGTTTCGCAATAACCAACCTGATCTCCCGGTGGCTCAGCACATCAACTCCCCCTCCCATTCTGAATCCAACCTTTCTATCCTGTGCCTCCTCCATGGTCAGAGTGAGGCCCACCGTAAATTGGAGGACCATCATCAAATATTTCGCTTGGACAGTTTACACCCCAGCGGTATGAACATTGACTTCTCTAATTTCAGATAGTCCCTGCTTTCTCCTCCCCTTCTCAGCTCTCCCTCAGCCCACTGTCCCTGCCCCTTCCTTTCTTCTTCTCGCCCCCCCCCACCCGACCCTCACATCAGTCTGAAGAAGGGTCTCGACCCAAAACGTTGCCTATTTCCTTCGCTCCATAGATGTTGCCTCACCCGCTGAGTTTCTCCATCATTTTTGTCTACCATAAAATGGGGGATTAAAGAGAATCCCAAGGCTTTTCATACGTACTTTAAAAAAAGAGGGAGCAGGTAGGACCACTCAGGCATAAAGAAGGAAATTTATATTTGGACTCAGAGGATGTAGACGAGCCACTAAACGTGTACTTTGCATCAGTCTTCACCAAGAAGAAAGCCATGGAGGATAGCGAGATCAGTGAGTAATATATGCTTTGGCATTTTTCAATCATGAGGATGGTGGTGCAGGGTCTCTTGGAGAGCATTAAGATGGATGAGTCCCCAGGACATGATGGGATCTATCCCAGGTTAATGAGAAAGGCAAGAGAGGATATTGTGAAGGGCTAACAAAGCTCTCTATATCCTCTCTAGCCACAGACAAGCTTCTGGAGGATTGGAGAGTAGCCAATATTGTTCCATTATTTAAGAACTGAAATAGAGATAATCCAGGAAATTATAGGACGGTGACCATCACATCAGTAATAAGAAAGCTATTGGAGAGGGTTCTGCGGGGATAGGATTTACTCACGTCTGGAAGACAATGGGCTAATTAGGGACAGTTAGCATGGCTGTGTAGGGGCAGGTCATGCCATACAAACTTAATTGCATTTGTTTGAATAGGTGACAAAAGTGATTAAGGAGGTTTGGGCAATATTTGTTGTCCTCTTTGACTTCAGTACGACATTTGACAAGTTTCCTTGTAGTAGGCTGATCCATAAGATTAGATCCATCGGAACCACATTGTTTTAGTACTTTGAATTCAGAATTGGCTTACCCATAGAAGACAGAGGGTAGAGATGGAAGTGTGTTATTCTGGTTGAAGGTCTGTGACCAATGGTATTCGAAAAGTTATCAATGCTGCTACCTCTTGTTTGTACTATGTATAAATGACTAAAATGAAAATGTACATGGGTTGGTTAGTATGTTTACCAGACAACATAAACAATTGAGGGGTTGCAGATAGTGAAGATGGCTGTCAAAGCATACCATAGTACATAGAGCAGTTACAGATATGGGTGGAGAAATGACAGATGGAGTTTAATCTGGGCAAATATGAGGTGTTGCACTTTAAGTAAGTGGAATGTAAGGGGAAAGTCTAATGGCGAGATCCTTAAATGCACTGATATACAGATAAATATTCATGTTCAATACCACAGCTTATTAAAAGTAGCAGCACACGTGTAGAGTGGCAGAGGCAGCATGTGGTATGTCTATCTTCATCAGGTCACCGAGTATAAAAGTTAGGGAATAAACATTTGGTTAGACAGCATCTGGACTATTATGCACCTTTCTGGTCACCCCATTCCAGAAAGGATATGGAAATGTGGAGATGGTGCAAAAGAAGTTTACCAGAATGCTGCCTGAACTAGAGGATATTAGCTACTATTGAGGAAGTATTGAGCAAACTTGGATTGTTTTCTCTGGAGCATCAGACCAAAGGGGGGGGGGGTGGGGGAAGATCTAATAAAAGTTTATCAAATTATAATACATCGAGAGGGTAGACTGTCAGAATATATTTCCCAGGGTGGAAATATCAAATACACAAGGGCATAGTGTTAAAACGAGAGGAAAATATTTAAAGGAGATGTGCAGTGCAAGTTTTTATGAAACACACAAAGTGGTAGGTACATGGAGCACGCAGCCATAGGTGGCGGTGGAAACAGATACGATGGTGGCGTTTAAGATGCTTTTAGATAAGTACATGGATATACAGAGAATGGAGGTGTATGGATCACCTGCCGACAGAAGGGAATAGTTTGGCATCCCGATCAACACAGATATCGTGGGCTGTAAGGCCTGTTCCTGTGCTATATTGCGCTTCAATCACCAGGTACAATGCAGTGCAGGCTCAACAAAATGCAGTGTGACTTTTCATCACAGTGGGGACAAACATAGCATTGATATGAAAACCTGATTAATTTACGAGTGAGCAATGACAAATGTAATTTGGAAATAAGACGACTGAATGTTGCATGACAAAATTTGTTTTAAAATAACATTGCATTATTAATGATGTCAACAGTTCTGTAATGGTTACCAGACACCTATCACTAGCCCTAGCTTGAATCAATTTAGGAAGTGTCCAGGTCTTGGAGTAATGTAAATTCATTTGGAAACATAATTTCACAAACATATAACATTGTTCAATGTTTTAAATAATTTTGAGCCCAGCACTTTTACAGTATGCCACTAAATCGACACATGTCCAGAAATGATCCCAAATGTTTCTGGAAATTTCCAAGTTACGGCAAAGCAAACAAGTTAAATAAAATTATTGTAATTGATTTTGCTTTTTTTTTTAAAGTTATATGGAATTTTGTTTTGAATTTCACTTTACATCTATCCTCTCCTCTTTTTATGTCCTTCCCTCAAGAGTACCACAAAAATGAAGAGTGCTATTTCTAATTTTACCAAATAGTAAATTTATTCAATTACACTCCCAGCTTTTACACAAATTTTGCTTCAATATGATCCATTAAAAAAAATTATGGAGCTAAACTCCCAACTATACAAAACAGAACTAATCTGAATAGAGGCTTTTATTATCTGGAACAAAATAATCTGTTCAAATTATAAACACAAAAGCGAAATTGTGAAATACAACACAGGAAACCATAGGAAACATATTGCATTTCTCTGTCATGCGCAAGTGTCGCTTTCTGTGGGTGGTTTTATATATACCAAGCAAACTATGACCACGATGTGTTGCAGTGTTACTGTAGCAACTTGGGTAGTCTTATGTACAGTATAAAATTATCTACATAATTTTGTGACAAAATTTAAATCAGGCAACAAAAATTCATATCCCTCTCTCAATTTATCCTTAATTTTCCCACAATGGTTGCTTTGCCATATAAGTGAGGCCATACTGAATACCATGAAACAAACTCAAATAATGGAGATTAAAAACATGTGTAAAATAAGAAAGTAATCTGTGGAGTCTGATACATGTATTCAGATTTACAGGGTTCAAAGGACATAATAATGAGAAAATAATATGCATATGGCCTGTTTAAAATGAACAAAAACATAATAAAGTAAATATATACTCATATCTAGCTTTGACTATCTACTAGCTTTGACTATGATTTACTCAACGATGGTCTCTTGCAAATTGGACCCCGAATAGTAGAGAGTGAGGACGACCCCCTTCAACCTCAGTCGACTACACCGAAAACCAACTACGAATAGCGACGAGTGGCTACAGCTCAAATGATCACCTGAGAAAATGATGTCATGTTTACAATTTTTTTTCACTATAAAATGGCTGCCAGTTTTTTTTAAACCATTCTGAGCCATGCGTGCAAGGAAGGAACTGGTGAGGAGGACGATGGCAGTAAAAATACAATTCCTGCTGTTTGCAGCAGACCTTTTGTTTGTGCAGACTAAAGGCAGAAGGGCAAGAACAAGGTTGAAGAGGAAGCCCAAGAAGATGTCTCAGTGGGTGAAGCCCCTCTTGCAAAGGAGATTCAGGTTGGGAAAGTATGAGAACCTGATAAATGTGCTCCATGAAGAGGATTTGTCTGCTTTTAAAAACGATTTTGATTACCTTCGATTACCTACGATAGCATTACGACCTACCTCGACTAAACCTGTGAGTAAAAAAATATTGATTTTCTCCTTAGCGACGTGTTTTTAAAACTCGCGAGCATTTTTCAGATTGCTTAAAAAAACGCCGCGACCTAACGGAAGCCTCGAGTACGCGGGGACTACTTTCGAAAATGAAGCATAGTTACAAAGACATTCCAGGACCTCGTGTCGACCATGCTGCGAGTATAAGTCGAGGGCAAACTCTTCTAAACTCGAGAATTGGGTCCCCACTGTGGGACAGGCCCTACCACATCCTTTTTTTTAACTGGCAGGTTCATGCAGCCTACAACAGTATCCAGTAGATTTACCTTGAATTACTTTTAGGAAGCATATTTTCTGATAAAAGAAATGATCAATACACCAGGAATAAGCCTGCTTCAAAATAGTGCCACCTGAATTAATGAAGCAACAAAATGCCTTCGATTGACATCTTAACAAAAGCAAGAAACCTGTAGTAAAGCAGAACTTCCATCGTACTGCAATGGAATGAGAGCCTAGATTCAATTCAGATACTGGTAAGGGACTCGCAACCACTGATTATGATCTCTCATGAAAGATAAGAAATGCCATCAACTTTGTATGAAGAAAGTTGTCAATGTGTCAACCAAACTATTCAGACGAACAATAAAAGGAAGCTAGACATAAAAAGCTGGAGTAACTCAGCGGGACAAAATTTTGTTTTGTCCCGCTGAGTTACTCCAGCTTTTTGTGTCTATGATCAGTTTAAACCAACATCTGCAGTTTCCTTCCGAAAC
This sequence comes from Okamejei kenojei, assembly GCA_035221665.1. Classification (NCBI taxonomy): domain Eukaryota; kingdom Metazoa; phylum Chordata; class Chondrichthyes; order Rajiformes; family Rajidae; genus Okamejei; species Okamejei kenojei. The sequence continues at coordinate 32,831,991 of CM069151.1, read as the reverse complement.
AAAAGGAAGCTAGCAGTTTAAACAATGCATCCAATTGCATTATAGAGAACATGGCTGCACCCAGCACAAACCGAAGCAGTCAATATACTTGGGCAATCATCCTGATGAATGTCATAGCCAAATTCCTGAATCTAGGTTAAGTTGTGCTCTCAAAGGTTACAATTCAGAATTGCAAATGCTGATCAATGAGAAAGATTATAGTCAAAACTACGTTGTACACTGTCATTGACTTTTGCTTGCACCTTTGGTTGGTTGGCAGATTAATCAGAAAGTAACTCTTCTGTATTTACACTATTAATATACAAGCCAAGCCTATTCTATCTGTTTTAATATTTGGTATAAATTAAATGGTTTGATTTTACATCCAAGAAACTTTAGAACATATTTCTTCGTTTAACTTGAAAGTGCCTTGGTGTGGGGAACGGGGGACAAGGATTTCTAAGTATTTGTCGGCAACTTGTTAATAGCTTTAAAAGTTTACAAAACCAAAGACCTTCACAAACTATTACAATAATCTTGAAATGTTTTTGTCAATGCAACATAGTCCAAAGACCTGAGAATTATGGTACAAAATTAACCTTCAGTTAAACTAACTCTTAGTTTTCCTGGATATTTTTTTCCTGTCAGTTAATGCAGCTCTCTCTAGTTGTCAAACACTATTAAAAAAAACAGAATATGATTGGACAAATTCTACTCGCCTTTCTTGATTTTGCAGCAAACTGTTCCTTGTCTCCACTTTTCTTTCGCTTTTTCTCATTTACCTTTGTTACCCTTGTGGCTGTTAATGTGATAGTTGTAGGGATTTGCTGAAAGGCAGTGTACAGCTCCACAGGTACCTCATCTCCACTTTCTGTTGCACTGGTATCGCCGTCTATTTAAAAGAAAAAAACAAAATCTGAAACAAACCTGCACTCCTATATACATAATAATTTGTACAAAGAGCCAAAATAAAAATTACATATTTTAAAATATAACCCCAATTATCCATTCTTCTATTGTTTGGATTGACTATGAGAATATTCTGAAATTTATGAGAATATTTTGAGGACTCAAGATTATTAATAAACTGGATTACATTCAGAGCAGATGGTGCGATCTCTGCTGCAGAAACTAATTAATTAATGTTATGTTAACTCCCAGACCATTCACGAAAGCACACCCTTAAACAATATTTGCATGAATTCTAATGTCAGTAGTTTCATTAGTGAAATTCACTGAACAGGTAGTTGTATTCAGGTGCAGAGGATGCTATTGGTGTATCAAACAATTACAAGTCTGGTCTGCAAAATAAATTGAGACGTAGAGATTCATCTGATTAGGTTGAGTATTGCAGTGCCAAATGTGTAATGAGTGAATAAAGCATAAGAGTATTTGGCACTTTCCATATTCTGCCTACTTGCATTAATGGTGAATGGTGAGGTTTAGAGAGAGAGAGCTGCCACCAATATGCTGGATAATCAAGGTTATACCCATTTTAAATCTGCACATCTCCAACAAAATGACACATGGAAGCAAGTAAAAATATTATGGACCCAACACAGTGACATGTGGAGCAAGCATATACAAATCAATACATAAAAGATAACTGCTCCACTATTCAAATGCAGTATTTTATGACATTTATTTTGTATGTTTGGATTTAAATGAAATCCAACAAAGGGATATGATATTTTATAGATTGCCAAAATAAGTCTTTGGTTCTTTACCTCATGGATAAACCAGTGGAACTAATATTATTAAATGCAGCATTTTAATAATTAAGATTAGAATCTGAATGTATCATGAAACTGTGTCAGGTTGTCACTTCAAATAAATTTGCTTTGCATTTCATAATCAGTTTCACATTTTATTCATTAAGAACGAAAAAGAATGGAAAATAATAAGCGATGCTCAACAAATACATTGATACCATATTAAGAGGTGTAGAAAGAACAAGAGGATAATGTGGAAAATTAGCAGATATATTTATTGCTTTAAAAAGACGGGTTAATAGGAATTAAAGGTGATAAGTCACCAGGTCCAGATGGTCTACATTCCAGAATATGGAGGGAAATTAAGTGATGAAATAGCAGATGTACTAACCATAATTTTCCAAAATTCGTTGGAAACAGGAATTGTACCAAAGGACTGGAGGGTTGCGAATGTTAACTCCTGTTCAAAAAAGGGGAAAGGGATAAGCCAGATACCGATGGACCAGTTATCCTCACATCAGTATACTGTTAGCGATCACATTGAGGGAACACTTCAAAAGGGATAGTTTGTAAAGGGTATATAGTAATTGATTAATTTGCATCTTTGTGCACAAAGGGAATGTAATAAATGTGATATTTATTAAAGTAAAAAGATAAAAACTGTTGATATTTTTTGTGAAGGCTCATGTTATTAACTATAGATTTAGATAGAAGCACAGCTAACAAACAGGAACAGATAGGTGTTAGGATATTTCTCGAAATGGCAAGATTCAGCAAGGTACATGTGCCAGTGATAATACAGTGGAACCTCTCCTTACTCATACAAATTATATGGTGAGAGGCACAGAGAAATGAACAAACTTAACATAAAACACCAAACGATGGGCATAATGAACTGAAATTAACCGGAATATATAAACAGATTAAATACAGTAGTGTAAATAAATGTAAAATTGTGTACTCAGTGAAAACAAGTACAGACTGTAAACGTCTGTAATGAAGTTGAAAGACAGATCTAGAATAGTAGAATTAAAGATACGTTACATTGATACATACTTTTATTAGTGTTTTACAGATAGAAAGAAATTATTCTGGGCTTCATTAAATTGGGGTTTTTTAAATTAATTCAAAGAGCAAATGATTAACCTGTTCAGAATATGGTTAAGTGTAACTGAAGAACTATGCAGATTGGCAACAGAGAATGGTGTTTGTACAAGGTACAATGCATCCCAACAAATTCACCTAAGGGATGAAAGGTTATGTCAGGATTGAATTTACAGAACGGTTAATAACTGCAATGGAGTTACAAAACAATGGAAGATTCCAATCGTTTACCACTCTTTAAAAATAGCACTGAATATTATAAACATACGTAATGAATCAGTAGTTGTCCACGTTGAACAACTTGAAAGGAGCACTAAACATAGCAAGCATGCAGATTGTAATTTAGCCGAGAGACTTCAATCTCCATCACCAAGGATGACATGGTAGCACAACTACTGACCATAATGGGTCAGACCGGGCATACAATTGATGGTGAATGAGCCAAGATGAAGTAAACTACTTTGAACCCAATCTCACCAGCGAACACTGTTTTGCATGTTACAGATACGCCGGTGCATCATCTCTGCATAGTCCTACTGGAGGCATTATCATCTTCATCATGAGAATGGCACTACTCTTATGACAGTACTTTTATGCAAAGTGGGATACGTTCAAAATAGGACTGGTGGCTTAAATCTAAACATCTACAACAAACTGGATGGCCATTGGTAACAGCAGAATTACATTTCACAATTTATAGCCATGGCCTAGCATATCCATCAATCTACCACAAGCAAATACATTAGAGGTCCAATCCTAGATCGGGGCAATGTGCTAAATGCAATATTCTTAATTGACACAGCATGCATACCACATTGTGGAAGCAGCATGCTGCAAATAAAGTTAAGTATTCCAAAACTAATCCATCACACCAAAAGATCTACCATTCTGTACATTCAGCCATGGATGGGTGAGATCAATTAATTAACAGAGGTAAACACCATCTGGAGGGAGCTGTTGGGAATGTGGGTCAAATAAAAATGGGTTTAATGTTGGATAGGTGTAACTGGGCAGTTGGTGGACAGTGCAGACACAATGGGTCGATGGACCCGTTTCAGTGTTGCACTTCCCTATGATTATGTGACCATGAACATCTAATTCTCAAAGATGGTTGAAGAAAACAAATGTGAACAATAACCAGTAATGACAAGTACTTTATTCCTCCCGGTCTCCCCCTTAGGTTCCAGCCATCACAGAAACAATTCTTTAGCCAATTTCCGTCATCTCACCTTATACCAAGAAATTGTAAATGCATTGGATATGAAAAAACCTTGGACACGGATAACATCCTGGAGCAGGTGTTGTAACCTTGTGTTTCCCAGTCTGCAGCTCAAGCCAAGCTGTTCCAAGTACAGTTACAAGACCCACATCCATCGAACAGAGAGGAAAATTGCCCAGGTACATGAAATCCACAAGAAGCATGACAATTCCAATCCAACCATGTGCCACTCAAGTTACTTACACACAGAAAGTTACTCAAGAAACAGAGTTACATACACTGCAGTTACTTACACACATCGAGTGGTAGGTACCTGGAATGCACTGCCAGTGGAAGTGGTGCAAGTAGAAACGATAGTAATATTTAAGAGGTATTAAGACATGAACAGGCCGGAAATATAGACCACGTGCAGGCAGGTGTGCAACTTAAATTGGCGCCTTGATCGGCACAGCCACGGTGAGCCAAGTGGCCTGTTCCTGTGCTGTACTGTTCTATGTTCGATCAAATCGCCAAGTTCCAGTAGTTCTTAGCAATTTCACTGCAAAATCTGGATGCTGACGCCAACTAGTTTTCTGGTGCAGGTCAGTGGACAGGAATAGCTCTAAGGGAGGAGGCAACTATTTCAGACAATTTACATTTTCTGAATTAATTATATTTAATTATCAACTGCATTTAATTATTTCAAGTGTTTTCTAGCATGGCCCTCTGAAGACTGTGGCAGTAATGTGGCAGACCATTGCTACACATGCACTTGGTGAACTTTGTGGACACAAACGTAAAATCAGGACAGTCCTACCAAAGTGAAATATGGAGACACAATAATCAAATTATAGACTGGAAATTGAAAAAAAAAACACAAATAGAGGGGAAAACAATGGATGAAAGAAGGAAAAACTAACAGAAGGAAAATGCATTAAAAAGAACTTGACAATTCCCTACAACAGAAATGAGACCGAACTGTTAAAAACAAATTCTCATTTCTAATCCAAGAGAAGTATGTTAGTATTCAATTAAGAATGATCCTGAAAATGGAGAACATGCATTGCAAGTTGAGTTGATGATGTCCAATGGAGCTGCATACAGTCTGAAAAAAATGCATGTGCTAATTTACCACAATTATAATCACAAAGTATGCGTTTGTGTGTGTGTGTGTGTGTGTGTGTGTGTATTATATACATTTTTATTTATATATATATATATATATATATATATATATATATATATATATATATATATACACATACATTTAAAGGGACAAAAACCTAATTTCAAAATTTCAAACTCTGCAATGAAGAATGGATAAGTGTTGATTTGGAAAGCCATGGACTTTTGGGAAAACAAAAATTAGAGATGATGCAGTAGTTGGAAGGAATAAGAGCAAGAGTGAACTTTTGAGGAGTGGTTAAAGATTTTGAGACATACCCTGACAGGACAACCTTTAAATTGTCAACCAACACATGTACCACAAAAAGATGACAAACTAGTTTAGTGGAATAGGAGATACTAAAAAGCAGGAAATAGAGATTGAAAACTCAAGAGAAATTTTACAGATAGAAAATTATGGCAAATGAACAAATGAGCCTCACTTAAATACTGCAGATTAGAATATTGAGTATTTAATAGATTAAGTATTGTTTTCTGTTGTTGGTCTGAAATTTTAAAAAGTTAAATGCAAATCAAACCTACAATTATAAAAACATTTGCAGCACTTTGGTAACTTTTTCTCACAGTTGAAGTGATATTCAGCTGTGTCAAATGGAAGGCTAAAATTGAAGTGGAACAGATGCATTAAGACACAAGTTGGTGAAAGAAAATTATATGGCCAAGTCATCTTATGATATATGTATTTTCTGTGGCTCACAACCAATCTCCTTTATTTCCTGCATTTCTGCTCTCATCTTGTTTCCTCCCAGAAAGGCAAGGAAAATGTTTCTCTGGTCTGTACCTTCTCACCCACCACCATCAACATATCATTCCCTATATTTTCTTTCAACAATATTCCATAACCTGACACATTATCCTTTGTTTTCATTTTAACATTTTTAAAAGTACCATTATCTCCTCCAAACTCTGATTCATTCCTTACCCCTGTCCCTAGTACTTTCCCTACAAAGCACCATTTTGCTTTTATTTTGTCTCTTTCCAATGTTCAGGGACCTAAGAGGCTCTTCCAGGTGAACCAGCAATTTACTACCATTTTAATGCATGGCAACAGGTGCTCATGATATTTGATTTATCCAGTGTATTTCTTGTACGTTGGATAAATCAAACATAAATCAGGTGCTTGCTTTAGAGAACCCATTTTGTCTGAAAGGATAACCCCAAACTTTAATTGTCACTTCAAATCTCCTTCCTACTATCACAAAGACCTATTTGCCTTTGTTCTCCAATGTTTCATTAAAGCCCAACATAAGCTCATGGAATAGCACCTCATCATCTGTTTAGGCACATTGCAGCCTCAGGGCTCATTCGAGATCTCAGTAATTTCAGATAACCAGCCTTTCCGACTTGTCCAGTTCTGGTGCAAGTTCCTTCACTTGCATCGTTAACCAATGTTTTCTCTCTTCACTGATGTTTTCTGATGTACTGGGTATTTCCAGAATTCACTTTTATTTCAGGATTTCCAGAACTGCTGTATTCTACATCTCACAATTCCATCATACTCTTTATTTTTTCACCCTTCACTAACTGCTCTCTGTCACCTCCCTCCCTTTACAACATTTATTCTAACATTGTTTATTATCATTATATTAAATTTGTACTGTCTATCGCTATTCCTCCCTGCAACTTTAAACAGGCTATTTTCTCACTTTTCCAGTTCTGATTGTCATTGACTCAAAACATTAATCTATTTTTCACTTCACATATGTTGTGTAAACTGTAAAAGATCATCAACATTTTCTATATTTGAAGTATGATTTGCACCACAAGTGTATTTTCTTCTAAAAAGGTTTCCACGTAGAGTAATTAAAAGGTGAACTAATAAAGCGTACAATAGAATTTAAGAATTATTGGACAATGGTGCCAGTTGTTTATTTGCAATAGAGGAGTATTAAGGATTAGAAAAGACACCAAAAGTTAGTTCGGGAAGTATTATAACAGTCACATTATAGTCTGGTACAGAAATAAAAGCATCGAGGGGAAAACAATGGATTAAAGAAGGGAAAACAAACAGAAGGAAAATACCTTTAAAAGAAAACTTGACAATACCCTACAGCAGAAATGAGACCCAACTGCTAAAATGGTTATCAACTTATGATCCAAGAGAAGCATGGTGATATTCAATTAAGAATGATCCTATTATTTAAAAGTGCTTGGCCTTAAAATCTACCCATAATTTTCTGTAACAAGTATAATGACAATTCACATTTAAATACCACAAGCATATAAACAATAACAATAACAGGAAGGCTAGGGAATATAACTGGCAAAGTTACATAAATTGACTGGCAGGTCTGCGGTTTCATAACTCATACCTCAATCTTCTGAAGTTACTTGCTGATTCAGACATTAATAATGGGTGAATCAGCATGATGTAGCTCAATGACATGATACATTTCTCCAAGCGTACCAGAATTTGCCCGTACGGAGTACATTCATTTAAATTGAATTGTGAACGCAGCCCAGACCATCACACAAACCAACTTCTATTGACTCAATTTATACCTGACGCTGCCTCGGCATAATCAAGGACGATTTGCACCCTGGCCACTTTCTCTTCTCCCCTCTACCATCAGGCAAAAGGTATAGAAGTGTGAAAATGCACACCTCCAAATTCAGGGACAGCTTCTTCCCAGGCAACTGAATCATCCTACCACAACGAGAGAGCAGTGCTGAACTACTATCTACCTCATTGGTGATCCTCGGACTATGCTTGATCGGTGTTTACTGGCTTTACCTTGCGCTAAACGTTATTGTAAATGGCTCGATTGTAATCATGTTTTGTCTTTCTGCTGACTTGTTAGCACACGACAAAAGCTTTTCACTGTACCTCGTGTCAATAAACTAAACTAATCTATCATCATCTTACTGCACATGAATAAGGAAATCCAGCTGTCAGCAGGATGTTGGGCTAACCATCCATTACTTATAATACAATCTTAGCACAAAAATATTTTAAGGAAATGATTTTAATGGAAGTGAAAGGCATGGGGAAGCGATAATTTAAACTAATTTCCCATCGTTTTAGCACACTGTCAGCTGCAAAATCTGCCAAATCAAGTTTACAGAATGTTAGAATCATTCAAAGTGTCCAATTTATTCAAATAAACTCTAACTCCAGCTTCTTAACCCTCTGCAAACCACTAAACACTGATAGGCCCACATCCACTTCATCTACGTTGTATCAAAGTAGAATTCTTAAAGTGCAAATTATCCCCAGTTGAAAACAAAATCACATGGTAAAACATATTTTGTATGGTTGTACATGACAATTTTTGATTTTACATAAATTGAAATACCCCCTTAAAGTTATTTTTGATCTGTATTGAGAAAGCAGAAACAATTTTCCTCAATAAACTGTATAATCAAATTCAAAAAACGTCAGATGCTGGATCCCTCTGGTGCTAACAAAGAATATCTGACTCTAAACATTAACTATTTCACGTTCCACAAAAAATGCTTACTGACCTGCTAAGATCTTACTAACCAAAGACTAAAACTAAACATGTGTTTTTAAATATTCGAGAGCTTAAACCTTAGCTATGTTCCAGTCAAATGTTTCACAGCTGCTAGTCTTATGCAGCCTGTGAAAGTTACAGTGCCCTCCATAATGTTTGGGACAAAGACCTATCATTTATTTATTTGCCTCTGTACTCCACAATTTGAGATTTGTAATAGAAAAAAAGTACATGTGGTTAAAGTACACATTGTCAGATTTTATTTTTATACATTTTGGTTTCACCATGTAGAAATTACAGCTGTGTTTATACATAGCCCCCCCCATTTCAGGGCACCATAATGTTTGGGACATATGGCTTCACAGGTGTTTGTAATTGTTCAGGTGTGTTTAAATGCCTCCTTAATTCAGGTATAAGGGAACACAGCACCTAGTCTTTCAATCACCTTTGGAAACTTTTATTGCTGTTTATCAACATGAGGACCAAAGTTATACCAATGAAAGTTAAAGAAGCCATTATGAGACTGAGAAACAAGAATACAACTGTTAGAGACATCAGCCAAACCTTAGGCTTACCAAAATCAACTGTTTGGAACATCATTAAGAAGAAAGAGAGCACTGGTGAGCTTACTAATCGCCAAGGAAGACCTCCACAGCTGATAGAAGAATGCTCTCTGTAACAAAGAAACACCCCCAAACACCTGTCCAACAGATCAGAAACACTATTCAGGAGTCAGTTGTGGATTTGTCATTTAACTCTGTCCGCCAAAGACCTCATGAACAGAAATACAGAGGCTACACTGCAAGATGCATACCACTGATTAGCCACAAAAATAGGATGACCAGGTTACAGTTTGCCAAGAAGTACTTAAAAGAGCAACCACAGTTCTGGAAAAAGGTCTTGACAGATGAGACAAGGATTAACTTATATCAGAGTGATGGCAAGAGCAAAGATTGGAGGAGAAAAGGAACTGCCCAAGATCCAAAGCATACCACCTCATCTGTGAAACACGGTGGTGGGGTGTTATGACCTGGGCATGTAGAGCTGCTGAAGGTACTGGCTCACTTATCTTAATTGATAATACAACTGCTGATGGTAGTAGCATAATGAATTCTGAAATGTATAGACACATCTGATCTGCTCCAGTTCAAACAAATGCCTCAAAACTCATTGGCCGGCGGTTCATTCTACAGCAAGACAATGACCTCAAACATGCTGCTAAAGCAACAAAGGAGTTTTTCCAATGCTAAAAAAGTCAATTCTTGAGCGGCCAAGTCAATCACCCGATCTGTACCCAATTGAGCATGCCTTTTATATGCGAAAAAGAAAGCTGAAGGGGACTAGCCATGTCCATGAATCACAGATTTCAAGCAGTCATTGCATGCAAAGGATATGCAGCAAAATACTAAACATGACTACTTTCATTTACATGACATTGCTGTGTCCCAAATATGGTGCCCTGAAATGGGGGGGGGGGGGGGGGGGAAAGGAGAGACTCTGTATTAACACTGCCGTAATTTCTACATGGTGAAACCAAAATGTATAAAAGTGGCCTTTATTAAAATCTGACAATATGCACTTTAACTAAATGTGTTTTTTTTTTAAATTACAAATCTCGAATTGTGGAGTACAGAGGCAAATAAATAAATGATTGGTCTTATTCCCAAACATTATGGAGGGCAATGTATGCATTGGGCTTTCATACAGTGACAGAACTTCCCAGTGTCAAGGATCCAACAGAACTCCAACAATACAAAAGCATGACACTGTATGATGTTTGAATTTCAGATTGAAAATAGTTTGCAGTTTGGCTGTGTTTTCTGCTGTAGCTGGTTCACAAGTTTGCATTAAGAAACATCTTAAATTTCCTCTTTTCACACAACATTTCACTACTTTGTAGATTCACACTTACCTGACATATTTTCCCTTTTCCTTGTTTGCAGCAACATAGCTCTGTCTCTATCCAAACTCCTGGAAGAATAATTACATGATTACAGTTTCATGCAACTTATCAATAAAATCTTGAAGAATAATATAATATGTTTCATGTTATTAAATGTACATACCGAGGCTGACAACGATCACACAGGTAGGTTTCTGGAATATGCTGCCTGTCAATACCCATGCAATCTATATGCTGCCACACACTACAAATAAAAATTAAAAAGATCAAATTAAGTTGAAAAAACCTGCTACAACTATAAACATTACTTGCACAATTAATGACATAATACATTTAATTTCAAGCCATTACCTTAATCTTTCATAGGAGTTTCTGTAATGCAAACCAACTAGTTGTTAACTTTTAGTTTAAAAAGGAGAAATATGTCATATACATCTAATCTATGAAATAACGACAGCATAACCTACAGCATTGTGGAAAACAGTGATTTTTAATTAAAATTTACAGTGTTAATTTAGGGTTTATAGTAGAAACCAATGGGGTCCTGAAAGAGCCACTTCCTATTCTTTGTTTTATATTTCAAAATTATTTTCAGATCATTCACATATAAATCAACAAGAAAAACTTGGATAAATTTGAAAAATAAACATTTTCAACATAAAAGAATGAAAAATAGCAAAAGTCACACAGCAATAAATGAAATCTTAGAATAAAAGTAGGAAAGTGTGCAAAAAAAGGAAAGTGTGCAACAATAAAATCTCATCTCATCTCACTGAAAATAGAAATATGCAATTCAAAGAAAAATAACAATGTTTCTGCTCAGCTGTTCATATAAGTTCTGCATTATTTTTTATGCCAGCAGATTGATTTGTCTCTTTCACTGTTAACTTGAGTTTAATTTTTAAATAATGGAAAATACAATGTTAATATTTGTTTTGAAGTCCAATTTTCTTTCATTTTCAAACAAGTTGGCAAAGTGCTAAAAGGAAAAAAGGGGACAGTTCGCTCCTTGGGAAAACAAATAAATTAAATTGGTTTCTTCCCTCTGCCACCCCTCCCTACAATCAGTTTGAAGAAGGTTTACTGTTTAGCTTAACATCTAACAAAATTAATAGATTACTAGACCAAGTGCAGACCTGTTGGGTCTGTTCCCCCAACGTGTGATTGCGGGGGAGTGGGCTGGGGAGGGGCGGCATGCAGCGTCACACACACTAACTACCCCCCCCCCCCCCCCGCACAAATGCTATCTACTCCCCTTGATATTATATTAATATTATTAATGTGCTCCTTTTACCCCATAACCGCTCTATCCACTGACGCATAGCCCCCAACTCGCAGGCACGTCTAGAGAAGGAGGGGAGGGGGGTAGAAAGTGAGGGCAGAGCGAGAATGGGGAGAGACAGTGACAGAAGGGCAAGAGACAGAGGGATAGGGGGATGGAGGAGAGGAGAGGGAGGGTGGGTGAGGGTGGGAGCAAGAGATAGGAGGAGAGAGAGGGAGGGAGTGTGAGAGGTGGGGGGGAGGGGAGGGAGGGTAGGGAAGAGGAAGGGGAGAGAGAGGGGAAGGGGGAGGGGGAGGGGGGGGAGGAGGGGGAGGGGGAGGGGGGGGAGGGGAGGGGGAGAGGGGAGGGGGAGAGGGAGGGGGAGAGGGAGGGGGAGAGGGAGGGGGAGGGGAGAGGGAGGGGAGAGGGAGGGGGAGAGGGAGGGGGAGAGGGGAGGGGAGGGGAGGGGAGAGGGAGGGGGAGAGAGGGAGGGGGAGAGGGAGGGGGAGAGGGAGGGGGAGAGGGAGGGGAGAGGGAGGGGAGAGTAGTAGCCCGAGCGATGCTCGGAGCGATCTGAGGACGGTGAGAAGCAGCGGGGGGGGAAAAGCCAATCGTGGCTTCCGCAACAGTGACAGAGCCGGGCTGGGGGTGGTGGAGCAACGATCGCCCCCTGTGATGGGTAGAGAGCAAAGATCCTATAGCGGTATAGGATCTTTGGTAGAGAGGAGAGGTGAGGGGGGGGGGGGGGGGGGGGGGAGCCGGGCGAGTGAACCAAATGAGGAGAGAAGCGGCTTCAGACTCTGGAAACCCACAGCTGGCATGAGCGCGCAGGCGGACGGGGTTTCACAAGCTGTGCCAACAGTGAGGAGAAGGTTCAGCGCGTGAGGCAAGGATCCTATAGCGGAACGGAGCTGTAGAATCTTTGTTCTGCAGAACGTTCTCGACCTTTCTGCTCCTTTAATCCACAGCGACAGGGGGGGGGGGGGCCTTGATTGGTGGGCATGTGGGCATTGTGACGCAGCAGGCAAGCGGCGATTATATTTTACAAAGTGAGTTTTGTGAACAACTTTATTCGAAATCTGGGGAAATAATTGACCGCATTTAGAGAGGAATGCATTTATGAAATCGTAAGTTAAATCCTTCCGAAATTTTAAAAACTTGGGAGATTTCGTAAAAATCTCCAAGTTTTTGCGTCTGGTTTTCAAGGAAATACGTTTCAAAGGCAAAATGACACACACCCACTGAATTTAAAAGTATATCGATAGATGCATAAAATAAAGTGGTTGAGCACTAAGGGGAAAATACTCAAATAGTGAGAGCATGCCTCACTGAAAGAAAAATGGTAGTGGATTTTGGAAGTCATTCATTCCAGTGCTACAACATCACTGTAGAAATTCCTCGAGAGATTGTGCTTGACAAAACTGTCTTCAATGGCATGATTCTTTCAATGGGGATGACTGCATAATATTTCCTTTCATTCCCAACTCCTCAGAAATTGAATCAGTCCATACATCCAAGAAGACCGAGACAACATTCAATAAGCAGAAAGTATCATTCACACTGCACATGTGCCAGAAAATGACAATCAATGAGGAAAATGTCTATCCACCAAATCAACATTCAATGGTATTATCAAGACCCATTCCCCTACCATCAATATCGTAGAGGTCAGCACTGATCAGAAATTAGACTAACGTAGGCATATAAATATGGACGAAAAGAACAAGTGATTTGTACATCCTGTGGTGAATAATTCGCTAGCTGCCATGTGATGGAATATTGTCCAATATTTTCATAAGTGCAACTCCAACAACATGCAAGAAACTCAACATCATTTAGAAGGAACACATTTGATTGGACCTCATCTGCCATCCTAAATATAAACAAACTTCACCACCGATGTAATGTAGCTGTAGTTCCTTCCTCAGGGTTCTCCAACAGCACTTCCTAAACCTTCAAGCACAAGGACAAGAGGCTTAGCTGCATGGGAACATCTCTCTATATATATGCTCATCTTCAAACTGTACAATATCTTGGCTTGGAAATACATCATCATTTCCTGCATCGCTATTGGATCTAAATTCTGGAAACCCCTTCCCAACATTACTGAGAGAGTAACTTTCAAAACAACTGCAGTAGTTCAAGAAGGCCGATCAACATTACTTTCTCGTGCCATAAGGAAAGGTCAATAAACAGTGAACCTACCAGGTCACCCAATCTTAAAGAGCAGAACAAAATCCAATACGGCCATTCTAATGAATAGTTGTGAACTTTACCACAGCATTTTCCCAACACATTTAAAAAATATTAACGGTCCAGGTATTTCTTAAATACAGGAAATTGTGTTAAATATTTTCCATATGGAGTATCCAGCATCACAATTATAAATGTTCAAGTATATGCATGGAGACATGATACAAATAGTGTTCCCCAAATTCTATGCAACAACTCACTGTGGGCAGCAATGAATGGATAATCTGAGGAAGGCCACTTTGTATGAAAAGTAATTTTAAATGAGCACTAGACCAAGTGCAGACCCGTTGGGTCTGGTCCCCGAACGTGCTTCGGTCGCAAAAATCGGCCGCGGGGAAAAAGAATGGCGGCATTTTTGGAGGAGAGCGGGCTGCAGCAGCTGCCGTTATGGTGTGTGGCCAGCAGGAGGCCACACAATGAGTGTGTGTGTGTGTGTGTGTGTGTGTGTGTGTGTGTGTGTGTGTGTGTGTGTGTGTGTGTGTGTGTGTGTGTGTGTGTGTGTGTGTGGTGTGTGTGGTGGAGGGGGGGGGGGGTGAAGGATTATATTTTCAAAAAGTGTACATAAAAATGTCTAAATGTAATGAGGAGTGAATGGGTGAATGTAAAAGTGTAATGTGTAGCAAAATGGAAAATATCTCGGGGTTTGAAAGTGTGGTTTTGGCGAAGCATGAAATCAAAGGACAAATCTGACACACACCCGGTCGGTCGGCAGACACACACACACACACATACAGTTTTAATAGTATATAGATAGATATTTAGGAACAAGCTTTTAAAAATCACATACTGGAATTCACTAATCTTTTTTAAATCCTTTCCATTGTTATTTTCTTAACAGTCCAGTTTTTGTTCAGATTGTTAGCACACAAGGAGAATCTAGTAACAATTTTGTTATTCAAAATGATAATAATTATAGCCAGTGATTTTACATGCCTACTGTTATAATTTGCTTTGAAATAATTTTGTAGCTCTTTTCAATCTTGTAAACTCAGTAAGAAGCACAATTAATGGATATTTCCAGTATCCTCTGACCATTGGCAGTTAAATTGGCTGATCATTTTCCACATGATGAAATAGTCTTGATAGTCCATCTGGATATGAAATTTGATGTGGAATGTCTTGTGGTGCATTTGGACCACTGACAAGATTTGGACAAAACTTGGACCAAAAATATGGACTAATTGATCCACATTAGAATTCATGCTCCACATCTCTCTCATCCCACTCCATTTCACCAAACCCAAACAGCAGGTCTTTCTACTGTACTTATGTAGTATATAAATGCTTCTCTGCTTGTTGCCTCATGAAACTCCATGTGGTAACAAGTTCAACATTCATATCAGTCTGAAAAATCTTAATCCTGCATTCTTCATTGCATTTATTAGAGAACAACGTAAACTTGTCATTCCCACTCTCACCATTTCTGCAAGACATCTTAAGCAGAAATACTCTCTCCATATTTATGCCTTTTTTCTATTTTTCCAATAGAACCTTGCACTATTTATCTTCAGACTCTATCAAAGTTTAGTAAACCCCACTTTGTCAGAGCAAAGCTCTTCAGATCCAGAAATTATTCTAGAAAGAGCTTCTATAGAGCTTCTCAATATTTACAAGTACTTTACACAGAACATGCAGCACATATACCCACGAGGCTCTACCTCTGACTCGGGAGGTTCCAGCCCGCAAGGCCCGTGAGGCTACACGGCCGGGCCGTGAGGCGCCAGCCTCTCAGAGGCACCTTCGCAAGGCGTCTGCCGCAGCGGCACCTCCAGAAGGCGTCTGCCACAGCCACCATTCACCACAACCACTGTGCATTCCCTCCACATTATCTATTTTCTTGAGATTTTCATATTTGATTCTTGAACTTGCTTACAGAAAGTGGAAAAACAGTCTGTGTCTATTCTATCAAAACCTTTCAGTAATTTTCTTCCTTCCAATATTTCAACTAAGCAACTAACATTATATTATCCCTGTACAAACATTCAAATAGCTTTGAAGCTTGAAGCAGATGACTAAGTCACCCCTGACCTCAGTGCATAAATTTCAGCCTGGGAAACTAAACATTCAGCAAGATTTTTTTCAATGTATCCCTTGCAAAATAAAGGTGCTGAGGCCGATGATGAGGTTAGCTCAGACAATATTTCTCTGACATATTCCTTGTTCTGCATGGCTAAAAGAATAAGCTTCCCTTAAGAGGAATCCAAAATCATCCTTTCAAATAGAAAACTATGAAAGGGAACGGTTAAAATCATGCAATCCTACCTGCATTTATCACAACAGATCATGTATCCATCATCATGGGTGAATCCACAGATGCACCTGGTAATATCTGTCCCGTAACTTCCATCCTCAGAAGTGCTGATCGTGGTGGCACTGGAGGTTTCATCAAAATTAGCAGTGGTGAATATGCTCACTTCATTTTTTCCTATCACAACTGCTGGAGGAGGGGATGCAGGGGGTGTTGGTGGAGGACGAGCACCATAGTTGTGGTCCTACAATTGAAGGAAAAAAAATAAAGATTTCAAGGTACCCAATTTTATTTATTTGCTGTGTTATTTTGATAAATAATGTATTCAGTGATGAAGAATACATCAAACACTTGCAACTTTATAGTGAATACATTCTATTCAGCACCATTTTTTAAAATTCTCTGGACCTAACAAAACATAACATCCTACCACACTTGTGTATCATTTCAAATATCAAGGTAATCATCTTTATAAATTAATCTGATAATGTTAATTATTGCGAAATAAATTACTGCAGCTAGTAAATTTAATTTGTCTAGCACTATAGGTTGAAAGTCAAGCATTACCATCTCAACTACTACATAAGCTATCTACGAAAACTTCATTTCTAATAGGACCTAAGGCAGCTAACTCATCAATACAATTTGTTCTTCAAAAAGTTACGAATTATTGTACGCCCACAACATTTTCCTACCAGGAACTAACATTAGCACAATTATTAAATTGTCATCTGCAAAACTTTTAATTGGTGTGAAATAAAGCAACTAGGCCAAAAATATATTTTAACTGCTTGTCTATGTATCTGTTCACATTCAGTTTTAAAAACTACCATGTTTTTAGCTAGATGTTTAACATTACGCTGATAATTTTAAACTATGTTGGAACTCATTTCTGGTATTTGTAGAAACATAACTTTGATTTTGGAGTACAATTCAGTTATGCAAGGTGTAAATACATAAAATATTTTTACGCTACAAGGAATTAATATAATTAGTACACAATTAAAGTAAAGCAGAGGATGGTGGTGGAAGGTTGTTTCTCGGACTGGAGGCCTGTGGTTAAGTGGCGTGCCTCAGGGAACAGCCCATTGTGGGGTTGTTTGCAGTTGCAAAGGGGGGGGCAAGAGAGGTACAGTTCCCAGTCTCAGCTCCTGTTCTACCAGGCGTGTGGACGTGGACGGGTGGCTTGGTTGGCGGTGGCCCATGGTGTGGCAGAGCCGGCGTGCCCGCTGACTCCAATCTCCCCCCCCCCCCCCCCCCAACGCTGGGAGAGAGCCCCCGAGCACCTGCCCCGGGGCGACTGGCACTGACCTGCTGGCATCGCCGACGTGAAGACGGTACGAAGCCCCCGCGCCCGGTGCAATGAGGATGGTTATTAAGAATTACAGCAGGATCTTAATCAACTGAGTAAATGGGCCGAGGAATGGGTTATGGAGTTAATTCAGGGAAGTGTGAAGCGTTGTATTTTGAGGTCAAACCAGAGCAGGACCTTCACAAAGAACAGTGGCCGGCACGGTGGCACAGCGGTGGAGTTGTTGCTTCATAGCGCTTGAAGCGCCTGAGACCCGTTCTCCCCGTGACCGTGGGTTTTCTCCGAGATCTTCAGTTTCCTCCCACACTCCAATGGTGTACAGGTTTGTAGGTAAAATTGTCTTGGTATAATTAAGTATAAATTGTCCTTAGTGTGTGTAAGGCAGTGTTAATGTGCGGAAATCACTGATCGGTGAAAACTCGGTGGGCCCGAAGGGCCTGTTTCTGCACTGTATCTCTAAACTATACTAAAGTAGTGCCTTGGGGAGTGCTGTAGAGCAGAGATATCTGGGAGTACGTGCATTGTTCACCAAAAGTAGAATCTTTTTCCCAGAATGTAAGTTTAAGTTGAGAGGGGAAAGGTTTAATAGGAATCTGGGGGACAACTATTTCCACACAGGTGGTGGGTATATGGAACGAGCTGACAGAGGAAGTGGTTGAGGCAGATGCAAAAGCAAATTTAAAAGACATTCGGACAGGTACACGGATAGAAAACGTTTAGTGGGATATGGGCAAATGTGAGCAAACAGGATTAGTTTAGATGGGGCATGTTGGTCGGGTTGCACCCGTTTCTGTGCTGTGTGACTAAAAACTGACGAGTTGGTGTACGGAAAATAATAGTTATATTCTAACTCCCTATATCTGAAATCTTTTGTTGTACACTTAGTGCTACAGCATAACGGTGATTGCTTTTCCATCTTCATGCTTCATTTCAGTATGGAAATGAGAATAACTGAACAGGGCAGAGTTTTTAAAGTATCATATTCTGAATCATCTTTGCAGAAGAAATTCTAAGGTTTATGATAATGATTTAAGAAAGAGATTGATGCACTTTTAGATTTCAACAATGGCATTGACATCAAGTCAAATAAATTCATTTTCAGATGCCCACAATTGTACACCAGTGAAAATTTCAATATAATCCTCTTTGTGCCTGTCTCAATAATAGATATCACAAGCAGATAAGAAATAATGCCCACAAATGAAGACCAGTCCGTCTTTTAAAAAGTCTATTAACAATTATATTAAAAAATAAAAACATTCAGTAACAACACACAAAAACAATCAAAATAAACTATTATATATCAATGTAATAAATATTAAGGAACAAAAATGGCTACACCCAAGTCGTCTGGACCTCACCTGTAGCTAGAGAAGATGCAAAGATCTTCGTCGATGCCCCTGTAATCTTCTCTCTTGCCTCTCCCAATATAATGTAGGATAGATCCCATCAGACCATGGGGATTTAGCCACCTTAATGCTCTTCAAGAGCCACAACATCACCTCCTTCTTGATATCATACAACCCAAATTGCTATTTCAGAGAAACAGTTTAAAATGACAGCTTAGCACCATCATCAGCATCTTGTAACTAAACATGGGCAATACATGTCTCATAGCCCAATTAATATTATATTCTGAGATGATTATACAGTTAGATCATCAAAAAAAAAGTACTATTTTGAAATTAAAGTATGCAGGTTGAAATGCAGTTATTCTATCAATTAAAAAAAACTTACTGCATAAGGCAAACCAATGTAACTGTGCGAATGATGAGAACTGCTGGTATATAATTGGTGTGGATAACTGTTTGATTTTTCTACCACCACAGGGCTCGCTTCTACTGATTCTGGTCTGGAGAAAGAGAAAATGCATTGTATTACTCCTTATGTTTCAGATTTATCGCAGCACATAATTCATTCAACTGGAAATAATTATACTTACGTTACATGTTACGTTTTTTTTTAAAGGTATACACATAAGCAAGGCTTCTATTATATTTACCATTATAATCATATTACAATTAATAATAAATGTACTTAATGCCTTGAAATGTCATAAAATGCCCCAAAGAGCTTTGAGGGGTGTTATTAAACAAATGTTTCCAAATGCACAGCAGATACTCATACTATTCCACCAGCACCTCCCAAACCCCAAATTTCTACCACCAAAGGACACAGGAGCAGGCACACCTCCTGCAGGTTTCCTTGTTGTACCCCCATCGTAAGGTCCGGGGCGACAGAGGAGGCCCTGTAGCAGCCTGGGAGTTGTCAGGATCGGGAGTGCTCCAGAACATCCAACATGCGGACAGGAGTTTTGACTTTGGACTTTTTCTTTTGTAAATTGTGCCAAGATATGGCCACATGTGGAAGAATTTAACTATGCAGTGCACACGTGACAATAAAGAACTATTATGGTCTGTTATAACATGGGTTTACCTATTTAACTATAGGTATATGATGTACATAAATTGGCATATGACATATCTATGCAATACATAAATAATGAATTGCATAGATATGTCATATGGCAATTTATGTACATCATATACCTATACATACATCGTATGCCTTTCTATATAGGAGAACAATATGCTTGCCTTCATAGGAGTATCAGTCAGGATGTGATGATGCAGTTTTATAAAACTTTGGTTAGGCCATATTTTGAATATAGCGTGCAGTTCTGGTCGCCCCCTCATAGGAATGAATTGGAATCTTTGGAAAGGGTACAGAGGAGGTTTACCAGACTTGGAGGTTTACCAGACAAGGCCAGCACTATTCTGTTTGGCTCAACATTTCACCACACAACAAGAGAACTTATAGAAGCAGGTTTCTGAGAATTTATATTGTCATTTGGACCATATGACTAAAAGATCAATGCAATACATCTTCATTGATAGAAGAACTTTAAAATACATATATTTTAGCAAATAGGCTGTAATTTATTCACACATTCTGAAAAGATCCCTTTGCAGTATTTATTTCCACCCAATAAATGGGGTGAAGCATATTGGCAGTAATTTCAGTCCTGCAAAGAACAGATATTGTAACACCTTATCAAACAATGGATAGAAGTTAACCAGAAAATAAAGACTATCTGTTCAAATCAAATCCCAACATGAATGATCAAATTGACTTTTACTCTATATATTGTAAACTCATTCTAAAACATACCTACAGAATATTTCAAGCAGCTTAACTGCAATACAACAGTTCCTAGTCTCACATGGTGTCAAACATGCAAATCAACTATTATAATTTAAGCTATCACAACTTTAAAAAAATGATCAAAATATGTAACAGATAAATATCTTACTTGTTCTAAACATAAAGAATGCAGTCAAGAGGGTCTAAATCAATACATTATCAACATT
The DNA here is from genome assembly GCA_035221665.1 of Okamejei kenojei. Classification (NCBI taxonomy): domain Eukaryota; kingdom Metazoa; phylum Chordata; class Chondrichthyes; order Rajiformes; family Rajidae; genus Okamejei; species Okamejei kenojei. Next base: position 32,811,010 of record CM069151.1, on the reverse strand, counting down.
AAAGCAAGCAATCAACCAACACGGAAGAAGAAAATAATCGCAGCACATGCTTTACATACACCCAACTGTCACGGAACACAGTAACGACCTCGTTGTGATCATCGACCTGACTGTTCACATCCTTTACAGTACCAAATCATTCCGCCCAAAGTAAAAATTACCCAATCTATCGCGCAACAAATATTGCACCATAATACTTGTGTAAGAATGTACTAAAAGCTCCACAAGAAGCAAATTCCTCAACATTAAGGCCAAAGGTACAATCAAGGATCGTGCCTTTTTGTTATCAGTTATGTTATTATTGAAATGATAATTTAGCACTATGCTGGAAAAGGGTTCAGAAATAAAGTTAATTTTATACATTCATTTCTGCTGCTCAGAAAGGTGTTTAAATGTGCATGGTAAAAAACTGCAAAGCTTAACTAGCACTGCACAAGGCTGAATAAAATGATAGGGAATCCAGAACGTAATCCCAAAATGATTATTGAACTTTAATATTTCCTTTACAGTAATTGGCTATACTGCCTATAATGCACGGGTTACATAGCTTCCAAACAAAGCTTAAAACTGAGTAGGAAGGAACTGCAGCTGCTGGTTTAAATCGAAGATCAACACAAAATGCTGGAGTAACTCAGCAGGTCAGGCAGCATCTCTGGAGAAAAGAAACAGATGATGACGTTTTGGGTTGGAACCCTTCTTCAGACTGAACAAGGGTTCCTACCCAAAACATCACCTATTCCTTCTCTCCAGAGATGCTGCTTGACCTGCTGAGTTACTCCAGCACTTTGTGTCTATCTTATGCTTAAAACTGAATGGTTTTAAAGAATGTATTTGGCATCAAAACAAAAGTAGTATATAAATGTAATTTATAAATATATTTCCATGTGTAAAATTAAAATTCAACTTGAACCTCAAGAGCATTGATCTAAATACCCAATAGATGATTCAAGCATGATCATTATCATAGATGTCTATATCTGAAATTGTTAAGTTCGAAGATGCAACACAAAATATTAATCAAGTGTGGAGAACAAGAATTAAAACCAGAAAAATCTTGAAATAGATTCTAACCCAAATGGAACCTGAAAAACCTCAAACTCTGACAGGCATTTATTTTCAGACACAGGCTTTAATTTAGATATATTTTCTACATAGTGGCCGAGTCAAAAAAACATCTGCAGTTCAATGCCTACTATTTATCTTTAACAAAAATGTGTTCCTTTTCCAAAAGTGTTTAACTTACTTTAATTTATTAACTGCACTAGATGGTTTCGAAAGGGTTCAAATTAACCAAAAGTTGAACTAATTATAGCCATAATTTAACGTCAATGTCATTTAATTGTTCTTAAATGTTTGATACCACAATAATGTTAATACTGTCTCCATTTTATATCAACATCAAAATATTAAGGTGCTTGTTTAAATATGTATTTCCTATTCATGCTATTATAACTGCCATGAGTTATACTTTTAAGGCAGCATTTATAATCACAGCCTCTGCAAACATTTATCTACAATTCTATGGTGACATACCGTACCCCTCAAGTGAACTTGTAATGCACATTTACTGCCACAAGATGGTGGTCTGGTGCAGTTTACACTGGTGCACAAGCTATTTTGTCTACATCCAAGTATGGAAAATGGTACATATATTTCCAACATCATAATCAAGTTCCTTTCCATTTTAAATTTAATAGAAATGATTTATCTACTTCCAGTTCCCACTTCTTACTATTTCCTAATTCCTACCAATCCAATACAATTTGTCTACAAAGCCCTCAATGGGCTTGCACCCACCTACATTAAAAGACTTCTCACCCACTACACCACCTCCAGGTCCCTCAGATCGGCCAACTTGGGGTTGCTGAATGTCCCGCAGTCTAGGCATAAGCTCAGGGGCGACCGCGCCTTTGCGGTCACAGCTCCTAGACTGTGGAACAGCATCCCCCTCCCCATTAGAACTGCCCCCTCCATCGACTCATTTAAGTCTAGTCTAAAAGCGTATCTGTTCTCCCAAGCCTTTCCTGACGTCCTCTGAGCGAGGGCTATTTGTATATATGTATGTAGCCTGCTTGTGTATACTACTCTTATAACAAATGTAAAGCACTTTGGTCAACAAGAGTTGTTTTTTAAATGTGCGATACAAATAAATGTGACTTGACTAGACTTGAATACATTTTTGTTTTTTTAGGGGATGCGAATTTCTGAATTTCCAAGCCAGCAAGTGCCAATGGTGCCATTTTTTTCTAATTGTGATCTGCCAGCTTCATCTGCACTCTTCTTCTGTATAGTACACTGTCTTTTCTCACCAGTTATGTTCGTACATGAGGCAGAAATCTCAATAAAAATAATTGACAATTAAAAACTATTGCTTACACCTCCTGTTCCAATTTTAATTTCAAGGCCTGCAAGATGCCAATTGCCATAGTAAACTTTGTTCCTTAGTGTTGCTACTTTGCAACCCTCTCTTTAAAAAAATGACTAAATTAAAAGTTTGTAACATGTTAACATGGAAATCAAGAAAAGGTGAGACAAATAAGAGCAGAAAAAGAAAACAAATGGATCTAGAAAATGCATCATAACCACAAGAAATACCATGCTCAAACTTATAAGCACATTCACAGCATACCTACTATTAACACAGATTTACAATGTGATATTTCTTTCTGTGCTATAACAAGCTATTTCCGTGTGTTCGGTAGACACCTGGGACCTTTAATAACGGAATATCATCAAAATAGCAGTTAGAAATGCACCAGAGTATCTTCATAACAGTACACAGAGATTCCTAGTTATTCAATTTAACTAACTATTTCTGAACTAATATGTAGGAAAGAACTGCACATGCCGATTTAAATCGAAGATAGACACAAAATGCTGGAGAGAACGAATAGGTGACTTTTTGGGTTGAGACCCTTCTTCGGACTGATGTCAGGGGAGTGGGCGGTACAGAGATAAAATGTAATTGGAGACAGTAAAGGACCCGTCCCACTTAGGCGACTTCTTTGGCAAGTTTACGAGACTCTGCGCTCGCCACAAGATCTCCACTTGGTCGCAGGTGGTGGGTGTCCTTCATGGTCGAGAGGAGTTCCCGCATTCTGGGAACTAGCCGCGGCTTCAGTATGGTTGCCATGGAGAAAATCGATACATTTGTAGTCGTAGGTCTAGGTAGTGGGGTCGTAGGTAATCGTAGGTAGTCTTAGGTAATAGCCTTTGCTGACCGGTCATTTTCATTGGCTCATTGAGAAAAAAAAAGGTATGTAAACAGCAGCACGTGATACGCTGGCATTCCAGTGCGCGGTCATGGCACAACCCTCAACACCACCCACCGGCTGTTATCAACATTTGTTTGTTTATAAGATTTTTGTATGCTTCATTACCAATAAAGGAAATTCCTGACTTTTAACCTCAAATTGATGTATGAATATAATTATTTTTCCATAGTAGTCCCTCATGTCATCACTTATATCTCATATTTAATTTCTCATATATTTAGATCATTGAAACACACACAAATTCAAGGAAGGAATGCACTGTATTTAAAGTTTGACTTTTTACATTTATTTTTGATGAAGAAAACAGACACAAGCACTTCAAATGCATTGCATTTAAAAGGATTTTATTTTTATACATCTCGATAAATCTAACACTAAAACAAGCAATATTTAAAAGAATATATTTGATAAATCTAACGTCATTTTTTTAGGTGATCTTACGGCATAGCCAGTCGTAGCTTGCTTTCTGTGATTGTGGGTGTAGTTGTCTGTAAGTCGAAGGGGGTCATCTTCAGTCCCTACTATTGGGTCGCCAATTGTCACGAGTGCATCGGCGATTAAGTTGTAGCTTGTCCTACATAGTCGTAGGATGTCTTCTACATAGTCGTAGGATGCGTTTGATACAATCACTTTTTCGGCGATTCAACAAGACTATGATAGTCACCTGCACTCGCAAAATAAGTCGCCTAAGTGGGACAGGCCCTTTGGTCAGTGAACTGGGAAGGGAGAGGGGATGGAAAGCAAGGGTTACTTGAAGTTTGAGAAGTCAATGTTCGTACCTTTTTGAAAAAAGGGCGTGTGTCTAGTTGGACATAGGTAGTGAGGGATTGGACCGGGAGGGAGGGGGGGGGAGAGATAGGATGGAGTCGAGGTATGTGGATCCCTGAAGGTATTCCTGAAACAAGATTAGTTTCTTCCTTTCATTTTATAAACAATGTTTATCAATTAACTGTATTGCCAGCCTGTTTCAAACCGGATCAGTCTGAAGACGGGTCTCGACCCAAAACGTCACCCATTCCTTCTCTCCAGAGATGCTGCCTGTCCCGCTGAGTTCCTACAGCTTTTTGTGTCAATCTCCAGGTCACACCTGACATACAGGTGTTACCAGGCATGTGCCGTCATGGTAGGCAAGGTAGGCACTGCCTCCCCTGACTAAAATTATGAAATGGAAATTATGAAATATAAATAGTAAAGGCATGGGAGAATTATGCCTATCTAAGAGATCGATCTCTTAGGTAAGCATAATTCTCCGTGCCTTTCAACCGCAGCACTTGAAGGTCTGTGCAGCGCACGTGCCGTCAGCGCTGCTTCAAGCCGTCAATTTAAAGTGGGGCTGAAGGCAGCTGAAATTCTGCCTTTGCAGTACTGCGCATGCGGAGCAGCCTTCTGCGCATGCGCAGCGCAAGTTTCTTGGCAGGTTTTTCAAATATGGATTGTCATTATTTTAAGAGTATCTTAGGAAACAAAGAGTGAAGAATGGAGTTCGTGTACCAATAACGTGGTAAGTACATTTCTTGGTGCTTTATGTTTTTAAATACCGTATTTTTAAATACCAGACAGCAGAACCGGCTGCCACTTCAGCTGGTCTCCGCTCACCTCTGGCAATGCTCTCCGTCTGAACACCTCTCTCCTGCTGCTCGCCGGCTGGCTTCCCGCAAATCCTTAAATTCCGACAGCGCGATCAAGGGACCAATTGAGGTTACTCTGCTGTGGGAATTTAAGGATTTGCGGGAAGCGGTTGACAAGAGTGAGGCCGGCGAGCGGCAGGTGAGAGGTGTTCAGACGGAGAGTACTGCCAGAGGTCAGCAGGCCGGCAGAAGGCGCTGAAGTGGCAGCCGGTTCTGCTGTCGGGTCCCGGCAGCCGCTCTTAGTCACCCGAGTTGCTTCCCTCCCCGGAAGTGGCAGCCAGTTCTGCTGACAGTGCCCGGAGCGCTGCGGCATCGGTGAGTGAGTCTGACATGATCTCCGACACCCTCCTTATAAACACTCCTGCCCTCCCCACATCTTTAACCCCTGGCACAGACTCTCCACACGCTGTGAAAGGAACTCTACTTCCAATTGGACCCTTGAATTAGTATTAATGAAGGAACTGCAGATGCTGGAAAATCGAGGGTAGACAAAAGGCTGGCGAAACTCAACGGGTGCAGCAGCATCTAAGGAGCGAAGGAGATAGGCGACGCTTCGGGTCGAGACCCTTCTTCAGACTAGGAATACTAATTGGCGAAACGATCGCCAATTAGTATTGTCATTCAATAATATGACAACTGATTCAACGTCCCGGTGTGCTCCCGTTTTTCCCACCATCTCTCCACCTGCCTTCATCCTCCGTCCTCCACCCATTCAGTAATTAAAAAATGAAGGAAATTTAGAAGTCTTGGGAAAATTGAATTGTTACTTATTTTTATTTTTTACGGAGAGAACAATCTGCGCAGGCGCGGTTTAAGTTTTCTTTAAAAAGCCAACTAACTGCCTACCTTGAGTAATTACTCACGGCACATGCCTGGGTGTTACATCTCCTGAGGTTGAAGGGTAAAGTCCCCAGGGAGGGGACAGTCCATGGGGAAGGAACAGTTTGGGTGAGAAGGGATGTGAAAAAACGAGTTGCGGAGGGTGTGGTCCCTATGGAAAGGCAAAAGTGATGGGGATGGGAAGACATGACAGGTGGCGAGATCATGTTGAGGTGGCAGAAATGTTGGAGAGTATGTTGTATGTGGAGGCTGGTGGAATGAAAGGCAAGGATCAAGAAAACGCTATCCTTGTTCTGTCTGGGGAGAAGTGGACGAGAGAAGAACTGCGGGACATAGAAGATACACTGGTGAGGGATACATGTACAACAGCAGGAGAGTGTTGCTGTCGTAGATGGATCCCCCACCCGTCTCCTCTGTGTCTCGTAGTTCTTCTTGCGCTCGCTCCCTCCACAACTCCATGATTTACTCAACCCTGCCCATCTAAACTGCCTCCTCCCCAGGTACTTTCCTCTGCAATCGCAGGAGACCTGGCACCTATCCCTACCCGCCTCCCTTATATCCATTCAGGGGTCCCAGCAGCCCTTCCAGGTGAAACAGAGGTTCACGTGCATCTCCTCTAACTTAATATACAGACATTCCCCGACTTACACAAGGGTTATGTTCTTACACAAGTCGGATTTTAAATGTCGGAATCGCCTTAAAAATAGGTAAAAACAAAGAACTGAAAATGCTGGTTAAGAATGCGCAGATCACGTAGGCCAAGGCAGAGTGAGTGTAAGTGTTTAGCGAAATGATCGCCAAGTATACGCTTGGTCTCACCGATATATAGGAGCCCACACCGGGAACATGAGGTTGGTGGAGGTGCAAGGAAAACCTCTGCCTCACCTGAATGGACTGTCGGGGAGTCTGGATGAAATCGAGGGAGGAGATACAGGACAGATGATGCATCTCCTGCGGTTGCAGGGCAAAGTCCACGTGGAGGGAATGGTTTAGGTGGGGAGGAAATTGTCTCTGTGGAAAACAGAAAAGGGTGGAGATGGGAAGATGTGACTAGTGGTGGGTGAAGAAATGTTATTGATTTAAAACAAAATCTCACTTCTATCTTCCACCTACTGCCTTTCATTCCTTAATCTAAACTGCTCTGGTCCTTTTATAGACAATAGGTGCAGGAGTAGGCCATTTGGCCTTTCGAGCCAGCACCGCCATTCAATGTGATCATGGCTGATCATCGCTGAGTTACCTCAGTTGGATGGGGGAAATCAAATAAAGTTTTCTTTGATTCCCCCATCCAACTGAGGTAACTCTTTCATCATGTTCCTTTTTTTTGAGTGTACATTCTGTCTCAACATGTTTACTAAATCCTTAAAAGTCTAATTGCTTTAAAACCATAAAGACAATTCCCAGTTGGGAAAGTAGCTTCATCACTAATCTCAATAACATCCAATAAACAATTTTTCTGTTGTTCAACACTCAGATATCCCACTCTCATTTCATCAATTGTCATACTTCAGCAGGGGATTTCAGTCAACAATCGTTAGTTCCACCATTCCAAAACCCTGGAATTCCAATATAACTATTGATTTCCGCACGCATCTGGTTTACCATATTCCACCATTAAATTTGACAGACTAATATTCTACCCTTGACAATGTTTAAGTACCTACCAATGCAACTATTACTTATATTCTAAATCTCAGTTCTCAGACAATAATTCATAACAAGAAAAATGGCAACTCATTTTATTGTAAAATACCTGGTAATATCAATTATAACTGGACCAGGGAGGACCCATTGGGTTCCATCTCCTCGACGCGCGGTTGCGAGGGGAGGGAGCCTGCAGCGTCACACACACTAACCACCCCCCACACAGGGGGGTGAGAGGAAGGGGGAGGAGAGGGAGGGAGAGGGAGAGAGGGGAGGGGAGGGGAAGAGGGGAGGGGGAGGGGAGGGATGGGGAGGGGGGAGGGGGGGGGAGGGGAGGGGAAGGGGGAGGGGAGGGGAAGGGGGGAGGGGAGGGTAGGGTGAGGGGGGAGGGAGAGGAGGGGGGGAGGGGAAGGGGGGAGGGGGAGGGGAAGGGGGGAGTGGGGAGGGAAGGGGGGAGGGGGAGGGGAGGGGGAAGAGGGAGGGAGGGGAAGAGGGTGCGGGGAGGGAGGGGGAAGGGAAGGGGAGGGGAGGGGAGGGGAGGGGGAGGGGAAGAGGTGGAGGGGAGGGGAAGAGGGGAGGGGAGGGGAAGAGGGGAGGGGAGGGGAAGAGGGGAGAGGGGAAGAGGGGATAGGGGAGAAGGGGGGGAAAGAGGGGAGGGGAGAGGGAAGGGGGTGGGGAGAGGGAAGAGGGGAGAGGGGAAGAGAGGGGGAGGGGAAGAGGGGAGAAGAGGGGAGATGGGAAGAAGAGGGGAAGAGGGATAGAAGAAGGAGATGGGGAGAGGGAGAGGGGAGAGGGGACGAGTGGAAGAGGGAATTGAGAGAGGGAGGGGGAGAGGTGGGGAGGGGAGAGAGGGAGAGAGGGAGAGGGGAGGGGGAGAGGGGGAGGGGGAGAGGGGGAGAGGGGAGGGGGAGAGGGGGAGGGGGAGAGGGGAGGGGGAGAGGGGAGGGGGAGAGGGGAGGGGGAGAGGGGGAGGGGGAGAGGGGAGGGAGAGAGGGAGGGGAGAGGGAGAGAGGGGGAGAGGGAGAGGGGGAGAGGGGAGGAGGGGAGAGAGAGGGGAGGGGAGAGAGGGAGGGGGAGAGGAGGGAGGAGGGAGAGGGAGGGGAGAGAGGAGGAGAGAGGGGGAGAGAGGAGGGGGAGAGAGGAGGGGGAGAGAGGAGGGAGAGGTTAGAGGGGAGGGGGAGAGAGGAGGGGGAGAGAGGAGGGGGAGAGGGGAGTGGGAGAGGGAGGGGGAGGGGGAGAGAGGAGGGGGAGAGAGGAGGGGAGAGAGGGGGGGGAGAGAGGAGGGGGAGAGAGGGAGGGAGAGAGGAGGGGGAGAGAGGAGGGGAGAGAGGAGGGGGAGGGGAGAGAGGAGGAGAGAGGAGGAGGGGGAGAGAGGAGGGGAGAGAGAGGGGGAGAGAGGATGAGGGGAGAGGAGGAGGAGGATGGGGGAGAGAGGTGGGGGAGAGGAGGGAGAGAGGGAGGGGGAGAGAGGAGGGAGAGAGGAGGGGAGAGAGGAGGGGGAGAGAGGAGGGGGAGAGAGGAGGGGGAGAGAGGAGGGGGAGAGAGGAGGGGGAGAGAGGAGGGGGAGAGAGGAGGGGGAGAGAGGAGGGGGAGAGAGGGGGAGAGAGGAGGGGGAGAGAGGAGGGGGAGAGAGGAGGGGGAGAGAGGAGGGGGAGAGAGGAGGGGATGAGAGGAGAGAGAGAGGGGGGGCGGAGGAGGGGGAGAGAGAGAGGAGGGGGAGAGAGGAGGGGGAGAGAGAGAGGAGGGGGGGGAGAGAGGAGGGGGAGAGAGGAGGGGGAGAGAGGAGGGGGAGGAGAGGAGGGGGAGAGAGGAGGGGGAGAGAGGAGGGGGAGAGAGGAGGGGAGAGGAGGGTGGAGGAGGGGAGAGAGGAGGGGGGAGAGAGGAGGGGGAGAGGAGGAGGGAGGAGAGGGAGGGGTCAGAGAGTGGAGGGGGAGAGAGGAGGGGGGAGAGAGAGAGGGGGAGAGAGGAGGGGGGAGAGAGGAGGGGGAGAGAGGAGGGGGAGAGAGGAGGGGAGAGAGGAGGGGGAGATGAGAGGAGGGGGGAGAGAGGAGGGGGAGAGAGGAGGGGGAGAGAGGAGGGGGGAGAGAGGAGGGGGAGGTGGAGGGGGAGAGAGAGGGAGGAGAGAGAGAGGAGGGGAGAGAGGAGGGGGAGAGAGGGGGGGAGAGAGGAGGGGGAGAGAGAGGAGGGGGAGAGAGGGAGGGGGAGAGAGGAGGGGGAGAGAGGAGGAGGGAGAGAGGAGGGGGAGAGAGGAGGGGGAGAGAGGAGGGGGAGAGAGGAGGGGGAGAGAGGAGGGGGAGAGAGGAGGGGGGAGAGAGAGGAGAGAGGAGGGGGAGAGGGAGGGGGAGAGAGGAGGGGGAGAGAGGAGGGGGAGAGAGGAGGGGGAGAGAGAGAGGAGGGAGAGTTAGGGAGGGAGCGGGAGAGGAGGGAGAGAGAGGAGGGGAGAGAGGGGGAGGAGAGAGGGGGGAGAGAGGGGGGGATTACGGGGGAGAGAGGAAGAGGAGGAGGGAGGAGAGTGGAGGGATGAGAGTGGAGGGAGAGAGAGAGGGAGGGAGAGAGAGAGGAGGGGGAGAGAGAGAGGAGGGAGAGAGAGAGGGGGAGAGAGGAGAGAGGGGGAGGAGAGAAGAGAGAGGGGGGGGGAGAGAGAGAGGGGGGAGAGAGAGAGAGAGAGAGGAGAGAGAGAGGAGGTGAGAGGAGAGAGAGAGAGAGAGTGAGGGAGAGAGGGAGAGAGAGAGTGGAGGAGAGGAGGGGTAGAGAGAGGAGGAGGGAGGAGAGAGAGAGGAGGGAGGAGAAGAGGAGAGAGAGGAGGGAGGGGGAGAGAGGTGGAGGAGAGAGAGGAGGGGGGAGAGAGAGGAGGAGAGAGAGAGAGAGGAGGGAGAGAGAGAGAGGAGGGAGAGAGAGTGAGAGAGAGAGGAGTGGTGGGAGAGAGAGTGGAGGACAGAGAGAGAGAGGAGAGAGAGAGAGGTGGGAGAGAGAGAGGAGGGAGAGAGAGTGAGAGAGAGAGAGGTGGGAGAGAGAGAGGAGGGAGAGAGAGAGGAGAGGGAGAGAGAGAGGAGGGAGAGAGAGGAGGAGGGAGAGAGAGGAGAGAGGAGGGAGGGAGAGAGGGAGAGAGAGAGGGAGAGAGAGAGTGAGAGAGGAGAGAGAGGGAGGGAGAGAGAGAGGTGAGAAGAGGAGGGAGGGAGAGAGAGAGGAGAGGGAGAGAGAGGGAGAGAGAGAGGGAGGGAGAGAGAGAGGAGGGAGAGAGAGAGAGGGAGAGAGTGAGGAGGGAGAGGAGGGAGAGGAGAGAGGAGGAGGAGAGAGGAGGGAGAGAGAGAGAGAGAGGGAGAGGAGGTGTGAGGAGTTAGAGAGAGGACGGGAGAGACGAGAGAGGAGGGAGAGAGAGTGAGGGAGGGGAGAGAGAGAGGGAGCGTGAGAGGGAGGGAAGTGGGGGGAGAGAGGGGTGGGAAGAGGGGGTTGGAGGAGGGGAGAGGGGGAGGAAAAAAAGGATAACCAGAAGCATGCTATATTTATCCACCCAATCCACCCAAGCAGTGGCTTCACCAGTATCATTCACTCTTTGAGGCGAGTTAGTCGAGGATGTGCTGGTTATCGTAAAGCGTACGAAGGTAGATAAATCTCCAGGGCCTGATATCATGTATATCTGAGAACACTGAGGGAAGCTAAAGAAAAATAATTGTGAGGCTCTGGCTGAGATATCTGTATCATCGTTAACTATATGTGAGGAGGCTTTTTTACAATGAAATATAAACAAATTCTGGGAACTATTGAGCAATAATCCTGACGTTTGTGGTAAGTGATTTGCAAGAAGGCATTTTGAGGGGTAACTTGTATATGCATTTGGAAAGACGGGGTTGATTAGGAATAGTCGTATGGTTTTGTACGCAGGAATTTGTCTTACAAACTTGATTTGAGAAAGCCGAGGGCAAGGCACTAAATGTGGACTATGTGGACGTCAGCAATGTCTTTGACAGTGTTCCGTATGTTAGGTTGCTAATACATATTTAGCTTGAAAGATATCATAGGATGATGGTGGAAGGTTGTTTTTCGGATAGGAGGCCCATGAATTTTGGCACACTTATCAGTAAGGAGATTGAGCATAGAGGTTGGGATGTGATGTTGCAGCTGTACAAGACATTGGTGAGGGTGCATTGGTGAGTATTGTATTTGGTTTATTATATTTGGTTATTCCTTCGACCGTAGGAAGGGTACTGAGGGGTAAGCTTATGGAGGGATATAAAATCATGAGGGGCATGGATAGTGTGAATCACACATGGTTGGAAAAATCAAGAACAAGATAATTTAAGGGGAGAAAACTGACAAACAACCTTTTCCACAGAGGGTGGTACATATGTGGAACAAGCTGCCAAAGTGGATGAGGCAGGTACTTCAACAATATTTAAAAGAAACTTAGAGAAGTACATGGACAGGAAAGGTTTCCATGCTGTATGACTAATACAACTCCATTAATGATAAGTTAAGACTAGAATTGATGACCATGTTCCAAACATTCTGACCATTCCCAGCTGGATCAACCCTCTGATTTTACACTACAGGAGTCAGTTGTCACGTCTGTGGATTAGAGATTATTGAGCACTATATCTAATGAAGAGATCAGATATTCAAATCATCCTCATGATTTTATATCCCTCCACATGATACATCATTCAAATAGTTTTTACAAAAACTCAACCGAGCGCGAGTCTTCAGTTTTGAACAAAATCCTCCAAGGTCTCGTCAACAGTTGGTCTTCTTTTCAGCAGCAAACGCCAAGATTATGTACATAAAAAGATCAGATATGAAATCCCAACTAACATTATGGATACAATCGACACAATGCATTCTCTGTGATGAACTGGTCACTTCCCTTGTTATCGAAGTCTATCACCAAGTTATTTTAGGCATTGACACAGGTAGAATTGGAAATAGAGTTGAGGGAGTGCAGTATCTTTATGCCATGGCGGCTGAGACAATTGAGTACTCATATCTGCTCTACAAGTCACCAATCTCAATTTAATTACAAACATCTTAAGAAAAGATAAATGCTTAATTGGAACACTAAGCATCAAATGGATAATTCTTCAGAAACATCAGAAATTGATAAAGTCAATTTCATACTATAGTTTGTGTAGGAAAGAACTGCGGATGCTGGTTTAAATCGAAGATAGACACAAAATGCTGAAGTAACTCAGCGGGACAGGCAGCAACGTTTCGGGCCGAGACTCTTCCTCAGACTGACGAAGGATCTCGACCCGAAACATCACCCATTCCTTCTCTCCAGAGATGTTGCCTGTCCCGCTGAGTTACTCCAGCAGTTAATTGTTCGATTATTAGTGCTAATTTCAGGGTCATAATAAAGTTGCTTGAAAATTGAAAATTAATTTGGAATAATTATAAAAATGCCAGCATCCAGCACCTTAACAGGCTCGTAGCTTAAATATCAATACATTGGTGAATGTTTCAGTGAAACTACCTAGAACAGCAAACAATATGCTGGAGGAATTCAGCAGATCGCGCAGCATTTGTGGAGTCAACATTTCAGGTCAGGACACTTCAACTGGACTGACAGAGTAGGGGAGAGAAAACCAATGTAAAGAGGCGAGGCGAAGCAGGGGTGGGGCAAAAGCTTGCAAGGAATAGATGGATCCAGGCGAGGAGGCATTGATTGGCAGATAGTCCAAGGTAGGGAAGGAAGGGTGGAAGTAGTGACAGAGCCTGGGAGGTGATACGTGGAGGCAACAAATGACTGCACTCCCATTTCTTGATCTCTCATCCATCTAAGGAGTCACAGTATCCACTGACATTAACTACATTTCCTCCCACCCTCTTGCAAGGATGTCACCTCCCTTTTTGTTGTTTTCTCCATCTGTCATATCTGTTCTTGAGATGAGATATCCCACACCAGGACATACGAGGTGTCCTTTTTGAAGAAAATGGGCTTTTGCCTCACTGTGGTAGGCAGAACCCTCACCCACATGTCCTCCCTTTCCTGCACTTCCAGTCATCCCCGCCTCCTCCAAGGCAGAACAGGAATAGTTCCCTCGATCCTTACCGTTCATCCCACCAGTCTCTGCGTCCACCATATTGTCCTTTGATATTTTTGCCAGCTATCAGGTGATGCCACCACTAGTCACATCTTCCTCTACCCATCATGATCATTCTCTCCTTGGCCCCCTAGTTTGGTCATACCCCCCTCCATTCTTCCCCCTCGCCAGACACTTTCCCCTGCAACTGTAAGAAGTGCAACATCTGTCCCCACACCCCCTAACTTATCACCATCCAGGGATGCAAAATGTTCCTCCAGGTGAGGCAGAGATTTACTTGCACTTCCTACAACCTTTGTCCATTGCATCTCGTGCTCTCAACGTGGCCTCCCCCCCTCTCTCTCTCTCTCACACATATCAACACCCCTCCCCCCCCCCCCTTTTGTACATCTGTGAGACAAAACGCAGTTTAGACGATTGCTTTTCCAAGCACCCGTGTTCTGTCTGTCATGGCAAATCGGGAGTTCCCAGTTTCAACATCTTTCTTTTCAACCCTAGCACTCTATCACCTCTACCCCCCCCCTCCCGTTACTATTTGCCCACTTCGCCTCCTTTATTTGGTTCCATGCTTCACATTCCTTCCTGATCAGATTGCATTATCCACAGCCTTTTGTTGACTCTGCCTATCACCTCCAACCTCCAAAACTATTTCCACCATTTCCTCTCACACCCAACCCCATTTGCTCATCAAGCCCCTACCTTTGATCCAACTATCGCTTGCCAGATCTTCCTCCGCCCTCCTCCTTACTTCTTTATACTGGCTATTTCTTCCCTACTCTTTCAGTTCAGATGAAGGGCCCCAACCCACATCAACTATTTCCTTTAGCATATGCTGATTCAGCATCCAGTTCATCTAGCAGATTGTTTATTGCACGCTTCATACTTGTGAAGCTCTGTTGAAAAATGTGCATGGCCCCATCCCTTCAAATTTGTCTTTCACCTTGTATATCTTTTACGTACATAATCACAAAAATGATCACATATAAACATAGTTTGCACATTCCAAAAAGTGTCACTGTCATATTGTTTTAGGTGCTCAAATTCTATGCAGGGAATTTGCTTTTCAAATTGTCATAACATGACACATCACTTAAGTGTTTTGCCAAACTATACTGCTATGTAAATCTAGCCACTTCTTGCATTAGAACATTTGTTGCGTTCCTAGATTATTTTTTTTTTAATAACCTTTGTTTCTTGGTATATGCCACCATATTAAGTTACAAACAAGCTTCCAGTTCAAGTAATTAATGGTCCATAGTATAAACATTCGAAAAGGATAAGAGTGATAGTTATTTGAAATTAGAATCACAGGGAAAAGTATTTATTCTCTATAACTTTAGTTTCTCAAAATAGGTATGTGAATATTCAAGCTACTGCATCTCAGGTGGACATGTCTCATTAAATTATAAGATCATTTTTAATTCAAGATGTAGAAACAGAATGGAATTGATTTCAGTGTACAAAGTATATCAATCCATATACATATTTTCAACAGTAACCTTTTTCATAAATTTACTGCAAATGGACCACAATTTCCTCAGACTCTTAAAAGTGACATTATCAAAATCTGACACTGCCACATAGGGATGTTAGGAGAAAACAAAGGCTTTGTCAAATGGTGAGTTTTAAAGTCTTAATCAAGGTTAGAAATAAATAAATAAATATGTGACAATTTCCAGTCTCTTGTCCATCAGCAGTTGAAGATCTGGATAGTAATCGTTGACAATTACAATGATTAGTAATTATTTTAATTAAAACAATTAAATTCAAAGAACACAAAGCTAAAATAAAAGGAGTTAAGCTAATTTAACACGTTAAGAGATTAGAAATGGGCAGGGCCAAAGCCAGGAGGGATGAGAATTGTGTCACAAACCTAATACAGGTCAGTAAATTCCTGGGTGACAAGTGAAAAAAAGCCTGATACAAAGTAAAAGACAAGCAAAAGTATGTGTGGACTACTAAGTAGTACCACAGATACTAGTCAGGGATAAATTGGAATAACATAATCTAGATGTAACAAAGACACTTAAATGAGATTCAATAGCAGATTGAAATTGATAATACATAGACTAAATTGAAATTGAACGATACATAGACTAAATCTTGCCTAGCAACAAATTATTTAGTTCAGTTTTGGAAAGTTGCTGGGTAGCAATAGAGTTGTGATTAGACAATTAAATTCACAGAAGAATCCAGAATGGATTTGGTCTTTCCAATCGTTCACTGAAGGAAATTTCAGCCCCTCTTTTAATATCACAGATTGGAGGAGAGCAGAAAAATCTACCAAGGGTTACAGTAACATGAAGAGACTGGGAATGCAGTGATTGTTCCTTTTGTTGCACTTTTATAAATGAAGAGATTGTTTCCACTGGTGGATTGATGATATCCAGCCATTAGATTTAAAAAACTGCTAAAAAAATTACTAATGTTCATCGTCTAGGAAGATCACCCAGCCAACTGTTCATGCTGGCACAAAAGAGAAGGTAAGATTACACTACATCTTTACTACATAGGACCAGGAATGTATTTTCCGAAAAGGTATGAGAAAATATATTTCAAATAGAGATAATGAAGACGTAGTTTAAAAAAATGTAAAGGTATTGCCAAAGAGCAGGGATGTAGTATAGTTCTTTCAGACGGAAGAATTGACATAATAGGCCCTATAACTTCCTTTGATAGTTTCTATGATATACCACGAGCAATAGTCCATGAGGAAGTTAAAGGACAAACAATACAAATATGTTATGTTGTATTAGACTACCTTCATCATTAAAGGTTCCAAGAAATGAATGAAACTACCATAACTTCCAGATGTAACTATGCACAACAATTTAAAAATCTCAAATAGCCTCCTAAATTCTGTAAGTATGAAAGTCTAATATAAAAGCACTGCATTTATTCTGCGCAGGAGAGGGAGATGGAAATAAATAAACTAACACTACTGTCATCTTATTCTCATGGGATTAAATCAAATTTAATTGTTGAGTATACTAAATCACAAACTACATTAAGAATGTATACATTGCTTGTGATAAAACGGGAGGAAGCCATGTTGAATCTATGCAGAACCTTGGTCAGGCCTCATCTTGTGTGCTGAGTTGGTGTTTTAGACGCCATAGCTCAAAGGATATTAAGTTCCATTAGAATGTTTTTCTCATTGAAGTTTATGATCAGTGGGGCACAAGTTATTCTGCAATAATGCAGTAGTTGTATTCCGAAGAAACCTCACATTATAAATATAATTGGGTCAATGCGGATAAGTGGGCTGGGGGCTGGAGAACTTCAGACTTTCAATAACATTCTTTACTCCCCAAAGGATTCTCAAAAATAAAAGACATTTTCAATAGCCATAAGCTTATTTTTATTACTGCAAGTAATGGCTCCTCAATTTCAATGGCTACCCAAGGTGAAACTGACAAGCTGCTCTTAAAGGCCAACATTTCTGATTCCTGCAGGGAGGTTACATGTATTTTTTGTTCCCTGGGCGTCCCCCCACCCCCCTCAAGATTGCTTTATAAACAATTCAGCCCAGATAATACAAATAGTGTTCCCTAATTTATCCATCACGTTATATCCAATTCACGTTATGGAGGCACATGTTACAGCTTTACTGCCTGTCTGTAGGGTTGCTGAGACATAATCTGGCCACAATTGATGACAATGTGAGAAGAATCAGCGGAGGAACAATTATTGCCAGAAAGGGACTGCTCTATGAGCTGATCAAACTTGCTAATCTCCTTCGTTCACATCAAAGTGTAAAATACAATGTGCTGGTGTGTTTCAGTGGGTCGGGCAGCATCTTGTGGAGACATCAGACTGAAGAAGTGTCTAGACCCAAAACATTGTCTGTTGAATCCCTCCACAAATGCCGCCTGACCCACTGTGTTACTCTTATTTTTTTCCCCAAAACTTCAACATCTGCATTTTCACATGAAAGTCATTGATATCTATAGACTTGGATCTGGGTGAAGAACTTACAAGTAATAAGTTTGCAAATGATACAAAAGTTGACTTATTGGATAGTTGCCGAAGCAGTTCAGATTGAAAGATGGGCAGAGCTTTGTCAGATGGAATTTAATCCCAACAATTGCAAGGCGAGGTGTTTTATGAAATCAGGGTATGACATATACAGTAAATAGAGATAAGGAATGCAGAGGAATAAGGGTCCTTGGGATGCAAGTCCATTGTTCCCTGAAAATGATGACATGGATAGATAAAATAAAGAAGGCATGGAGCTTTACTTCATGGGTCAGGGATCAGAACAAAAAATGTGGGAAATTACGATGCAACTTTACAAAACTCTGGTTAGACCACAGTTCTGGTCTCTGCACTATAGGAAGGATGTATATCTGAGAGGGAGTAGAGCAGATTCGCTAGGGTGTTTCCTAGATTACATGGATAGGGATAGTTTTCCCTGGAGCGAAGAGGGCTAAGGGGGTGACCTGATAGAGATGCTTAGTTACAAGATAGGGAAGACATTTACAGGGTAGATAGTTGGAATCTTTATTTAAAATCAACGGGTTACAAAAACAAGACTATGTTTAAGGTGAGAAGAGGATTTTAAAGGGGATTTAAAGGGAAAATGTTCCCCAAAACAGAGTGATTGACAACTGGAATTAGCTGACAGAGGTGCTAGTAAAGTCAGAAACAATCACTGTTTAAGAGACATTTAGATGGGCAATTTAAATAGGTACGGCATAGAAGGATACAAAAATCTATTGCAAACAGATGAGATTAGTATGAGGGCAAAAGGTGTTAAGGTCATAAGTGATAGTAGTAGAATTCGGCCATTCAGCCCATCAAGTCTTCTCTGCCATTCAATCATGGCTGATCTACCTCTCCCTCCTAACCACATTCTCCAGCCTTCTCCCCATAACCTCTGACACCTGTACTAATCAAGAATCTATCTATCTCTGCCTTAAAAATATCAACTGACTTGGCCTCCACAGCCTTCAGTGGCAAAGAATTTCAGATTCACCACCCTCTGACTAAAGAAATTCCACCTCATCTCCTTCCAAATTCATCCACCCTCTAATTCTGAGGCTAGATCTCAAAGCCCTAGACTCTCACACTAGTGGAAACATCCTCTCCACATCCACTCTATCCAAGCCTTTCACTATTCTGTATGTTTCAATGAGGTTCCCCCATCATTCTTCCAAACTGCAGTGAGTACAAGCCCAGTGCCGACAAACGCTCATCATAGGTTAACCTACTCATTCCTGGAATCATTCTTATAATCCTCCTCGGGACTACCTCCAGAGCCAGCACATCCTTCCTCAGATATGGTGCCCACAATTGCTCACAATATTCTAAATGCAGCCGTGCCAGCGCCTTATAGAGCCTCGACATCACTGTTTTTGTATACATGCCCTCTTGAAATAAATGCTAACATTGAGTTTGCTTTCTTTACTACCGATTTGACTTGGGAATGCTGCACCAATACTTCCAAGTCCCTTTGCACCTCCGATTTCTGGATTCTCTCCCGATTTAGAAAATAGTCTATGCCTTTGGTGCCACTTTGGTGGCAAGAACAAGGAGGCAGATTATTATCTGAATGGTGTCAGGTTAGGAAAAGGGGATGTCCTTGTACATCAGTCACTGAAAGTAGGCATGCAGGTACAGCAGGCAGTGAAGAAAGCAAATGGAATGTTGGCCTTCAGAGTGAGAGGATTTGAGTGTAGAAGCAAAGAGGTCCTACTGCAGTTGTTCAGGGCCCCGGTGAGACCACATCTGGAGTATCGTATGTAGTTTTGGTCTCCTAATTTGAGGAAGGCAACTTTTTTCTATTGTGGGAGTGCAGTAGAGGTTCACCAGGTTAATTCCTAGGATGGCGGGACTAATATATGATGGAAGAATGGACCGACTGGGCATATTTTCACTAGAATTTAGATGGGTGAGAGGGGATCTTAGACAATAGGTGCAGGAGTAGGCCATACAGCCCTTCAAGCCATTCAATGTGATCATGGCTGATCATCCACAATTAGTACCCCGTTCCTGCCTTCTCCCCATATCCCTGACTCCCCATATCCCTAGCCCTATCTAGCTCTCTCTTGAAAGTTTCCAGACAACTGGCCTCCACCGCCCTCTGAGACAGAATTCCACAGACTCACAACTCTATGTGTGAAAAATAGTTTCCTCGTCTCCGTTCTAAATGGCTTACCCCTTATTCTTAAACTGTGGCCCCTGGTTCTGGACTCCCCCAACATCGCGAACATGTTTCCTGCCTCTAGCATGTCCAAACCCTCATAATCTTATAAGTTTCAATAAGATCCCCTCTCATCCTTCTAAATTCCAGAGTATACAAGCCCAGCCGCTCCATTCTCTCAGCATATGACAGACCCCCCATCCCGGGAATTAACCTTGTGAACCTATGCTTAACTCCCTCAATAGCAAGAATGTCCTTCCTCAAATTTGGAGACCAAAATTGCACACAATACTCCAGGTGTGGTCTCACTAGGGCCCTGTACAACTGTAGAAGGACCTCTTTGCTCCTATACTCAACTTCCCTTGTTATGAAGGCCAACATGCCATTCGCTTTCTTCACTACCTGCTGTACCTGCACGCTTACTTTCATTGACTGATGAACAATGACCCCCAGATCCCGTTGCACTTCCCCTATCCCAACTTGACACCATTTAGATAATAATCTGCCTTCCTGTTTTTGCTACCAAAATGGATAACCTCACATTTATCCACATTAAACTGCATCTGTCCACTCACCCAACCTGTCCCAAGTCACTGTGAATTCTCGTAGCATCCTTCTCACAGTTCACACTGCCATCCAGCTTTGTGTCATCTGCAAATTAGCTAATGTTACTTGTAATCCCTTCATCTAAATCATTAATATACATTGTAAATATCTGCGGTCTCAGACCGAGCCTTGCGGTACCCCACTAGTCACTGCCTGCCATTCTGAAAGGGACCCGTTAATCCCTACTCTTTGTTTCCTGTCTGCCAACCACTTCTCTATCCATGTCAGCACTCTACCCCCAATACCATGTGCCCTAATTTTGCCCACTAATCTTCTATGTGGGACCTTATCAAATGTTTTCTGAAAGTCCAGGAACACTACATCCATTGGCTCTACCTTGTCCATTTTCCTAGTTACATCTTCAAAAAACTCCAGAAGATTAGTCAAGTATGATTTCCCCTTCGTAAATACATGCTGACTCGGACCGATCCTGTTACAGAAACCGATCTTAAAGAAACATATAAAATTCTTAAGAGATTGGACAGGCTAGTTGCAGGAAAACGTTCCCCATATTGGCAGGAGTTCAGAACTCTTAGGACTAACGGAAGCGAGGGAGAAGGGTAGAAAGCAGGAATGGGGATCTGATTTTGGATTATCAGCCATGATAATATTGAATGGCAGTGCTGGCTCAAAGGGCTGAATGGCCTACTCCTGCACCTATTTTCTGTGTTTCTATGTTTATTCCTACTACTAAAATGCTTGACTCCAAATTTTGTTACACTATATTCCATCTGCCATTTCTCTGCCCACTCTCCCAACCTGTCCAAGTCCTTCTGCAGAGTCCTTGCTTTCTCTACACTACCTGCCCTTCCACCTATTTTCATATCATCCACAAACTTGGCACAAATTCAATTCCCTCATCCAAATCATTAATGTACAACGCAAAGAGTAGCATCCCTGGCACCGATCCCTGCGCAACTCCGCTAGTCACTGGCAGCCAACCAGAAAAAGCCCCCTTTATTGCCACTCTTTGTCTTCTGCCATCGAGCCAACCTTCTATCCTTGCTAGTATCTGCTCTTGGACTCTCATCTTCCTTAGTAGCTTCACGTGTGGCACTTATCAAAGTCTTTCTGAAAATCTAAGCAAACAACATCTCCTTTGTCTGTACTGCTATTTACCTTTTCAAAGAATTCCAGCAAATTTGTCAAACAAGACCTCCCCTTCACAAAACCATGCTGACCGGCCTATTTTATCATCAACTTCATAATACTCTGTAACCTCATCCTTTATAAGGGACTGTAAAATCTTACCAACCACCAAAGTCAGACTAACCGGCCTATAGTTCCCACTATTCTGCTTTGCTCCGTTCTTGTGCAGCAGGGCAATATTGTCAATTTTCCAATCATCTGGGACATTTCCTGTCTCTAGTGATTCTTGAAATATCACTGTCCATGCCTCCACAATCTCCAAAGCCACCTCTTTCAGAACCCTAGGGTGCAGTCCATCTGGTACAGGTAACATCCACCTTCACCCCTTTCAGCTTCCCAAACACCTTCTCCCTGGTAATAGCAACTCAACTACCTTCCACCCCCTGACTCTCTTGAATTTCAGGCACATTGCTGATCTTTCTTCCTCTTTGAAATGAAAAGATCTGCATCTTCTGGATAATTCCCAGAAATTCCTGCCATTGCTGTTTCACCGTCAACCCTGCTGGGGTCCCTTACCAGTCAATTTAGGCCATCTCCTCCCTCATGCTTCTGCAGTCCCCTTTGCTCAGCTGCAATACCGACATATCCGATTCCACCTTCTCACTCTCAAATTGCAGATTAAAACTTATGTTGTGGTCGCTACATCCGAATGGTTCCTTTACTTTCTTCTTCTTCTTGCGTTTGAGGAAGCAGAGGTTATGTAATGCCCTCCAGTTCAATGTAGCTAGTTCAATGTGCTGTTGTTGAGGCTGTGAGGTCTACCCCTCCACCAGGGTGGCGGAGGACAGCGCAGTTGAAAATGACACGCTGTGCTGTTTGCTGTTCTGCTCCAAACACGCAGGCTGCTGATGAACGCAGCCCCCAGCGATGCACGTTAGCGTTGAACCGGCCAATCCCCGTACGGAGCCAGTTCAGAGTGACCAACTCTTTGCGGAGCCAGGTCCAAGCCGGGTGGGGTTGTGATGTTCGGTGCAACAGTGAATTGCGGAGGTCGTGAAGTCTGTTCCCAGCTGGTTCTCCATGCTCCTAGTGTGTCCTTGGAGCCACTGAGGGTCGCTGCGTGACGGGAGAAGGGGCGATAAGATGACAGGCATTGAGGTCCCAGTTGCTGTGAGACCTGGGCGATGTGGTGCAAAGGATGTTTGGCGTCGGATGGGGCCTTGCACACCAGCCTGTGGGTGAAATACTCTCTGCGAAGCTTGGCGGGTGCGATACCTGCGAGCACCGGCAGAAGATCCATCAGAGTAGGGCATAGGCAGCCGGTGATGATCCGCATGGTGTCGTTGTGAGGAAATATTATATAATAGAACCGCTCGGATAGTGACTTTTATATAAGCTAGGTAATTTGCAAGAGAAAAGCTTAAGGTATTCAGAAACACGTGTCTCCTAAAGAAATAAAGTACAAAGAAACACACACAGGGAACAGATGAATCAAAACATAGAAACGCTAATCTGAACCTGCATAGCTTAGCTTAGTTTAGTTTAAGTGAGGCAATTATAACGCTGGAGTAAATTATATTTGATATAATTTTGTGTCGAAGAATGGATAGCTGAATAGGGCCTCTTCTTAGGCCAGAGGTCATCTGCTCTTTCTCTATGGCACATTCCTGAGCTCTGAGTGTGGTATAAAGATGAAGAGTTATGGCTGTTTATGCTGAGTTCGAGACAGAATTCAAGGCTGAGAGATAATAGACTCTGTGGTTAGCTTTGGCTATGTTAAATTATAATGATGTTGAGATAAGGGATGGCTGTTTGGAGAGGAAAGAATCAGATTGATGGATATGTGACCTTCCTTCTGTTTATAGAAAGTCGAAGAAGCAGATATACTTTTGAGGTAATGGTCTGAAGTTGTAAATTTACCTTTGTTCTGTAATATTTGTAAAATGCCTTGCAGATGAGATCGGAAATCCATCTCCCAGAGATAGCAGGAAAAGGGGAGGCTGCAAGTTAGAATGAAGCTGCATCTTGGCACAAAACACATATCATCAATTGTTGACAGATTTACGACCCATGTATGCTTGGAGTTGGGAGGCGTGTGTGGGTTTTGAATTTAACTTAGAAGCTGTGGAATTCGGCGAACTCATATAATTAATGTTTTTAATACATAGTAAACTGTGTAAAATTGTAGTGAAACCATTTATGAAATGTATTGTGTCCAAGTAGGATTGTAAACATTAGACCTTGTTTAGATTTATAGAAATATCTTTCTTCTTGGTATGGAAAGTGTATTTTGTTTGTATGACTTGTGTGATCATTGTATTACATATGTATCTTATATTTTGAGGAGTGGTCTTTGATAATTGAGCCTACTGGGGTTTTGCTGTGTTGAAATAAAATAATTCTAAACAAAGTTAAACCACAGGCAAACAAAGGTTGTAAAATAAGGCCAGAGAAGGGGGAATCATGTGACTGCTGTTGTAAATCACCAAAGGGACTCAGATGATTGGTTATACCCTCAGTTTGTCATACCCTCTGTATATGAAATGTTTAATACTTATATAATGCAATGAGTTTGTATCAAATTCACTAATTCTCTGGACCTGCCCCAGAGCTTTCAGCTCTGTGTTGGAAGGTTCAGAGACTAGTCTCAGCTGAATAAATAATCGATTTCAACAGCTAGAAGTGTGCAAGTCAAGTTTTCTTGCCTTTAGATTGACAAAAGAACTCAGTTTAACAGTTGAGGATGGCATCTAGCTTGCTACTATGAGCGCTGCGGCACCATGCTGGGGCGGCGTACTCAGCGGCGCCGTACACCTCGAGTTCCCTTATCAAATCCGGTTCATGACTTAACACTAAATCCAGAATTGCCTTTTCCCTGGTAGGCTCCACTACAAGCTGCTCTAAGAATCCATCTCGGAGGCACTTTACAAATTCCCTTTCTTGGGGTTTAATACCAACCTGATTTTCCCAGTCTACCTGCAAATCTTATATGACCACCGTAGCATTGCCTTTTTTTACATGCCAATTTTATCTCCAGGAAGATTATATCCTAGCTACTGTTTGGGGGCCTGTAAATAACTCCATTAGAGTAATTTTACCCTTGTAATTTCTCAGCACTATCCACAATGACTCTGCATCTTCTGATCCTATGTCACACCTCGTTAAGGACTGAACTTCATTCCAGAGCTACCCCACCCCCTCTAACCTTGAATATTCAGTTCCCAGCTCCGATTCTCTTGCAGCCACATCTCCGTAATGCCTACAACATCATATCTGCCAATTTCCAACTACGCTACAAGCTGATCCACTTTGCTCCATATGCTACATGCATCAAATACAATACCTTCAATTTGGTGTTGACCACCCCTACTCTCACAACCGTCCCGATTTTACCCAACCTTATTCTCTTCTCCCTTTTTAACCTTTCTCTCCCGTTATTTCTGGAGACTTCCTTTCCTGCACTCTCTTTCCAGTTAACTCCACGCATACGCTTCCACGTTGTTGGCCCCACGCCCCCACTATTTTGTTTAAACCCACCCTGTACTGGAGTGTGGCGGCGCCTAACGACAGCGGCTCGACTGCAGTCTATCTGTCTTTTTTTTTTAATTTATGTCCTGTTAAATATATGTTTTTGATTCTAGTTTTTATTATTTTTTAGCTGTGTGGGGGGTGGGGGTGTGGTGGGGGGTGGGGGAAACCGTTTAATCTCTTCCCTGTACGGGGACCCGGTGTCCTTGGGCCTAACATCATGGAGCCGGCAGCAGCCTCCAACCGGAACCAACCCGAGGGCTCCAGTCGCGGAGCCACCATCTTTGACTTCGGAGCGGGGACTTCGGAGTGGCTGCGACCCGACTTGGAGCTTCGGAGGCTCCGGCCGCAGTCTCGGTGGACAGGAACATCAGGGGCTCGCAGGTCCCTGGTGGGAGACCGCTTTTCGGAGCTCCCGCAATGGCAACTTCTCCCGCCGGAATCTCGGGGTTTGAATGACTCGGAGCGGGGCCTAACATCGCCCGGAGCGGCTTAAACGGCCGCGGGACTTACCATCGTCTGCCGGGGGCTTTAACATCATGGGCCCCAGTCGCCTCGACGCTGCAGTTGGACTGCTGGACCGCAGGAGAAGAACAAAGGGAAGAGATAAGACTTTTGACTTCCATCACAGTGAGGTGGTGTTGGAGATTCACTGTGATGGATGTTTGTGTAAATTGTGTTAAGTGTGTGTCTTGGGTTTTGTTTTGTTGTAATGTC
The DNA here is from genome assembly GCA_035221665.1 of Okamejei kenojei. Lineage (NCBI taxonomy): Eukaryota > Metazoa > Chordata > Chondrichthyes > Rajiformes > Rajidae > Okamejei > Okamejei kenojei. The sequence continues at coordinate 32,785,500 of CM069151.1, read as the reverse complement.
AAGACTTTAGGAATTAAATTTCGTTCAAGCCTTATCTGTTTGAATGACAATAAAAGACATTCTATTCTATTCTAGTACTAAACCTGCCTGCCAGAATGTTGTTTTCTGGTATTAAATGTTGGTCAGCATGAACATGGTGGATTAAAGAGCCTTTATCTATCCTATACAACTCTAGGACGTTCATAATTACAGGGTATAAAGTGTTAAATTATATGAACGGGATGCAGAAATTCCTTGGAATTCTTAATTTTGGGTATTATCTAATTAACTAAAGAATAAAAATTGTCAAAATCTGCTGCAGAAAAGTTAATTCCTAGGATGGGCAAATTCAGAACAAACTTGTGGAGTTGCTGCTTCACAGCTTCAGCAACCTGGGATCAATAGTGATCTCTGGTGCTGTCAGTGAAGAGTTTGCATGTTTCCCCAGATGCTCAGATTTTTCCCTCCACATCCCAAAAACAGTTGTTAAGTTAATTGGCCATATAAATTTCCTCAATTTTGTAAGTGACCAGAAGAATCTGGCAGCAAATGATGGGAACATGAGGAGAATCGGTTAGTGAAAAATGCTGGCAGAAAGAGATTACATTTATGAACTGGCGTGATGGGCTAAATGGCCTTGTATATCATAAGGAAATAATAAAACTTGGAGAAAGATACCACTGCGCTGATTTTTCCATCAGACTTATGCCTCAAATGAAATAATGGGAATTAGATTAATAACTTAATTTTCCTTTTGACAAATGTAGTATGGAAGTGTGGAATGAACTATTTTTACTTCAATCTTTCTTCTCCGTATAGATGTGATGGAATTAGTGAACTCCTATCATACACTGATATTACTTTATTGTACAAAAATACAAAGCATCGCCTTGTAGCACACTGTATGTAGCATGCAACATTTTTATTTGTAGGAATTAGGGCAATCTTTGAGAGTAAACATAAAATAAATAAGTTTTGAATAGATCATGACTGCAGAGTTTCTTCTGCGTGATACCATTTCCACCTGCAATAAATAAGATGTCAATTATAACATCCAACTGAAAAATGTTCTTATTTAAAAATCTGTGTACACATTGTGGAAATGATATAATTTACAATAGTAAAATTAGATTCAAAAGGGATTGTGTTTCTCAAATTGAATACATTGAGCACCTGCAAAGCAATGGAAAACTTTTTTGACAGATACTTTGGCACATTTTATCCACTACCCTGTCCAGCAAGAAGGTTACATGGAATGCTCATTCCATTCTTGCTGTGCTACAACCCTGGATAACTACACCAATAGAGATGGGGAGCCACATAAGAAATGTTCCCGAGGAATCCCTCACCTTCGAGAGCAAGACAGTGGTATTCTCTGGCCAGAAGAGACTATTTCTTTGCTTATTAAACATTGTTTTACTTGAATCTGGGTCCAGGTAGAATTCTTTGTGCCTCCAACTTAACTACAGTATTATGCCACCACCCTATTTAATTCCAAGCTTGCTGCTGCTTAAATTCAATGGACCAGCAGAGTTGAAGGGATCTATGAACATCACACGCAAGACCCCTTTGAAAAATACGTTTCAACATTTCTGGACCCTTCAAGTGCACAGCTATTTTGGGCTTGACTGCACAATTTCAGATACCTGTGCGCTCCTCTAGTATTGATTAAAAAAAAAGTACATTGGTTCAAGGCTGAGTTTGAATTTCAGTACAAGTGCCCGTCCACAATACACACAACAATGAGAATTCATGCAATGCATGACCATTCAAGTAACTAATGCATGAAATAAGACTTCATCACTTTCCACTTGATAAATGTACTGTATTTTATGGGAGAAGAGCAAAATAAGGTGCAATCCATACTGGAGAGATTAAGATAGGTTTCTAAATGGCACCAGCAATAATGAACTAAAGACAGTAGTCAATTTAAAAATGTATCTATGAATTCTTTAAAACACAATTTTTTTTGTAGAAACTATTAATCCAAAATTACTTTAAAGAAAAATGTAACAGTGACTTGTCTGACATGTACATATTTGGTTAATATTTTAAATCATTCATAATTGGGGGGGGGGGGGTGAACATTGTTGAATTTACAAAACATAAATATCAATCATAAAATTTCTTACTCTGAGCCTGCAGCCATTTCCAAATAAGAGGTCTCCGTTGTGTCAAATCCTATTGGAATCACTATGCTCATGACGTTCGCTGCTGATAAAGTCGACTTCTACGGAGTCCTACACATTGGCATCCAAAACACTGGGGCATGCCAGCCACAGTGCTCATTGCAAACATCTAAGTGCATCCACAAAGCCTGTAAAATAACCGCACAAAAAAACCCCATGAACTCAACAGCATTTACATAATATATTTTTAAATCAGTCATTAAATTAGATTCTACTTGATAAATTCACAAATCAAAAATTGCCCAAATTGCAGGAAGGAACTGCAGTTGCTGGTTTACACCGAAGCAGCATCTCAGGAGAGAAGGAATGCGTGACATTTCGGGTCAGGACTCTTCTTCAGGTGTGAAAACGACAGAAACTGCTTTGTTCTGTCGTTTTCACACCTTACATTTTGTACCCTTCCATATCTCCACTTTCCCTGTCCCCTGACTCAGTCTGAAGAAGGGTCTGGACCCAAAACGTCACCCATTCTTTCTCTCCACTGATGCTGCTTGTCCCGCTGAGTTACTCCAACATTTTGTGTCTAACTACATTATTATCTCACTTGGCATGCAGGATGCATTTCCAGGAATGAGATCTAGTGGAATCCGTGATAAATTAAGTTATTATAGAATAAAATGAATTACTGACAATGCATGAGGCCTGTACGCTGTTGCTAATCCCCATCCTCTCTTCTGCTATGCGCTATGCATTGCCATGGCTGAAACCTGGCATGAAGCTGGAATGAACTGCTCCATGGCATTGTTTGGTGAGACTGTCTGTGAGAGCTGGCACTCGACAAGTACTGTGGTCACTCAGCCCCCAGTTGCTGGATAGAGTGCAGCCCTGAGCTCCACATTTCAATGTTAAGTAGCTGCACCACTTGTTCTACCTGTTGCAACACTAGCCCCAGTGCAGCCTTTGTACACGAAGTAATAGGGCAATTCATTGCTGGTGGATTTCCAAAGAAGGCAAGTGACTTGTAACATGTGCACAGTGTGATAATATTGCTTTTAAGGTAAAGTTGAGGTTGGTACTAATGTGTAGGAAAGAACAGCAGATGCTGGTTTAAATCGAAGGTAGACACAAAATGCTGGAGTAACTCAGTGGGACAGGCAGCATCTCTGGAAAGAAGGAATGGGTGACGTTTCGGGTTGAGACCCTTCTTCAGAATCTAGGTAGGTAGCTATGTTTGGAATATACTACCAAGAGCACTGCAATGAATTACCATTCTGTTGAGAAGTATAATGACTGAATTACCATATAAGTTGTGATTTAAGCCCTTCATTTGAACTAGAAACTGGCCCAGGATCTGAATATGACAGGCGATGCCATTCTCTCCAAAGTGAAGCTATGTTCCATTCCTGCATAAACATTCCCTTGTACAGTTCACTGCTTAACCAAGATAACATCTAATGGCAAAATACACTCAAATAAATTATGCACAGCAAAAGTTAAGTTTGAAATGGAGTAAAGTCACGCTCTCAAAAGTAGAGGGTGTACCAATGCAGAAATTCACCGTTGTAAATATTTTGATCAGATCTGTGAAAATAGCATTCTTTCAAAACTTTACGTGACTTATTGCTGAAGAAAGTAAACTGTAGAATAGTACGTTTTTATACAGAAAACCCTTAATTGAACTCAATATACTGCATTTAAATTTGGTGAGGCATGGAAAACTATTAGCCCAAATTTTAATTAAATAACTTCTCAAGTTCCACATTACTGAGGCACTGATTGGATTAAATGCTGACATGTACTTATGTTCTCCAAGACCTTCTAAGACCATTCATGCTAATAGCATTCCCTCACTATTCAGACAAAGATAAAAAAAATTTCCATATCTTTCCGATTACTTCCTACTATTTGCAGATAGTTATGCAGGACCAATAAAATATAAAGTAAGACATCATTAATCTCACAACTCCCCTCACAACATTAAATTGTTCTCCAGCTATAGAGGGAATATGGGGTACATTAACTTAATTTCTTGTTTATCTAACTCATGAAATGAAAAAAAAGGTTGATAATTTATCATATTGCCAATTTATTCTTGTTATGCTGAATTATTTTTGTGTCACTGGTAAACTGATATCAAAATAGGCCCAAGTTCCTTTATTGATTTGGAACCCCATGCTGCATATCTGCCCAATTGTTTTAAGAATATTTCACCTGGAAACACCCATGCCGGACAGACTATATTGTTACCAATTTGTCAATCATTAGTCGTAATCCATTTTTCAAAATAGGAGTCTCTAAAATTCATTACAGGTTATGGCTCACAATCTTGTGATGGGTTCCATCCTGACCTCCACTGCTGTTTGTGACTGCATGGAATTCCCCTGAGTACTCATGTTTCCTTACACATCACGGGCGACAGTGGCGCAGCAGTAGAGCTGCTGTCTTACTGCGCTTACAGTGCCAGACCCGGGTTCAATCCCAACTACAGGTGCTGTCTACAAACAGGCGAAGTTTGTATGTTCTCCCCGTGACCACGCGAGTTTTCTCAGAGATCTTCGGTTTCCTCCCACATTCCAAAGACGTACAGGTATGTAGGTTAATTGGCTTGGTGTAAATGTAAAATTGTCCCTAGTGAGCGTAAGATAGTGTTAATGTGCGGGGATCGCTGGTCGGCGTGGACTCGGTGGGCCGAAGGGCCTGTTTCCACGCTGTATCTCTAAACTAAACATCTTTGTTGTTAGATTGCAGACACAAGAGACTGCAGGTATTGGAATCTTGAGTGAAAAAACTGCAAGAGGAACTTCTGATCAGTCGTCTGAAGAAACGTGTCAACCTCATCTGTCCATTTCCCTACACAAACGCTGCATGAACCCACTGAGTTCGACCAACAGCTTGTTTTTTACTGGTTGTTAGGTTGATAGATCACTGTAAATCACCTCTAGTATAGGTGAGTGGATGGAGAATCAAGAGAAAGAGAATAGATTAATTGGATGTGAGGAATGGGACTGTTGAGATAGACACGATAGGCTAAATGGCCTCCTATAATGTAAACAAAATATATCTGGTTCCTCAAAGCCCCATCATAATCAGTCAAGTACTTCCCAAAGAGCAGTTATAGTGCAGGAAAACAAGGCAAACCAATTCATGCATCAAGAAAAGTAACTAGACATTCACTTTTAATGACACAAATTTAAACAATACATTTTTACCCAAAGCATAGGATGCTTCCAGTGTTGTTTGAAAAGTACTTAAGAAATTTTATGTCCAGCCAAGGTGGCAAGCAGGGCCTCGCTTTAATAGCAGTAATTTGACTCAAATAACAGTAGTTTGAACACAGATTTTCCAGCACCCTCAGTTCCAGAGCCTATCTGGATTATCCGTTTTTCCAGCTCAACTATTGAACCAGAATACACCCCTGGCCCGCTAATGGCACCTCTTCCGTGTCTCTTGAGGCACCATGGAGTGCCAGAAATTTAAAATATAAATATAAAATGTACACCGAATGTGAATGCAATGCCCTGCCAACCTATCCCCAGCTACCAGCTGGCCATTTAGTTCTGGTTTCTAACTCCACTCCCGACTCGTCAGGTGCACCAGCTAGACCCTCCCATCTGCTGCTGGCGCCTTTTTCTTGCTGTCGGTGATGGCTTTATCTGCTCCCCACTCAACCACCATCACCTGCTTCTCAGTCGCTCTGTCCAGTTGTCCTCCCCCTCCCCCACTTCTGTCATAACAAAGGTTTACCATAAATGGACCATAACGAAGGGTGTGGTGTCCATTATTGCCAATGACTGCAGATGATGGTTAATAGACAAAAGGACACAAAGTGTTGGAGCAATTCAGTGGGTAAGGATCTTTGGAGAACATGGATAAGTGACATCCAGCACTTTGTGTTGTTTCACTTTGATATGGCTTCATTCTTAAGAGCATATTTCCCCCAACATAGGAGTCTTCTGTATATTGGAAATGCTTATGTCAGTGGTCCTTTCCATTGAAAAGTAAGAAAAGTCGATCACTTGAAATATGAGTCAGTTTCTACTTAAATAATTCTACTCAACACAGCACTACTTAAGAGATTGAATTATATTTTTCCCATGATATACATAGTCATACAGCATGTCATGGCCCTTCGGCTTAACTTGTTTATGTCGACCAAGGTGACCCATCCAAGCTGGTCCAAGTGTCCTTGATATATCCTTAATATACATATGCACACAGTTTAAGTACATTTTGGATCATTTTGTAACCTAATCTAATCTGCCAAGCACAGGGTCCAAGGTTTTTGAGGGAGCTTACTCTATTTATCTCCATTACTCTGACCCACAGCATCTCATAGAAACATAGAAATTAGGTGCAGGAGTAGGCCATTCAGCCCTTCGAGCCTGCACCGCCATTCAATATGATCATGGCTGATCATCCAACTCAGTATCCCGTACCTGCCTTCTCTCCATACCCTCTGATCCCCTTAGCCACAAGGGCCACATCCAACTCACTCTTAAATATAGCCAATGAACTGGCCTCAACTACCCTCTGTGGCAGAGAGTTCCAGAGACTCACCACTCTCTGTGTGAAAAAAGTCTTTCTCATCTCGGTCTTAAAGGATTTCCCCCTTATCCTTAAGCTGTGACCCCTTGTCCTGGACTTCCCCAACATCGGGAACAATCTTCCTGCATCTAGCCTGTCCAACCCCTTAAGAATTTTGTAAGTTTCTATAAGATCCCCTCTCAATCTCCTAAATTCCAGAGAGTATAAACCGAGTCTATCCAGTCTTTCTTCATAAGACAGTCCTGACATCCCAGGAATCAGTCTGGTGAACCTTCTCTGCACTCCCTCTATGGCAATAATGTCCTTCCTCAGATTTGGAGACCAAAACTGTACGCAATACTCCAGGTGTGGTCTCACCAAGACCCTGTACAACTGAAGTAGAACCTCCCTGCTCCTGTACTCAAATCCTTTTGCTATGAAAGCTAACATACCATTCGCTTTTTTCACTGCCTGCTGCACCTGCATGCCTACTTTCAATGACTGGTGTACCATGACACCCAGGTCTCGCTGCATCTCCCCTTTTCCTAATCTCCTGCATCTCCTTGCAATAATAGACAATAGGTGCACGAGTAGGCCATTCGGCCCTTCGAGCCAGCATCGCCATTCAATGTGATCATGGCTGATCATCCCCAATCAGTATCCCGTTCCTGCCTTCTCCCCATATCCCCTGACTCCGCTATCTTTAAGAGCCCTATCTAGCTCTCTCTTGAAAGTATCCAGAGAACCAGTCTCCACCGCCCTCTGAGGCAGAGAATTCCACAGACTCACAACTCTCTGTGAGAAAAAGTGTTTCCTCGTCTCCATTCTAAATGATTCTTATTCTTAAACTGTGGCCCCTGGTTCTGGACTCCCCCAACATCGGGAACATGTTTCCTGGTTCTAGCGTGTCCAAACCCTTAATAACATTATGTGCTTCAATAAGATCCCCTCTCATCCTTCTAAACTCCAGAGTATACAATCCCAGCCGCTCCATTCTCTTAGCATATGTGTCCTGCCATCCCGGGAATTAACCTTGTAAACTTAGATTTAATTCTCATTTGCACATTATGTATGCCTAAACTATTCAATATGGAGGCAACGTAAAAAAAACAAATACAATCTAAGTAAGTTCATAAAGAAATATGCAAGATGAAGAAACAAGATATTTGCAAGTATCTGCAGGGCATGAAATAAGAAAAACTTACAGAAAAGGGGAAACGTCAGGAAACGGTAAGACAGCCAACAGGGGAAAGAAGTGGGAGAGAAATAAAGAATAATAAGAGGAAAAGCATTCGAATCCAAACATATAGTCAATACGATTTAACATTATTAGCAAAGTTAAATGAAACTTTGTGCGGTTACTTATCAATACTAACTGCAAGTCTGCACTGTTTACCTATTCTTCAAACATGCAAAGCTAGAGCATTTTTACCATATTTCCAACATAATACAGCAAAGCAATAAAATAACTATGGGAGGTAAATTTGCCATAAGATGTATAAATCCAGGGCTCATTATGGTGAAGAAAGCTTAATAATAAACTGGTACACAACATTTCATTTTTGATTCCAATGCCACATGTAATGAGCTTTCCTTTCCAAAATTAGTCTCTTGGGCTCTTATAGACATAGGCTTGATAAAGACTCTCATAACGGTACATTTTGTGGACTTCAAACCTGCATCCTAAATAACATCATATTCAATTGCCCAAGACCATGAACTAAATTCTTTTATGTTTGCCAATCTTCAGACATTAAAAAATCATCAAAAGCTACCTTTTATTTCTCTAAAATATGAGTAGACTTTTGTACACTATGTGGTAAACAAATTCAATTCAATATAAAAGACCGATTGTTAGTATAAAGTGCACCATTTTAGAAAAACATTTCACTAATTAGCATTCAAATTATTGAAATACAGCTGAAAATAGACCTCTGGCAGCTTGGTTTTCAGTATGTATTCTTAAATTTGTTCAATCCAATTTGGTGCAGGTTGAACTGATTCATCAGTCCCAGTCAAGAGCTTAAATGTATGCAGCATAATAACATCCCTCCCATGTGCCATTAACAGCCAAGACTTCAAATTAAATTTGCAGTAAGACAGTGAAGTTCATGGTGGTGACTCTGTCTTTTCATTCAACACCCTGGAGTAAAAAGTGAGTTGAGAATGTCTTTATCAAGCATAGAATTCTGGATTATAAACATATGAATTAGTAGCAGGGGTTGGATAATAAACCCCATCCAAATGCCCCAACATTCAACTATGATTATGACTGATCTGTCTGTAACGATAACACCTTATTCTAGCTACTCATAATGTAACTTTTCATCCCCTCTGCATTACTAATCTCCATTAGTAGTCACTTAAAAACATTGCTATTCATGTCCTAACAAAAATGTTCTAATTCACATCAACTATTATATTTTGGACAACAGCTTCATGGCGTCTGAATCAATGCAGAAATCCTAAAACAAACAAACATCCTATTTCAGATTAATTTCCCAATGATTAGGAAGTCTTCTGAATAAGCAGTTGACAGTGAAATTATTCTGTGATTTGATTAAGATAGGAGTCCTTAATTATCCAGTTTCTTATTATCCATGATTTCCCTTGTGCTGCCATTGCATTACTTGTAGTCATATGTTTCTAATAAGGTCTGGGGTACCATTGACAAACTAAAACTGCTATTTATCTAATCTTCCTCCTATCGGTCTCACATTGTAAACATCAGCTCACCCAAAACCCTGTACGTCCATCTTGTCTTGTAAAAAGATTTTCCTTGTTGAACTACTCCAGATCCTTGTGTAACAATTGAAAATCATAATTTTCATCTTAAATTCTCCTTATAACATCATTCAGCTCCATAAACCTAATAACTCTGCATTCTGCTGGCACGTGATGAATCTATTCGCCTCTTTCCACATCACCCTTAAAGGCCAGGACGTCACATTGTTTATGCTGAATAACCCGGAATTCTTATCCAAATTTAAATGCTTCTCTAAAAGTGGTACATAGAATTTCTATTAAACATATCTTTACACAGAATCCTAAGAATGTGGAAATCAGAATTGCATCAATTGGCTGAAGGGAATAGTGTGTATTAAAGACAAGAGAAAAGGGAATAGAACTACAAGTTGACAGGATAATATGAAGAGGGAGGATTTGTGTGTGATCTTAGCAGATTAGTAGTATTGCTAACATTATTTGTAATTACTAGAATGTAGAATGGGATACAGACAAAAAGATTTATTTATAAATGCAACAATTTCAACCAATCCATACTACCTCCACTCCCCTACATATATATTTGTTCATGGTATTGAGCATCAATAACTAAAGAATGAAAGTTGTTTTAGCTTTATATTCTGCTACACTGATCATCAGCAGAACAAAACGTAAGTGACAGAAATAAGCATGCAGGTGATGGCCCAATTTCATACACAACCCTAGCATCAGTTACAGCAGCTGAGGCATATGCAAGTTTGCAAACAAGGATTTCAAAGCTGATTAAGTGTATGAATTTTAAATTAAAAGGGGATTGGGTTGTGTAAATGAAAGGAGGTTCCAGTAGTTGAAGAACATGTAGTGGATAGATGAATGTTGTTCAGAGAACAATATAAGTAAATGATGTTAAACACAATGCAGAAGAAACTTGCTTTTTAACAAAAACTTAACAATGCGGAGTCTGATACTTGCCAACATTAAAAATGGATTGTGCAAGTAGATTCAGGAAAGGCATAAATGATGAAGATGGATGTTGTTTCCCATTAGGCCTCCAACTGCTAAGTTCAACTACAGGACTCCACAAAAACAAATGATAGAAATTGTTTCTGAGGAATTTGGAGCATATGATACAATGCAATTTGTCAAGTAGTTCAGCCAAAAGTGAAAATCACCAGAAAATAAACATAGGATTTGCAATGCAGGCAGCAATCTAGCCTCATACTGCCTGTATAATTTAAATGATTTATGCTTCCAGTTGGACTTAATTACACTGTTCGGTAGCTGCTGGATCACCAGGGAGCCAATATGAAAACTTAAAAAGGAAGTCGAATCATACATAGCGCAGGTGTTCTAGACTAAAAAACCATGAAGAATGGCATTAAATGGGATAGGCCACTCCCAAGTTTACAAATTCTTAATTGGAGCTTTGGCCATGAAGGTAAGAAATGGATAAAAGTTAACCTGCACCCACAGATGGACACAAGGCCCGCCACACATGCTCAAAAGAAACTATAATGGCTAATTATAGAGATCCATCCCAGGAGACACGCCAAGGGAACCTGAATGTGGTACTGGAAGTTCACAAGTTCCATTACTACATATATCAAATGCTAAAACCTACCACCTACACCAATGTTCTGAGTCACTATTCAATTTACTATACAACCATCACTCAAGAACAAATATATATCAATCAGGACTTGCTCCTAACATGTGTAGGAAGGAACTGCAGATGCAGTCAACCAAAGATAGACACAAAATGCTGGAGTAACTCAGTGGGACAGGCAGCATCACTGGAGAGAAGGAATGGATGACATTTCAGGTCAGCACCCTTCTTCAGACTGAGAGGGGAGAGGGAGTCTAGAAATATGGATGGGCAATGTGTGAAAACAACAGGCTAAGGCAGGTGATAAGGAAATGTAGAATAGTTCATTGTTAGCTATTGGGAAGATGACAATGCGGCATACAATCATTAATATTTAATCAGGACAGTAGAACAAGTCGGAAAACTAGGATGGGGAGGGACGGAAAGAGGGGGAAAGCAAGGGTTACTTATTGTTAGAAAAATCAATTTTCATACCGCTGCATTGCAAGTTGTCCAAGCAAAATATGAGGTGCTGTTCATTCTCACCCCCAACATTCGTCCCAAATATTTAGGATTCGGTGGGGGCGCTGCGACCCAGCTGCCATGCCAGCAGCAAATTCGTTATTTCGACTTTTAGGGGGGTTTTTTGGTGTGTTTAATGTAAGTTTAGGTGTCTCTTGGTGTGTCGTGTGTGGGGGGTGGTGGGGGGAACCGCCTTTGGTCACCTCCGCGACGAAGAGGCAACTTTTTCCACATCGCCCCCCCTCGTGGCCTAACAGCTTACATTGGAACAGCCTTTCCCGGAGATGGGCCCCGAGCATCAGCAGCAGGCGCAGCATGGACCTTTCCATCGCGGAGCGGGCGAACCCTTGCCAGGGGTCGCCTGAGAAGAGTGCTCCGGTTGCTGGCCTGGTGACTCTGGCATCATGGGGTCTGCGGAGCTTCTAGCCGCGGGCGGGGCATGGAATTACCATCCGGAGTCTGGGATCCCTTGCCGGGGATCGCCAGAGAAGAGCTCCGACCGCCGGCCTGCGGCCTATAACATCCTGAAGCCGCAGTCTCCGGTAGGAATGTGCCGATTTGGGACCTCCAAGCCACGAAGTGTGTTTGACTGTCCCGACGTCGGAGTTTTGAACATCCCGACGAGAGGGCCTATATATATATATATATATATATATATATATATATATATATATATATATATATATATATATATATATATATATATCAGACTGTCCGTAGCGGCGACTACGAAGGATTTATGGCCCCGACCACGGGTGAACAAAGGAGGAGGACTGGCTGAACTTTGTTGCCTTCCACCACAGTGAAGAATGCTGTGGTGGATGTTTGTGTTAATTCTTATTGTGTGTTCTTTTTAAGTGTATCACTGCTGGCAAATTCATTTCACTGCACCTTCGGGTGCATGTGACGAATAAAATTGACTTTGACTTTCATTTTAATTGTCTGTTAGAAGGTGAAATACTGTCTCCAAGTCTCTCTTCACAGGCGATGACCAACTCCAACAAGAGAGCGTCTAACCACCCACCCTTGGCACTACCATCATAGATTTACTGTTCACAACCATTGTGCAAAAATATAACAGGAATACTGTGCCATAAGGAGATCAAAGGTTGGATGTCCAGGGGCAAGTTATTCACTTGACACACCAAAACCTTAAATTGCAAGGAATCAAACAGGAGTGCGATAGAATATTCTTCACTTGGCTGGATGAGTACAGCTCCATGGACAATCAAGAAGCTCAATGACAAGCAAGGCAAAGATTGGCAACCCATCAACACCCTAGATATTCACTCATTCATTTCACAACCATTACACCATGTGAATGCTAACCCTGCACTAATGTTACTCTGATGGTTCTAGCAGGTGTAAGGTATGTGAAGATATCCTTGCCAATGCACTTTTGTCTTGTATGTTGTTCTCTATTATTGAGATAGAATAATTGCTCCCTAAACCCCTTATATGGCAAGTTCACCTATGGCAAGTGCCTCCTAATACATTAAATGCCTGGAATCAAATGATTTTGCAAAGCAACTTGAAGTCAGCAAGCAGTCTTTCAGCAATTGCCATCATACCCTGTACACTTTTGCGATTTGAAAGTACAGAAACAATGAAGCACCAGAAGAATTCATAGCAGCCAGAATGAAAATTCAAACAGTAGAAATCTGTAAGCAGTTAATCATCCTGATATACTTCACTCCCTGGGAGGTTAATAGCCCTTTCACATTATCTGTTCAGCTGTATCAGATTAAGGGAGGGCATTGGCTGGACAACTAATGTCATGCCTCATCCCCAGATATATTACAATATAACCTGAGGAAATTGTAACAAGGACAGACAATTACTAAGAATCAAACATTTGGGGAATAAATGCTGGATTTCCATTTCCTAGATTCATCCTTGGTCTTAAAATTGGAACTGGTAGAACAATGCTGCCCTGTTAGATAATGGAAAGAGAAAACACAAGTTATGACACCTTGGACATGCATCTTTGAGCCAGCAATGTAGTTTGAAAAGTGCAATGTTCTGCAATGCTTTTCTCCCCTTAACAGGGCAATATTTGTATTTCTAGCACTATATTTATATTAGATGATCAACATTTGCATTATTTTAATTGTATTGGTAAATTATGGTAAATACTAAAACTACCTCAGTAACTTAACTATTTTATACTTCTTCATATAAATAACTTGCCAAATGAGCTCTCTAAAAGGTTATTGAATATGCCACAACAAATGCAGCTTATGCTATTGTCATTGCTAATTTTGCACTTGCATGTAATTTTACACTCAATAAATTTAGTGGGAAAATATAATCATTTAATTTTTTTTGTGTTTTTTTATTTCAACTGAACTTCTCACTGCATTACCATACAGTGATTCAGAAAGACATGGTTAGTTTATTTATAGAATATAATATCCAGGAATATATCCAGATATATTCTTCATCCACAAAGCTAATACTTGAACTGATGAAGAGCTTCTGATGACATGAGTACATTAACAATTGAAAATGTCATATTTTGTAATTATATACTGAGATAGGTCAGCACAAGTTTTGTTTTTAATTTAGAGATACAACATAGAAACAGGTCCTTTGACCCACCGTGTCCATCGACTACCCATTCACAGCAGTTCTATGTTCTCCCACTTTCTCATCCACTGGGGGCAATTTACACAGGCCAGTACAGACTCCACACAGACAGCACTTGAGGTCAGGATCGAACTCGGGCCTCTGGCGCAGTGAGCCAGCAGCTCTACTATCTGTGCCTCTGTCAAGTGACAAGCTTTGTCTTGTGAAACCTATTCTGTAATATTTTGAAAGCAGATGCTTATAAATATCCATGTAAAAGAAAATAAGAGCTTATGCAGTGAACTTTTAATTCTGGTAATTGATCCAAGTGTATAAAGATGCAATAATAAACAATATATAGTCTATCAGTTTAATAAATATTTATGTTAGTTATTGTCCACTGAATTATACATTTTACCTACATCTGTACATGTAAAATTGAATAGTTATTAGTCCAGATACAATGGGATTGCAAAGGAAATGATGTAGACACAATTTATGAAGAATGGTGCCTATGCTGGAAAGCTGTAGCCAAGAAAAGTTGATAATCTAGGTTTGTCATCTTTGCAAAGATGAAAGGCGAGGTGGAAGAAAGAGTAAAGAAAACTTCATTGACGTGTGTAGAATTATGTGAAGCATAATCCCACAAGGAGGGTCAAAACCAAAGGGCGTAGATTAAAAGGACATAGATGTATTTGAAGAGAGATAAAACCTTTTCCCCCCAACCAAAAAGGTAGCATAGTGGTAGAGCTAGAAATCTTCATCACCCATTTATTCTACACTTGAAGAACCGTGGCCTGCAAGATTTAGGATGTTTCGCAGAAAGTGGGATAAAGTTGTGTGATTCTCGTTCAAGCAGTTAAACACCGAGTTGTTATCTATATTATGTTTTCTATGCTGCTCTTCAATTAAAGGTGCTTATAGTTATTTGTGCGGTTTGTCAGGCTCTTATATGTATAAAATTGTTATATATCTTCACATCCCTTGACTATGCCTCAACCAAATCTGCTGACTGCTTCTTTAATCCTAAAATTTTCTGTTAACTTGTAAGATCTGAGGGGATTTATAAAAATATATACTGAATGGCTGATATCTGGAACTCATTGACAGAAGAGATTAAGGAATTCGACCAAATCACAATGTTTAAGAAACGTTTATTAAGGGCACTTAAATAGGCATGGTGTACAAGGATACAGACTAAATGTGGCCAAAACAGATTAATGTGGATGAGAAATACTTATGTTCTGTACTTTGATTATTCCATTTTGTTTGCTATTCTTAATTGGTTACAGAAATAAGTTTTTGGTCTTATAATTCAGCAAATTTAAAAATGTTAATTGGAGCTGAAGGATATGCAAACATTAACTTACAGCAATGCTGCAAGGTCCAGTAGTCCATCAAACTGTAAATGGGATTCCAAGTTTGCTGGGTGGCTAACTGCACCACTGGCATGGTACCAAACCAAGCACACCAGGGATGACAAAATACTATCTAAAACATGATTAATACCAGTTTTCCAATATGAGAAATGGGTGTTTGGACATCATGCAGGAAGTAGATGTGATATTCTCTCTCTCTCTCCTTAAGTCAGATCATACAAGAAATCAAAATGTAAACTGGTAATGTAAACAGATAGAAGCTAATGGCATACATGTGCCTTGCATTTGGGTCTAATTAAGTAAAAATTCAAATATGACCACGTGTGAGAGACAAAAATTCAAATTTCAATTGTAAATATAATACAAATTCAGTCATTTGTTTGACTTTAAACTGCCAGTTTTTTTAAATATTTCCTGTTCACCAGAGACATTATTGTGTGTGATTTTTGTTAAGGGATTTAAGACTTCCTGCTGATATATGGTTTGTTTCTACCACAGTCCCATTTTTAAAGATAAAAATAACAATGTGCTGCACAAAATTTCATATTTGTACCAGTTTTTGTTGTACTTGGGGACAGCTGCAGCTAAATAACCATTGGTATTAGTTTATGTTACTTCAAAAATGCATATCCAAAATAGTGTCCAAGAACTTTTGATTGCCGTGTTCCTTTTCTGTCTTCATTCCCATTAAAATTTCAACGCATTGTATATGTACTTCCGTGCACATCCAATTAAAAAGGACATTGTACTATATTAAAACAAGATGTGATACATTGTCAAACCCAAGCTGTCAAAAATGCAACCTCGTACTTCCTTACTTTTGGGGCAAAAGATAATTTCCATGATTGTGCGATTGCTGGTAAATATTTTTGCTCTGTTTAAGCTCGTTTAGGCACACAGACTAAAGATAAATACATAGACCACTTCAATTTATTACAATGACTAAATCGCAGAACATTACTTTGCAAGTGCACCTTCACCTGCAACTTAAGGTACCTTTAAGCATTAAGCCCCCTTATCTTTTTACTTTCACCATTAAAGAATGAAACAAACATCGTTAATAAAATACACAACATTTTAACATAATCATATCAAAAGATGTTGGACTAGTTTCCGAATGACATTCTGAAACATCTTTTTTGAAACCTTCACAATTTAAAAAAAAAATTCTAAAACCCTCAGAATGGAATACAAGTTGAGGCTAATTTATAGTAAACCAATTAGATATGTTTATAATGTGCTTCTATTAATACAATGACTTAAGGTAGACAAAACGAACACGGCATGGGGTGTGGAGAACTCAAGTCGATTAGATTTACTATAATACCAACTGTCCGCCATTTTTCCTAACAGCGTTAAGGACAAAAGAGTTGCTTTGCACACTTTAAGTATTTATGTTCATAATACCAAATTTCCCCAAGACATTTTGGGAACATTTAACACATTTTACTTATTTACTAAGCAGCGATGGGTTTAAGGATAAATATGACTGTACCAAAGGAAAAACATATCGATTTAAGTACTCATAGGTTGATCTGTCAAGAATATAATTTTCAATAAATCACGAAGAAAGTTGGAAAGTAATGTATCTTGATTTTGTTAAACACTTTTGATCACAAATATTAAGAAAAACGATAAAAAAATTAACTTCCCTTTGCCAACCTTCCAAAAGGTGGAACCATTTTTGTGATTCCGCACCTAAACCTATTTAGAATGTTTAAGTGTTTACAAAAACTGTCAATGAGAACTAAAGTGAATCGTGCAAAAGAAAGTTTCGTCTCGATCCTAATGCACTCGAATTCCTAAGATAAACAAATACACCCTCCCCCAATATGTTGTGGTTCCACGTTTGCAGTGGTCCATCTTCCCTCTCGAATTCGAAGTACGTTATCCGTTACCTGGATTGTATATTAAATGTAGTTATTTTACGTGATTCGTATTTTAGTAGAATTTTTAATATTGACTAAATAACGGTACTGTATTTATTGAAGAAGCACTCCGAAAAAAGGACAAAAAAATAAGCAATACTTTAGCGTGAACGACGTACTATATTTCTAAATCTCTAGCCTTTGCTAAATTCCTGTCACAATTAGAGAGATGACAGTATGTACTAAACAGAGAACATATGGCATAGACGTATCTTTTCATATTGAGAACTAAAATGGAGTAAAACGGAAATGTTTATTTATGAAAGTCCCAGCAAAACCAAAGTTAAAGAACGGTGGGACTCAAAACATGACACTTAAAATTCATATAGATTGCCATGATATATATGTATTACACGAACATATTCTATACACCTACGTTTACACATATCGTGTTGTGAAGTGTTGTTGTGGACTGTGATTCCCTGAATTTAAAAAAACGGTTTCCCTAACCCGCCATATTTCGCGTTGTCAGTCAGTAACCAAACCTACCACCTCGGTCGCCACAGACTCAACGTATATATTGTTTAAATTAGACATTTCCTCATAAAACATCTTGGACAGATGCCATGTAACATTGTCTTACCTGAAAGGTCCACCAAGCCGATAGAAAGTCTCCGTTAAACTCGTTTTGCCAAACCAAAACAATGCAATATAATCTCCACCACAACGTAAATATACAAATAGTCCTATATTTCTAATCACACCACAGCGTTGGCTGTAATTTCAAACTCAACTACCTTTCTTCAGAAACAGGAATAAATGCGGAACTATCAGAGGGTATCCTATTCCGCAGTAAAAAGGTTTTTAGTTTTTGTAGACAGTCTCTGTGGGATCTGTTGCTATCTCTGTGTACGATTTACTCCCCTTCTTTGGAAAATGGCGGCTACGGAACGTCGTTCTACGGGGTTTGCCGGGTGTTGGTGAAGGGCGGAGAGCCCAGCACGCATGCGTATAAAGAAGCAGTGAAGGAGCCCCTGGTAGCATTGGCATTTCGTTTTTGGCTGTAGTGGCAGCGCGTTGAAGAAAACAAATCACCATGGTTAACGTACAGTGCTACTGCTTTGTGGTTAGAGGTGAAACTGTGTATTAGCGTTGAGTCAAGCGCGTGCAATTTTTTTTTAACGTTTGGGTAACGTTTTTTGCTGTTATATCTATGTATAATAATTCTATAAAATGGCGCATTTTCCAGTCAAAAAGATAAATGTTGCGTGTTCCATGTCTTTCTGTGAGTGAACTCCTTCTAGACTCGCCATTGGCCATGGAGCTGCATGCCGGCCTCCGATTGGCTGTCAATGACGTTATTCCCACTGCATGCAGGTGGAGCCTAGCGCAAGATCTCTGGTCAGGACGGCGTTCATCAATATGGACGCCATTATGGGGCAGGATGGGCGCTCTCCTGTGGGGGAATCCCGCCGACCGCATTCGACCTGGAGCACTCGGAAAGGACTTATTCTACTGCACAGGTCTACTTTTAGGCCATCAGTGTCGCCCTGCGAAAAGTTAATAATAATAGTTTGTGATCGTGCTTGAATCTGCGTCAAAACAAGATGGCGACAGTTATGTTGTTTGTCGCAGGTTAACCCTACGCGTTTGATAGTCCACGTGATCGGATAAATTCCTCTGCTGCATAATAAGGTTGTGGGACTGGCTGACGTCTGAGCAGTAGTTTCCATGACACCTAGTTTAATTAAGGCGAAAACGTTTTTTGAAGCACCCCACCCAATTAATATGTACAGGTTCACGGGGTTTCGTATCTTTGTGTGACAACGTTTTTAAATTTCGCTATGGATTTTTGATCTCCAAAAATAGTTTGAAGTTCTAAAGTAGAAACTTGTTAAAAGTGTGTCGGAAGAAGAGTCTCAATCGGAAATGTCTAATCATTCCCTCCACAGATGCTGCCTGACACGCTGAGTTACTCTGAGTTACTTTTATTTTTGCTCATGGTTCTCGGTACCTACAATCCTTCGTCTCCATTTTGAAGTCCAGTTTATGTACATGGGTCGTCGCTTTTTTTGCGTTTTCTAATTAGTCGTGATGTTCAATTGTAGCCAGTTTTCGTCATTGTCCGCATCGTTATTAAACCGAACTTATACTCCGCTTATAAGGCTGGGTTCTGCATTCAATTTCTGAACTGAAATATGGAACTAAATATAGTACCATATTTAGTAGCTCTAATGGAGGTACCATATTTATTCCATTGATCTATAAATAGTTTGCATTCGCTTTAAAAGGTCTCTGACCTGGAAATGTTAACTTTTTTCTCTTTCTACAGGTGCTGCTAGACTAGTGTTTCCAACATTTTCTGAACACTTTGTTATTGTTTTAATTGATTGGATCGCCTCCACCTGAACTAAAATGAGAGCCTTTTTTTCATCTGTGGGATGGGAAGTGAATTGTGATGGAAGGAGATAAATATCTGTATTTGAAATTTGATTTGTATTTGAAAATTTTAAGTTCAGTTGACCTGAAGAAAACTAGACAAGTTGTAAATGTGGTTAAATTAGATTGTGTGCAGTTTGAAGGTATATGTTAAACTGCACAACGAGCATGCAATGTTTAGTAAGATTTAATGTTGATATTGCACAATTGGTTGAATGTACTATTTGTAATTATTCAAGTCTATTGTGGAAAAAAAATGGAAGACTGATGAAGATTCTAACTTCAATAGTCCTGATATTCCAGGTACTTGGCAAATGGAAACCTATTGCAGTGTCCACCAATTTTGGGCAGGCCTACAGTGTGAGAGTGGAGGGTATTTCTGAACAGCTGTTCTATATGTGGCAAATGCTGTGTCTACACACCTTGGCAATTAACCTTGTCTGTGTCTACACACCTTGGCTTTATCTGTACATTGCTTCAACAATGGATTGCTAGTAGATAAAACAACCATTATGCCTTAAATAACATTAAAGTTGTGTTGTGCGATGGTTGTCTGTGCACTGTGGAGGGGGACACAGGAAAGAGAGGGGAGGGGGTATGACTTGAAACTGGAGAATTTAATGGTCCTGCTATTGAGTTGTAAGGTAACCAAGTGAAATTGTTGTCTGTCATGTTTTCTGTGGAGGAATACTTTGTTCCTGATAATTCTGGAAAACCAGTATTTTCTATCGGAGAAGCCAAGGGCCAAATGTCAGGTATTATGGTGGGCTTGAAGAGCCACATGATACTGTGGAAACAATGCTGTGGTTGGTTGTGTTGTCTGAAATGCCAGTTGAATCTTTGAATGGTTAAGCTGTTTTTTCCTCTTGGTGGTAGCAGCATTATTTTAGGGGATACATAAAAGATTAGATGACGATTTGTCTTTAGTACTCACAATCACAAGTGACCTGTGGTTATTCAATCAAGTGTCAATTTCTTGTACTTGGATTCTGAAACTTGTGACTCTTTTGCAGCACTGCATTAGTTTGGATTTCTATTCTGTCCATGCCATTTGCACATCCCTCTGAAGGTTGTACTTTACTTTGGCACAGTTGTCAAATGGAATTCCTGTTCATGTGGATTTGGAGTAGTTTGCAGTCTGTATAGTTTTTTTCCTGATTGTATAGTGTTTCTAAGCACACATTCACTAATGTCACAAATATTGATGAACCCTAGGGTCACTGGGCAGTTGCTTTTTCTCCCAAAATTGGACACCAGATTTTGGTATGACCAATCCCTTGACAATGGTGTCATCCATCTGGTTTGCCCTTCTGGAAAGATGTGCCTGCTACTTTTGACCTATTCATCCTACTTGGTCTCTTTTCTGGAGTTTGGAGAAATATGTGTTCTAATGCATGAGTAGCAAAAGAAAAGCTAGCAGGCAGGTCCATCAGAGTTAAGAATACAAATGGTGTATTTGCTTTTATTGTGAAGCTTAAGAATTTGGGAGGTTTTATCACAGTTGTGGAGGGTGGTTCCAGGCCACACCTCAAATACTGAAGAAGGGTTTTGGCCCGAAAAGTTGCCTATTTCCTTCGCTCCCTAGATGCTCCCACACCCGCTGAGTTTTTCCAGCATTTATTGTCTACCTTAGATTTTCCAGCATCTGCAGTTCCTTCTTGAACCCGGAATACTGTGCACAGCTTTGTCATATTCTTTTTTTAAAACTGCTTGTTTTTGAAGGAGTCCAAATTAGATTTGGCAAACTAATTTTAGGTATAAGGTTGTACAACTAAGAGGCTATGTATCCAATCTAGACATTTTCTTAAAGTAGTTAATTTTTTGCATTATCTGGCCCAGAAGATATTGAGAGGCATCATTAAATATGTTTAATGTGGAGATAAATATTTGGAAGATTAAGAAATTATGGGTAATGGAAATGGCACTGAAGAGGATGGTCGGCAAAGATTCAACATGATCATGCTGATCTCGAGAGCAGGCTTGGGAGCCCTAGTGGCCTACACGTTACTTTGAGTAAAAGAAACCAATGGATGCAACATGTCAGTATTTTCTAATCTCATTAGATAAGAGTTGGGTAATTAAAAGGTTGGTGCAAGTATGAGCATGAATAGGCATTAATTTCACATCTAGGTGCCATTTATACTCCAAATTATCAGTTGAATATTACTTGAATATCACTTTGACATTTTGTGCAGTTTTTAAGAATGAAAGTGAAATATTCTTGATGCTTTGATCTGTCCAGGCTGAGCCTATAACACTCATTTACTTACTGTTTTTTGAATTATTTTAATTTCTTGCAAAATCATAATTTCGACAGAATTCAAACCATAAAATATTTTTCATCCAGCAACCCCAGCAGTCCTTCCAGATGAGGCGGGTTCACGTGCACCTCCTAACCTCAACTACTGCATTTGGTGCTCCTAATGTGACCTTTAGAGTACACTGTAATGGTTTCACCAAAACTTGTGCTCGGTCTGCTGAGGCTTGCTGCATCTCCCGGTTGCTAACCATTTTTAAATCCTGTGTTCCTAAACTGCCCTTTTTGTGCAGGACTGCCTCCATTGCCACAGTGAGGCCATATGCAAACAGGAGGAACACCTCTTATTCCATTGGGTAGTTTACAACCTTGCGGTAGAAGCATTAAATTCTCCAATTTTGGATAATTAACTGACAATCAACCAGCTGCCCTTATTTTTCTAGTTAATAAGCAAGTGGCCAAAATGGAAGGTGTAGGATGAGGAAGAATAGAAAAATGAGTAGACTGGGAATAGGGATCTTTTTTTCGGGTTGATAACGTGATCGCTGATACTGCAAACAAGCAGAAAGGTGTGTAGGGGTACAAAAGTCAATTTTCATGGCAGATAAATAGGAATTTCAGTCTTGTTTCTTAATAGAGAAAGGATATTCTTGTACTGAAAGTTGGAACAATTTGGATGATCTGATAGTTGGGATAAAGTGACTGTACAATGGGCAAAGTGGTAGGGTCTGGCTTGTACTTGCATAGTGTCTTTGATTATGTTCTCGATGAAACTGAAGATCTTGTAAAGGGGTATGTGAAGATACGGAATCTGCCATGACCCTATTTGATGACAGTACAGATGTGAATCGGAGGCATCATGTATGAAAGTTTAATGTCAAATATAGTATCCCATTACTGTAAAATTAGGCCAATTTAGTAGAATAGTTTGTTTTGGCTTTCAGTGCAATTTTCTGTTTTTGGGCCAGATTTTGTATCTTGTAAGACAAGCCCTTTCTGCCCAAAATTAATCTAAGTGATATAAACAGTGCTGATTATCAAAGAATACTTGAACCCAGGAAACACAACTGACCCTCTTTGGCCTAAACATCTGTTTATACTGACTTTTATGACTGGTGCTTTTAAGGGCATTGTTCAGGCTATCTCCATGTCAAATACCTTCTGCAAATTTCATTTTAATTTCCTATTGTGCTGCTAGGAAATTGAATAGGAAAACACTGCAGATGCTTGTTTAAATCGAAGATAGGTACAAAATGCTGGAGTAACTCAGCGGGACAGGCAGCATCTCTGGAGAGGGTCAAGATGGGTCTGAAGAAGTGGTCTTGATCCAAAATTTTACCCATTCCTTCTCTCCAGAGATGCTGCCTGTCCTGCGTTACTCCAGCATTTTGTCTATGTTGAGCAAATTTAACTTGTTTATTTCTTATAACTTAACTTAGAATTTTCTCAGAAACATTGAATTACACCCTTTCCTTACCAAAAATGCCTCTTGTCAAATTTTTGTAGCATGAAACTCTTATCACCAAAGGAATTCTAGGCAAAGATGAATGGCCAAGACGGTGGTTATCACGTTCAGTTTAAGAATATGTGCCCCCTACTGGGAAAAACTGTGAATTGAAGGAGGAAATAGTGTTGTTTTCTCAGTACTTGACTGAATTTGCAGAGATTTGTGCAGTAAAACTACAGAACCTTAAGTGAAATTGGATTATTTGGGATTAAACATTGTAAATGCTTTCATGTAACTGTTTAAATACTTCCTCGTGATGTGAAATGCGGCATAATTTATTTTATCTAGAATTGCAGTAAGTAACCAAATACTACTCTCCAAGAGCTGAGTTATTAATTACTTTTAAAGCATGGTGCGTTCTTGTATATTAAACACAGTTCACAATCCCTGTTCTTTGGACCTGCACGTAAAAATATACACAAATGCATGTGAGCTACCATGCTATTTGGGAATTCATTCATTGAAAAGCATATTTGGCATTAAGACAAATGGCAGAACTGGTGTGGGGTGAATTGTGGTATGGTAATTCTTTCTAACTGGGCATCATGCTCAGCATCGGTCTCTAAAGCAAGACTATTTCAGGATATCCAACAAATACAAAAATACTGCAGAAGTCATTTGACTTTACGAGCTTGCTTTGGGTTGACGAGGGGAAAGCCCTCAATATAGACTTCAGCAAGGCATTTGATATGTTTCTGCAAGTTAGGCTGCTCTGGAACATTAGATTGCATGGCATCCATGGAGAACTAGCAACATGGTTTCATGGAAAGTAGCCGTGAGTGAAAGCTGAAGGGATTTTATTAGACTGGGCGCTTTTGACTTGTGATGTGCCTCTGGGATCGATGCTGGGCCAATTGTTTGTAGTTTATAACAATTATTTGGATAGGAATGTAGAAGAGATAATTAGCAAGTTTGCAAATGTTAGTGGTATCTTAGCTAGCAAAGATGGTTATCAAATTACAGCATGATCTTGATCAGTTGGACAAGTGAGCCAAGAAATGATTAATAAAGAATTAATGTAGATAAGTGTTATGTTTTGGTTAGTCCAGCTAGGGCATGACCTACCCAGTGAATGCCCCTAGGGGAGTGTTATAGAGCAGAATGATCAAGGAACGTGATTAGTGTTTCTTGAAATTGGTGTTACGGGTAGAATAGGTGGTCAGGAAGGCTTTTGGTACATTGTCCTTTATCAGTCAGGGTATTGGAGTATAGAAGATGGGATGTTACTATTGTACAAGATGTTGGAGAGTAGTGTGTTCAGTTTTGGTCAGCTTGCAATAGGAAAGATGTTAAGCTGGAAAGAGTGCAGAGAAGGTTATGTATGTGGCTGTTGCTAGGACTTGAGGTCTTGAGTTATAGGGGGAGGTTGGGCAGGCAACAACCTTGGAATGCAGGGAGGTGATGGAGAGGTGTATAAGATCTTGAGGGGAATGGATCAGATGAAGGCATTGTCTTTTACCCAGAGTAGGGAATCGGTGTTCTTTGACCTACCTATTTATCCCTCCACTATCTTTGTATTGCTTGCTGGTTCTTTGAACTGGGGAAGGGTTTTTGACCTGAACCTGTACTGTTTCTTTTTCCATAAATGCCTGGACTGAGGTTTTCCAGTCTATTTTTGTAATAGATTAATTTAATTTAATGCAGTAACAGTAGATTACAGGTAAAACCTGTAATTGCCAGGTTTAACACACCTGATGTTTTTTCTTTAAATGTAAATTCTGAAAGAGCTTTTAGATTACTAGTGTTTAGATGCTTGACAACTGGATATAGTGAGGACCTTTTATATTAATTTTAAAAAACTTGAGGGGAAAAGACATTTAAAAGAATCTCTTGTCCTGAATTCACAATCCAAGTGAAATTGGTGTACGATTGCAACATGTACAGTTACATGTATTCTGAAAATTGGACTGAATGACAGGCTTGTTCCCTGCTTTTTCTCCACCCAGTGTAGAGATTCTGAATACAATTATAATTGAAGGCTTTAGGAGGAAACTATATTCCATTTATTTGAGACCAGGGAGTTACTGGGAAATGGCTAAGAGAAAGTTAGTGTACAATTGCTTGCTTCTCCCCGCACTAAAAAATACCAACCATTTAGGAAGTAATACGCCACAATTTAATCCACAGCATTACTTTCAACAAAACATGAAAAGTTGCATTGAGCAAAGAACATTGCAGTCCGCAACACTAGATGTTAGCAGTAGATATTTCTTAATTTGGGACGAGGACAAGGAATGTACACAACTTTGAAATCTTGTTTTTAAAAATATATATATTTTAATGCACTTTTAAATCTAATTATGTAAGTGATATTTGGAGTAGATTAATGCAACATGGTCCAGTACTCTCCCCTAGTTAAATTACGAATTGTCACATGACCTCCAGAATAATAATATGAACATAAAATTATTTGTATTTCCAGAATTGCAGGTCTGTGTTGCAATCTGGAAATTTGTTTTTCAAAGAATGATTTGAAATTTAACCACGCAGCTTTTGGAAGAAACATAATTTTCAATATTTATCACTGTTCATGGCTCAAACCTTTTTGGATTTCAGGCAGTTGCAATGAGAAATTGGATGTGAAACAGGTATTTGGTTGATGAGAAAACTGTTGCTAGTGGTAGATTACATGAAGGCAGTTCTGTAAATGATTCTAAAACGCTGTTGATTGCCATTTTAAACTTTTTTTAGATCATGGTAAAATCCATGGCTGGTTACAAATTATTTAATTACTTTTCCCCAACTGAAGATGTTTGTCAATACTTGCTGGGAAAAGAGTTAAGACTACTAAATCTGGATACAATATTTATGCTTCAAATTTTTAATGTTTTGTCCTTGGACGAAGATCCAAAGGTGCCCCGCATTATTAAAGTGGGTATATGATATGAAACAACAGTAAAATATTAAGCGTAAGTTTGGGTTTTGATGCCACTAAGATCTCTGCAACACAAGTAACTTGACACGCCATACTACAAGGACGAAAGAGCAATTTTTATAGCTGCCACTGTAAAGGCATACAGGTAAATGGCACATACACAAACTAATTTAAGCTTAAAATCAGCCCAAATGTTATGCAACAAACATTGACAGATTCATCTGTTCCAAATGTCATTTAAGTTTGCACATTATGGTATTTTGAATTGCTGAACAATCTTCATCAACAAAATGTCTTATACATATTTGTTCCTGCATACTATCACGTGGATGCCTGTAGATCAATTTATTGGTGCTAATCCCCAATAAACCACTAGAAACACAAATTTTAGTGTCTACCATGACTCCTCCATCTACTATAACAACATCTCTTGAAGTGTTGCTAGTCTGATATGCACTTTGCCTTTAAATTGACTATTGACTGTAGCATTTTGATTAATTAGATAACGTTTTTAGAGGTGCAAATATGGCTGCTACATTAAGATCAGTTTAATTCTGGAAAATTAAGGTGATTATTGCAGACATGTATTGTAATAAAACCACAAATGTTTAACTTCTGTAATACATTTGCCCTTTATAGCTTGAACAGTCACTAATCTTTTATCAGTTGAGTAAGCTGCAATATTTGTCCAAAGACGTCACAAGTCTAGTAATACACATTTTCACAATACATTGAGGTAGGCTGATCTCTAAGTTGGTATATTTAAAAGCAAAAATCAATAAGACAAATCACCAGAGACCAATATTAGAGTTCAGTATGGTTACATAAATACTGTGACAAACCAGGATATGCAACTGTTGTATAACATACTGACATGTGATGTGAAATACATTCCCTTTGTGATATTAGAAGCCATAGGGTTGCTTACATAAAGACAACATAAAATATTGACAATTGTAACAATACAAAATCCAATCACTGGAAAGGAGAACAAACCTAGATTTCAAACTTTCGCCTGTTGAATTTGTTGCTGTGCATGTACAAAATATTCACAGCACAGCTCAACTGTTCATCTTAGAGAATTAACCTCAGGAGGTAGGTATGCATTCTCTTCTGGAAGGAACTTTCTCTGCAAAATCTAGACTCTTAATGCAAAACAAAGTAAATATGATCTCTTGTGGCACTCAAGTTGATGGCACACTTGCAAATCCACAATTTGTGTCTTGAACTTGTAACAATTTACTCCATATTTTGTCGGTTTGCAGGAATAGTTGAGATCTTCAGTAGAGCTTCCTTTTTTTATTTGGTGTGGATAGAATTAGCAGTTATCTTTAATTGCCTGAAGTAGTTGGCACAGAAAATAAAATATAGATCATTATGTATCAACAAGAAGTTTAAGTACATGTTGCATTTCATCATGCAAGTTACAAAAGTTTGGTAATAATTGTATAATTGGCTTGGGGATTAAAATACATTTAAGTAATTACAATTCTTGACATCAGGATTTTGTTTTCTCATATTTTCAGTTTTTGGTTTACAAAAGTAATTTAACAGTTCATCAGAAACTAGATCTTGTTAAGGTGTTGCATTCTAAGAAGGGCTTTTAGTTTTCAAATTTGAGCTTTCTCACCTTATCCCAGTTGAGCTACCAGTAGGAAGATGAATTGTACTATAATGTGCAAAATCGTGCTCATTCAACTGTCAGCCTGGAATCTATTCTTTACTGTGTCCTATATTAATCTTTCTGTAGATCATGGGTTTCATCTTGTTGCTTTTCTATTCTAATATAAACATTAATACTGTGGACATACCTTGGCAGTCAAATGTCTGACTACCTGGATCTGAAGGGGTACTATTTTTTTTTAAATGTAGTGTTTCATTTGCAATTGAATTTGTGCAGACTTTATGGGGTGGGAAGTGTGGATATGACATTTGATGTAAAAGCTTGCTGTTAGAATTGGGGTACTGTGAAAAGCTTATTGTAAATACCAGGTACACAATTAGTTAAATAACTTTGGAACTTGACCAACAAAAGTTGGGGAGAAACTTGTTTCCATGTAACCTTGCAGTAATCAAACACCATCGCCTCTTAAGAATACAGCTTCTACTTTAACAGTGGGTGGATATTGAACATTGTAACATACCTTATTTAGCTAGTAGTGCCAAAAGAACTTTAAACAAATTGTGTTGCAAGTCTGAAATACTCTACCCCCTATTATGACGTGTATTTTCTATAACGTGGAATTTCTTGTGCACCTATCATGTTATAATAGAACAACCATAATTTTAAAGGGAGCTCTCCACCCATTAATCGTTATCTGGCCATAAATGTACATGTATATTTTAAAATAAAATGTTGCATTCAAAATATTAAACATTAAAGACTTTTATATGAATTTTACTCTTAAGGCTGAACAAAAGCTGGTTGAATTTCAAACATTTACATGTGTAAATATTTGTATCTACAATGAAAAGATCAACCATTTTGCAGTACTGCTGTGTTCATTAAGTGCAGGCAGGGAAAAGACTGCCACTGATAATATCACAACCTCAAATGTTCCAAACTGCTTTGTAGTTCATGAACTAAGTATTAGTCAGTGATATAATGCAAGAAGGGAGCAGTCTATTTGCAAGTAACAAGGCCCCACAAAAAGCAATATCTTAATGTCCAGCCTATTTTCTATTTTTTGGTTCTGACAGTCAATGTTTCTGGTCAAGGACTTATTTCTCTCTGTACTAATGTTGCTTGATTATGCAAATAACTTTTATGAAAAATAATGAAATAGCATTTCCTTTTTGGCTTTCTGATAAAACTAGAATTATCAATCTAGCCACTATTGCTTTCAGCCTAATTGGCCTATTTGTAGTAGTCTTTGTAGTAGTTGAACATGATTATTATCTCCAATCCTCCTGCAACTGAGTACTTTGCTATGTTAAGAGTTGGAAATAGTAGAAAGTAATAGGGTGTAGAATATACTCCAGAAAGGGGTTATTGGTTTCTATTAAGTGGTTTGACCATGGTGAAGTCATACCAATTGTGCCAGGGTAATGACTAGTTAACCTTATCCTTCTCAATTGGTCCACTTGCTGCATTTACATTTATCCATGCAAGCACTTGTAGAAGTGCTTGCGGCAGTCACATGGAGATAGAGTCCTGAGTTCAAGCCAAGGACTCGCTCCCCATTGTGTATAGCCACCAAATTGTAGGACTGACTTGGAACACTTGTTATGTCTCAACTGAGCATCCCTTAGACACTAGTCCAACAGCAGCAACAAAACTGGGGAGTAAATGCTGGTACTTCTCTCACCATACCCATCTGAAAAAGATGTGCTGAACTGTAACACAGGTAAGCAATCCACAACTGATGCATCAGATCAAAACTACAGTATGTTCACATCTATTTAGGAAGGTGGTATAGGGTTGAACACCATAAGAGGAGACTGTGGCATCCTCATGTGGTCCAGCATGTGTGTGCTGTACACAAGGCTGAAACATTTAAACCCGTTTCGGCTGTAAGAGCCGAATGAATGTTTTCTCATGATTCCCACCAATTTGATTCACTTAATTATATCAAGAAATAGCTGAGAATACCAAATACAGCAAATGCTTTTGCACTCTAACTTTCCAGCTGTAGTATTGAGTATTGAAGAGTTGTGCTCTGGAATCTGTTGTAGTTCCTGCCAATTTTCTTCAACACGGTTTCAACCTGATGTTTCTAACAAGATGGAAAATTGTTCATAAACATCCTCTGAAGAAATCCCATCCAGTTAATTGTCACCAGCCAGTTATTAATCAAAGGTGAGCACAGTGCTACGAGTAAGTATGAAACCCGAGTCTCTGATGCTATGAGTGCATCGACTCTACTGCTGCACCACTGTTACCACTAAAATAGCTGTAAATGATTGGGCAGTATTTGTGCAAAAAAAATTAATGTTTTGTGTTGACATTTCAGCAAATGATCTGTCTGATTATGTCCAAGGCATTGATCTGAGCAAATAAAGTTTCTCTTTACCCAGACATTGCCTGACCTGGTAAATATTGCCAATTTGTAATGTAGGAAAGAACTGCAGATGCTGGTTTAAATCGAAGGTAAACACAAAATGCAGGAGTAACTCAGCAGGACAAGCAGCATCTCTGGAGAGAAAGAATGGGTGATGTTTTGGGACCAATATTGTCGGAAGTAGGGTCTTGACCCAAAACATCACCCATTTCTTCTCTCCAGAAATGTGACTTGTCCCTCTGAGTTACTCCAGCATTTTCTGTCTACATTCCAAATTTTCTTGCAGTCCTTTTAAAAAAGCTCCAATGGTTGGATTATTACTTGCACAAAGGAGAACAGTTTATGCTTGCTGAAGGAAATCATCACAGCTTCAAGAATTCACAGCAGGGATTCCTTGGGCAGCCTTTGTATACCTAACTTCATTTACTTCATCAATGACAGGCACAAAATGCTGTAGTAACTCAGTGGGACAGACAGCATCTCTGGAGAGAAGGAATGGGTGATGTTTTGGGTCTAAACCAGCATCTGCTGTTCCTTCCTACACGTTTCATCAATGACCACCTGTAAGGATGAAAATGGGGATACTGATGATTCTACAATATGAGATTTCATTCAACTCAAATCTAGTTTCTATCTGCATGCAGAAAAATAGCCATAGATTTGTAATATTCAATCACATTGACATTGCCAATTAACAGCCTTCAGGCCAGCATGAGCCAGAAATGTTACTAATATGCCACAAGTAATGTAGCTGCTCATACGTTGGGCACTTTGGCAATTGAGTCTTTGAGCACTCATAATACGTTACCACTATTCACAAGGCACACCAATATGAAGTATTATTTGCCTTGAGTGCAGGTAATAACAACACTGAAGAACCTTGTCCCCATACAGTGCAAAGCAATCTTTTTGATAACCTAACCCAAAACATTAACTTGCTGCACCAGCAACTCGTGCAGTGTATACCATCTACAAAATGCACTGTGGGTACTTGAAAGGCTACCCTAATAGCCTCTCCCAAAGCTACAAATGCTACCATCAAGAAGAACAAACGTGGCAAATGTACCAGAACACTCTTATGTAGCAGACTTAAGGACCTGTCCCACTTGGGCATTATTTGTGCGTCATTTACGTTACGTGACGTGACGCACAACGTGACATTATTGACGCGTGCATTATGCGCGCGTGGTGAGACGTGGCGTAGGCAGCGACGTGCGGACGGGTGCGGTGCCCCAGGATTTGCGTGGCGTGCAAATGGCGCCAAAGTGGGACAGGCCCTTTAGTTTGAAGTATATCACAATGTTCCTATGTGTAGGAAGAACTGCAGATGCTGGTTTAAATCGAAGGTAGACACAATGCTGGAGTAATGCAGCGGAGCAAGGCATCATCTCTGGAGAGAAGGAAAGGGTGACGTTTCGGGTCGAGACCCTTCAGTCTGACAAAGTCTCGACCTGAAACGTCACCCATTCCTTCTCTCCAGAGATGCTGCCTGTCACAACACTATATAATTCCAAAACGATGCAATGTTTTATCCAGTAGGAATGCGAGGATGTCTGCATTAGAGAACTACAGAGATGTCTTGCCACCCTCTCGAGGACAATTTATGGATAGGCAAAAAAATGCTGATCTTGTCAGATGTTCAAACCTTTTTTTTTAAATGGCAAAGATCTTGTCTGCATTAAAGAGAGGATCTTGAACCGCATCAAGTTTTGTCTCCGGACCCTACTGCTCTTCGATCATCAAGTGGGCGTTAACAATTCCAGGCCCCTGCCTCTGTTATATTTCTTGTAATGGGACTAATACTTAACAATGGTGATTTACCGAAGTGATAACTGTGTAGGGAGAAATGGAATCGAGATGACCAGCTGAATATTTCCAGCATTTTCTGTTTTATATCACATTTAAAACATCTGCAATCGTCTATAATTGTATAATTCTGGGGGACTGTTTACTTAAAATGTTTGTTAAATCCTTGTAATCTAAATTGTTTGTCAGGAAAAAGCCAAACCCAAGTGTCATACAGAGAACCCCTACATATTTTTGTTTATTAACTTATGGTACAAATAAACCTACATAGGTTTGATGATAGAAATTAATTATTGTGCCGAAAATGTTGGACTTGTAAGTAGGTCTTTGCATTTGCAATGAATGTATTCATGGTCAACCAGGAATGCAGACTGAAAGCAAATCTTATATGGATAAAACAAAACCTGCAAAACCTATAATTACAAAATACATACCTTACTTTCTTACGCATTTCCATCATCTGCAAAACAATAAGATATTAAATGTCAATTACTTACAAGCAGCAATTTGGGCCTGAATTTTGTGGTTGTCAGTACATTAACAACGCTTGCCATTCATGACTCTGACCATGAGCCAGAGATCTTTATTCCTCAAATACCATCAGACCAGAAATGTCTCGGCATCTATTTCAAATAGATGCTGGATGTTGCTTTGGCTGCTATCTCAGCAGATACTACTAAACTAATTAACATTTACATGTACCTAATTAGATATGAAATGTTTTGGGACATCTCAAGGACAAAAAACTTCTTCAATCAAAAATCATGCTTTTTTTTAAACCAAAATGTATTCAATTGACATGCAGTTTTTGCTAATTGCCATAAGGGGGCACAGCCTTATACATTTCAAAATGACAACGTGAGAATTTTTGTAACCTTCACAGTAAACGTAAATGAATAAAACATTCATATTTAAGCAGTTATTGAATTCAAGAATCTAAATATGTCATAAAACAAAATAATTGTTTCTGCTGGTAAAAACATACGATTTTCCGTTGTTGACATGGACCAATGGTAACGATTTTATTTCAAATCAGTGTCTTAATATTTAATATCCTTTAATATTGCACTAATTCGTTGAACAGAATCCGGAAATAGACAGAGAATGACGCAAAATCCATAAGTGATAAAGTGTAGAAAAAATGATAAAGATTTGCAGCTTGACTTTGTCAAATGGCTGTTAGCCAAAGTAGCCAACAAGCTGTGGTAATCTCAGCAAAATAACTTGACGATATAATATTTGTAATAAATGAAAATAAATTGTAGTTTATCAGAGAAAACCACCATCCCCATCCCCACACATTTCTACTTCCTCTAACTTCTTAGTTCATTCATCCCTTCCTGCCCAAACGACACCTTCCACAACTATGTTTCCCTGAAACCGTAGATGTAGCACCTATCTCTTTACATCCTCCCACACATCCATCCAGGGACCTCAGCAGTTCTTCCAGGTGAGATAGGTTGATGTGCACCTCCTCTAACCTCGTCCACTGTATTCAGTGCTCCCTTTATGACCATAAAATTACCAGAATGTCACAAAATTACAAATGCCAGTTTGGCAGATATGCGACTCCAGAATCATACCAAATGGTCGACTCTTAAATTCCTTAATACAGGACCACTTAGGTGCTAAACAAAAAACAGTTTCACTAGACAGAGCTAAACAATCTTATAACTAATAGCTGAGATCAAAACTTTCGACTCCTAAAAGCATCTAGATATTGAACGAAAGGAGATGGTTCCACAAATATTCCCATCTTCAACAATGACAGGACCCAGCATGGCAACTTGTTCCATACACCCACCTTTGTGTGGAAAAAGTTACCCCTCAGATTCCTATTAAATATTTTC
The DNA here is from genome assembly GCA_035221665.1 of Okamejei kenojei. Classification (NCBI taxonomy): domain Eukaryota; kingdom Metazoa; phylum Chordata; class Chondrichthyes; order Rajiformes; family Rajidae; genus Okamejei; species Okamejei kenojei. Next base: position 32,751,487 of record CM069151.1, on the reverse strand, counting down.
CCCTTCACCTTAAACCTATGTCCTCTGGGACATATCTCTGCTAGAAGGAAAGGTTGAGCACAGCTATTCCGTGGAGCGCAGGAGGCTGAGGAGTGAACTTACAGAGGTGTGTAAAATAATTCCTGGGATAAATGGGGTGAATACAGTCTTTTACTGAGAGTGGGGGAATGATGAATCAGGTGGTATTTTAAGGTGAGATGGGATAGGAACCAAGGGGCATTTTTTTTCACACAGTGTGTGGTGTATAAATGGATTGAGTGGAAAGCAAAGCAAAAAAAGCTGGAAATCTAAATTGCATGACAAGTTTCGGAGGCCCTGCAAGTGGATGATAATTTAAAAGCTACTAGGCATCGAATTGTGCCAGACATCACATTTTCATGTTTGGAATAACAATGATCATTGACAAAGACTCACAGCAAATTGAGTGTTCTCTGAGCTTGAACAGTTCCAGTTTTTACATATTACAAGCCTGCCTTCCATTAAATTCTCCTCAAGCTTTCATAAAGGCGTTCTGCAACAAAGCACTTTGCATTTATTATTCTAAGCATTTCTGGGGAAATTGTCTCAGAACTGTTAACCATTCTGTAATGCGCCACTACAAGACATGGTTGGTTGATGTGTAGGCAGGAACTGCAGATGCTGGTTTAAACCGAAGATATACACAAAAAGCTGGAGTAGCTCAGTGGGTCGGACAGCATCTTTGGAGAAAAGGAGTATGTGACATTTAAATAACTCCAAATTAATTCAATAATATCAGAGTTGACAGAATTCACTGGACTCCGAATCGTAGTTAATTTCTGCTGGTGAAGCTATTAATGTTCACCAATAATTTACAGAATCACATTCTCTGATATTAATACTTCACAGAAATCAGAGCTTTTATTTTATGGGCCTCATCTGTACATCTCTTTCCATCTGAAAATGCAGAAGATGTGTCAAACACAATATTGTGGTGGGTATTAATGTGTCATGTGCAAAGCCAGAGTATTGCAGTGGAGATTCCTCTATCTTATTTCAACAATACTGATCATAATCTTTTTTTGTGTCATTGTAAATGTTTCCATTTCCCACAACAATCTTAAAGAGTTATTAAAAGGACCTATAAAAACCAAGAACCATGCAAAGATTGCCAATGTTCATTCTTTTTTTAAAGACAATATTATCATCTTTTTATTTATTTTAAGTCATTCACGCTTGTCCCAGAAATGAAACTCCAATGTACTGATTTATTCTTCTCCTGACCCCAAGGATCTTTTCAGTTTCCATATTAAGAATCTGAGTAATAGAGCTGTACAGCATGGAAGCAGGCCTTTAGTCCATCTCGTCCATTTGTAACTAAGTGGCTAGCAAGCTAGTCGCACAATTCCTCCAGATGTTTCCTAACAATGTACCTGTCCAAACATCTCTTGTACCCATGTGTACCACATCATCTGGCAGCTCGTTCTGTGCACGCACCAGCCTCCATGTGAAAAATGGTTCTCTTTTCAATCTTTTCTCTCCCACCTTAAATCTATGTTTACTAGTTTTTGACTGGGGGAAAAAACTGAGAATATTTAGCCATCTGTGCCTTTGATGATTTTATACACCTCTGTAAGGTCACCCCTTAGCTTCCTACTCTCGAAGGAAAACAACCCCAGCTGATCCAGTTTCTCCTTAAAATTGAAATCCTCCTGACCCTTGAACCTTTTCAGAATCCTTAGGATACAAAGTCCTGGGGTAACTCAGTGGGTCAAGCGGCAATCTGGAGAATATAGATGGGTGATGTTTCGGGTCAGCACCCTATCCATCTTCTCACGAGATGCTGCTTGACTTGATTAGTTACTCAAGCACTTTGTGTCCTTTTGTGTAAACCATCATCTGTAGTTCCTTGTTTCCTCATATTTTCAGCACCCTTCCAAGCTTAGTGACAAATTTCCTATAGCAAGGCAATCAGAACTATAAACAGTATTCAATTGTGGCCTTAATAACATCTTGTACAGTTATAACATGATGTCCTAATTCTTGTACTTAATACCCTGACCAATGAAGGTCAACACATGTGGCCACTTTCACAGAACTGTGGACCCGCCCTGCTCGGTCTCTGTCCTACAACACTTCCTGGGGCCCTACCACTTGCTCATTAAGGCCGGTCCTGATTTATCACATTTATCAGAATTAAACTCAATTTGCCATGAATGCTAGGGAACTCAGGGAAGTTAATAATGCTGTATTGAAGAGAGTCGACATTACTGAGTGCTGGAGGTCTTAATATGTATCACTATGATTTTATGCACGCGATACACTAAATGACAATGATTGGCACTTGAGTTAAAAGAATATTTGTATCAGTTTTTACACTCCTCTTGCTGATGGGGTTTTATGAATACATTTTCTATACAGCTCTTTTAATTTTTCCAAATATAAAGGGTACAATGGTAGTAATTCACTGAATCATACAATTGTTAAAACACAGAAGGAGAGCATTTAACCAGTTCTTATCAGCACAATCTACCTGCAAAATTATTCAGATCATAACTATTGTCTTTAAAAACTATTCTCTCTTTCCTCCTTTAAACCTAAGCATCCTATATCTTTGGAACGTTTGCCGTTGGGATTTTTTTTTTCCTCTATGCTAAGGCAGTCATAATCTTGTAATCAAATCTCCCGATATTTATTTAGCTGCTAGCGGCAATTAAAGAAACAGCAAGTCTGCTTTTGTGTGTGGAAGTGCAAGTGGTATGTTTGAGGGTAAGCGCTGAAGATTTTGCTCATGAGACTTCAGCCACAAAACTAATCAGATGACAAAATAAGATAATGTCTGTTATCTTCTTGCTCTTCCTTGATCTTAGTGCAGTAGAATTGGGAGTTAGACCATTAGTATGCTCCTCCTGCATGGCAAAGAGTGCAAGAATTCCCTGTTGCCATGTTCCTCCAAACAAGTATATCCTTTTGGATACTATTGATGGGGGATGACAGTTCAGAGGAGAGCAACAGTTAGGTTGGTGGCACCAGGCCTGGCTCTGAGACACTGGAGTAGGATGAAGTCAAGAGAGGGCTATAGTGAAAGGAGACTCATTAGTTAAGAGCACGTATAGGAGAGTATGTGGCAGCAAACAGGATTCCAGGATGGATTATCACGTGTCAAGCCAAAGGTTTGACACATGATAGAAGTAGAATTAGGGCATTTGGCCCATCAAGTCTACAATGCCATTCAACCATGACTGATCTATCTCTTCCTCCTAACCCCATTCTCCTGCCTTCTCCCCATTACCACTGACACCTGTACTCATCAAAAATCTATCTCTGCTTGTTTATCTATAACAAGACATATCTATATCTATCACCCGCACGGTGAATATACGAAGAGTTAAGCAAAAGGTTAAAAATCAGGATCTCAAGGGTAGTAATACCTGGGTTATTCTGGTGCCATGTGCTAGTGAGGGTAGGAAGATAGGATGGATGAATGCTTAGGTGTTAATGCAGGAGATATGGATTCTAATGTTTGGACCTTTGGGATCTTGCAAATCCATTTATCAATTTATTGAGATGGTCTCAATTTTTTTATAATATTTAATAAATCATTGTGCCAGGTTGCCAGTTGTAATCCACAATCAACATTTATCACAATAATACAGATTGGAAACCTGTTATAGCTAGATTCTGTTGTCAGCTTACACCATCAGATCAGCAATTTATCATTGATCCTAATCAAATCAGCACAAACCTTGGGCACTGAAGCCATATTTTTCATTTATCAACTGATATCACCTGCTACAGAAGTCTGATATTGTCTGGGTGCACAGTAAAGGACACCTAATGCAACATCGCAATCTGCAATGCAACTGAATAAGTCTGGTCTGTGTACACTCATTACATCTTAAAAACAACTTCCAAAATAGATGGAGATAACACTAAATTTTCTTACTGAAGATACAGGAATACATTTTGTCATTCACATAAATTTGCTTGCACAACTGGTTGCATTTGTTTCAAATGCTGATCAGTTCTCTGTTAAAATCTAATGTGCAAAGTACTAAGCTAAAGTTTCATTACTAAGTCGATCAGTAATTGTTTTAATAACATTCATGGTTATGTATTCTGGACATATTTTTAACCGTTAAATATTTTTAAGAATGGATTTATTAATGGATCTGTTAACGTTCAAACTTAAGTAAGTTGTGGATTATATATGAGAACTATACGAGGGTAAAAAAATCAACCATATTTAAATATGTATTAGTAATTCTTGAATAAATGATCCCTACAAATTCAAACTATTTACTGTGACTGAGAAAGATCATACCTTTGGCATCCACTTTGAAGTCATCTGGCAGTAAACCATCTTGCCTGTTGCCTAGGACGAATGCCAGAAATGAAAGGATGAGAGCGTCTAGGATTCCAATAATTGCCAGAATGTAGGCCCAGCGAACAGAGCAGGCACCAAGGGTGTACTTGTCTGTTTTTTCCCCACACATGCGTTTTACTTCATCTGAATCCCAGCCATCTGGAAAGATCATGCAGCCCAAGATCAAACAGCCAGCTGAAAGAGAAAACTGGAAGTAAGGAACAAATTTCATAAACTCATGTACATCATGCAAGCTTTGGAAATTGATGACCACATGGATGCTGCCTGACCTGTTGAATGCTCTGGGCATTTTCAGTTTTGTTTTGAATTTTCAGCATCCACAGATTTTTGCTCCAGTTTTCAATATTGTACTTGACTTAAATACACCACTTCCAAGTTCTATCAATAACCATTCTGACTTGGAAATATTTCACTGTTACTTCATCGTTGCTGGATCAGAATCCTGGAACTCCCTCCCCAACAGCATTATAGGTATACCCACACCTCAAGGACAGCAACAGTTCAAGAAGGCAGCTCACCATTGCTTTCCCAAGGGCAACTAAGGATGAGCAATTAAATCCTGGCTCAACCCATGTTTTGAATGAATAGAACTCGTTTCAGGATCCAATGCATTTGCTGATTATTTCTCTTAACCGAGCAGAGATAACTGCATTTTTATGATTCCTATATTTCACTCTGCCATCTCTGCAATTGGACATAATGATTTTTAGTTCATTTAATAAATACTGCATTATCACATCAATATATTTGGAGATTCTTTCAAACTTCAGCTGCTTTATTAAAGAAAACAATTAATTTGTGTAATCGCTTCCTTAAAGCAAATAAATGAAACTTTAACGAGCTCAAGATGTTTAATACAATTTAAGGACTAATATCAGGCTACTCATTATTTTGAAATACTTATTTTCAGTTTTATTAATATACGTCAGGCAACTACACAATAAAAAAGCAATATTCTAACTGCATCTGCTACCCAACTTTTTCCCATTGACTGCGCTTAGCTTTTTTGGCTCTGCTGTACCAATTAAGCTCAAAGGTTGGCCCCTGCAGCTACTCTGCAAAGTGGAGCAAGCAAAGACTGGATCCTGAGTGAACTCACAGAAAGCCATGATGGCCTTTTTGTAGCTTGCTGTTGTCAATGTCCTTTCAACCAGTAAAAGTCTCTGATGATCAGAGATTTTTAAAACCATTCCACATAAATGTAAATAATTGAAAAATATCATTTGAAAACTAAAGTATGGTTTTACTTAAAATACAAATATCTGATAATTAAAACAAAGATTAAAATAAAATAGTGTAAGTATACCACCTACCTGTATTACCATGCAACCAATGTACCTGCAATTCAACCTGATGCTCTCCATGTGCTTCCAGATACTTCTGGGGAAGCAGCAGCATATACTGTGCTGGGCGCAGTAATGTCCACAGCAGTGCTCAAATTATAATTTCTGCTCCCATTGCGAAGAAGAAATTAGGAAGAAATAAAAGATATAACACCAATGGATAGTTTATCATTACAGCTCATTTTTATTTTGAAATTATCATTATAGAAACATATGATTTTTCGGTGTTTGATTTCTCTTCTTTTATGCCTCTTATAGTTGAGGACCGCTAAGACCAGTAAGAAATGTCATTTCTTTGACATAGGTTTGTGACAAGGTATGCAAAACAGCAACTTAAATCGCTCGATACTGAAAGGAGTGAGATAGGAACACCTATATTGCTGAATCTCTCAAAGTGCAGGATGTAATCAATGGAGCAATTACACCATTACCAGTATTCACTATTAATATTCTGAAATTTTCTCAACAAAAAGTATCACTTGATATATCTCCAGACTGTGAGAGACTGGATACAAGAAATATCTATATGATTAAAAGTCTAATCTTGACCACTTCCTGTCTGCGCTGTATATTGATTTTAGAAAAATCCTCTACCATATCGCTATGATTTTTGGCCATCTTACTCACAGGCCCCGATGATTTTTTCACATCAATGAAAAATAAAAAAGTTATTAATAAACCTGAGATCCTCTCACGTCAATCACCGCGATGAAGGTAATACCCCTTCCGGGGGGAGGGGACTATAAAACCCTGGATGCCTCGACATGACTCAGTCATTCTGCAAGATCGCGACTCATTCTAAGCTGTGAATCAACTGAACTGTGCAATGTATTTGCAATAAATGATTTGTTAGCCCTTAATGACAATGCTATGAGTTGTTTGGTCTGCTGCCCTGCCTGTGCTTGAAACTGCATTGCTTTATTAGGTCCGACTGTTTAGAAGGAATAAATGCTTTATTAGCTCCGTCTGTTTGGTTCAAAAGTCCCGCTCATTTCGTGACTTCCGCTTAGTGGACAAGTCACGCTGATTGCGTAATTTCTAGTGAGTGCAGAGGTCACGTTGATTGCGTAATCGCCGGTAAGTGCAGAGGTCACGTTGATTGCGGAAGTGCCGCTGACTACAGAAGCCCCAAAGTGGAGAGACCGCGCTCAGCTGTTTGAGTATTCAAGAAAGTTTACTGCCATTCATGTGGTGTGTGAGTCAGTGAGTGTATGTGTGTGTGTGTGTGGTCTCAATGACTGAGCTGCCAGCCCAAGAATCCATTTGGCTCACAATGTCCATAATAGCCCTATGGAAACCGTCCCTTCGGCCCACCTCACCATGCTAGCGCTCCAGAAAGCACTATTGTGGAATATTGTGTTGGGGGACCAGCCCTCCCTTGAGAAGCTGGGACCTGATGGGTCCCACTTAGTCTAGTTTTGTCCTAAAAGCCCAATTCAGACTTTATGATTGGGTTGAAATTATTTGTATGTTTGGGGCTGGTGCATTCTATATATAGGTCATATCAGAGAAGCAATCTCTGGAGGTCTGGAATGAGCGGCAGCTTCATGCTGGATGTATACACTAGCAGAGAGCTTTACAGAGAAACAGCAAAATAACTACAGTTCTCAAATTGGGAAAGCCCTCGAGCTCGGCATCCAAAAAAAAATTACTGTTTCTGACTGCACCACATAGCACAAAGACATCCAAACTGTGGCCCACACATCAAATATGACCTGTGATGCTTCATGGATTGGCGCACACAATATTCTACTTTTACAAGCCACAAGAGTCCATGGGCAGTTTATTCCATCATCACAAGTGAAGCGAGACTTGGCTAGAAATATGACAGATGTTATATTCGGAGGAGTAATTCTGGTTGATGACTGGGGGTGGTCAGGCAGGTGATGGGGCTATTTGGACAAACAATATCAGCTCTGAGGTGGTGGCAGTCTGGTGCTGGATCTGCAATAACAATGAAAATTTAAGAAAGTCATCTGCCCGGAAGCCACATCGACCCCACGTTACTGAGAACCCGTTAATTAATGCTGAAACAAGTCTCAAAATTTCAGCTAAGACCTGCTGTGGTGCTTTTGTATGTATCGATTAATTTTGTGTATGTAATGTCAAACATATGCTCTTTGACCCCAATCACGAAGGCACTATTCCCTGACTGAGCTGACCACTGGATCTGACCACTGATCAACGATCCCATAGTCCTCAGAGTCATTCTGTTGTGCACAACATTGTAGGCCTTGGTTGCTATTGAAATTTTAAGAGGCAGGCTCACAATAAAAACATCTTTCCTGGACCACATCACGGCAGATCTATAGACTTCGATGGTGCTGAAAAATGCCAATTTCCAAGTATTTACAAATACTTAGAATTTCTCAGTCTACTTTGAATTGAATACTCTGGTAAGTTTCACGTGCCATTTCTAATCCCAGCCCCATCCTCTCTCCATCTCAACTCTGTTTTCATCACCAAGAAATTCAGGCAAGCAATTTCCCTGGAGGATCTAAGTGTTAAGCCCAATTAAGCCAACACTGACAACCTCCACATAAATCCAATTCTTGGTCGATGTTGATTCTCCCTTCCCTAACCCTGGGACAGAAAACCAGCTGTGGTGTCCCTACCACAGTTGGAGATGTAATTCTGGTAACTCCATGCAAAACAAAGATAAAGCTTTACACCACATAAGTTGACTAGCTAATGTAATTATAGCTGGATGCACTGAATGCATTTAGTTATGCACTATACGTTAGTCTGCGCTGTTTGATTTCTGTCTTCTATTGGTTTCTCCACCAAGTCATTTTGTAGCTCCATGCATCTCACTCAGTTGGGGGTGTCTAATCTTCAGATATTTCTTTAACTATTGCCAATGGTGTGATCCAATAAACTGACAGATTACCATAATGGGCAGTGCGTCCTGAAACCTCTGGCGTCAAAATCAGCATTTTAATCATTCGGATTAATTCAGTATAAGATTTTAAAAGGATATTGCAAAAAGAGCAAGCACAAACACATTAGATAGAACCAAAAAAATGTTTATGCTGTTTGACAAAATCACATCATGTTAATGCTTATCCCTATAATATTCTTCTGTTAATGCCACAATAGTTTTGCCTTCAGACTACATTTTACAATTAGATTTAGGATCCAACTCGCAATTATTGAAATTAATCCTGCTTTGGCAAATTATATTTGACTGTCTATAAAGAGTTTATGTTCAGTCTGAGACTGTGAAAGGTATATAATGTTAATTGTTCTTCATTTATTTCTTATGTTCTTGTCAATATTTTTTTGTGATTTGCTGGCCATAGAAATTAGGATTGTACTCATTATTCTTTATGAATAGTAATAGGTTTACAAATATTGTTACGATTTTTTAAATAGACAATTACAAACAATTGCAATATTAACATTATGCAATTTAGAACAGACATTGTACCTGGAAATTATATTGTTTTTACAAAATCTACCAATCTGAAATGGCTAACAAAATTAAGTTGACAAGTTTATTTCGAAAAATACCAATCCGAAATGTATTTGATGAGTTCTACTATCCTAAATATTTTATGCAATTTTGTTTAAAATTCACAGTTTTAATATGGTATATACCAGTTCATGGATAAAGTTAATATTATAGATGTGACGGCAATATTATGAGTTTAAAACCACCAAGAGCTTTCATGGATCATCTATGCACTTTGAAATCTATTCAAGGCATAATTTAATATTGTTTTTTCCTTTGCAGTTATCATCCATTTAATTCTCATATTGGATCACAGATATAAAGGTCCCTTCACTAATTTACACTGTGCTGCAGTTACGCTGTGTCCCATCATCTAAAAATGTACTACCTTACCTACTTGCTGAGTTAACATTTGTATATAATTGTCAGTAAAATAATGAACATGGTATTGTGACCTTCAAAAATCTTCCTCTTTCTGATAGATTTGAAATGCATTATGGTGTCATTTAGAACGAGGGATAGCTATTGATGAGGTTATTTGAATAAACTCCAAGCAATGTTATGGTTCACTTCTCACAGTGCATTGTACTACTGAATCATTAATTGTAGAAAATTGGGAGAATATAGCAAATCAGTCAGATTACTTAAAATGGCAGCAAGAAATGCAGCCGTTACCATTACATGGAAAGCAAATTGGAAATTTTCAGCATCCACACACATTATGAATGTAATCATATCTATAATGTCTTATAATAGTACATAACAATGGATACCAGGATTATAAATAAGACACAAACTATCTTATTAGTATTCCCCATTTTTCTTGGCACTTATTTTCTTGAATAGGGAGTTTGCCCTGAAATACTGGAATAATCTAGAAAAATGTCTATGAAAAAGGACAAATAATAATAATAATAATATTTGGGGGCAAATGACTAATTCAGTATGCTTTAGCATCACAATTATTGTACATGCTCCAACATACTGACTGCTGCAGAAATTCTCTGAATAATTACCTCCTACCATAGGTGCCTTGGGTGAGAGTTTCCGACCACAATTCACAAGGTTTGCATTTGAAATCTTCCTGGGCACTGCATACTCCAGGCTTGTTAGATAAAGAAATTGAGCAGATCCAATAAAATCCAGGCTTTTCAAATTGTCTGAAGAAGAAACGTCACCCATTCCTTGTCTCCAGAGATGCTGCCTGTCCCGCTGAGTTATTCCAGCATTTTTAGTCTATCTTTAGTTTAAACGAACATCTGCAGTTCCTTCCTACACTTCTCAGATTAAAAAAGTATTAAATAAAACTCATTAGTTTTCACTAAGACACTCAATGGTTCCCTGGGTACAACCAAGCTTCAATCACAAACTGTAATGCAGGATTCCCAGAGAGACCAATAAAGTTCTAAAAACATTCTGGTTTCAAACCTATTTTTTTTCCTTTTGTAGAGGCACTGAGTTCAGATAGGTTCAGTAAACTTGATTCAGAATTCAGACTTCAATACATGTGTTGAATCACAATCTGACCTCAAAGGAAGTTTGCTATGTTCTATTTGGTGCATAAACCAAAACCATTCATGGGTTTGAATTTTCCCTTTGAAATTTTCCCTCATAGCCTAAGAAGGTGGCCAAATGCATTCCATTGCTATCATACCTGAGATAATCCCACTGAATATAGGTCTTGGTTGAACAAAAGAGACACTCTGGTTGCAGTGCGTCTACCAAAGATATAACAGTAACTTGCCAAATATTCTTTAAGAACAGCTCCAAAATCTGCATATAGCACCATCAAGGCAGACAAGAGCAGCAAATGCATGGGGAGGCAGCAAGATTCCCTATCAGTCAGGTGACATTCTGACTTTGGACATGTATTCCTTCATCTCTGCTAGGTAAATATCCTAGAAGCTCTAATCCTGAAACTCTTTGGGATTACATTCACCAGAAGGACTGTAAAGGTTATAACTGAACATGTCCAACTCATGGGTGATAAATACTAGTCATGCTAATAACAGCTAAAAACTTTGAAGAAGTTCCTTTCTTTTATAATCAGTGTCAATTTTATTTGATATACATCCATAATATATTTGGGACATTCAACAAAATTATTGAGTTGGAATCTTTTGTCGAGAGGGCAGGACTGACACTCCAAATCACTTGCAGGAACATGGAAGACCCAAACTTCCGAAGAGATCTTTGCCACTGTCGTCTGATCATGCCAACGCGAGCGACCTAGTATAAGTTCTGCAACTCTGTTCATTTCCATGAGTTTTTTTTAATGTTTTTAAATTAGTAACTCAATTTAATTAAACAAGCCCCATTTTTAAAAAAGTGTTTAATTTGTTAGTCTTAATTTTTGAAAATCAGTTTAATTTTTTTATTACATGAATGTCTATTACAGGGTATTGAATATTTTTCAAAGACTATTTTCAGAATCATTGCAGCTGATTTATAGTTTTCATTCCTGTAAACATGGGAGCATGGCTTAACCAGATGCCAAAACCATTTCTGGAAGAGAGAGAGAAGGGGTTCACCATTCACAGTGGGTAGTCATTGCATTATATTGTGCATCAACAATTAGATGCCGTCTTTGAAACTAGCTTCCAGTGATTGCAAATGTGTTGACTGAGTTTAATTAGTTCAATGAGATAGGGCAGGAATGGTCCACTGACCTTTCTTGCATTCTTTTGTTGTGTTACAGGCACAGTACAATGGGAAGTTATTAATTTTAGAATTTTGTGACCAGTACCTTTAGGGTGTTGATATCTAAAAAAAAAAAGTCATAGCCATAAACGTTATGCATTCAGCTCTGCATAATTACAGTCCAAGAAATTAAGCAATCTCTCAGCATTCAGAAAGAAATGGCTGCATTTGGATCTAAACAGTGTCAACATGCCAACAATGAGGATTAACTTTCATCTATAAACTCCAAATGTATTAATTTTTTGCATTTTACGAAAGATTCAGCAATCAAAGATCAGAAATCAAAAAAGAGCCATAAGGCTGAAAATCCATTAAGTTTATGAGAAAAAAGAAAGCTAATGCAAAACAAGAGTTTAGTTGGTAGTTCTTTTAATTGCTATTTTGGAGTTGTAGAAATATTTGAAACAAAAAGCAACAACAATCCATAAGATTAACCACTCAATTCAATGGTTGAAAATAGAGCTAAAGTCAATGGACAGCAGGGAATGGCATTGCTTAGCCACCTAATCAAACACAATATATATTTTACTATGTGACAGTCTAATCAGAAATACTTTTAGAACTATTTCACTGTATTTCAAAGATCTGCAGGTGGTTTGATGATAAAGTGTTGCTGATGATCTCTGCAAAAGTAATAAATGACTGATAACAGGTAAATGGAAATCGAATGGAGCTGAGAGTGACAGGTCAAAAGTTCTGCTTTGTCAAGCAGAATACTTTCCTAGTAAAATGAACTATAATCAAAAGATAGCTGAGAATGGATATGATTCTAGCTGCATTTTACTCTAATCAGCAACTGTCACACTAGTCCGGTCATTATCACTTTTAGACTGTTTGACTCAAAAACGCTGCCCCCCCTTGTCAGATTGAATCCAAACATATTTAATGCCCTCTGGTAATACAATTCTCAGCCCTGAAAGGACCATGAATGTTTGGATGCTGGGGATCTTATGCCTGTTGAAGGTACATCTGTCCAAACTCATTAAGACCACATAATACAGATACCATTGCTACTAGATCATTACCAACATCCTCAAAGAGTCCAGATAGCTTTCTTCAATTGGAGCCGAAGATGTTTGTAATCCGCATCGGAGTCCCTTACCACATGTTCAGAGAGTGGTCAATGATAATGGACGAAGCAGAGCAGCTGTTTCAGAAAATGAGGAGGAAAGCAGCAAAAGAAGATGAGAATTTGCAGAATCCCTTAATGGGTTACCCTCCCAAGCTCTGTTATGGTAGGTCATTACGCATTGAGATAAAATGGCTCCTACCTGGTGTTCCCTACATGATCTGAAAAGGGGTCCCGACCAAAAACCTCACCTATCCATGTTATCCAGACATGCTGCCTTTTTTTTAGCTCTTACATGGTGGTCCTTACCCACCTTATACTCCTGCTCCCAAACAGAGCTCCACCTCTACCACATTTTTTCAGAAACCAACCCTAGTCAATTTCTGATTACCATTAAATTCACAGTCCTGATTTTGTCTTTATAAATGTTTGCATCTTCCCGAGTGTTACCACATACTTTGTCAATTATTTATGATACCTTAATCAAGAACAAATGCAATCTATTATTCATCCTGGGTACATTGTTCATTTATTCCAATCATTCTAATTCACAGAAGTTAGGTATAGCTATGATTCAAGTACATTAATAGTGGTTGTAATATAAGCATAATAAGCAAGCCAGCCTTCTCATTCCTTTGTATGTTTTGTTCATTTGAGGCATTGTATGAACAATGCTAAGCAAAGAACCTGAATACTAAAGAAATTTATGGTACAGAGGAGACTATTCAGTCCAATGTACTCAGGTAGCCCAAAACTACTTCAATTACTCCTACTTCTAAGCTCTCGACCAGTAACTTTGTAGGCTCATTCAGTGCTTACACAGCCTAGTTTTAAGAATTACTAGACTAAGTGGGACCCGTTGGGTCCCTGTCACATGGGAAGCCTGGTCCCCCAACGCAACCCGTTTCCAAACGCAATATTCCACCACTCACCCGTTTTCCCCAATGCAATCCGTCCCCCTAACGCAATATTGCACCATTCACGCAGAGCCCCCAACTGCGCAGGCACGGCTCATTTCCCCTCATCCCCAACACTCCCTTCCTCTCTTCACCCTCCCTCTTCTTTCCCCTCTCCTCCTCCCCTCCCCAATTCCTCCCTCACCTCTCGCTCCCTCTCCTTTCCCCTATCCTCAGTCACTCCCTCCCTCCATAACTCCTCTCCTTTCCCCACCCCCCTCCTATCCCTCTATCCTCCACTCCCCCTATCCCCCCCACTATCCCTCCTGACCTCCCCCCTGCCCTCCTCTCCATTCCCTACTCTCTCCCTTGATTCCCCCCTCCCCCACTCTCCTCACCTTCCCCACTTTTCCCCTCTCCCTCCCTACCACTTCCTCTCCCTCAATCCCCACACACTCCCTCCTCACCTCCCCAGAATCTTTCCCCCCTCCGACTTCCCTCCCCCAATCCCCCCCTCATCTCTCCCTCCCTCTCCTTTCCCCGACCCTCAGTCACTCCCTCCCTCCCCCCATCCATAAAAAGCAGCATCTGCAGTTCAGTCTTCCACAGATCATTCATTGTTAGCTGTGGCTTAGATTCTGTTGACTTGACGATTGGACCAGTTTGCATCGTGTGAGTGTGTGTGAGTGACTCAAACTCCGCGCAAACTGCTCGGCCACCCTGCAACCCGACTCTCCCTCCCTCCCTCTGGCCACTCTGGCTCAGCCGTCGCTCGGCCCGTCCCCGTCCCGTCCTGTCCGACCGCCCGCTACTGCTGCTCGTCCCGTCCCTGCCCTGCCCACCCACCAACCTGCCTGCTCGCTGCCGTTGCCGGGCAGCGGGGGGGTATGGAGCACGGTGGGCACCACGAGTTTCGATGAGCTGGTGGAGAAGATCTCCTTCGAGAGGGCCATGATGGTGAGTTACCGCAACGGCGGCAGCGGAGGAGACGGACCGGGGGGGACGGAGAGACGGATTGCCGCAGAGGGGGGGGGGGGGGAGGGGGAGAGGGAGTGGGAGAGAGAGTGGGAGAGGGAGTGGGAGAGAGAGTGGGAGAGACAGACAGAGGCCTCCACTGAACCCCCCCACCGCGCGGCCGCTGGTGGTGGTGGGGGAGACGATAGACAATTTGCTATGAGGAGGGGAGAGAGGAGTTTGCGAGTGAGGCGGGAGAGGCCGCGGCAGCGCAGGAAGAGGCGTCACCTTCGCGGCTGTGGCATTGAGTGACAGGAGAAGAGACCAATCTGCGTGGCGCTGACTGCAGGAATATGCACGCGCGGTTTTTATGATTTTTAAACCTCGATAATTTTTACAATACACCACCGATCGGAACAAAACTTGTTGCACTCCCAGCACACGAGAATGGTGAGTAACCTGGTGAAAAATCATAGCACTATCGCATATCGTTTTTGCACAAATAGAACCCCACCCCCAACTTTGTGTCATCCGCAAAAGTGGAGATGATACATTTAATTCCTTCATCTGAATAGTTAATATATATTGTCAATAACTGGTGTCCCAGCACTGAGCCTTGCGGCACCGCATGAGTCACTGGCTGCCACTCTGAATAGAACCCGTTAATTCCTACTCCTTACTCTTAACACTATCTCTAATTTCCCTCATTAGCCACGTTTAAGCCACACAATATGGTCATTACACAGTACACCAATTAATTTTGGTTTAGAGGCTGCCACAGTTTTACCAATAAGCTTAGTATTACTTACACTTGTCACTTTGCACACGATGGAGCGAGTGAAGGAAAATAAGCCACATGGATTATTTTGGTGGGGGAGGGACAAAGGCTGAAGAGGGTAAAGAGCCATTGGGGTTCAGAAGCCTGATTGATGCCTGGAAGAAGGAGATTGTTGGATGGGAATTTGGAAATCAGATTCTTGCTATTGAGGGAGTGCAGTGTAGGTTTACAAGGTTAATTCCCAGGATGGCGGGACTGTCATATGCTGAGAGAATGGAGCAGCTGGGCTTGTACACTCTGGAGTTTAGAAGGATGATGGGGATCTCATTGAAACATATAAGATTGTTAAGGGCTTGATTGCGCTAGAGGCAGGAAACATATTCCCAATGTTGGGGGAGTCCAGAACAAGGGGCCACAGTTTAAGAATAAGGAGTAAGCCATTTAGAACGGAGACGAGGAAACACTTTTTCTCACAGAGAGTGGCGAGTCTGTGGAATTTTCTGCCTCAGAGGGCGGTGGAGGCAGGTTCTCTGGATGCTTTCAAGAGAGAGCTAGATAGGGCTCTTAGAAATAGCGGAGTCAGGGGATATGGGGAGAAGGCAGGACTGAGGTTTTAGCTAGTCACAGAATTAGATCGGCTCCTTGGGAATTAGGGTCATCAGAACACTGGAAATTCAAGAGATTGGAGATTTGGGTGGTCAATACAGGTACTAATATTGGTTGTGGATTTTAATGCCATTTGGGGCGGGGGCGGGGGGGGGGGGCAGTAGAATTATATATACATACATACTCCATTTAGTGGAGTTCACATCCAAAGCTGTATATTCGCAACACAACTTTTCTAATTGTCATCATCAATGAGAAAATGTAGACTAATTTCCCTACTTATACTCTAAAGCAGCATGGCGTAGGAAAGATGTGACTTGAAATATGTCACACAAAGATGACAAATGCTGGTATGCAATGCCTGCATTTCCAGAATGATGCAAAATGACCAGAGTAGCTAATCCTATTTCAATCTGTCCAAAGGACATTTTCAATCACATTGCTCTGAAATAAACAGCATCACACAAACAAATGTCTAGGCCATTTACTCTTGTTGTTGTCAACTAAGTGAGATCCATTTCCTTGGTGTCATCAAACATCTATCAGCCTAAAAGAACAGTGATGCCTCACGCCTGAGCAATTGGTATCAAACGATTTATTTTGTATCCATCATTCACTGTTCAAATTCATTCTAACAATGCTGGAGCTGAAGTTTTAATATGAAAAAAAAAGGAGGTTACTGTGGAAATAATTCAGGAGAGTTTAGTAGGAAGAGTTTAGTGAGATCAGGACAGATAGTGTAGATTGGAAAAAAATAAACAGTTGGATGGAGGAGATTGGAATGGCTATTTTTTTTAACAAGCTACTTTGAGAACTTTGGTAACTGAGTGGAATCTGCTTGCAATGGAATTTGAAAAAATTCAAGTGAATGATCTAGCTTTGCAGAATTTGATTTTAAAAGATTAAAAAAATTGAATGTCATATGAATTACATCATCCATCTGCTGATTGCAAAATCTACCCATCACTACAGGTTTGGATATGCAAATATGGTGCACAAGAGACACATAAATCATTAAACTTCATAAACATACTTCAATATCTCTGTGCTGTAAAACATTCTTCCAAATTTATTTCACTATATAAACAAACGATGTTCCATTTTACACACAGAGTTCCATCTATTCTAAATGTGATACTTATCTATTGAAGGTGCAAATAGAATAAAAATCATTATTTAATTTCTAATAATTGACTAAACAAGTACATCAGGATGTCTAAGAAACCTGTTCAACATTTATTTGGATTTTTTCAATGGAAATTTATACACACTGTCTATTTATGAATCGCAAATTATCCTCAAACTCAACCAATAGCTGACACAGTAGAACCAATAAAAAACACCTTAAGGCATAAGTGGCTAGATTATTTTTAATGAGGGAAATAACATAGACTGTTTATTTTCTGAACTGATTCATGGAGCATGTTCCTGGACAGTTTTTGGCTTTAAAAAGCATTGCCACTATTGATGGTCATATGAGTGTGTACTGATATTATGTATAGTACAGGAAGGAGATAAAGTCGTTCATGACATGATGTCAAGACAACGACTCTCCTTCAATGTCAGCAAGATGAAAGAGCTCGTTATTGACCAGGAAACAAGATGGAGTACATGTCACAGTCTGCAGCAATGATACCAAAGTGGAGATACTGAACAAGACCTTCAATTTCGATGACTGTAAGACATAACCTAATTCAATTTAACATTTTACATAGATTATATTATTCGAAAACAAGACTGAATAAAATATTTTCAAATGTTTCGCCCATCTGCGACAAATGTCTAACTCAAAATGCCACTATAGCACATTCCTTTGTCTCTTGTACAAAACTGTATACATTTTGGAATGAAATTTTTGGAATTTTTACAAAACTATTTAACACAAAATTGAACCCCAATACCGAATTGATTATCTTTGGATCAATGGAAGAGGGAAGTAATCTAACTATATTCCAAGAAGCTTTTCTTAATTATGGTCTAATAACAGCAAAAAAAAAACTTATACTTAAATTTTGGAAAAACGCACCTTCGCCAACATTCAAAATGTGGATCTCAAACATGTCTGAAACGCTACATCTTGAAGAAATGAGATTCCTCTTACTAGGCAAAGTAGACCAATTCTTAAAGATTTGGTCTCCGTTTATCAACTTTATACAAGCATATGGTGCAACATAACATTACCTTAGAAATTAAATATTTTAGAACTGGGTGACGGATGGGCAAAAATATGAGATAGGTAGATCTCTCCTAATCTCTCTTTTCTTTTTACTTTTTCCTTTTTTTTCAATCTTTTAACTTCTCACCTCTGACCTTCATTTTTTTTTGTTTTCTGTTTCTACTCGCTTGTCTATCTATTCCGACACTCTTTCTTTCTTTTTTCTCTCACTGTTCTTTTATTATTGAACCAAAAGTATGAAGTTGTACAAGAATGATAATATGTATTTATGTATTAGATACTTAAGTACCAGACTACTGTACTTACTTCTAACAAAAATAAACAAAAACAAACAAACAAAAAAAAACCCTTCAAGTTTCTAGGCAAATATATATTGCCAATCTGTCCTGGACCAACCACATTGAGTTAAGAAAGCACACCAACTCCTCTACCTCCGCAGAAGATTAAGGAAACTCGATATGTCTCCAACAACTCTTACCAACTTCTACAAATGCACTGTAGAAAGCATCTTACCACAATAAATTGATGACCACCCCTCCCCGTCCTCTATCATATCTACTTCATGCTGCCTCAGGAAAGTTGCCAATATAATCAAGGAACATTTACCTTGTCATTTCTCCTCCAACATCCCACTGGGCAGGAGATGTAGACGCTTGAAAGCACATACGACCAGATTCAGGAACAGCTTCTTCCCCACTGTCTTCAAACTACTGAATAAAATTATCATAAGCTAAGGATGTAGTCCTGATCTCCCAACCTTACTCATTGCTCTTTCACTTATTTTTTTAATATCTGCAGTTAGTCTGTAATTGTAATGTTATAACACCATAACACTATATTCTGCAATCTGATACTTTTCTCTTTGCATTACTTATACATGTTTTTGGCATGATTGTAATGATCTGGATAGCAGGCAACCAAATATGTTCACTGTATTAAGGTTGTCAATTCTAAACTACAAGTAATTTGTTTACTTTGTAATTTGTACTGCTCTTCTACATCCTGGTTTGTTTCTCCTATGATAACCACACTCGCCAAATGTGATAATTAGAGCATCTTTAGTATCAAACTATAGTGAATTTATTTTCAGATTGATACCACACAACACTTTCCCTGAAGACAGCAAAGCATTGGATATAAATACCTCAAAACTACATGCAAATATAGCTTTTTTTGATCAGGCTCATTAACAACCAGTAAAATGAATTTTCCCAGCAAACACGCTCCATCTCATTATATTTATCATTCTTACACTTCGTGTCAATTTCTAGCAAGACTAATTTAATTCATTTGATCCGTTAACTACATGTATAGTGTAAACTAAATGATCATGGCACAACTTTTGTATTTTACTGGCTTATAATATTTCTCACAATATCAATCAATCAGTTTTATTCATCACATGCACATATAAGTGCAGTGAAATGAATTTGCCAGCAGCGGTACAATTAAAAAAGAACACACGATACACAATACGATTTAACACAAACATCCACTACAGCATTCTTCACTGTGGTGGAAGGCACAAAGTAGAGTCAGTCCTCCTCCATTGTTCACCCGTGGTCGGGGCCATAAACCTCCACTGTCGCCACTACGGGCGGCAGGATGTACAGGCCCTCTTGTCGGGATGGTCGACCACACTCCGCGTCTTGTAAGTCCCGAATCGGCACTTTCCTACCGGAGACCGTGGCTTCAGGATGTTGTATGCCGCAGGCTGGCGGTCGGAGCTCTTCTCTGGCTGTCCCCGGCAGGGAATCCCAGGCTCTGGGCACACGCCACGCCCGCGGGTAGAAGCTCCGCAGATCGCGGCTTCAGGATGTTATAGGCCGCGGGTTGGCGGTCGGAGCTCTTCTCCGCGGATCCCCAACGAGGGATTTCAGGATCCGGATGCCGCACCCGTGGCTAGAAGCTCCGCAGAACACGGCTTCAGGACGTAACAGTCCACGGGCCAGCGATCGGAGCACTCCCTTCTGGCGACCCCGGCAAGGGCTTGCCTGCTCCGCGATGAAAAGTCCACGCTGCGCCCATTGCTGAAACTCCGGGCCTGACTCCGGGAAAGGCCGCTCCAAATCCATGCTGTTAGGCCACGAGGGAGGCAACATGGAAAAAGTTGCCTCTCCATGGAGGAGGCGACCAAAAGCGGTTCCCCTTTACCCCCCCTCACCACCCCGCACACAATTCACACCAAGAGACACTAAAACAAACATTTGGACACACTTTAAAAAAAAAAGTTGGAATAACTAATACACTGCTGGCAGGGCAGCCATCTCATAGCGCCCCCACCGACCAGAATAGTAAGTACACCTCTTAGTGTAAGCAGACTGATAATTCACCAATCCCTTTAATTTGTCAACATAATCTTTTGTTTAGTGAGGAAAAGGATATTTGGAAATCAGACTTCATACATTGCACAAAACCCTTGGTTAACCATAATGAAGTGGCCCCAACCCTGTTTAATGCTTCTAAGATCTGGAGCTTAAATTCATTGTGAAAATACCAGCAGCTATTTCTCCACAAAATCTTACCAATTTATAACTAAATTTCAATCAACATCAGTGTTTTTCGCCCAGGCCAATATCCTTGAAATAAATTATAATACTCAGTCATCATTGTAGTACAGACCATACATCACATTAGATTCTTATTCAGGCTCTCTATTCCTAAGAGAGGAAGAGAGGAATCGAGGTAAAGAGGAACCAAGGTAAAGTTTCAAGAGTTCCTTGGAAACATGCAATATATCCAATCAATCCTAGGAATCCTTAGGCCATGATCACTCAAAATTGAGGTACATTTGGGATGACATTGAGAACCTCAAGTCTACGTATCAACACGGACGCCAGTGTTAACACTGAAGGACATACCCCCTTACAAACTTTCTCTACATCCATTCCATTCCTGTATCTCCTGCTGGCTGTGGAACAGTTTGTAGTTCCCACACTGGTCTTTGCAGTCATCTCCAAATCAAAAGAATAGAATGGAAACATCTCATTCTCCATCCCACGGTTCTGCTCAAAAGTAAGTACACTCAAAAAAAGCTGGTCTACATTTCCATGGTTTTGCAATCTGGATTATTACAAGGACAATGCTTTAGTTTAATGCATAAGCATTTTACTCCATTATGAATTTCACACAGTTTTCTCAAAAGTGAGAAGAGGTTTTGATTAGGAACCATCCTACGACCAATTGCACATGTGCTACATAAGGACAAATAAAAACAGTCAGATAATTGAAGATAACATAAAATGGAAATAGGGAAATATGGACCACAGAGTGCCAACTCTCCACAGCAAAATACACCTTCTAAAAATCAAGTAATATCCAATCAAACATCTAAAAAGTCCTAAAATAATAAGCGTCCTGCTCTCAAAACAAGGTAAATGAGCACAATTTATCCTAATCTTACAACTAATGCCTACAGCTACAATGGGAAGATTACTTTTTCATCATTTCAACAGCATAGGAACTGAAGAAAGGTCTCGACCCAAAATATCACCAATTCCTTCTCTCCAGAGATGCTGCCTGTCCCACTGAGTTGCTCCAGCTTATTGTGTCTATCTTCGGTTTAAACCAGCATCTGCAGTTCCTTCCTACACATAGGATCTACTCTAGTCCATGATATGTAAAACAGAACAGTGGAAGAACTCAGCAGGAAAATTAACAGATATGAAGGAAAACCTTTCAGGTTGAAACCTTGCAACAGGACTGCAAGGAAAGATTGCCAAAATATAGAAGTATGAGGGAGTGGTGGGACATGGGCTGATAGGTGGAACCAAATAATTTTGGGTGATGTGAAAAGAAAGATGGGCAATTGGAACCAGATGGGGAGGAGGGAAAAGATGGGAAAGGTGGGTAACGGGAGACTAAAACTAGGTGGATAGGTAAAGATCTAAGCATTCTGGATTTTGTTCCAGGATCCATCCTTTTATGTCCTCTATTTCATGGACCATCTATTTATCTCCATTTGTTAATGCTAGTTCAGTTCAGCCATTCCCTGCCATTTAGAATCATTGTTATGCCAAATAATTCACAACATCTGCTTTATTTTAAGCTACAGAAGTTACATCTGGTTTCTGACCTATTGAATAAATAGCTATGATTGAATGACCTCTATATAATTGATGAAGCATAAAGGTATTGTCTCATAATTTTCAAAATATTACATTCATAAAATTTTAAAGGCTCAATTGAATTATTAGCTGGAGATCTGTGTTTTTTTACACAAAGGATGGTGGTTATATGGAATGAAATGCCAGATTATGAGATGGAATCATATAAAATGACAGCATTTCAAAGGCATTTGGATATGTATTTGGGTAGGAGTGGAAGGTTATGGGCCAATTGCAGGCAAAAGCAATGAGCATAAACAGGCATCACTGTTACTCTGTGACTCAATAACTCTTAATATAGAAAAGTTCATTTGTCATCATTCTTGCAACAAACCATACATTTACATAATGAAAACATGGATTTAACTCTCCTTTACATACATTTCTCCAGCATCAGCCCAAGGTGTATTATCAAAGGTTCCATGGCTAATGGCCTGTCTCACTTAGGCGATATTTTGGGCGACTGCTCCAAAATTTTCAACATGGTGAAACATTTTTGGTGACAGTGGTGACAATTTTTGCTGTCGCAGGTTGACGTAGGTGTTGTCGTAGGTTGTAGTCAGGTTGGGGTGGACGAATGCAACCTTCACGTGGTCCGCCCTGTTTCGACTAATGCAATCAACTCGACATGCACAAACAGAAAATCAAATAGAACAAATTGTCCTACAATATTACGCTGTGCACGCCACACGAAAGAAGAAGAAGTCAGGTGTCGTCGGTGAATTCCATTAAAATTAGTCCCTGGCTGTCGCCTAAAGAGTCGCCTAAGTGGGACAGACTCATTAGTATGCAACGGCAGCAGGGCCTTACATTTTCCTCATAGAGCCTCTGTATCAGCTGTACCAATGCATCCCTCAGCACCTCCCTCTGTATCTGGACACAACTCTAACACCATCTTTAAATTTGCCCGCAATACATCTGTTGCTGGATAAATAACGGGTAATGATGAGTCAGGAGACAGATGAGTACAGGAGACAGATCGATGATCTGGTTGAGTGGTGCCAGAACAACAATTTTGCTCTCAACATTAGCAAGACCAAAGAGCTGATTATTGACTTCAGGAAGAGAGCCGACAGACCATTACCCTGTTTTCATTGATGGGTTAACAGCTTCAGGTCTTTGGACTTTCACATCTCTGACAATCTCTCCTGGACTCAACACATTGATGCAATTACAAAAAAATCTCATCTACCCCTTTATGGGCCTGTCCCACTTACGTGTCCTTGGCACGCAAATTAGGCGACCTCGTGGTTGCGTTGAGCCGCGATGGTCCCGTGAAGGTCGCGCGCGACTTCATTCGACCGCACAGCCGTCTGGAGCGCGTGACGTCATTTGAAGATGCTGGAGTAAACTCAGCGGGACCGGCGGCATCTCTGGAGAGAAGGAATGGCCGATGTTTCGGGTCGAGACCCTTCTTCAGTCTGAAAGAAGGGTCTTGACCCGAAACATCACCCATTCCTTCTCTGCAGACATGCTGCTGGTCCCGCTGAGTTACTCCAGCGTTTTGTGTCTATCTTCAATTTTCTTGGCCCCGCTCTGGGAGTAGAAGTGGGGGCGGATTCGGACCGCAACGGCCGTGAACCCCAGGCCAAGCTCAGCGATCTTTTTGTCTGTTTCTGCTGCTGTTAGAGGTGAGACGTTGCGTCGTGCCAGGGTCTTGAGCCTGTCCCACTTTGGCCGTCAGTTCTGCGACAGGCTGTTGGCGCGCGAAGATTTCGTTCGCTACAAAAATTTCGGAGCCCCACACGATGTCACGCACAACTACATACCCCTCTGCGTTTCTCAGTGGGACCGGCTCGTGCGGCCATACAATGCCCGTGCGCCTCAACGCGACCACGATGTCGCGTAATTTGCGTGCCAAGGACACGTAAGTGGGACAGGCCTTTTACTCTCTCAGAAGTTTGAGGAGATTCAGCATGTCATCAAATACTGCGTTGACCTTCTCCAAGTGTACTGGTTGCAACATGGCCTTGTTAGGTAATGTGTACACCAAAGAACAAAGGAGGCAGCTGAATATGGTGGACATTGTCCAGTCCATCGTGGACTTCCCACCATCGAAAGAATATACATGAAATGCAGCCTCAAGACTCATGCCACCCTGGTCACACTATCATCTCGCTGCTATCATCTTGAAGAAAGTACAGGAGCCTTTGAACTGTTAAACCGCAGATTTAGGAACAGCTTTTTCCCCATCAACCATTGGCTTCTTGAACCACACAGCACAACTCTAGCATCCCTACCTCAGTACCAAAGATTCTGTATAAGGTTGCACTATGCACTTCTGCTTGCATTATTATGGTCCAGCTACCTTGTAAAACTGATAGTTTATTGTATATTTGTATGATATACAGTAAATTGTTGTGTCATTGTATTATGTGCCTGCAAAGTGGTAGCACGTAAGAATTTCATTGTTATGTTTGAGATTCATATGGCAATTAAACATTCTTGACTCTTGAAATCTTTCACCCAGTTTATAATCTTCTGAGACTAAGGCAGCATTTGCCTCATAGTGTTTCCTTGGTAAAAGCCTATTCTCTGTTACACAGCAGTTTGGTATGAACTTTGACCGAGGTGATTCATCTCTGTTCAGGTGTTTCTGACAGACATGCAGTCAATGGACAATGGTCATATTCCCAACACAGCTATCCCAAGCCTGTGCATGAAGGTCCTGACTGTCACAACCAATCAAGCAAGGTTGCAGTGTTTGTTTGAAAGTTCTTGTGAAGGGATATTCTATCAGATGGCTTTCACACTGTCCATCATCTCTTTTTTTCAGCAGACCAAGGTCTGACTGACACAGAATCAAACTTTTATTATGTGTAAACCTCAGCAAAGTCTTTTCTATAGGGGTTAAATTGGGCGGCACAATCCACCTCTGAAAGGAACCTCCACAGTTTGGCTACAGCCCATCCTTCAAAATGTAAAACAGATTATGTCAACTTGCTACATAGCATCACTTCACACATTACTTCAAACTAACAAATATGGACAGAGGATGTGGAAGGGAGAAGAAGATAGCTGGTTTTGAGATAGAAAGCAGGAGGAGTAAAGAGTGGAAGAGAAGGTGAGTGGTGATGTCCCACAAGAATCGCTACTGTGATAACTGATGTTTCATTCTCTGATGCTCATTTCAATGTTCCTCACACCAATTATCTCCTAGGACTTTAGTCTCTCTGCCACCCTCTCCATCACTTCCATATTCAGCCTTCTTAACCCCTGCCTCACAATCCAATTACATGACTTCTTCAATCAACTCTACAAAAGGATAGCAGACGGAAGACTTTGTGAGCTAGGATCATTCCATCTTATCTTGGGCCTGTGTATGACACAATTTAGCATCAAGGGCCTGACCTAGACCCTCCACTTTACCATTATTACTTGTATTTCATGGCACGGAACATTTTCTTCAGGGTCAATGATTTTTCAGTAGAGTTCTTCATCGGTATTTCATCAGAATTCAATGTGAAGAATCGACTTTTAATTTAATTTGCATTTAATTGAAAATGAAGCACCATTCTGATGAAAGGTCATTGATCTGTTGCTCTGACAATATCTGACGCACATTTTTTCCAGCATTTTCTGATTTATTATAGAAACCTAGGTAACGGATTTTTAATCCAGTGTATTCATCATAATCCTAAAGCTGCTTTGTTTGAATTTAATGATTCCCTTCAGAAGGGTCATCTTGAAGCCAGTTTGATCAGGAAAGTGAGATTTACAATTGATAGGAGGAATATGTGAATTTGAATGACCTTCTTGGAGCAATCAGTAAAATAAAGCAGAGCATTGTAATCTGGGTAATCTTTAAAATCTTTTTTTAAAGAGATTCATCAATGATGCTTCTTTTCAAGTTGAAAGCAAGTATGATTGTAATTGTTATTTTATATCAGTCTGTCCATAAATCCTTTGACATCATTGGCATAATTAGCATTCTATAACAATGACATTAACTGGGAAAATCTGCTTGAATAGATAATTGATTCTGACAGTATTAAGAATCTAAATTAACATGCACAGTTGAAGCATGTTTGAAATTATTAAGTTGTCCTCTTACCATCTCCAGCTGCTAATTCCTCACAGCCAGTTCTTTGATTAATGCCACATTAACAGGTTGCTGTTGATAATATCATCTGAACAGAATAAAGTGCCTTTCTAAGCTTTACCAACAATACACGATATACAATCAGATCTGTACCCCACAATTTTTAATAGTACTTACTATTTAAAGTCCATCATTAAAGATGTACTTACTATTTAAAGTCCATCATTAAAGATTTTAGAGGAAAATGGAAAAGCAAGTACATAATTTGAAATTGAAAAAAATCTCAAAATTTTATGTGCCTTCACTATTTTTTCATGCATCGATCAAGCTGTTTGCGGGTGGTGAGAAGAGCAAACTCTTGATTTCAGTCTCACTCCAGCTTTTGACAATGTGAGTATCAAAGTCAGAAATTAATTCTTCAGTTCTGATACCTTGAGATCATTTACACAGTTAAGCTTTCTACATGCTGAAAGCAACATCCTGTGGGTAGTTCGGCAACATCGAGCAGCTTAATATATTTACGAAGAACACGAAGAATTTGATCATGTACATTTACTCAATAGTTTGACCTTTTGAATGGTATATTTTTGAATTTTTCTAAGAGTTATTTCATTGGTGTTGATATTTGTTGGCTTTTGTACTGCCTGACAGAACATCTGCGACTCCACATAAAATAAAAACAGGACTTCAGTCTCATCAGTAAAACATTCAGAACAAGAGATGAAAGCTGAAAATATTATTTCCTGGATAAATAACCAGGGCCAGACAGTGAACAGTAATCACTTCAGGATTTATATCTCTACAAACACAACCCTTCACCAGTCAACCATTAAATTGGATACTGACTTGTGCATTGTGAATTTTACCTTCCAGGGTTAAGAGGAAACCAATAGCATTGCTATCACCTAAATAGAATTGCTTCCGATATAAAAGGAATGTAAAGAAAATAGATTTTCGATTTAAATGGGTTTGGTGATTGAAAATCAACCCATCTTAAAAAACAGACCGCTGCCATACAAGACTGACGTCTGATGAAACCCTCTTGCTCTCAAGTCTCTTTAGCCAGCAGCAAAAATGGATTACTTGACCTAAATGCATCATAATGAGCTGCTTTACTGTTCCATGATAAAGTTATGAAGCAATGTCCATTTTTTCTATTTCTCTGGCTTTTATCTTTTGGTGTGCACAAAACAGACGGATGAGATAAAGGTACTTAAAATGATAAAAGGTCTAGTAGGAGCAGGTAGAAAGGGTCAAGAATCAGAGGACGTAGATTTTACGCACCACCTCGCCCATGCTGACCACAATGCCGATCTAAAATTATCCCATTTGCATGGATTAGGACACATCCTTCCGCTCTTTTCCTATAAAAGTACCTGTCCAACTGCACGCCAATTCAAAGAGGCCTGAGTTAAGAATGGTGATCAAATATTTGTTTCAATGAAGTGGGTTTTAAGGAGAATCTTCGATGCATAGTGTGATAGAGGAAGAAAATGGCCGGTACACATTACCCGCATTTCCATGTGCCTATTTAAAAGTCTCTTAAACACCATTATTGTACCTGCTTCCACCCATCACCCGCGGCAGCAGATTCCATTCTTAGACTTTTTCTTTTCTCTGTTTTATAGAATTCATGTGTGATTTATGTATAATTTAGGGTTTTTTTGATTGCCTGAGCTGACGTGCCTGTGATACGATACGATAGAACTTTATGTATCCCAGGAGTAAAATTGATCTGCCAATAGTCATAAAACACAGAAAATACATGAAACATGACATTAAAGTGACAAGTGCAAAAGATTGGGGATGTGCAAAGATTGGGTGGTTGGGGGAGGGGAACGGGGGGGGGTTGGGGGAGGGGAGTTGTAACCCCATGACAGAAAGGGGAGGAGTTGTACAATTTGATAGCCACAGGGAAGAAGGATCTCCTGTGGCGTTCTGTATTGCATCTTGGTGGAACCAGTCGGTTGCTGAAGGTACTCCTCAGGTTGACCAGTGTGTCATGGAGGGAGTGAGCTGTATTGTCCAAAATGCTCCACAGTTCGAGGAGCATCCTTCCCTCCAAGACCACCTCCCATGAATCCAACTCTGCTCTCAGGAAGGAGCCAGCCTTCCTGATGATTTTGTTAATCCTATTGGCATCTGCGGCCTTCGCCCTGCTGCCCCAGCACACGACAGCGAAGGAGATATCACTGGCTACCACCGATTGCTAGAACATCGGCAGCATCTTACTGCAGATGTTGAAGGAGCGGAGCCTTCTCAAAAAGTACAGCCAGCTCTGTCCCTTTTTGTAGAGAGCCTCAGCATTCCTGAACCAGTCCAGTTTACTGTCCAGGTACACGCCAAGGTATTTGTACTCCCTGGTAAACTGCACATCCACACCATTGATGGAGACAGGGGACAGGGGTGTTCCTCTCCTCCTAAAGTCCACCACTAATTCCTTAGTTTTGTCAGGGTTGAGCTGCAGGTGATTCAGCACACACCATTCAACAAAGTCGTTAACTACACCTCTGTATTCAGCTTCCTTCCCCCCACTGATGCAGTCCACGATTGCAGGTGCTACTGCAAGCATGATACTCGTTGTACCTGTACCTCAATATACTTGTGAATATGCAAATAAATTCCACATGACTTGGAACAGTCTATCATGCAGAACCTCAAAGTCCATTTAGAAAACACTTGCCTTTATTAATCTCCTTGGTTACCTCCACAAAACTATGCTGACCCCACCCAATCAGTCCTAGTCTTTCCGAATGAACATAACTCTTATCCCTCAGAATCTTCTCTAATAATTGCCACAATACTTATGTAAGGCTTACCGGCCACTGCTCTTTTTGGACAAGGGAACAACATCAAGAGTTCAAGAGAGTTCAAGAGAGTTTTATTGCCATGTTTCATTGTCCTGATTGGACAATGAAATTCTTGCTTTGCTTTAGCACACCAGAAAGTACTAGGCACGAATACTGAACAGATCAGTGTGTCCATATACCATTGCACAAATATATACACAAATGAATAATTAAACTGATAAAGTGCAAATAAACAGATTATTGGCTGTTAATGTTCAGATTTTGTCCGAGCCGAGTTTAATAGGCTGATGGCTGTGGGGAAGAGCTGTTCCTGAACCTGGTCGTTGCAGTCTTCAGGCTCCTGTACCTTCTACCTGAAGGTAGTGGGGAGGTGAGTGTATGGCCCGGATGGTGTGGGTCCTTGATGATGCTGCCAGTCTTTTTGAGGCAGCGACTGTGATAGATCCCCTCGATGGACGGGAGGTCAGAGCTGATGATGGACTGGACAGTGTTTTTTGTAGTCTTTTCCGCTCCAGGGCGCTCAAGTTTCCGAACCAAGCCACGATGCAACCGTTCAGCATGCTCTCCACTCTGCACCTGTAGAAGTTAGAGAGAGTCCTCCTCGACATACCGACTCTCCGTAATCTTCTTAGGAAGTAGAGGCGCTGATGTGCTTTCTTTATGATTGTATCAGTATTCTCGGACCAGGAAAAATCTTCAGGGATATGGACGCCCAGGAATTTGAAGCTCTTTACCCTTTCCACCATCGACCCGTTGATATAAACAGGACTGTGGGTCCCCATCCTTCCCCTTCCAAAGTCCACAATCAGTTCCTTGGTTTTGCTGGTGTTGAGGGCCAGGTTATTGTGCTGGCGCCATTTGGTCAGTCGGTCGATCTCACTTCTGTACTCTGACTCGTCCCCATCAGTGATGCATCCCACAACAGTGGTATCGTCAGCGAACATGATGATGGAGTTCGCACTATGACCGGCTACGCAGTCATGAGTATAGGGCGAGTACAGCAGGGGGCTAAGCACGCAGCCTTGAGGTGCTCCCGCGCTGATTGTTATGCCCCTGTCCCACTTAGGAAACCTGAACGGAAACCCCTGGAGACTTTGCGCCCCACCCAAGGTTTCCTGCGGTTCCCGGAGGTTTTTGTCAGTCTCCTTAATGGTCGAAAGTGGTTTCCGCTTCTTCTATGTTCCGGCGATTATTTCAAAAAATTCAAAAAGCGGCTGCGACTAAAAATAGGTTGCCATTTTAAAAATCTGTAATTTTTTAGTCGAAGCCGGTTGCGATGCTAGTTGAAGGTGGTTGCCAGAGGTTGCAGGTAGTGGAAGGCAAGACCTTTTTTTCACCCAGTTTTATTCCACCAGGGACGTCTGGTCACTCTCCCTAAAGGTGGAAAGTGGTTTCCGCATAGTCGAGGCTTCTTTTATGTTCCTGCGATTATTTCAAAAAAAGCAAAACCAGCCTCGACTAAATATAGGTTGCCGTTTGGTCGAAGCCAGTGGAGTAGGGTTGCTATTTACTTACAGGCAGTCGAAGGCAATCTCCTTCGCTGACCGGCTATTTTGATTGGCTCATTGGAGTTTTCAGCAAAGATCCTGTAGGATCTTTGGTTTTCAGGACCTAGAAGATCCGCCGGAAGGTAAAATGCCCGCTAACTTTATTAAACTTCTTAAAACTGTCTCCACTCCTTCTCCCCCCTGTTATCTCCCCTTCTCTTCCCCTTCTCTCTCCCTTTCTCTGTCCTTCTCTCCCCTTCTGTCCTCTCCCCTCCCTCCCGCGCTCTCTAAAGGATTTACCGTGCTCGGTGGCAGCCGTTTACCTTCCTCTTCATCGGGCAGACAGCGCTCCTCCGCTGTCCCTGGCCCCCACCTTCGCGATGTGTTTGTGTGTGTGTGTGTGTGTGTGTGCTGTCGGTAGCAAAGATCCTATAGAATCTTTGATCATTAGATGCAGCTCACGCTTTGGTCGAGGCTTTCCAGGCAAGTGACCAAAACCTCTGGTGACTCATGGAGAGTGACCGGAACCTCCGGGAACCTCACGGAAACCTTGGGTGGGGCGCAAGGTCTCCAGAGGTTTCCGTTCGGGTTTCCTAAGTGGGACAGGGGCTTAAGCCTATGCCCCCTAGTTTTTTCACCTCTATCTTGGGAGGAAGACTGTGACTGTCTACCCTATTTATGCTACTCATGATTTTATAATCATCTTTAAGGGCATATTGATTTAACAACCTCATTGACCATTGGAATCTTGATTCCTTCATTCATTTTCTGCCAATTTTCAAACTGTGCACTCTATCTGTTTGATCTCCCCAGTTTCAAGTATTAATTTATTTTCCCAAATATGCTTAAAAATAATATTTAAATAAAAAAATCTGGAAAATGTTTTCCCATTTCTTAACGATTATAGGCATTGGACCATTTTACCAATGACAAACTTTTTAATATGCTGCTTTATTGATAAAAGTAATTATGGCTCCCTGATAAATCTGTCAATTATAATGGAAATAAAATCACCACATTAGCAATTACCATGTTAGAACAAGAAAACCTGAAGCCCTCATTGGGGAAAATGTAATAAGTACAGCATTACTTTGCTTGCCAATTGGACTCTATTGCATTATTTATGACAGAGGTCTTATACTGGTGCTGCTTCCAGACTTCTCCCTTGCTGTAAATTTGAAATATTAGCTTTGCAGATCTCTTCTGGAACACAACTACATACTATGAGTGTGTTGCATGTCCGAAATTTTAGTGCAACAAAAGTAATCTTTTATAGACACAAAATGCTGGCGTAACTCAGTGGGACAGGCAGCAACTCTGGAGAGAAGGAATGGGTGACATTTCGGGTCGGGACCTATCTTCAGGCTCAAGTAATCATTTTGTACGTATTGAAAGAGACCAATGTGGCAGAAAGCAATGTAATGTTTCTCAAAATAATTTCTGACCAGCAGCCCCACTAAGTTAAGGGTGAAATTATAACATTTATCAGACTAACATGAAATTTATTTTCCCTCCATTTGGAACAGGAACTGCATAACAACAACTAATCTTCTGAGATATGAGCATTCCAATATTTCATATTAAGAGCCATAGATTTTTGCTGGTATGCCATTTCACAGTACAGAACAATATAGTTAAATGCAGGAATAGACATTCATACCAATGTCAGTTCTGACAAGAATAAATCATGACTGAAGTATTTCATACAGTGATAGAAGCAATATCCTCTCGCGGATGGTATTTAAAAAAAAGTTAGAAGCAGAGTCTTTCTGCAAATCTGGAAACTACCAGTAATTAACTACAATGGAAATGTCAATGTAATAGAGCCCAATTTAAAACATATCTCAAACAGACTGACTCGCACTACAGATCAACTACAAAATATTGCAAAGGAAAGAAGTGCTGTGCAGTTGGTGATTAAATGTGCAACCACAGTAAAGTATCTGACCTGAACAGATGATGTAGCTCATGCAAATATATATCTTTATGTTGATATGCCAAATTTTGTTTAATTTAG
The DNA here is from genome assembly GCA_035221665.1 of Okamejei kenojei. Taxonomy (NCBI): domain Eukaryota; kingdom Metazoa; phylum Chordata; class Chondrichthyes; order Rajiformes; family Rajidae; genus Okamejei; species Okamejei kenojei. The sequence continues at coordinate 32,718,704 of CM069151.1, read as the reverse complement.
AGATAGTGTGGAAAGAGGCTCTTCGGACCTTCCATGCTAACCATCAATCACTGGTTCTATCCTACACACAATTTACAGAAGTTAATTAACCTACAAACCTGCACATTTTTGGGATGTGGGAGAAGACCAGAGCACCTGAAGGAAACCCATGCTGTCACAGGGAGAACGTATAAACTCCGTACTGATAGCACCCATAGTCAGGATCAAACTCGGGTCTCTGGTGCTGTAAAGCAGCAATACTACCGCTACGCTGCTGTGCTGCCACAAATCTCCACTGTCGTGTCCTAACTTGCATCAATTACCATTTCACCACCACCCGAATTCCAGTTACATAAACACATGTCTTTAAAATTCTCATCCTTGTTTTCAATCCCCTCCTTGGCTTGGCAATTCCTATTCCACCAAAATAAACATGTGGGGCAGCATGGTGGTGCAGAGTTGCTGCCTTACAGTGCTTGTAGCGCCAGAGACCACGTTTGATCCCGACTATGGGTTCTGTCTATATGGAGTTTATACGTTCTCCCTGTGACTTTTCACCAAGATCTTCGGTTTCCTCCCACACTCCAAAGACATACAGGTTTGTAGGTTAATTGGCTTGGGTTTGTATACTTGGTATAAGTGTAAATTGTCCCTAGCGTGTGTAGGCTTGTGCAGGGATCGCTGGTCGGTGCGGACTCAGTGGGCGAAGAACCGTTCCTGCGCTGTATCTCTAAACTAAACTAAGCTCTAAACCAATGTCAGTCACAGGAAGAATATACCACGTGGACAGAGGGAGTAACTCAAAGAGGTTCTCAAAACCTTCTTGAAAAAATGTAACATTTACACTGATTTAATACAGGAGAATTATAATGCACTGAGTACACTGAAGGTCAGGGGAAATGGCAAAATGATAACATTGCCTCCCAAATTACCTACCTGCCTGTCTCACAAACACATCCTGACCCCATGGCAAAATTGTTGAGGCCACATTGACCTCATTGGTTATTTCCAAACCCATGGATCGAGAGTTAAAGCAAGTATTTGCAAAAAGTCAATAAAGGATGAAGGGTTTCGGCCTGAAACGTTGCCCATTTCCTTCGCTCCATAGATGCTGCCGCACCCGCTGAGTTTCTTCAGGACTTTTGTCTACCAAAGGATGTGGATATATAGGGAGCAGGTAAGAATATAACTGGAAATTGTATAAGAATTTTAAACCAGATAGAAGATGAATTAAAAGGTAATCAGTCAGAAAAGTATGACAAATTAGCCACAGAAGTCCCCTAAATTTAACAAATGACATTTTTTGCACAATGCCAAGGTGGTAATATGTGCTAAACCCTGGTTTTGTTAACTGCTGCTATAATTTAATCTTGGGAAAATATGATTTTGGCTTAAATGTAATGTAAATGCTATAATTGTACTGGTGTTGGTGTTTCCTCGAATCACTGATTTGCTCTTTAAAGGGCAAATGTGCCCAATCATCATTTTCCCAATCATGCTGCATTCCAAGGAGATTGTCTGCTACTAAACCCATACCGAGGATAAGCTCTACTAGGTTTCCAAGTCCTTTAGCACCACACCACGTGGACAGTGGCAATTGAAAACTAATAAAAGCATTTATGACTTGCAGAATCATGGCAACAGCAGTTGAGAACAATAAACAACTAGCATGTAGATAGCTTATGATCCCTTTAACATCACTGGATTGTGGGGAAAAGGGTGGACTTCTTTCTGCAGCTTCACATATTCGGTCGATATTAAGAGGAATGATAAGCATTGACTGTTGATATCATAGCCTTTCTGATCATCATACTTCCAGCAAGTGTTCATTGTAAACTGTCTATCACCAAGATCGCACATGCCATGATTCACACCATAAAAATAGTGAATTTCATTTTGAAACTCTCAGAACAAAAGTAATACCCAAATGATGGGCACAGTCAAACTCAATATTTTTCCAGGAAATAGTACACAGATGTGTAATTCACTGCTTCCGAATGAACTCTAATTGAACATTCAAAAAGTGATCGTTAATGAATACTTTGTTTTTCATGTAAAATAGGCAGCGATGATTGTGCAAACAATGATAATCTTGATTTGTTGCTTGCTATTCCAACAAGCCTTAGGGTCCTTTCCACTTGATCACCTGTATCTATTGAAAACATTAGATCATTCAAAAACCACATATGTGAGTTTGCTGATATAGTAGTGGACAGTAAATTGACTGATGTTGTTAATTTTTACAAAGTGTCCTAGAGTGTAGCATCTGATGGAATGATGTGCCTAAACCACTGCAATGATTAACATGACTTTGAGGCACTCTCCCTACTGGAGCAGAACTACCAGAAATACTAATCTTCGCTGAAGTTAAAACAGGCCATATGGTGTGAGGTCCTATGCATCTTTCTCTCTTGGGCCCTTTGTTTCAACCACCGCATAAAATACCTGCTCTCTTGTTGCTGCTGTTCCTGTACATTCTTTAGCTACAATGTGGATCAACCAAGATATCCATTTCTCACCAACTTACACTGGAGGATCTCTTCACGCTTCAGTTCCATCAAGCTTTATGAACAATGTTTGGGATACATGGCCTCACAGGTGTTTGTATTTGCTCAGGTGTGTTTAATGCCTCCTCAATGCAGGTATAAGAGAGCTCTCAGCACCTAGTCTTTCTTCCAGAATTTCTATCACCTTTGGAAACTTTTATTGCTGTTTATCAACATGAGGACCAAAGTTGTGCCAATGAAAAGTCAAAGACACCATTATGAGACTGAGAAACAAAAATAAAACTGTTAGAGCCATCAGCCAAACCTTAGGCTTACCAAAATCAACTGTTTGGAACATCATGAAGAAGTAAGAGAGCACTGGTGAGCTTACCAATTGCAAAGGGACTGACAGGAAGACCTCCACAGCTGATGACAGAAGAATTATCTCTATAATAAAGAAAAATCCCCAAACAACTGTCCGACAGATCAGAAACACTCTTCAGGAGTCAGGTGTGGATTTATCAATGACCACTTTCCGCAGAAGACTTCATGAACAGAAATACAGAGGCTACTCTGCAAGATGCAAGCCACTGGTTAGCTGCAAAAATAGGATGGCCAGGTTACAGTTTGCCAAGAAGTACTTAATAGAGCAACCACCGTTTTGGAAAAAGGTCTTGTGGCCAGATGAGTCGAAGATTAACATATCAGAGTGAGGGCAAGAGCAAAGTATGGAGGAGAGAATTAACTGCCCAAGATCTAAAGCATGCCACCTCATCTGGAAAACACGGTGGTGGGGGTGTTATGGCCTGGGCATGTATGGCTGCTGAAGGTTCTGACTTACTTATCTTCATTGATGATACAACTGCTGATGGTAGTAGCATAATTAATTCTGAAGTGTATAGACACATCCTATCTGCTCAAATAAAAAAAAATGCTTCAAAACTTATTGGCCGGCGGTTCATTCTACAGCAAGACAATGGTCCCAAACATATTTCGAAAGTAATAAAGGAATTTTTCAAAGCTAAAAAATGGTCAATTCTTGAGTGGCCAAGTCAATCACCTGATCTGAATCCAATTGAGCATAAGTTTTCTCTTCAGCATTATATGCAGAAGAGAAAACTGAAGGGGACTAACCCCCAAAACAATCATAAGCTAAAGATGGCTGCAATACAGGCCTGGCAGAGCATCACCAAAGAAGACACCCGGCAACTGGTGATGGATTGAATGCAGATTTCAAGCAGTCATTGCATGTAAAGGACATGCAACAAAATACTAAACATGACTACTTTCATTTACATGACATTGCTGTGTCCCAAACATTATGGTGCCCAGAAATGGGGGGACAATGTATAAACACTGCAGTCATTTCTACATGGTGAAACCAAAATGTGTAAAAATGGCCTTTATTAAAATCTGACAATGTGCACTTTAACCACATGTTTTTTTTTCCATTACAAATCTCAAAATGTGGAGTACAGAGGCAAATAAATAAATGATGGGTTTTTGTCTAAAACATTATGGAGGGCATTGTATATAAGATGTTGAGGGGGATGTATAGGGTGAAAGCACAGAGTACGGGAATCAAGAAACAGAGAACATAGGTTTAAGGTGAGAAGGGAAATATTTAGTAGGAACCTGAGGAGCAACCTTTTCATAAAGAGGATGGTGGATATATGGAACGAGCTGCTAAAGGAGGTAGATGAAGCAAGGACTATAACAATATTTAAAAGATATTTGGACTGGTGCATAGATAAGAAAGTTGAGAGGAATATAGGCTAAACACCAGCAGAGACTAGCATAGATGGGGTATTTGGTCAGCAAACAAGTTGGGTCGAAGGGCTTGTTTCCGTGATGTGTGACTCTATGAGTGAAAATGTTCCATTATTGGTTGCACGATTAGCAAACATTTGTATTCAATTGTATGACTCAAATATTAATTTCAAAAAGCTACAATCCTGCTGGAAGGAACATAGTGAGATCAACATTTCACACCTTAAATTTCACAACATCCCAACGTAACAACGTTTGTTGTATGCCACTGGCACAGTGTGCACTCCTTTACATCCATTATTTCAGCTTTTAAACACTGGAAGAACTGTGACATAGTCAGCACCATATTCAGTGTTTACACTAAGTACCACCCTTTTGAATTTCAAAATCAATAACCTTCACTGTCAATTATATTATAGAACACGCTGCTCAGCTTTCTTCTTAGAGTGAGAGTATTAACAACACCAAAATCTTGCATTCTGCGTTACATAGGTTGAAACCTCTAAAGTGAATGTATTCACTGACAGCCACTGAATAGTGCAGTATAGCTTTACTCCAGTAAAGGACTGTATCTATTAATCATTATCTACTGTATACTCTAAGCTCTAGTAGCAATATCAGTAAATAAGAATGAATAATGATGGTGAACTTGGTATATGATATGATTCTATATTGTTTTAATACCAAAGATGATGGAGATCATGACAAAAAGCAACACTTTTGTTAGTTTATGTACGTTCCCTGTGAAGCCATATTGGTTGTATTTTATGTCTCTGCTGATTGCATCAGCAAGCTAACCTCCAGAGATTTCAATGAAGGTTTGGATTCATTCATATTCAGTGGATGTCTAACCTTTCAGTTCAGAATGCTGCAGATACCGCCATAGTGTTCAATTTATTTTGACAGTATCATTTTGATATTAGAATCTTCCCTGTAACCTTACGTAAAAGGCAATCACAACATATAATTTCACGAACCAGTTTACTTGTGCTCCAAATCTACATGTAAAGTAAAGATAGCGTGACCTTGTTTGCAATGTTACAAGAATGGAATTTGTCAGGACTATTTGCCTATCCAGAGCAAAAACAAATCTAACCAATGCCTTTCCTCTTAAAATAGTAGATAATGCAGTCATCCTGTAATAGAATACAAATAACCCTCCCTGTGGGAGGCATGTGGAAAGCACTTAGTAGTTAGAGGAGCCTTACAGACAAAATGATTTAACTATTCTTTATCAGCAAAAATAAGTGTATTCATCATGGCATATTTCATTCTTGACTATTAAGATAATAATAGTCAAGTATGTTAATATTTGTTAGTATCAATGTTAGTATTTGATTATGCTTAATTTAATACTTTGTAGAGGGCAGATTTTGGAGCATTGCTCATTAAGTGTCAATAAGTACATTATTTTATTCCAAAATCAATATCCCATGCAACAGAGTCTGATTTCACAAGTTCACGTCATCGGAATAGAATTAGGCCATTCAGCCCATCAAATCTACTCCGCCATTCAATCTTGGCTGATCGCCATCTCCTAATCCCATTTTCCTGCCTTCTCCCCGTAACCCTTGACACCCGTTCTCTTGTATTTAGTTCAATTCTTGAATTCTCTTGTAATTAGCTCAAACTCTGTAGTCTTATAGTTTTACATCAACTATTTTATCCAGCTTCTCATTAGTACCAAACTATTCTGATATAAAGTAAATTTGGTCAACCAATCAGAAACTATTTCCATTGACAAATACTATTCGCTGGAAACTGCAGGAAATGAGTGGTGATGAAAAGAACAGAAATACTTAGAATTCTGTTTTCAACCAATAATTTGAGTGTCCAACAGATCAGTACTTTTGACCCATTAGCATTGATATAGGAAACCCTTAACTGTGATTCCTCAAATGGGTAAAAATAAACACACATTGAATTTTGTGCATTACAGGAGAAAGTTCTCCTGACCCCAAAATATATTTGCATTAATTTCTGACCCTTCAATATCTTCCAACTTGAGTTCACATTCCTTAAATCTAATCTCTGCTAATTCCCCAACTCATTTCTTGGATGGAGCCCACATATTTCCTGTTGTTTCTCCCCTACAGTGGTGTGTATGAAAATGGGCTCCTTTATGTTCACTCAGATATTTTGAATCAGTTAGAAAGATCATTTATTCACACTGAATTTGTTCCATTTGATTTTCAACAGAAATGTTTAGTGATGATTTTAACTTTTCTTGATGGTTTTTCTGTGCTTACTGAAATTCCAAGTTTAACATAAAAAATCTTCAAATTCTTTGATTTCTACGCCTATGCATAGCATGTGTCGAAAAACATGCATTAACTTAATATATTATGAAAGCTCCTCAAAAGGAATCTGAACAAATGACCCTATTGCTCAAGACTGATTCAATTTTATTTGCTATAACATTATGTACTGAACTTTGCATATAGTTATTTCATAGCTTTTTAGTGTAACAAGACAGGCAAAAGCCTTGACCAGACTAGAGCCATTGTCTTCAAAAACCATTGATGAATTTAATCTGCATAATGCAACCTTGACTAATGCAAGGCTAATTAATTCAGAAAATTTGAGTGGACGGGGTATGTGGGAACCGGGGACTCGACGAGTGCACAAGGAGTGTGGAAGCAGTGGACCTGTTGAGTGCACAGGGAGTGTTGGAACCAGGACACAGCGCGTGGATGAGGAGTGTGTGAACTGTGGACCGAGTAGACGGGGAGTATGGGAACTGTGGACACAGCGAGTCGGGGACCCAGGGAGCCTGCGTGTGGATAGGGAATGTAGGAACTGTGGCCCTGCTGAGTGCATGGGGAGTGGGGGGAAAATCAGGGACCCGGAGTGAATGGGGAGTGTGGGAACTGGGCACACAAAGAGGGGAAGGGAAGACACAAGCTGAAATAGGAGATATTTGCAATATCCCATAATCTATTGCTCCATGTTGTTTAAAGGAAGTGGCTGAAGTCTCGATTCAAAAGTAGCTGAGTACACAGTTCCCTTTTCCATGTGAATGTATGAATTATGAGCAGCAGTCAGCTGCTCAGTCCACCATTTAAAAGGATCATGGGTGATCTGACTCAGTATTCCTGTCTCCCTGTGGAAATCCATCCTTTCCTTGTTTATCAAGAATTAATCTATTGAAACACAAGAATCTTGAGCAACAAGAAACTGATGGAGGAACTCAGAAGGCCGTGCAGTATCTGAGGGGGAATGGACAAGATGGCGTTTTGTGTAAGAACCCTTCTTCAGTGATGGAGTCGGCAGAGATAGCTGGAAAGGGGAGAAAGGGTAGAGCAAAGCCAGGCAAGTGATAGATAAAACAGCCGAGGTGGACGGGGTGATTGGCAGATGGGTGGAGTAAACGACAAAGGCCAGAGGTGAACAGGACACAAAAGGGTGTCAGGTGAAGAAAGAAGAGGTGTGAAGTATAAATGCAGAGAGATGGATATGGGTGGAATAGGACAAATGGAGGCCAAAGAGGTGGCACAAGAGGTGAGATGCGGAGGGGAAAGAAGCATGGTGTCTTGGATGGTGGAAGAAATGTGTGTGTACTGAGGTGGGAGTGGGGCAGGGGAAAGAGGGGTGAAATTGGAGGGGTATTACTTGAAATAGCTCGAATGGGCAGATACGCCATGAGAAAAGATTCCCCAGTCATTCGAGGTGACCATTTCACTAAGTATTTCACTGTGTGCACCTATCAGCTGTTAGGGCAAACATCTCTTCTCATAGCGTAATACTGCACCAAAGCACACCCCTTGAATCCTGAATCAGACCCTTCAACTCATTGAGTTGGTGCTGTCCCTCAAACACCTACTTATAATCATATGCTAACCCCCTCTGATCTCCCACATTCCCTTTAATTTCTATTAGATTCTATCACTCACTTGGAGATGAAAGACAACCTACTTGTAAAGGAAAAAAAAAGCTGGCTTTACTGCAAGCAGATTGGAAAAGAAGGACATTTAGGACTTTCTCTGCCCCTAAATAAGAAAATATTTGCTTTGGAAACAGATTAATTCTTGAGGCATGGAGGTTCTTCTTTGAAAAAAGATTACGTAGCTTTGGCCAGTGTTCATAACAGTTTAGAAGAATGAGAGCTGGAAACCTTATTTTCCTGATTGGAGAGTCTGCAACCAAAAGGTACTGCTTCAGGGTAAGGGTTCAGCCATTCAGTTTAATTTTATTTAGCTTAGAGATACAGCATGGAAACGGGCTCTTTGACCCACCAAGTCCTCGCGGGTCATCAATCACTCATTCACACACAAGTTAAACACACACTCTATGCACTTGGGCAATTTATAGAGGCCAATTAACCAACAAACCTACATGTCTTTGGGATGTGGAGGAAACCAGAGCACCTGGAGGAAGCCCATGCCATCACAGGAAGAAAGTAAAAACTTCACCCAGATAGCACCCAAGATCAGGATTGAACCCAGGTCTCTGGCACTGTTGGGCAGCAGCTCTACCAGCTGTGCCACCCATTTGGGACTGAGATGATGAGAAAGTTGTTAATTTAAAGGGTTGAACGTCGTTTAGAATGTTTATTTTTTAACCCCCATAGAAACAAAGGGTTTGGGCAGGAAAATCGATAATAAGGATCAGTTTTAACCTAACAGAATAGTGAAGCATGAGTGTTTGATGGTTCACTTCTACTCCTATTTTGAATCTTATTATGTTCTTTAATATTTCATGGATTTTTAAGCAATGTTATCTATATTATATTATTTTTATTTAAAAATTGACGTCACTCAAAAAACTAGTCTTAACAATGCTTGAAATATCTTCGTCATTGGCAGTTACATGGAAATTGCAAAAAAAAAAGTATCTTGGCAGCATCTATTAATATAATTACTCACCCATTTTACTGCAGCCATTGCATTGTGTAATTACTTTTTTGTTGCTTTAAAACCTTAGCATAGGAAGTGCTTATGCCAATATCGAAGTTGAAAATACTGTCGCAGTTGACTGTGCATGTAATAAGGTTATTACCAGGATCCTTAACATCCTTTTCACAATTCAGTGCCATCTTGTGTCAATACTTAACCCAAGAGTAAATATACTCACAGCCACAAAACAATTGTGTTATGCATACGAAGAAGTTGATAAGGTGAAGTGCTCTGGATGAATTTACAAAGAAGATTTACAATCTATTATTGTTTAATCACTTAAGAATTGCAGTGAAAGATTTATTTCACAGGAAATAATTGCCAGTGGCTAAATTGTATAAAGTCAACTTCTATGCAGATTAAACTACAGGTATTTTCATATTCTAAACAAACTGCAACAATCACTTACATTAAAACTGCATGTTTGAAAAACATAAACATCCCAAAACATTTCACAGAAGCATTATCCAACAAAATTGCATATCAAAAACATATGAGATATTACAGAAAATAACCAAAAGCTTGGGTAAACAGCTCGATTTTAACGAGCCTCTTAAAAGAAGAAAAGCAAAAGAGGGAGGTAGAAAGATTTACAGAGGAATTTCTAGAGATTATGACTTAAGAATGTGAAGATATAACTACCAACATTGTAAAAATCGACAGGCAACTTTTTCACTCAGAAGGTGGTGGATATATGAAACGAGCTGCCAGATAATGTAGTTGTAAAGCAGGTACTACAACAGCATTTAAAAGACACTTGGACAGGATAGGAATCAGATTATTCGAGGAATATGGGCCAAACACCGGCAAATAAGGCATCCAGGTCTCCATGGACGAGTTGATCTCTTCAATGTATTACGCGAGTCAACACCCCAAATCTATGTCACTTCCCATATATTTTAAAATAAACTAGTTGGCCTTTTACTGAATTTGTTTATGCCCTTGTGAAACCTTTGATATTTTTCCACAATAAATTTAATTTGCTACTTGGAGATACAAGACACTATAGATGGTGGAATCTTGAGTGAAAAACAAACTGCTGGAGGAACTCAGCGCACCAGGCAGCATCTGTGGAGGAATGTGGACTGACGGCATTTTGGATTGGGACCTTTCGTAAGTTTTGGTTGGTATTAACTCCATACATCAGGAGCACATAACATGCCTTGCACAAAGGGCAGACCACAAACTATCCATCCGTTCATCCAGTCAGGTTTGCCTAGCTTCATCTGTGGAAAACTCTGGAGTTCCCACTTTGGCTTCATGAGCCACTTCAAAACCCACGAAACTAGATTAGAAGCAAGCCATCCTTGATCCCAAAGTGTTGTGTAAGAATTTAAAGATCATCAGATCATTCTCAACCATCTTTCTTCTAACCAGGATTGTGATGTTCAATCTCGGTTTGGATCTTGACTTTGCTGATAGTCCGAATCTCACTTGGTTGTTTTCTGTCCCGGTTTTAATATTCTTAAGTTCAGATAAGCAAATTTTTGTGATTTTTATTTGACCGAATTTCATGAAATTCTGTTCATTTCGGACAGTGTTGAGAATGCTCGATAATCAGATAAAATAAGTGTGAAAGAACAAATATTAAACTAAGATCTTTCTTTGTCATAACCTACTTCTCTCATGAATATTAATTTTGATCAATGCCTTAGAGATTAATTGGACTAATTGTTGTTCCCACTTTAGAAAATAATGGACATTGCTAATGACATCCTTTCCTGTTTGGCTAATGGTTTAAAGCTAATCTACAAAACTCAATACAATAGCATGCTAGGTACCAAAAAAACCTAATTGATATGAATTTATATAAAATTAAACAGGAGAAAATATAGGCCATGGGGAAATAATTTAAACAGTTTATTGTGCACCAAAAAGATAATATTTGTTATATTGAAAAGTAATGCAGAAATTATACGTGTGTAGAATATTTAGAGCAATTATAGAGAAGCAAAATGACCAAGAGTGAAGGACTTCAATCAATTTTGTCATGGAAAAATTTAGCTTGGAGATATACTTTCTATCGAGGGAGAGAGATGAAATCACACCAGACTGGTTCCTGGGATGGTTGGTCTGCCATACCAAGCAGGATTGAGTAGGCTAGGCCTTTCTTCTTTAGAGTTCAAGAATTTGAGGTAAATTCTTTATTGTGTACACCAATTTTGAAGGGCTTTGGGGGGGACTTTTCCCCTTGCTGCCAATCAAGGTCACCCACCACCTCAAGGGGTCACCCTCTCAAAATAAAAGTTAGGCCATTTAAAACTGTAAAAAGGAAAATTAATTTACTTAAGCAAAGTGTTGCATTTATCAAGGAGACCAAACGATTGTGTATTTATAAAATGGAGATTGATAGGTTCTTGTTTGGTAAGGTTGTGGGTGGAGGGCAGGAGAAAGGAGTTGAGAGAGAAAAATAGATGTCATTAAAATAAGGCATAGAAGACTCAATGGTCCAAATGACCTAATTCTGATCCCATATCATAATCTTATGATCAATAATTTACCATTTTGATGTAAACCTATGCAAGAAAGAAATACTGACAACTATCCTACTTGTTTAAAAGGCTTAATAACATAAACACAACTTCATATCTTTTGTGCTGGGCATTGGAGAATAATCATGATTTTGAAAAATCTAAAGAATTGCATGCAGATTCAACTGCAGATGCTGGTCTACAAGAAAAGAGACAAGGTGCTGAAGTAACTCAGCAGGTCCGGCAGCATCTCTGGAGAACATAGATGGGTGATGTTTTGGGTCAGGACCCTTCCCGACCAGAAACATCTCCTATTCATGTTCTCCAGAGACGATGTCTGACTCGCTGGGATACTCCAGCACTTTGTCTCTTTTAAATTGCTGGGAGTTGCAAATAAGTAAAAAGCACACCGAGGAAGATTTAGTTCTAAACTCTGATTTAGTTCTAAATCACCTTTAGCCGAACAATCCGTGGGTAACTCTGCGTCTCCAATTCTGTTTAAAGTGAGAACAGGGAAATTTAAAGGAGATCCAAGGGGAATTTTTAAAAACAGGTAGCAATTATAATGAGCTTCAAGAGGACATGGTAATGGCAGATAGAATTACAAAGTTTAAAAGGCATTTGCATAGGTACTTGAATAGCAAAGGAAGGGAGGGATATGTGCCTAAAGGGCCTGTCCCACTTAGGCGATAAACAGGAGACTATGCGGTCGCCACATGTTCGCAGGTGGTTGCTGGGGAGTCGCCTTCATGGTCGTGAGTAGTTCCTGCATTCTCGGAACTAGTCACGGTTTCATTCTGGTCGCCGTTAATTTTTCAACATGTTGAAAAATTAGCCGCGACCAGAATGAAGTTGCCATGGAGAGTAGCGAGAATTCTCGTGCCCTAGGGGCAGTGGTAGTGGGTTGCCAGGAGGTTGAAGGTTGTCATAGGTTTTGTAGATTGTTGCCGGTGCTGACCGGTGAATTTCATTGGTTCATTGGGAAAAATAAACGTAAACAGTAGTTTTCAGAACCAAGGATAACCGACCGGTAATGTTAATGTCCGCCGAGCTTCACAGCCATGTACTTCTTAAAAGTTGTCTCCACTCCTTCTCCCCCCCACCCCCTCTTTTAAAGGACTTCCCGTACACTGTTCTTTCACCGTCTTAATTACACCGCCAACCTTCCTGTTCATCGTGGTGTTTGTCTGTATCACATTGGCTTTGCACCTTGTGAATTTCACTCAGACAGCGCTCCGCCCGCTTGCCCTGTCCCTTGCCTACATAACTGGGTGGTGAAGGAAGCGTTGTGTGTATGTGTGTTCCACTCTGACAGTCGCCGGTTTTTCAGCAACCTGCTACAACTTGGCAATCGCCGGCAGTCGCCTGAAAAATCGCCTAAGTGGGACAGGCGCATAATGCAGGTATATGAGAATAGCATAGATCAAGGTCAATGTGACCAATGATCTCTAAAGATCCTGTTTCTGCGCTATAGAGCTCTATCACACTATAACATTCCTCTGATGTTCCTATCATCACAAAAGGAACTACCGGTATATAAATGCAAGGTATTGTTTCTTTGACTATTAGAGAAATACTACCATATTTGGGCCTCTGCTCTAATTCCTGAGTATATGCAAATGAAAACTCCAATTCAAATCTCACCTTTAACCCACAGACTAATGCCATGGTGTCAATATTCACACTGAATAAATAAACTGGATTGACCAGAACTAAAAATAGAAGCTATTTAAACATCAAGAAAAGTAAGTCCTTATTGTCTAAATGATCACTTGCCTATCAGTAAACTCTCAATATTAAGCTGTAAAATATGAAGCGCAGATCAACAAATTTCACAATGTCAGGGTCACCAGTAATGATGGTGAGATTCTTTTGGTGCTTGTGGAATTCAATTTGTAAGAGGATCATGAGCTTTCCGAGCTGACAAGGTGCATAACTAGAATGCTGATCTATTGATATCTGCTACGGTCTAAAGGCTGCAGTTATATATGAAGGTGAAGTAGACCTTGAGAGCTGACACTGAAAACCCGGTTAACTATTGCAAGATGTAGGCTTCCAAAGATAATTTCCAGCACATTTAATCTCCAAGATGCCAATGCTAGCAGAGAGGTAAGCATCATAATAAATGGACAGAAGCTTAAGCATGATGCACTTCCAATTTTGACTTTAGTGCTACCCTTGACTAAAATGTGAAATTTACGAGAGCTAGATAACAGCAAAGGTGAAGAGAAATAACAGCATTCTTTAAAAATGGGCAGAACCTTCATGGTTTTATTTAGTGGATAAAGGCAATGATCAGCATATCCAATTGTTGGCTTCAGGAGAGGAAGCATTAGCATAAAACGTATTTGCTGAAAGGTCAAGAATCTTACCGCTTATACAATGGCAATAACTCTTCCTAAGATGGTGACATGACACGAAGCATAATTGTCCACAATTATTGACAAAAATTCCCATGCAATCGCTCATGATGAGTTAGAAGTAAACTACTAAATTACTTTGATTGAAGTAAACAAAAATAACTGATGGGACTCATGGATGGGAATGAGACTCACAACTCCAACTAAATGATTCGGAAAGTTAGTATGAGAAATCTTTGTAAAGAACAGAATATGTGTCCTGGAAAATAAACTTTATATTTCCTCTGGGTACAAAAATAGATAAATATTTTTGGCATAGGTATTACATCTATGTTTAATTTTTTGCAAGGAAGAACTAACTATCACCTCATTAAGTTGGCATAATACGCCTCATTTTTAGAATGAAAGCTATGATGCATAGAGCTTACTAAAAATGGAATAGTTTGGCATAATTGCATTTTAACCAACTGCAACGCTATTTAGTGTTAATGAGCTGCCAGAGAAAAGCTGTAGAAGTGGATACAATTCTGACTTTTAAAAGATATTTCAACAAATACTGTATATAGAGAGGAAGGGTTTAGAGCCAAATGCAGGTAAATATGCCAATATGTCAACTTGACCGGCATGAACAAGGTGGGCCAAAGGGCCTGTTTCTGTGCCATATACCTTATTTACAATGCAATATGAAAGGTTCTGCCAAAATGTAGGCATGCCTACTCTCAAAATACATGCCTACTCTCATAATTTCTCTCACGAATGGCATTATGGGAAGTAAATTGGATCTACATTCATTTTCTTTCTGACCAGTTTTCTCCTGCGAATGGCCAGTCCTGCCGCTTCAGAAATAATTTATCAATGATATCCTGTGATTAATCAGAATGTTGCATGGGTCAGTATTTATAAAGTCATGCTCCCATTCTATTATTTAGTCATCATAGGATGACTAAAAAAAATTCACGTGCAATTACATTTTCTACTTTAAGATTGGGGATAAGGTACTGAAAAGTGGAACAAATCACATCTATTAACCCAGGAAATCAAATTACTCTGTTTTTAATGTAAAGTTTGGTGAACATTTCAAGCCAAAATCATGTTGTTTAGTTGAGTTTAGTTTAGAGATATAGCACAGAAACAAGTCCATCAGCCCACTAAGGCTGCGATTCCTATACACTAACACCATCCAACACACTAGGGACAATTTACAATTTTTTTAGTGAAGCCAATTGACCTACAAACCTGTCTTGGAGTGTGGGAGGAAACTGAAGCAACCGGAAAAAAACCCATGAGGTCAAGGAGAGAACGTACAAACTCTGTAGAGACAATACCTGTAATCGGGATCAAACCGGGGACTCTGGCGCTGTAAGGCTGCAACTTTACCGCTCTGCACCATGCCGCCATATGTTTCATTGGACTACAAGAGCATGAGAATTGGAACAAGAGTAGGTTATCTGAGCCTGCTCTGTCATTCACCAGAATCATCATGGTTGATCTTCTACTTCGACTTCAGTTTTGCTGATTCCCACTGATGAAGGCAAGCATACCAAACACCACCTTTATTATTCTGTCTATTTGTGTTGCTCCTTTTAGTGAATTATGGCCTTGGATCCCACGATTCCTCTTATATCAATGTTGTTGAGGGTTCTACCATTAAATGTGTATAATACACTTAAATATGACATCCCAAAGTAAAAGTGCAACGTCTTCTTAACTTCTTAAACCACTGGTCACAGACCTCCAGCCAGAATAACACCCTTCCACCATCTTCTATGGGTGTCAGTTCTGAATCTATATTGGGAGGCACTGTAGAATTTTGGGTCTACCTTGCATCCACACTACCATGGATACCATACATCTTAATCTGCAGCCTACCAGGGAGGATCTTATCAAATGCATCACTGATGTCCATGAAGACATCACCCACTGTCGTACTCTCATCTTTGCCATCTCCGCACAAAACTCAATCAAGTTTTTAAGACATAATCTGCCCCGCACAAATCCATGCTGCCTGCCCCAAATTAGACCTTTCTTTTCGAAAATGCGAATAAATTCTATCCATGAGAATACTCTCCAACAGCTTCCCTACTATGATATGAGACTCACCGGCTTCCAATTTCTGGATTATTCTTATTTCCATTCTTGAACAAATGAACTTTGGTTATTCTCCAGTTCTCCTAACCTGAGATATCCCCATGCCTTGGGGATTTAGTTTAGTTTAGAGATACAGTGCGGAAACAGGTCCTTCGGCCCACCGTGTCCGCACCGACCAGCATTAACACTATCCTACACACTCTCGGGACAATTTACATTTACACCACGTCAATTAACGTCAATTGTACATCTTTGGAGTGTGGGAGGAAACTGAAGATCTAGGAGAAAACCCACGCGGTTATGGGGAGAACGTACAAACTCAGTACAGACATCACCCGTAGTTGGGATCAAACCCGGGTCTCTGGCGCTCCAAGCACTGTAAGGCAGAAACTCTACCATTGCGCCACCGTGGCCGGCCCTTGACTGGGTTGCTTAACTTTCCTCAGTAAAAGCTCAGGAAAGATTTAGTAGGAAAGAGTTGGAGATTTGTCAATTGGTTGACCTACAAACATTTTTCCATTAACATCAATCCTTTCATTCAACACAAGATGCTCCATGGGCAATGACCTACTTTTGAGGTCAATTCTCTGCAGGAACTGCAGCAGTCAAAGGGTACGTAATAAACTCCCGCTGAATGCAATTTTATATCGATCAGACATTCACTGTCTCAGTTGATTTTGATAGAGGACAAAACGGTCGACCAGACCATTGGAGATTACTTCCCTGCTCATGATCAAAGTGGATTCAGGGCGGCGTTTGCATCCATCCTTTGGGAGGAATTAACAGAGAGTTTGCTGAGAGTAACGAGAAGTCCTGTCAAGCTGATGAGAGTGTTGGTGGAGGGGAACTGTTTGTTTCTTTGTTCAAGGAAGAAACAGAGGGCCCGAGGACTAGGACTTTCCTGATGGGGGATGAAGTGCAGAATGACAAAATAGTGAAGATTAGTTAGTTGGGACCAGGGAAATGGAAGTTATTAAAATGGTGGAGGGCATATGAGCTGTCCCAGGTGTGATTGGGAAAGGAATGGACAAGAGGATTGGGGATAACTTTATCCACTTTAGACCCAGCATTATCTCCTTGTTGATCTCAAAATGACCCAGCATATTAGTGTACCCCATACTGATCTCACTATCCTTCATGTGTAGGGAGTGAACTGCAGATACTGGTTTAAACCGAAGATAGACACAAAAAGCTGGAGTCACTCAGCAGGATAGGCAGCATCTCTGGAGAGAAGGAACGGGTGGTGTTTCGGGTCAAGACCCTTCTTCAGAAACGTCACCCATTCCTTCTCTCCACAGATGCTGCCTGTGCCGCTGAGTTACTCCAGCTTTGTGTGTCTACCTCACTATCCTTCATGTTCTTCTCCTTGGTGAAAACAGATCCAAAATACTTGTTTAGTACCTCAACTTTACTATTTCATTCCAAGCATAAATTACATCTATCCTTGAGTGGTTCTATCGTCTCCCTAGTTACCCTCTTGTTTTTAATGTATGTATAAAAAGCCTTGGGAACCTATTTATTAGAAGGGGCCAATGACATTTCATGGCCCCTTCTGGCCTTCCCTATTTCCTGTTTGGGTTTTTCCTGCATTCTTTATGTTCCTCAAAGACCCTATCTGATTTCATTTTCTATGCTTCCTTTTTCTCTTTGACCAAATGTATAACCTCTCTCGTCATCCAAGACTTCCATACCTTGCATTCCTTGTTCTACCTCCTTACTAGAACATGCCAGTCCTGAACTCTGATTAGCTGGTCTTTAAATAACTTCCACCTGTCAGATGTGTACTCACCCAATGACAGCTGCTTTCAGTTTAGTTTAGTTTATTGTCACGTTCCAGAGGTACAGTGAAAAGCTTTTGTTGTGTGCCATCCCATCAGCAGAAAGATAATACACGATTACAATCGAGCCATTACAGAGTAGATAGACACAAAATGATAAGGGAATAACGTTTAGTGCAAGGTTAAGCCAGCAAAGTCTGATCAAGGATAGTTTGAGGGTCACAAATTAGGTAGATAGTAGTTCAGCACTGCTCTCTGGTTGTGGTAGGATGATTCAGTTGCCTGCAATTTACCCTTACCAGCTCCTGTCTAGTAAGACTGTAATTTCCCTCCCCCAATTTTGTACTTTCTCCCCCAAGGTACTTACTCATCCGTACACATAAAACTATTTTGAAACTTACGGAGTTGCGAACACTGTTCCCAAAATGCTCTTCCACTGAAATGCCAGTTAGCTGGTCAGGCTTGTTTCCCAATACAAGTTCCAACATGGGTTCCTCCTATCATTGGACTATCCACATACTGTTTCAAGAAACCTTCTTGGATACACCTAACAAATTCTGCCTCACTTCCTTTAATTTCCTTAATATCCAGATATCTATCCATCAAGGTTATACAAATCACAGATTGGGACAAGTCAGAGTACAGAAGTGAGATCGACCAACTGATGCCAGCACAACAACCTGGCTCTCAACATCAGTAAGACCAAGGAATTGATTGTGGACTTTAGTAGGGGAAGGATGAGGACCCACAATCCTGTTTATATCAACGGGACAATGGTAGAGAGGGTCAATAACTTCAAAATCGTGTGCGTGCAAATATCATCTTTCCTGGACCCAGCACACAAATGCAATTGTAAAGAAGGCACATCAGCGACTCTACTTCCTGAGAAGATTATGGAGATTTGGCATGTCAAATAGGATTCTCCTAAACTTCTACAGGTGCACGGTAGAGAGCATTCTGACTGGTTGCATCGTGGCTGGCTCGGCAACTTGAACGTCCAGGAGCGAAAAAGACTACAAAAAGTTGTGACCACTGCCCAGTCCATCAAAGTCCATAGTCGCTGCCTCAAAAGGGCAGCCAAAATCATCAAGTACCCACACCATCCTGGCCATACACTTATCTCACCACTGCCATCAGGAAGAAGGTACAGGAGCCTGAAGACTGTAACGTCCAGGTTCAGGAACAGCTTCTTCCACACAGCCATCTGGCTATTAAACACAACAAATAAGCTGTGAGCTCTGAACTGCAAAAGACTATATTATTATTTGTTATTTGCACTATATTTGTTATTTATTGAACTTTTTCTTTTTTTTGCCCGTTATATACATGGTTTACATATTCATATATTCTTTGTGCTGCAGCAAGTACGAATTTCATTGTCCCATCCTGGACACATGACAATAAAACACTCTTGACTCTTGATCACCGATTTGAATTAACTCAATAACTGAGCATTCACAGCCCCCTGGGATAGATAATTCCAAAGATTAATCACTTGGAAATAAAAAAAATCCCTTTGTTTCTCAGTCCTCAATGGCTTACTCCTTACAGTAAGACCCTGACCCCCAGTTCCGCAGGAGAATCATCCATCTATCATGCATTCTCCTGCGCCCTCTGCAGAAAGATTTTAATGGGATACCAATCATCACCGGGTGGCATCGTCAGCGATGGCAGACTTGCCAACGGTCTGTCTGTCTTTTCATCTTTTTGTTATTTTTAGTGTGTTTTAAAAGTATGTGTTAATGTTCTCTGGTTTGTTTTATGTGGGGGGTGGGGGAGGGGGTCGGGGTAACCTTTTTTTCTATTACCTTGCCGGAGATGCGATTGTTTTCTGAATCATATCTCCGGTCGCTCTGCGGCCGAACATCACGGAGCTGGCGGCCTTGCTCGAGACCGACTATGAGCCCATCGCGGGGCCGCGGACTTACCATCGGAGCCTGCGATCCCTTGCCTGCGATCGTCTGCGGATTTCAACATCGAGGAGCTCGCAGTCTCAGGTAGAGACTGATGTCCGGAAGCTCCAAAGTCGCAAGAGGTTTGACCAATCCTGACCCGGAGTCCAATCGCCTGGTGCCAGGAGCTGAGATCCCCCCAATTCCGGAGCGTGATCGCCTCAACGCGGAGGGCCCGACCGCTGGCTACAGTAGCCAAGATCGTCCCGTCAACGGAAGACTTGAGGCCCCTGACCGCGGGAGAACAAAGAAAGGAAGAGATTGAACTTTTTTTCCGCCTTCCATCACAGTGAGGAATGTGTAGGAGTCACTCTGGTGGATGCTTATGTTAAAATGTATTTTGTGTGTCTTGTTGCTTTTTATTGGTATGACTGTATGGCAAATCAAATTCCTCGTACGTTGCAAAACATACTTGGCTAATAAAGTATGATTATGATGATTATGAATATGAAATAGCTTGGGAAAAGCAGAATTGCTCAAGCCAGAGAATAACAATTTTATCAATGTATTTCATATTGTTGTCTGCAGAAATATTTTTCTAGACCCAAGAAAAGAGCAGGTAAAGAGTAATGTGGTGGAGTTTAATTATAAAAAGCAGGAAACAAAGTGCTGGAACAACACAGCAGGTCTATTGCATTTGTGGAAGGAAATGAATAGATGACGTTGGGGTTGGGACCCATCTTCGGAGTTATGAAGCAGGGGAAAAGCTGGAAAGAGATAGGGCAGAGGCAGGGCATGATAACACTGACTTGCTAGATTCTGCTCTAGCCTTACTTTTTTTCTCCCCAGTTTTTTCACATCTAGTCCATTAGTCTGAAGAAGGGTCCTAACTGAAACGTCATCTGTCATTTCCCTCCACAGATGTTGCCTGGCCCGCTGTTCTTCCAGCACTTTTTCTTTTCTCAGGTTCCAGCATCTTCGATCTCTTTCGTCTCCAGACGTTGATAATAACCTGACAGATTTTATTATGGACTCTAATTTATTGTTAGCCTAGTAAAGTAAAAATGGAATAGTTATTATTAAGATTCTAGATGTTTGTAAAACAATTTTAACGCACAAGTGCATGATTTATGGCAGTAAATTAGGGGGGGGGGGAGATTTCTGTGAAATCCCCTAAACAGTGTGGTGTACAAAAATAGAATTGTCAAACAGACACCTGCTGCACACTTCGAAGTGGAAAGAGTTCAATTTAGTAATTAAAACAGTCATGATTAACAAAAGAGCACGGAGACCACAAATGACTGGACTGAAATGTGTAAAGAATAGTTTAGTCCATGGGACTGTTGATTCTGAAAGAACTGTAAAAAAAATAAAGAAACCATAGTGAGAAATAGAATGAGCAATATACATAGAAAGTTAGCATCAAGATTAATATGAAAAGTATTCTCACTTAGGTTTGAAGAAAATGTTTTATGTTTCTAAACAGAGATGGTTAATGCTGCAAATTAAACTCATGGTATGGTAGACCTCTGAACTGGTACTTTAGTCTTCATTGAGAGGAGAACTGCTGCCAATTTCCACCCTGCTTTCACCTTCTCATCATCGATCTCTGAATTGCCCTTTTTCTTTCTGAATCATTCTATATCTTTCTCAGGGGATTGACTCATTGCAAATATCCATTACAAGCCACAGATTATTGTGTTTTCCTGCAACTACCATGACTGTACTTCCTCCTATGTTGCTTCCTAAAAGGATTCCATTGCAATTTCCCAGTTCCTTTGTCTCATTGCATTCACTTTGATGATGAGACATTCCTCTTAGTTGCCTTCAAAATGCCTTCAGGAACCTTGGCTTCCTTTTTACCATGGTGGACAGAGCCTTTGACTGCATCTCATCTGTTTCCCATAAATCTGCTCTCGTCCCCTCTCATCTGGTGCAGAGCAAAACAGTGTTTCTCTGATCTTCACCTTCCACCATTTTTAATGCATCAACTTTGCAATTTCTGCCACACGCAATTAGATCCCTCTACCAGATACACTCCTCTTTCGTTTAAGCATTTCAAGGGATTTCTCTCTTTTTGACTCTCTGGTCCATTCTTCCATCTCCAGAAGCACCTAGTCTGCAGGAATAAAAATTAGCTTCCGATTCTCTGCCACTTTAATTCTCAATTCCATACTCACTCTGGCATCCTGCACTGTTATAACAAGGCCAACAGCACAAGCTTGAAGAACAATGCTTTACATTCCATCTGGGCACAGCTTTCATACTTAATATCAAATTTTCCAACTTTAGGTAACTTGCTCCTTCTTGGCTAAACTAACGTTTTCTCTCTTTCCCAGTTATGGTGGTCTTAGACCTGAAACATAATATCTGTTTATCTTTCCATAGATGCTGATCGGCCGAGTACTTCCTGCAGATTCTGGATTTATTTTAGATTTTCAGCAGCTATAGATTTTTCTTCTGATTTTTGTACAAAACTGGTGTGAGCCACATATCCAGTTTTGCTTACATATCTTTGCAGGCACAATATAATTTCCAGGCCACCGTTCTATTCTTTAAGAACATCTTTTCCAACATACCTTGCCTCTGACAAAAGATCTGAGAAATTAAATTGCAATATATATTTTAGATAGCTTGATTATTTATGTTGTAGAAAATATTGCTGACACCTGAATTGGCAAGGCACTTCATCATACCTGGGAGTAGACCAATGGAAATGCACATATTCAGCGTGGCTTAGGAGGAAAGACATATTTAAATCAGCTTTTGTTCTTGTCATAAATAAAACAGAAAATATGGCCAACTCCTGGTAAATGCTGGAAGACTGAAATAAAATCAAAAACTGTTAGAAATACATTGATTAACCACTATCTGAAATGCAGCTTTATTAGGAACGGGCTGTTTGGCAGAAGGGTTCTTATGAGGCTTATGCTGTTTATTTACAGTATTTCTTTTAAACCATTTTTGTTACTTTTATATTTGTACTTCAGAGACATAAAATTTTCATTGATCAATAAGGCTGATTGGTTCAAAGATCTTGCAGGCTGAATTTGACAGCCCCCAGAAATAGCCATTACTGAAGCACTTGCAGTTGAACCCATGCCACAGCATGGATAAAACCACCAAAGCTGAGAGTGTTATATCCAAACCTTTTTCTCACGTCCCATTTTTCTTCAACCCAAACTTTCTTGTGATTAACAAGGTGCAGCCAATATTAGCATCAATCTCTCTCATCTCCCTCCCTGATCAATTATGTTACCCTAGTTCCTTTTTTTTTTCATTTTAGGTACTAAAAAATAACTTAACCACATAGTGGAGGAATATCAAGACAGTGACAATAAAAACTGTTCCACCAAATTTCACACTCAGACCCATCAGCTCAGACACCATTACCGAACATCGTTTTGAGGACAGTTTAAAAATGGGATTTGGATTGGCATGTTAGTGACACAAGGCTTGAATTTCCTGCAGCCTACAGCAAAACATAGAAAATTCAGTGCCAAGTTCCTTAAGATTGCAGGACAGTAGAGAAGCAGGCTACCATGTTCATTTTTTATTTGTCACTTCAAATTATAGAACTTTACATTTTAGTTTAGTTCTAATTTTAGAGATACAAGATGGAAACAGGTCTTTTGACCCACTGAGTCCATGCTGACCATCAATCACCCATTCACACTAGTGCTATGTTATCTCACCCACTTCCTTCACACGGGTCAATTTGCAAAGTCCAATTAGCCTTCTGTAGCAATATTTTCCACAGATTCACCACACTCTGACTAAAGAAATTCCTCCTTGTTTCCTTCCTAAAGGTACGTCCTGTTATTATTATTCTAAATGCTAGCATTGCAATTGCCTTCCTTATTACCGATTTGACTTGCAAATTAACTTTTTTGGAAATCGTGCACATCCACTGACTTTCCTTTATCCTGCTATTTACTTCCTCAAAGAATCACAACAGGTTCTTCAGGCAAGATCTCCCTTTCACAAAACCATGCTGACTTTGGAATATATTTTCATGAGCCTTTAAGTACTCATAAACCTCATCCTTTATAATGAACTCTAAAAATGTGACATGTTTCTGCTCCCACTAATATTTTAGGCAATGAGTTCTGGACTCACCACTTTTTTGGGTGTAAATATTTTTCTTAATTCCTCTTTAATTTTTCTGTTATCTACTTTAATTTTATATACCCTCTGCCAAAGGAAATAAACCTCCCTTTGTTCTTCATGTGAAGCCTCATATAATTTTACACACCTTGATTAAATTTCCCCTGAGCCACCTGAATTTCAAAGAAAATAACTCCAGACTTCATAAATATAATTTTTAATCTGGCAATATCTTGTAAATCTCCTCTGTATTTTCACCATGCCAACTATCCTATGACATGGTGACCAAACTCCATACAGTTATCATGTCATAAGTGATAGGAGCAAAAATAAGCTATTCGGCCCATCAAGTCTGCTCCGCCATTCAATCATGACTGATCTATCTCTCCCTCCTAATCCCATTCTCCTGCCTTCTCCCCATAACCCCTGACACCCATACTGATCAAGAATCTATCTCTACCTTAAAAATATCCACAACCTTCTGTGGCAAAGAATTCCATAGTTCTACCATGATCACCCTGCACTCACATTCTCTATCGCAACCCATAGAGGCAAGTGTTCTAACCACTTCAATAAAAGATGGAAACACCCAGCAAGTCATACAGCATCTGTGGAAAGATAAAAAGAGTTAATGTTTCAGGTTAAAGAAATATAACCTGAAATATTTATTTCATCAGAAATAAGATGTTAAGGAAACAAGTTGGCTTTAAGCTGCAGAGAGGCTAGCGAGGAGGAAATAGGACAGAGAATATCTCTAATAGATAGAGCTAGGTGATTCCACTGTTTAGGGAGCCATCTAGTTGATTGATTAATTATAATAGTTAAAGAAAAAGAAAACAAAAATACTTGTAATTGCTGTGATATGACCTCATTGGAACGATTGGAGATGTGGAGTTGGATGGAGATCTCAGGTTGAGGCAGGGTGTAACTGCACTGATACTTGTACGTCATTCTATTTACTGAATTGCTGCCTTTGAATTGCGGCAGCAAAAATCTAATGTAGATTAGTCAAGGTGAAACTCCTGATTTCAGTAGCTGTGCCATGGCAAGGTAAGGCAAGTTCCCTCAGTATGTTATCATATATACCCAATCTATCCAGACATTTCAATTGATTGAAAATATCAGAGCGAACAGACAAAAGCAACAAACACACTGCTGGAAGTTGTTATTTTGCAGGCTAATAATGTAACAATGTATGTAGAAGTTCAAGGCCATCATCATCCATCCACAGTAACATGACCAGTAACATGACAAATGTTTGTCTTTAATGCAAAGCACAAAGTAGAAGAAAAATGACAATTTTATTGAATTTAATATAATTTTCTTATGTTTTTATTCCTCTAGAAAGCAGACCATATTCCTTAGGAAATTTAATTTTCTGGAGAGGATCTATAGGCATGTTTTTCAGAGTTATTGCATTTGTTCAATGGCACCAGATAACAGTTATTTGAAATAGCCCTCAATTCTCAATGTTGACATGTATCTCCTGTACATCAGTACCTTTTATGTTTAGTTTCATTATTATTTTGCTGCAGGTCTTTTGTCCCCCTGGCCTCTTCAAACTCACATTTTATTGGATGGCAAAATACAACTGCTGGTGCTAATGGATTGGATTATGAATCCTGGAATGAAGAGCATCGCCTCGACAGAAGTGAATCAGATTTTTACATCTACAATTCAAAGGCATTGTCCCCAATAAATATAATGGTGAACAGGCCTTACTGCAATTACACTCAACTGCTTTGTAAGAATTCCAATTTAGGAAATTCAGCTGTGAATTCTAAAGGCAGATTTTGAATCCACGAAGGGTCTCGACCTGAAACGTCACCTATTCCTTTTCTCCAGAGATGCTGCCTGATCCGTGGAGTTACTCCAGTATGCATCTAGATTGACAAATGGAAATCTGATAACCAAGAATGATTCACTAAACACTTGAAAAATATTACTGCAACAAGTTTCACACTTTCCACCAAGTGTCAGAGGGGCCATACCAAATGCAACCATTACACTGCTAGAAGTAGGTATATTGCAGAATTATAACATAATGAATCATATAATATATGTAGAAGTCCAAGGCATTTTCTTCATGCTGAAAATCTTAGAAATTATTTTTGTAGTTACTTGCTCATCTTATGCAAATATGACGATATAAAAATCATGCAGAATCAAAGCTTAACACAGATATGCCTTGATGGCAAGGTACAAATTCTTGACACTGTCCATACCATACTCCCAAAAGTGGCCCAACTCTCGCCACCTCTTATGATCAGGCATTTCATCTGACAACTATAACAAACAGCTGCCCACCCATAGAAGATAATAATTGAACAATTAATCAGTGTAGGTTAGTATAGTAACATAATTAGTAACGGAACTCTAGCCGAATGATATGATGAGGAACCTCATCTACTTAACCATTTCCTACTCGAGCAATGTGATTCAAACCAGATCCAAAACGTATTGCAAATTGTTCACTTCTCTGCAATGTACCAAAATAGATGTCCATTCCTGTATATTTACAGGTTAGGACTCACTTTGGATTAGCTTTGATAATCTGGTGTCGGAGTCAGGCAGCTTCATGATAGTCAAGGTGAATTTATCCAGCCTCGTTATTAAGGAGACCCAAGAGAGTAAATCTGCATCTTTAGTTCCAATGGCCTTATGTATATGTATGTACCTTCACATGTATTCATATACCCTCACAGAAAATATCTTTCATATTCAACATTGATCTAAAGTTAAATGAAGATAATTTGCCTTCAGCATCATTAAAAGTAACATACACAAGATAGCTTGTAAAGTCCCAAGTACTTGGTTGTTCTAAAAATCCTGGATGCCAAGCATAATGCATTTCATTATTTTCTTAATATATAATTTATGTGTAAAAATAATTTTATATTAAAATTATATGCTTGTACCAAAATATAATGACCAAATAACTAGGTAATCTAACCTTGCCTTATACTGCTCTATATTCCAAAAGTACTTAACTTTAATTTTTAGCAAGATATTGAACAGAAAGATTTTGCTTTTAATTACTGAATGCTGCCAAAGTGATTGCATTATTTTAAAACATGATCTAATCCAGTTGCAGATCTCAAACTTGTTGAATATTTAGCACAATAATCTTTTGCCTGTAAACAACATTTGTAACATTGTGAGAATACCAACGATCCTACATAAGGAAAGAAGTTTCATTTGTTAAATATGCTGGAATACTAGCAGAATACAAAGCTATTTCAGACACATGTGGAACACAATAAATCTGTTTTATTAAAACAGTATAGCAGTATATAAATATGGTGGATTTATGATTAGATCAGTGCTCTACCCCAGGATAGTGGAAAGTCCATTATATTATTTGCAATTCACGCATTTTTTCCAGTTGTTTAATTTTCACTTTTTAAACTTTTAAACATAGTGCCGACTGCTGGGAACCAACCATAATTTCATAATGAAATCTTCAAAAATAAGTAACTGTTAAATCGCTGAATCTTTACTTACAAATCATCGCAGAAACATAACAATCCTCTCCATTCCTCATCGTATTAAATGGGGCACTTTTCAAACATGTTGTTTGTGGATTCAGAACTCCTACCTTTCTGCATATATTCACTGACATTATCATACACAAATCCGTGTACAACAGTCAATGTTTCAGTTCATGTCAGGGACAACAGATCACCTGGTTTCATGAACCACATTGCCTTCTTATTATAGAACACGCTAATTGATTTGCATATGACTATCTTTACACTTGACTAAAAAAAATAATGTTACAATAAAAAAGTAATAAATTATCAAATAAACGTTTAAAAATCATATACTGACTATTTAGATCAAAGCAGTTGCACCAAATGAATATTTCACAACACATTCAACATGATCTTAGGTACAAATCATGTTTACTATAGATGCAACATGTTATAATCTTGAAAAGATCGAACAAATTAATGCGTTAACAAGTTAAATTGTTAGAAAATTTGTTTCCAGGGTCTCCTTACTCGTAATACGTTAATAAACTCAGTCGCTAAAGTTCCCCTTGTCAGTACAGAGTATCCTTGTTTTTTAAAGCAGCCTATAGCTACAGATAGGTAAGCTTGAAATTGAAACGTGTTATCCATGGATTGCCCAATAGTCAAATGTCATTCAAGGCATCGGAATTTTAAAATATGAAACTGATCAAAATGTGCATTATAATCGATTATTAAAAGATGACGGCAATGCTATTATTTTAATTTGAGATGTATTGAAACTCACATGAAAGAGCAAAAAAGAGCGCTTCTATATGTTGATGAAGACCCAGAACTGGAAATAAGGAGGAAATATCCTCCCGCAGTCGCCCAAAAATATATATGATTGTAACAATAAAAAAATAAAATATATTGTGATACACCAAGATGAGACCGTTGCTTAAAACATCAACATTTTAAATGTCTTCATCTGTTTTAAGATTCACCATCTATTTACTCGATCACTTTCCCAGCTATCTATCCTTTTATTGGTTACTGTATGTGTGTTAAAGTTTTGAATGCAGACAAAATACCTGGATGAGATAAGAAATTATTATATTTCGAAAGGAAAGCTGCCGCTGCGGTGATTTGCAATTTATGCCAGCAATTGACCTTAAAAAAAATCTTTGCAATGTCCAATTACAATGCCTGACTGAGGGTCTGGGCAATTAAGTGCTGACTGCTTTTGCGTGTTCACTCACCAGATGTAAGTTGCACCCATCCGCAGATTTTGTACACGGTGGCCGTATTACAGAAGAAGAAGAGAACGAAGCATGCGATGCAGCCCATGATGAGCGCCATGGACGTGGCGATGAAGAAAGAGGCGGCTTTGAAAGCCCCGGACGCAATGGTGGCAAAGTCAGTGAAGCTACCGCGACAGGTCAACTCCCGGGAGAGCCCGTTCCCGATGCAGTAATGAAAGAGCCCGAAGTAACCGGCTTGGGGGGTGTCCACGCCATCCCCGATCCAGTACGGCTGGATGAAGCACACCACATTCACTATTGCAAAACAAATGGTGAAAATAGCCCACAGTACACCGATCGCTCTTGAGTTCCTCACATAATTGGTGTGATAAATTTTAGCTGCCTCCTGAGCTGGCAACATTCTGTCTGCTATTCGATATCGTCACCCCAACTCGGCAAAGATGATCTTCAATCTTCGCAGAAAAAAATACCTTCCGATGCAGAATATGTCGCCTGATATTGTCTTGAATCTGACATTATTCTGGAGTTACGATTCCAGGCTGTGATTTTAACCTCTCATTCCGATCTTCTTTCTGTCAGACTGATTATCTTTCCTTCCCACCGCTCATAGAGTGGAGATGCAGAGTGCGTGGATCAGCGACGCATACCTCACCCTGGTCGCGACTCAGTTCATACTCCGGTGCTGAAGAATTATTGGAGCATGGAGAACAGTCTTTAGCTTGCGAGCTGACACCAAGGACGGTATGAAACGGTTACCCAAACACCACAGCCCACAAGCACGAATTACCAAGCGCGCTGTATGTTGGGACATGTAGTTCTTGCTAAAAAAATAAAATAGAATAATCACCGACCATTGTAAGACATTGCAATAATAATTACAAATACATTTCTAGCAACATATTACAACATTAAGCAGTTGCCAATGAGCTTACGCTGCAGCATCATCAATCAAGGTTCTCCTATCCAATCCAGTTCTACACCGTGATCCAATCTAGCTCATATGTTCATTAACAGTATTTGGTATCTGTGACTATTCCTACCTTATTACATCCATGCAAATGTTCTTTCAAGGCCATGTCTGAGTGCCCCATGATCTGAAAATGAACCAACAGACTATGAATCATTTGCCTCAAGGATACACCAAAGCATTTCACTGGAGGTAAAAAAAAAGAAAACAGCAAATGAAAATAGTAGGTCAGAGTATAAACACCCATGTTTCCACAAAGAGCAAAATACAAACTTCTGGAGGAACGCAGCGAGTCAAGCAGTAGGGGGGGAAATTGTCAATGTTTTCGGTTGACAAAGACACCTAATGTACAGTGCCCTCCATAATGTTTGGGACAAAGACCCATCATTTATTTATTTGCCAACAATTACTCAACAATTTGAGATTTGTAATAGAAAAAAATCACATGTGGTTAAAGTGCATATTGTCAGATTTTAATAAAGGCATTTTTTATACATTTTCATTTCACCATGTAGACATTACAGCAGTCTTTATACGTAGTCCCCCCATTTCAGGGCACCATAATGTTTGGGATACAGCAATGTCATGTAAATGAAAATAGTCATGTTTAGTATTTTGTTGCATATCCTTTGCATGCAATGACTGCTTGAAGTCTGCGATTCATGGACATCACCAGTTGCTGGGTGTCTTCTCTAGTGATGCTCTGCCAGGCCTGTACTGCAGCCATCTTTAGCTTATGCTTGTTTTGGGGGCTAGTCCCCTTCAGTTTTCCTTTCAGCATATAAAAGGCATGCTCAATTGGGTTCAGATGGGATGATTGACTTGGCCACTCAAGAATTTACCATTTTTTAAGCTTTGAAATACTCCTTTGTTGCTTTAGCAGTATGTTTGGGAGCATTGTCTTGCTGTAGAATGAACTGCCAGCTAATGAGTTTTGAGGCATTTGTTTAAACTTGAGCAAATAGGATGTGTCTATACACTTCAGAATTCATTATGCTACTACCATCAGCAGTTGTATCACTAATGAAGATAAGTGAGCCAGTACCTTCAGCAGCCACACGTGCCCAGGCATTAACACCCCCACCACTGTGGTAGTCTTTGAATCTTCGGCAGTTCCTTCTCTCCTCCATACTTTGCTCTTGCCATCACTCGGATATAAGTTAATCATCGTCTCATCTGTCCACAACTTTTTCCAGAACTGTGGTTGCTCTTTTAAGTACTTCTTGGCAAACTGTAACCTGGCCATCCTATTTCTGCAGCTAACCAGTGGTTTGCATCTTGCAGTGTAGCCTCTGTATTTCTGTTCATGAAGTCTTCTACAGACAGTGGTCATTGACAAATCCACCCCTGACTCCTGAAGAGTGTTTCTGATCTGTTAGACAGGTGTTTGGGGATTTTTCTTTATTATAGAGATAATTCTTCTGTCTCGAGCTGTGGCGGTCTTCCTTGGCCTGCCAGTACCTAAGCTCACCAGTGCTTTCTTTCTTCGTAATGATGTTCCAAACAGTTGATTTTGATAAGTCTGAGGGTTGGCTGATGACTCTAACAGTTTTATTATCGTTTCTCACTCATAACGGCTTCTTCAACTTTCATTGGCACAACTTTGGTCCTCATGCTGATAAACAGCAATAAAAGTTTCCAAAGGTGATGGAAAGACAAGGTGCTGAGAGCTCTTTTATACCTGCATTGAGGAGGCATTTAAACACACCTGAGCAATTACAAACACCTGTGAAGCCATGTGTCACAAATATTATGGTGCCCTGAAATGGGGGGACTACGTATAAACACAGTTGTAATTTCTACATGGTGAAACCAAAATGTATTAAAAAATACCCTTTAATAAAATCTGACAATGTGCACTTCAACCACATGTGATTTTCTCTATTGCAAATCTCAATTTGTGGAGTACAGAGGCAAATAAATAAATGATGGGTCTTTGTCCCAAACATTATGGAAGGCACTGCATTCTCTCATCAGGAATCCTGCTGCCTCAAATGTCAACAATCCCTCTCCCCCACCAGATGCTGTTGGACCCTCTGAGTTCCTCCAGCAGTTTGTTTTTGCTCAAGATTACAGCCTCAGCATTCTCCATCACCTGCAAATGTGGTATTGAACCACAAACAATGGAACACCTGCTGAAATGCCCTCAACTGGGAAACCAATGCACAGCTGCCGATCTCGCTGCCGACAATGAAGATGACAAGAAGTGTGTTCAGTTCTGGCTGAACAATATCTAATCTTGTGATGTGGACTCGATAAGAATCAGAGGAAGCAAATTGTAATTATCCTATACAGTCTTGTTGGAGTTTGCTGTTCATGTACTGGATACCATGTTTTTTTATACTACAATGATGAAAACACATCAAAAAGCATTTGGACCACAAAGCACTTGGGAAGTCCTGAGGTCCTTTATCATCTTGGTTTAACCAACATATATATCTCATCAACAAATGATCAATATACACTCTAAACATCGAACAAACTTACTCAATACTTTATACCCTATTAGGAAAAGGTACTTTTTCCACCAGTTGGGTTTGAGTACTACAGAACTATACAACAACAAAAAATAGCGTTTCCACAGACACGTCTAATGTACTCTTTCTGAAAAAAAATGGTCACATACTTTCTGTTATTGTTGAACTGATGATCTGGGAGGTGAAGAATTTGACAAAGCCATCGGCATAACACTATCAAAAAGTTCTAACCTTCAATGGTACTTTATTATCATATGTACATAAGTTGCCATGTTTCCGAAATCATTTTGTATGATTCAAGTTCTATGTTGTTCAAAATGTTTACCATTACCAAGGTCCTCTAACCAGTTTGTCAAAATGCTGGTTTTTGTACTCAATTAGAGAGCTACATCTTTGGGGGTGTCACCAATTTCGATGATGTTTGCACCTGCCAGAAGCTGTATAATGAGACCAGAGGTAACAATCAATAGGGAACCAGTTTAGCTGTTAGATTAAATATTATTTCCAGAGATGCTGCCAGATTTGTTGAACGTATCCAGTATTTTTTGTTGTTAAATCAATGCAATATTGGTTTTCATCCATCAAACTGGACCTTGTACCTATTAGCTCCAGCACTTAGTGAATTTGCATTGCTGTACTTTATTTGTACAATTGTGGGAAGCTGACATATTTAGGGTTCTTTAGGTATTATCTAGGTATTGTTGTAATAAGTTTGTTTTAAGTGGCAGAGAGAATGGGGGAGGCTTATGTTGCCATAGTGATAATCTATTAAAGATGCCATCTGGTTAGTAAGTATACCTGGGATTGGAATGAGCCAATTCTGCTGTTGGTTGTCCATCTGTTATGCTCATTCAATTTTATTTCTTCCACTACCACTGTGTGACTACTGGGTATTTCTCACTTTTAACTGATTAAAGAGAATCCCATGGCTTTTTAGACAGACATGAAAACAAGAGTTTTTTTTACACCACCAGGGGGCACTGGACAATGGAAGCCTCGCCAACAGTCTGTCTTTCCATCTTTTTGTTGTTATTTTTAGTGTGTTTTAAAAGTTTGTGTTAATGTTCTCTGGTTTTTTTTAATGTAGAATGTGGGGGGTGAGGAAGGGGATCGGGAGAAACATTTTTTCAAACTCTTACCTTGCCGAAGATGTGATTGTTTTCCGGATTGTATCTCCTGTCGCTCTGCGGCCTAACATCATGGAGCTGGAGGCCTTGCTCGGGACTGACTTTGAGCCCCACCGCGGGGATGTGCCCTTGCCTGGGATCGACGCTTCAACCACGCGGCCTGTAGATTTCACCATCGAGGAGCTCGCTGTCTCGGGTAGAGACTGATGTCGGGAAGATCTAAATGAAGCAGAAGGTTCGACCAGCCTTGACCCGGGGTAGATCGCCCGGAGTGGGGGAGCTGAGATTCCACCCAGATGCGGGAGCTTGATCGCCCCGACATGGAGGGCCCGAACGCCACTGGCCATGGGCGCCAATATTGTCCCGTCAACGGAAGGCTCGAGGTCTTTTGAACTTTTTTTCGTCTTCCATCACAGTGAGGAATATGGAGGAGTCACTGTGGTGGATGTTCATGTTAAAATGTATTTTGGTGTGTTTTGTTGCTTTGTAATGGTATGACTGCATGGCAAATCAAATTTCTCGAATGTTGCAAAACATACTTGGCTAATAAAGTATGGTTATGATTATGATTAACTTGGGAGAGGGTAGAACCACTCAAGGATAAAAACAAGTTTATGTTTGGAGTTCATCCTCTATGTAGGCAAGGTACTAAACAGGTATTTTGCACAGATATTCATCAAGGAGACGGGCATGGAAGATAGTGAAATCGAAGTGGGCTATACTGCAATGCTGAGACATTTTGAGGTCAATAAGGAGGTGGTGCTATGCCTTTTGAAGAGCATTAAGGTGGCTATGCCCCCAGATGTTTGAGTGAGGCAAGAGGGGATTGCATCTTGATGAAGATTGCATCTTGATGAAGACCTTTGTATCTTCTTTATCCATGATGGGCTCCCGGAGGATTGAAGAGTAGCCGATGTTGTTTCTTTATTGAAAAAGGGAAATAGGGATAATCCAGGAAATTATAGGACGGTGAGCCTCATATCATTGGTAGAGAAACAATTAGAGAGGATTCGTAGGGATAAGATTTATTTAGCAACAGTCAGTATGATTTTGTGTTGGGCAGGTCATTCTTACAAACTTGAATTTTTTAAGGTGGTGATAAAAGTGAATGATGAGGCAAGGTCAGGGGATGTTGTCTACGTGGACTTTATTAAGACATTTGACAAGATCCCTCCTGGTAGGCTGATCCAGAAGATTAAAATGCATGTGATCTACAGTAACTTTATAGTTTGGATTCAGAACGGGTTTACACACAGAAGCCAGGAGAGTGGTGGAAGGGTTATTCTGCTTGTAGGTCTGTGACCAAGGGTGTTGCACAAGGATTTCTACATCAACTTCTGTTGTTTGTGATGTCGAGAGTCAAGAGTATTTCACTGTCATATGTCCCAGATAGAGCAATGAAATACTTACTTGCAGCAGAACAACAGAATATGTAAACATAGTACATTGTAAGCAATATACTAAACGAGAGAGAGAAAAAAAGTTCAGTGTGTGTGTGTGTATATATACAATGCATTCAGCGGGGTGGAAGATTGCAACCTTCACGTGGTTCGCCCTGTTTCGACGAATATAATCAACCTGGCGTGCACAATCAAATAAGATGAAATAGAACAAGTTGTCCTACAACTTTAGGCTGTGCACGCTATACACAAGAAGAAGAAGAGTGCATTCAGAAAGTATTCAGACCCCTTCACTTTTTCCACATTTTCCACAGCCTTATTCTAAAATGGATCAAATTATTTTTTTTATCATCAATCTACACACAATACCCCATAATAAAAAAGTGAAAACAGGTGTTTAGACACACCTGGTCCCCCAACGCAATATTCCACCACTCACCCATAACCCCCAACTGTGCATTTCCCCTCATCCCCAGCACTCTCTGCCCTCCTCTTCACCCTCCCTCTTATTTCCCCTATCCTCTTCCCCTCTCCCAATCCTTCCCTCTCCTCCTTCCCTCTCCTTTCCCCTACCCTCAGTCATTCTCTCCCTCCATAACTCCTCTCCCCTCCCTACCACCCTAATATCCCCCACACCTCATCCCCCTTCCTCCCCCACCTTCCTCCTCGCCCTCTATTCCCCATTTCTTACCTCCCCCACTCCCCCCTGCTCTCCCTCTATCCCCCCTCCTCTCCCACTCTCCCTCCTCCTTTCCCTCTCCTCCTACTCTCCCTCACCTGTCCTTTCCCCTACCCTCAGTCACTCCCTCCATAACTCATCTCCCCTCCCTACCCCCTCCTCTCCCTCTATCCCCCCTCTCCCTTCTTACCTCCCCCACTTTCCCATCCCTTTCCCTCCCTACCCCCTCCTGTCCCTCAATCCCAACTCCCTCCTAACCTCCCCCACTTTACCTCAATCCCCCCCATATCTCCTTCCTCACCTCCACAGGATCTCGAGGTTGCCGCTCCTCTCCCTTCTTCCATGCCCCGGAAGAGCATCAGCCGTTGGCACCCACAGAACCAGGCCTCAGATCCTCAGCACGGACCCTGAGCACCAGCATCTATGCATCGGCAGAGTCGGGTGCCGGTCTCTGCGGGCGGCGCCGGTAGAGGTGGGCACCGGCAGAGGCAGGTGGGTGCCGGTTACTGACAGTGGACGTGACCAATCAGTGCAGTGATGTTGCAGGAAGGGGCGTCGCCATCCCGGCGGTGACTGACAGGAGAGGAGACCAATCTGCCCATGAGCGGTTTTTAAGATTTTGAAACCTTAATAACTTTTAAAATATACCACCGATCGGAACAAAACTTGTTGCACTTGCAGCACAGGGGAATGGTGAGTAAGGTGCAGAAAAATTGTAGCGTTATCGTGTACCATTTTTGCACAAATGTAAAAACAATGCAAACCGGAAGATAACAAGACGAGAGTTTTAGTTACTAGACCAAGTGGGACATAGACATAGACATAGAAAATAGGTGTAGGAGGAGGCCATTCGGCCTTTCGAGCCAGCTCCACCATTCATTGTGATCATGGCTAATCATCCACAATCAGTAACCTGTCCTGCCTTCTCCCATACCCCTAGATTCGACAAGCCCCAAGAGCTCTATCTAACTCTCTTTTAAATTCATCCAGTGAATTGGCCTCCACTGCCTTCTGTGGCAGAGAATTCCACAAATTCACAACTCTCTGGGTAAGAAGGTTTTTTCTCATCTCAGTTTTAAACGGCCTCCCCTTTATTCTTAAGACTGTGGCCCCTGGTTCTGGACTCCCCCAATATTGGGAACATTTTCCTGCATCTAGCTTGTCCAGTCCTTTTATAATTGTATATGCTTCTATAACATCCCATTCTTCTAAATTCCAGTGAATACAAGCCATTTCCAATCTTTCCTCATATGACAATCCTGCCATCCCGGGCATTAACCTCATGACCCTACGCTGCACTCCCTCAATAGCAAGGATGTCCTTCTTCAAATTAGAAGACCAAAACTGCATACAGTACTCCAGATGTGGTCTCACCAGGGCCCTGTACAACTGCAGAAAGACCTCTTTACTCCTACACTCAAATCCTCTTGTTATGAAGAGCCAATATACCATTAGTTTTCTTCAATGCCTGATGTACATGCATGTTTACTTTCAGTGACAGGTGTCCCAGGACACCCAGGTCTCATTGCACTTCCCTTTTTCCTAATCTGATGCCATTGAGATAATAATCTGCCTCCTTGTTCTTGCTGCCAAAGTGGATATCCTCACATTTATCTACATTATACTGCATCTGCCACACATCTGCCCACTCACTCAACCTGTCCAAGCTTTTTTGTCTACCAATGGGATCCCACCACTGGCCACATCAATCAGAAGCAAGTTACTCCAGGGAGTTACTCCAGCTCCAGGGAGCAATTCTGCGTTGGTTTTCAGCGGTTGCGGCGAGGCGGCGACCAGACTGCAATGGTGACCAGATCTCCCACAATTCAAAGCGAGGGAGAAAGTGCCCAGCACCAACCAGTTGCTGTGGCAGTGCGCATGTGCAGGACGGCCGATGATGTGCTGGTCGTGGTTGAGCGCATGTGCAGGGGGAGGATGTGCTGGCCATAGCAGTGCGCATGTGCAAGGCGGCCAGACGTACCGGCGGATGAGGAGCGAGAGGAGAGCCGGCGGCCCGGACAAGGATACAGATGGCGGGCGGAGACGGAGAGTGACAGAGAGAGAGAGATAGAGAGGGGGGCCCGCTCAGAGTTGAACGGCAGGTGTCCTGCCTTGGCTGGAGGCCCCCTAGATTTCGAGGCCCTAGGCTTCAGCCTATGAAGCCTAGTGGTAAATCCGGCTCAGCTTGCCATTCTGACAGGGACCCATTTATTCCTACTCTTTGTTTCCTGTGTGGCAACCAATGCTCGATCCACGTCAATACCCTACTACCAATACCATGTGCTCTAATTTTGCCCACTAATCTCCTATGTGGGACCTTATCAAAGGCTTTCTGAAAGTCCAGATACACTACATCCACTGTCTCTCCTTCATCTATTTTACTTGTCACAGGCTAGATGCAGGAAAAATGTTCCCCATGTTGCGGTAGTCCAGAACTAGGTGTCATAGTTCAAGAATAAGGGGTAGGCCATTTAGGACTGAGATGAGGAAAAACGTTTTCACTCAGAGAGTTGTGTGTCTGTGCAATTCTCTGCCACAGAAGGCAGTGGAGGCAAATTCACTGGATGTTTTCAAGAAAGAGTTTGATTTTCAAGAAAGGGCTAACGGAATCAAAGGATATGGGGAGAAAACAGGAATGAGGTACTGATTTTGGATGATCAGCCATGATCATATTGAATGGTGGCTTGAAGGGCCGAATGCTTACTTGTGCACCTATTTTCTAAGTTTGATAACTAGTACAATGTGAACAATGTCACACTTTTACAGAGATTTATTCAAACAGGAAAATATAGAAAGGACCTATAATAACATTGATGTTAACTTGGAGTAGGGGTGTATAGCATCAATGCTACTCGTTTAAATGACAGGAAGAGCAAGATTTCAAGATTAAAGTAAAGATAAATGACCAGCCAGTGGAAATGAATGTAGAAAAACCAGTGGATTGTTTTATCATGGATAGAAATAGCTGCAGAAGGAATTACATCCACCACCTATGTCAAAAGGTACACTAGATTTTAAGACATACTCCACTGACTTAAGGTATTGGTCAAATAAAATGTGTTTCTTGTTATAATGGTCAGCAATTAGAAATGACAATAGAATAGCTCAAATCCAGAGTGATTGACATTAATAGGCAAAGATTTCCTAATTGATTGGAAATGCATGTGATGTCCGTGTGTAGATATTGTAAAGTAACACTTGGAAAAGCTGTTAAACAATAATAATTTTTGGTTATTTATACTGGTAATACTCTCACATATTTGCATCTAAAGTATTCCCAAACCAGTACATTGTAAACCTTTGCTGGGACCATGCCGCTTAAAACTTTAAGTTTTTTACAAGCTGAGGAAGAACGGAATCTGAATGGAACCAACTCAAAGTGAAAGAAAATGTGTAGTGCCCAAGACTACATAATGGTTAGATTATGTGGTGACTATACAATGGTTCTTAATAAGGCACTTAATTACATGCAATATAGTGACATGTAATATCCATTAATGACATATCACTCCTTCCTGCTGCAGTGTTCCAATAAGCATCTGCTTGTAGTTTGATGAAGGGTTTCTCACCCAAAACATTATTCAGTTTAAACCAGCATCTGCTGTTCCTTCTTACATGAAACATTAATTGTTCTTCTTTGCACAAATGTTGCCTGACCTGTGTAGTTTTTCCTGTATTTTCCATTTCCTGTTTTTTCTCCTTCCACATGCAAATGTTTGTCTACTACCTAACTATTTACAAATAATTACAAGGGTTTAGTAGCTTAATGTGCCAATAATTGTCTCCATTAAGCCATTTTGACATTCTATCATAGACAATCTATACAGTGGCTTGCAAAAGTATTCATACCCCTTGAACTTTTCCACATTTTGTCACGTTACAACCACAAACGTAAATGTATTTTATTAGGATTGTATGTGATAGACCAACACAAAGTGGCGCATAATTGTGAAGTGGAAGAAAAATGATACATGGTTTTCAAATCTTTTTACAAATAAAAAAACTGAAAAGTGTGGCGTGCAAAAGTATTCAGCCCCCTTTACTCTGATACCCCTAAATAAAATCCAGTGCAACCAATTGCCTTCAGAAGTCACCTAATTAGTAAATAGAGTCCACTTGTGTGTAATCTAATCTCAGTATAAATACAGCTGTTCTGTGAAGGCCTCAGAGCTTTGTTAGAGAACATTAGTGAACAAACAATGTTCCTTGGGCATCATAAAGCCCAAGGAACACACCAGACAGGTCAGGGATGAAGTTGTGGAGAAGTTTAAAGCAGGGTTAGGTTATAAAAAATATCCCAAGCTTTGAACATCTCATGGAGCACTGTTCAATCCATCATCCGAAAATGGAAAGAGTATGGCACAACTGCAAACCTACCAAGACATGGCCGTCCACCTAAACTGACAGGCCGGGCAAGGAGAGCATTGATCAGAGAAGCAGCCAAGAGGCCCATGGTAACTCTGGAGGAGCTGCAGAGATCCACAGCTCAGGTGGGAGATTCTGTCCACAGGACAACTATTAGTCGTGCACTCCACAAATCGGGTCTTTATGGAAGAGTGGCAAGAAGAAAGCCGTTGTTGAAACAAAGCCATAAGAAGTCCCGTTTGCAGTTTGCCACAAGCCATGTGGGGGACACAGCAAACATGTGGAGGAAGGTGCTCTGGTCTGATGAGACCAAAATTGAAGTTTTAGGCATAAATGCAAAACGCTATGTGTGATGGAAAACTAACACTGCACATCACCCTGAACACACCATCCCCACTGTGAAACATGGTGGTGGCAGCATGCTGTGGGGATGCTTTTCTTCAGCAGGGACAGGGAATCTGGTCATAGTTGATGGGAAGATGGATGGAGCCAAATACAGGGCAATCTTGGAAGAAAACCTGTTAGAGTCTGCAAAAGACTTGAGACTGGGGCGGAGGTTCACCTTCCAGCAGGACAACGCTAAACATACAGCCAGAGCTACAATGGAATGGTTTAGATCAAAGCATATTCATGTGTTAGAATGGCCCAGTCAAAGTGCAGACCTAAATCCAATTGAGAATCTCTGGCAAGACTTGACAATTGCTGTTCACAGACGCTCTCCATCCAATCCGACTGAGCTTGAGCTATTTTGCAAAGAAGAATGGGCAGAAATTTCAGTCTCTAGATGTGCAAAGCGGGTAGAGACATACCCCCGCAGCTGTAATTGCAGCGAAAGGTGGTTCTACAAAGTATTGACTCAGGGGGGCTGAATACTTTTGCACGCCACACTTTTCAGTTTTTTATATGTAATAAAATTTGGAAACCATGTATCATATTCCTTCCACTTCACAATTATGCACCACTTTGTCTTGGTCTATCACATAAAATCCCAATAAAATACATTTACGTTTGTGGTTATAACGTGACAAAATGTGGAAAAGTTCAAGTGGTATGAATACTTTTGCAAGCCACTGTATATCCCTCTCCAATCTCCAATCTATTGATCCCTCTCCCATCTTCTCTCTATTGAAATCTTATTTGCATTTCTCTCTTTCCCAGTTTTAATTAAGGATCTCAGGCACACAACTGACCATTTCTCTTTCCAAAGATATTGTGTGATTTTCCAGCATTTCTCGGTTTTAGTTTCTGCTGGAGCTAACATGCTGGACAGATGGGAAACTGTTATCCTATGTGACTCACGCAGCATTGATAAACATATAACCTACTCACCAACTTGTAACGATTCCATTTTGGTTTTGCCAGGACAACTTGGTTCCAGACATCTTTACTGGCTTGCATGGACCAAAGAGCTGAGTGAGTTCAGAATAGTTGCCTTTACTGTCAAGACATTAAGGAGCCTTGGTAAAACTGAGATTAATGGGCACCAAGGGAAATGTAATCTGGTGGCTTGAATTATATCTGCAACCATGAAGATGGTTGCGATTGCTGAGGATTAATTATCCAGCACTAGAACATGATTGCAAGAGTTCCTCAGGGTGGTGTTCTAAATCCAACCATCTCCAGCTGCTTCATCAATGATCTTCCTTCCATCAGAAAGTCAGAAATTAGGATGTTTACTGATGATCGTATAACATTCAATTCTATTCTCATATCCTCAGCAATGAAACGGCCTTTGCTTGCATGCAGCAAAACGTAGACAACGTTTAGATGGACTGATATATGGCACAGAAATGCAAGACAATTACCATCTCCTACAAGAGTCTAACCATTTGCCATTGGCAAATTACCATCAATACAATTACCATCTTTACATTCCCCACCACTAATATCTGGGGAATGGGTTGGAGTGATCATCAATGACCAAGAATTCTACAGGACCAGGCATGGGTACAAGTCAGGTCAGAGGCTGGATATTTGTTTCCTATTCTCAATTAGGGTTTTCAACAATCAACAAGGCACAAATCAGAAATGCAATGGAATTTTCTTCACTTCCTTGTTGAGTGCTGCTTCAATTCTCAAGAACCTTGTCACTGTCTGGAACAAAATAATCATCTTGATTGACCCCCCATTACTTACCCTAAATATTTATTCATTCCATCACAGGCACATTGTGGCTACATCTACAACATGGACTGTTCTATTTGTCCAACAGCGCAACCCAAAACCAGTGACTAAGAAGGACAAGGGATTCAGCTGCATATCCCATGGTCCCCTTCAAGTCACACAGCATGCTCACTTAGAAATATATTGCCACTCCATCACTGGATCTGAACCTGGTACTCCCCATGCAACAACTTAATCATCTGTCGGACCAACCTTTACGAAAAGGACTGAAGTGTTTCAAATAGGTGGTTCACCATCATTTTCTAAAGTGTAAAAATGAATACCGGATTAGATTTGAGGGAATGAATGATTCAATTCTGCTAACATGTCTTATGGTCAGATGAATTACATGTTGAACATATCAGCATTTTAAATACAAAGGCTATTGGAGCTTTGCTTATTGCCCAGTTATTGAAAGAGATGTGGAAAATGTAATGTCAACACTTGCAATCTGTCAAGATTGCAGAGAGAGTCC
The DNA here is from genome assembly GCA_035221665.1 of Okamejei kenojei. NCBI lineage: Eukaryota > Metazoa > Chordata > Chondrichthyes > Rajiformes > Rajidae > Okamejei > Okamejei kenojei. Next base: position 32,676,508 of record CM069151.1, on the reverse strand, counting down.
ATCAAAGAAAATCTTACTAATATGAAGATGGCTGACACAATCACTTAAGAGACTCTTCAGCGATCTTTGTCAGAAAACCAATGACAACTTTCTGATATTTCTCAATTGTTTGCAGATTGATACATGGAATCATGCTCTGCAGCAGGAGTGAATAATTTTCACAAATAATAAAGTTCAGTTCAGAAGATGTTAATTAGTAAGCTCAAATCTGCTTGACTTTTCCATGTGTAAAAGCCTTGCCTGTCTCCCAAGAGTAGCAATCTACCTAAATTGCAGCTGCGTTATTATTACAAAGAATAGGGAGAGATTATCTAACCACTCACCCTTGTTCAATTACATTATATTTGCCAAGTCACTCACCATCAACATTCTGAATCCCAAAAGACCAGAAATGCAACAGGACCATCCACATATATACCATGAGCAGGTTAGTTGGGTGTGCAGTAGTGCGTAAAACCACTTTTTCCTCCATTTACCTCATGCAACTCCAATATTCAAGAAGCTCAACACCATCCAGCACAAACCACTGCATTTAATTGACAATCCATGCACCACCCTAATCATGTATTCTCTCCACAATCTGAATTTCACTGTACCTTAATTGGTACATGTGACAATAAACAAACCTTGGTACCTATGCACAGTTGCTGCAGTAGCTGACATCTATAAAGTGTGCAGAAGAAGTTACTCCAACAGCATCTTTCAAACTAATTACCTCTTTCATGAAAAAGGGAAAGGGCAGCAGGCACACGGGAGCACCAATATTTATAGGTAGTCCTCAAAATAATGTTTAAGCTTGACTTGGAAAAAGGTCACTGCCCTCCAATGCTTGCTGAGTCAAAATCCTGGAACTCCCCATCCAATAGTATTGGGGAAAGACATTGCCACCACTTTCTCAAGGGAAAATTGAACAGAATATATTGCTTGTGATAGCAGCAAATTGGCTGCATTAGGCCTCTATTTTTTTTAATGCAATCCATTCCACTTTATTAGGTCCGGAAGAAATATTGACTTTTAAGTCTTTTAATTTCTCTGGCACTTTTTACAGTAAAACTGATAATCCATGTTCATATTGAATTCTGATGGTTCTGTATTTGGCTCACTGGATGCTGATATTCATGTTCCCTCTGAGACGCTGGGCTACAAATGGGGTAGCCATTCTTTCTTTAAACGTATTAAGGCTTTGGTTCTCACTCTGCTTTGAAACTTAACCAAGTACAATAAAAATGTTATTATAGTAGTTTTAGTATATTATTTATTTCGAACATGTAAAACAAAAAGTTAAAAACAAAGCAAAATAACAATAAAATGAACAATAAACCTATACACAACTCATTGAATAACTTCTCATAAATATCACAAATTAAACGTTACATGTTTGAAAAATTGTTGAAGTCGGGGTAAACGTGAGAGACATGTACCCAACTTCAGAATTCCAAAGGTGAAGCGAGATGAAGGTAAAGAGAAGCGAGGGCTGAAGGGACAACAACAAGTGCTTGGCAAACATTGGCCGTGCAGATATCGGAATTGAAAATATTGGGAATTATCGCTTTGCTCACTGCATTTCATCAACGAAGGCATTATTTGTGGTTTTTCTTGATTCCTTTGGTATCTAAAAAGTCTCAGAAGTGATAAATTTGACTGTAAATTTTGCTTCATAGGCGTTTTCATTTTGTATGTAAAAACTCACTTGAGAACCATGGGCGATTTTAAAATTTTAAAGTTGGAATGGAAGAGGCTGAGGACAGATAGGTAGTTGGTATAGGATTGGGATTGGTAGTGGTTTTTGCTTCAACTGACCGTGGCGGACAGAGCGCAGGTGTTTGGCGAAGCAGCTGCAGGGCTGCACATGGTAGGTATGTTACAAAACGTACCTTTAGCGGCACTGCAGTTCTGCCACTGCCCGTGTGCGCGACTTTGGCGCCTTTGAGAGGGGGGCGGGTTTAAAATGTGATTTATCTTCTATTCAAATCAAATTTGAACAAGCTTTTTAGTTGCTGACGAAAAATCGCTTCAACTGCCGTTTTATTAAGTTTATTAAAATTAGCGCTGGAAAAATTAAAAGCAGGAGTAAATTAAAAATCATCTTCTATTGCTGTCAACGCCGACAACGGGACGGATCTTACGTAGGGGACAAAAGAAGGTACACAGTTTATTTTTACATAAAAACGTGCTTCTTAGGAAGCCTTTAATCAAAATTTTATGTTGCGAAAAGGTGACTTAAAAAATATATGAACCGGCAGTATTTTTCCTGCCGATATGGGGGTTAAATTTACCGCAAACCATAACGTTCCAATCCATCGCGTTCCACAAAAACCCACTCGCAAGTTGATTTAAATGGCCAATAATTTACGGGAATTAAACATTAAATTCCTATCATTTGGCCTATAAATTCATGACAATGAGATTTAAAAATTATGTTATATTGTGAATTCTTGTGTGAATGTTATTTGGACACTTATGTTTTTTAAAAATATTAACATTTTCTTAAGAAATGGATAGATGTTTAGATCTAGTAATTGAATTTTGTAATTAGCTACAAATGGGTAACTAACTAATTATATGCTTTAATTTCAGGTCATCCAAGTAAGATTGTTTCATATTTGTTTCAGAATACTTCAATCTATAATAACTGAAAATGTCTTTCAGTTCTCTTAATTTTAAGAAAGTTATGGGCTTTTGACTCTCCTCGATCACAGCTTTTGTGTTCTTCTTTCGTGTGGCTGCACAGCCTAAAGTTGTTGGACAACTTAGCTTTTGTGTTAATGGAAAGCTATAGGGAACAAGATGCTAATTTCCGAGTATGAAAATAGCCATAACCTTTTTAATACTGCAGATATGAAAGTGAATTAGGTGTCAAATTAAACTTATTTTTATGCTTTATCTGATGGGATAAATTGCAGACTTGATTTTTAAAAAATCTCCAAATTTTGTATCATTGCTACATAGTGTGTATGAGGTGCTGTTCTTCTATTTTATGTGTGGCCTCACACTGGCAATGGAAGAGGCTGAGGACAGATAGGTTGGTATAGGATTGGGATTTGTAGCGGTTTGCTAAGTACCGGTTGCTTCAACTGACCGTGGCGGACAGAGCGCAGATGTTGGCTGTACATGGTATCACCAATGTGGAGAAGACCGCAGGGAGAGCACCGGATGCAAATAGCGTCCAAAGACCCGCTCAGCTGAATAGTTCTAGAATCAGATTATCATTTAAAACATTCCCGAAACAATCTTCGTGCAGGTTGTGACAAAGGTGCGCATCGCGACCGTGCCATTGAAACAGTTGAGATTCGCACTCCCAGACAAAGATCATGGAGTTCATCGAGCGGGCGGAGCTGTGATATCTGCTGCCTGAGACGGACAACGGTTAACGCCAAAGATACTCGAGGGGCTCTAGTATCTCTGGTATCTGTCAAAGATGATAGATAGATCGATAATCTTTGCGATCTTTGGTCGACGCCGAGTCGCCGGCACCGGCCGGCGCATGCGCAGAAAGCCGGGGTGGAAGGTCACCGGCGAGGAAAAAAGTGGCGCGCGATCGGCGAAAGCGAAGAAATCTGGTAAAAACTGGACGTAGAGGAGAGGAGGAAAGAAAAGAAGAAAGGCAAGGGCCGTGAGGAGGTGTGTGGCGGCGGGACAGTGTGGGTGATGGGGGAGCGAGAGGGAGCGAGGAGCAGAGAGTGGCGGCGGGTTGCAGCGAGGGAGATTAAACTGAGAAGTCGGTGACAGTGGCGTGGCAGATGTGAGCTGGTGTTTGGGGTGCGGGAAGAAGGTAGAATTTGGAGTTGGGTAGGTGAGAAGGGGGGGGGGGTGAGTTGGGCCCCCTTACTAGTTTGTGTAAGAAGGAACTGCAGATGCTGGTTTAAACCGAAGATAGACTCAAAAAGCTGCAGTAACTCAGCGGGACAGGCAGCATCTCTGGAGAGAAGGAACGAGTGACGTTTCGGGTCGAGATCCTTCTTCAGACTCCAGTCTCAGTGTCAACTGCTCTTCTATGTAAATACGTTGCCCAATAAATGGCTTGGCAAGTAAGATTTATCCATTCTATTTAAAAGAGCTACTGTTTTACTTAAAATGCAGCCAATTTACATTCAGCATGTTCCCCACAAAGGAGTGTGCATCTGAAAATTCTGCCAGATTTTTTTTAAAGAGTAAAAGTAATATTTTCTGTAGCAACATCTTTATGAACTTTATGATCAGTCTGAAGAAGGGTTTCAGCCCGAATAGATGCTGCCCATCTCCTTCGCTCCATAGATGCTGCTGCACCCGCTGAGTTTCTCCAGCATTTTGTGTATCCTCTTTATGAACAAGACCTGTCCATGGTAGTTTTCACGGTATGTTCTGTAGAGATTTGTTCGAGTATACATGCACAACTGTTTAAATGTCTAAAAAAGATTACATCCATGTACAATCATCACTGAAGCCTCATGGCTATGTGATCAGTCCTCAGCTCCACTCTATCGCCAGACACAGCTCCAATGCCATCTTTCAATTCACTGGCCTTTTACAGGAGGAAGATTGAAATTCTGATTGAATGGTTTCAGAACAACAATCTTGCCCTCAACGTCAGTGACACCAAGAACCCATTGACTTCAATGTTCCATTAGCAGCTTGTGTATTACACCTTCTTGGTGACAGCACATGATATAACAATCATTTTCTATATCTCCATCTCTCCTGATCTATTGTCACTGTCAGATTCTCTAATATCCAGTCCTGTCACAGTTTTCTACAGTTAAACACTACAAAGATTATTATCTTTGGCTTCTGTCACCAGCATCTCAGTTCTACTGACAATTGGATACAATTAAATCTATTATTTGACCTTGATTATGTTTCCTTCAATCCCCATATGCCCCCCACAGCAATCCATTTGCACCTCTAACTTGCCTTTCTTCATTCCTGCCTGAGCTCACCTGCTGATGAAATCCTCCCATATGTCTTTAGTCATATCTTGACATGATTGTATGAATGTCATGTCTGCTGACCTCCCAGTGGGTGCTCTCCATAGATGAGCTCATCTAAAAATCTGCAACCCAGCTTGTTTCACTCCATTTCCCTCTTCCCATAGCCCTGCAAATGCATCCAGTCAGGAAATTATCAAATCCCATATCAAATACTGCATTTGAACCTGCCTCCACTAACACTTGGCAGTGTTACACTGTTAAACTGTTTTACTTTAACTTCCCATCCCATTCCCATACAGACCTTTCTGTACTGGGCCTCCACTGTCAGTGAGGCCAAATACAAATTGGAGGAACAGCACCTCCTATTTCATCTGGGCATCTTACAACCCAATGGTATGAATATTGATTTCTCTAACTTCAAGTAACCCTTACATCCCCTCTCTCTCCATCTCCCTCCCCCCCCCCCATCCCAGTCAACATACTAGTTTCACAATCGTCCTGTTGAGTTTAACTGTATCACTCGTTATCACCTTCCCCAGCACACCAATGTGGGCTCCACCTTTCTTTGATCATCATTGCTGGCTTTGATTTGTTCTTTTGTATATCTGTCATCCATTTGTTCTATATACCATTTAATATCTCTCTCCCTCTGCCCCGATTCAGTCTGAAGAAAGATCTCGACCCGAAACATCACCTATTTATTTTCTCCAGAGATACAGCCAGAGACACTGAGTTACTCGAGCTTTTTGTGTCGATCTTGACTTATTACTTGCCAGGCTTTGCACTGTCTCTCCTCTCTTCCAGCTTTCTCCCCAGCACCACAACAATCACTGGAAAAAAAATGTCCCCACCCGAAACATCTCCTATCCATGTTCTCTAGAGATGCTGCCTGACCTGTTGAGTTACTCCACCACTTCGTGGTTTTATTTTTACATGCAGCAGGTAGCGTAAAGAGAAAAATACCAGCGTGCTGAAATAGTGTTGAAGCGTTTTACATAGAACAGTACAACATAGGAACAGAACCTTCTGTCCACAATGTTTGTGGTGAACATGATGTCTAGTTAAACTGATCTCATCTGCCTATAAATCATCCATATCGCTCTATTCCCTGCATTTCCATGTGCCAGCTAAAAGCCTCTTAAATGCCACGATTGTATCTGTCTCCACAACCCCCCCTGGCAATGTGTTCCAGGCCCCCACCACACTGTGATAAAAAGAAAACTTGCTCCACATATCTCCATTAAACTCCCCCCCCCCCCCCCCCCCCCCCCCCCCCCTCCACTCTCACATTATAGCTATACCCTCTGGCATTGGACATTTTCACTCTGGGAAAAGGGCACGGACGGTCTGCCCTGTCTATGCCTTTCATCATTTTATACACTTCATTCAAGGCTCCACTCAATCTCCAATGTTCCAGAGAAAACAATCCAAGTCAATCTAACCTCTCTCTGCAGCTGAAACCCTCTAATCCAGGCAGTATTCTGTCAAACCTCATTTGCAGCCTCTCCAAAGTGTCCGCATCTTTCCTGCAATGTGATGACCAGAACTGCACACCATGTTCCAAATGTGGCCTAACGAAAGTCCTATACAGCTGCATCATGACTTCCTGACTCTTCCTGACTGAGGGAAGGAACAATGGAAGACCCTGCGTGGGGGGATTGCCGTGAGGGAGGGGCAAGAGCAACGGGGACCTGGTGTGGGGGGACTGCCATGAGGGAGGGGGAAGGACAATGGAGGACCCAACGTGGGGGGACCACCGTGAGGGAGGAGGAAGGGGGGGAGAAGAACAAAGGAGGAATGGGGGGGAGAACAAAGGAACTGGCGAGGTGGGGGGGAAATGTATGACTTTGTAGAGGACCCTTGATATCATACCATGGCAAGATATGCAAAGTAAGAATTTTGCTGTGACTTGTCACATATGACAATAAAGTATTCAATTAAATGCCCCTAGCAATGAAGCAAGTATGGCATATGCCTTCCTAACCCCCCCTTTCTACTTATGTCACCTTCAGTGTGCTTCAGTTTTAGTGATACAAGTACAGAGGAAGTGCAGATTTAATAAAAACCCAACAAGGTCTAAATGCATAGATGGGAGATCGTACCATATATTAATCTTGTGGGTGGCCTGTTCATTTGTTTGACAACAGCAGGGAAAAACCTATTTGCGAATCTGGTTGCATGTGTTTTCAGGTTTTTTTTTTTTAGCTTCAGCCCGATGGGGGAAGATGAATTGACTTGTAAATGGTCCTTGATTATGTTGGCTGCTTTCCTGAGGCAACCTGGTGTAGATGGAATCGATGGGGCAGTGGCTGGTTTGTGTGATGAACTGGACTGCATTCACAACTCTCTGCAATATTTTTGTAGCCTTGGGCAGTGTACTTGGCAACAAACATCGCAATCACAATCACAATAATACTTTATTAGCCAAGTATGTTTTGCAACATATGAGGAATTTCATTTGCCAAGTCAGTCATACAAATAAAAAGCAACGGAACACACAAAATATATTTTAACATAAACATCCACCACAGTAACTCCTCCACATTCCTCGCTGATGGAAGGTGAAAAAAAGTTCAAATCTCTTCCCTTCTATGCGCTCCTGAGGTGGGGGGCCTCGAGCCTTCCGATGACGGGTCGATCTTGACTCCCGTAGCCAGCGGTCGGGCCGCTGCATATGGGTGATCAGCTCCTACATCGGGGATGTCAGCTCCCCCGCGTTGGGCGATCGGACCCTGCTTCGGGGCTGGTCGACCATCTGCGTCGCTGGAGCTCCTGACTAGCGTCTCCTGAGACTGCAAGCCCTTGATGGTAAGTCCGCAGGCCGGGGTTGGAGAGATCCCAGGCAAGGGATCGGCTCCGATGTTAAGTCCACGCACCGCGGTGTGGCACAAAGTCAGTCTGAGTAGGCCTCCAGCTGGTAGGCCGCAGAGCGACCTGAGATGCAACTCAAATATTAATCGCATCTCCGGCAAGGTAAGAAACTTAAAAAAGTTTCCCCCTCCCGCTCGCCCCACATGAAACAAACATTTACACAGAATTTTTAACACACACTAAAAATAAAAATAAAATGAAAAAACAGACAGACTGTTGGCGGGTCCGCCAATCGTGCGGCGCCCCTGGTGGCCACATATATGACACATCCTGATAGAATGTTTTACAGTGCATCTGTATAAGTCGGTAAGATTGGTTGCCAAAGTTCCTTGGTGCTTTCTAGGCTATAGTTTCAGTGTCCATCGTCCAGGAGAAATTGTTGATGATATTTACGCCCAGGATAGTGAAGCTCTTGACCATCTCCATCTGGTACCATGGATGCAGACTTTGGTGTGTACTCCACCTTCTTTCCTCCTTTGATTTGTTGACATTTAGGGAGAAGTTATTACCTTGACCATGTTACAAAGGTCTTTTTCTTTCCTGTACTCCATCTTACCATTGTTTGAAATCCAGCCCATTGCATTTGCAAACTTGTAAAAGGAGTTAGAGCAGAATTTGATTGTACAATCGTGAGTGTATAGGAAGTGTAAGGGGCTGAGAAGCCATCATTGTGAGGCATCGGTGTTGAGAATTATTGTGGAGGATGTTTTATTGCCTATCCTCGTTGAATACAATGCAATTATTTATTGTCATTTGAACCTCAAATGAAGTTCAAATGAAATTTGGTTTCTGCAGTCATACAACAAGAAAAGAACCAAGCCCCACAATCAACACAATTTACACAAAACATCCATCACAGTGAATCTCCATCTCACTGTGATGGAAGGCAAAGTCTTGTCTCTCCCCTGTATTCCATTCTTCTCCCGATGTTAAAGCCCCCAGTGGACGATGGGTCAGTTTTCTTGTTCATTTGTATCAAAATTAATAATATCAGTTCTTCAGGCAAATGAAATATTATCTACAAGTATAAGATAAAACTTTTTTTTGAAGATATTTAACTTTGACATTTGCTAATTGTTTTTACATTGTGGTCTTTACAGAAGGACTTTATTGGATATTTAGAGATGTCTGAAATTGATTATGCTGACTATCCCAAAGACAAAATCATTTTGCTGAAAGAGAAACTAATTTGCCGGGATGCTCAGATTGTTACTCTGCTCTCACTGTTAGGAGAGGTAATTTTTATTTAAATTAATTAGTATGAAATTAATGAAAGTGGTTACTTTGTATATTATTCTATCATATTTTACATTATCAGTTTATCAAAAATGCAAGTGAAGATAATTTTACAGTGCTTCAAGTTCCTTTACTTTTGTCTTCATGTTATCTTTATTTTTGTTATTTTTACGTATTGTTCCATTGGTAAAACATATTACTGTAAAGTTACTGTTTGTTTTGGAAGGGTGGGAATCCATCGAAAAATGCATTCAGATGAGATCTGCAGTCTGAAGGTCAAAAAGAGTCAACCCCAGTTAAATGACTTCATACATTAGTTCTTGAGGATGTGAACACTACCTTTTTTAAAATCTTTTAAAACTTTTCATTGTATCTTTCTAACTCTTGGTATTGTAGCCAATGTTTTATTCCTCAACTATAATCTGAAATAACAAAGGATTTAATTAGTAAAATACAACAAAATGTTGTTATATTTCCCTGCAACAGTGATTGCTTGTAGGAAAAGTACTGAGTTTACTGCTAATTGCTTAAGGGTCACCTGAAGTGTGATTTAAAAAAAATCTTCATATTTTCATTTAATTTCTATTTCTTTAATATTCCATGTTTCTGGCAGACATTGCATTTACTTTCTTTAGCCATTATGTTTTGTAAAATTTGTCACATATATCAGCATATATGTGACAAAAACAGCACATTTTTTGATATTGAAATAAAGGGACAAATTAAATATTTCAAGTCTATAAATATTTTGTTTATTATTCTAGCCTCAACATTATAGCTACCCTTCCTTTTTCGTATATGGGCACACTGCAACAGGGAAAACCTATGTGATACAAACATTGTTGGAGACATACAAGGTAAATAAAAACAAATTTTGAGTCTGGTAATGGGAAATGTGATTAGTTCCAAAAGATTGTCGTATAACATCAATCAAATGGGTTTCAACAAAAGCCTGCTTTAGATTTTACTTTAGACTCAAGAAATACAGCACGTAAACAGCTTTGGTCCACTGCGTTTGCACTGACCAGTGATCACCCCCAACACTAGCAGTGTCCTACACACTAGGGGCAATTTTACTGAAGCCAATTAACCAACAAATCTGTATATCTTTGGAGTGTGGAAGGAAAATTGCAAATAGCAATTGAATAGCAAGGCTAGTTAGTATCTCCTTTTTTTATAAAAACACTTTACAGATTATCTTTTGATGTGTAAATTTAGGAATACAGGTGGCAGCAGAATTAAATGGTGTACACAGAGGACCACCGCCTCTCCAGGCACTTTCCCTTGCATCCGCAAGAAATGCTACACTTGTCGCTTTACCTCTCCCCTTGACTCCATTCAAGGACCCAAGCAGTCTTTCCAGGTGCGGCAGAGGTTCACCTGCACCTCCTCCAACCTCATCTATTGCATCCGCTGCCCTAGATGTCAGCTGCTCTACATCGGTGAGACCAAGCGTAGGCTTGGCGATTGCTTCGCCGAACACCTCCGCTCGGTTCGCAATAACCAACCTGATCTCCCGGTGGCTCAGCACTTCAACTCCCCCTCCCATTCCGAATCCAACCTTTCTGACCTCGGCCTCCTCCAAGGCCAGAGTGAGGACCACCGTAAATTGGAGGAGCACACCTCATATTTCGCTTGGGCAGTTTGCACCCCAGCGGTATGAACATTGACTTATCTAATATCAGGTATTCCTTACCTTCTCCTCCCCTTCTCAGCTCTCCCTCAGCCCACTGGTTCCTCCTCTTCCTTTCTTCTTCCCATTCCTCCCCCCACCCACCCTCACATCAGTCTGAAGAAGGGTTTCGGCCCGAAACGTCGCCTATTTCCTTCGCTCCATAGATGCTGCCTCACCCGCTGAGTTTCTCCGGCATTTTTGTCTACCAACAGATTCTAGTAGATATCACCTTCAACCTTTGTATGAATGGCGTACATGCTGGATTTTGATTTCTTCATGCTCCCAGGAAACCTGGTACTGTAGCCTCAGTATCTGTACTTAATCCACTAAAGAAAAGCAAAGTCCAGCTGTAGGGGTTGAACCTTGTTGAAGTGTAGTGTTTTCTGCCTTATTCTGAAAATTATATTTACTGTAATTATGATGTTTTTGTTTTATTGCAGTTTCCCCACATAATTGTGAACTGTGTGGAATGCTTTTCCTCAAGAATGCTTTTTGAACAAATACTTAACCAACTGCAGGGTAATTGGCTCTCCTCTGAGAATGAATGCATATCATACTTGCGGTGTAATACTCTTAATGAATTTGTTCTACTATTTAAGCAAGTGGTCCGTGAACAGAATCTGCTCAATCAAACTGTCTACATTGTAAGTGATTTTGAAATTACACAGGATTTTTAAAACATTTAGCTAGGGTTATCACATGAGATGTAACACTGTCACGAACATCTCCTCCCTCACCTCCATCCAGGAACCCCAGCAGTCTTTTCAGGTTAGACAGAGATTTACATGCACCTCCTCAAACCTCTTTTACCTCGGCGAGTCCGGAGTGTAGACTAGGCAACCGTTTTGCCGAACATGCGCTCAAGACTTGCTGGAACACCTCCATTACCAGAGTTAGGCCACATACAAACTGGAGGAACAGCATCTTGTATTCCGCCTGGGTATCTTACAACCAAAAGTACGACCATTGAATTCTCTAATTTTAGGAGAACCAACAGTACCCCCCCCGACCACTTTTTTTCACCACTCTCTTCCACATGCTCCGTCTGGATGCCCACTGATTATTTCTACTGTTCAGATGTACTTTTCTGGTTCTTTTTAGTCAAGCCCATTATTAAATAACCAGGAGATAGAACAAAGCTACTTTGCTTCTGTAATGATCTCTCATTAATGAATCTTTGATATCAAGACAATAACTGCTCCCCTTTAGTTAATTTATTACACATAAAATAGACAAAATGCGACATTGTTAGTAAAATAAATTTCTAAAATTGTTTGCTTATGGATAAAATTGCAAAGTTAGAAACTGCATGTAAATGATTAGATTAGTATGGACCCGATGGAAATATTATTTAATTATTTCATTCACTATTTGCACGTCCCATTTAAGGTGTTGGACAATGCAGAACAGCTAAGAGAAATGGATGCAAACCTGTTGCCAGGATTTTTGAGGTTCCAAGAATTGGTATGTAACTCATTAAGTAACGGTAATTTATCTATACACTAATGGTTTGATTGTAAGCATCTATTGTCTTTCTGCTGACTGGTTAACGCCACTTTGAGGGATAGTTTGGCTTCATCAAGGATATTGTTGAGGCAGGATCCATGATCGGGTGGATAGTGAAGAAGATAGTCTCAGAATTGTACTGATCAGCTGATAAACTGGGCAGGTTGATGGCAGACAGAAATTACTCCTAATAAGTTCAAGGTTATGTATTTTAGCAGGTCTAGTTAGGATAGGATATACACCATAAACGTGAGGGCCTTGGGAAGTATTGAGGAACAAAGGGAACTTGGTGTTCAAACAAAGATTCTTGAAAGTAGCAGTACTGGTGGATAGGGTTAAAGTAGGCAGTAAATGGTATTCTTGCCTTCAATAACTGACGGATTATAAAATCGGGGATTTAATTTATAAAACATTGGTTAGGCTATTGCACGTTGCTTGGGATTGGATGTTTTCGTTATAAGGAGAAACTGGGTAGGCTGGGATTCCTTTCCTTGGGGCAGAGGCGGCTATGGAGGAACCTAATAAATCTACAAAATTAGGAGATGCATCAACAGGGTACACAGTAAGAATCCTTTCTCTGGCAGAGGGGTGTCTTGCGCAGTTTTTAATTTCTGACGTAAAGATGCTCTTGAGCATCTATCTAGTATAACTATCTAAAGCAATGTATCTGGGTGTGTGCTGTAAATCGGTGCTGGACCTTGAATTTGAAAACAACAAGGTGTCACAGGACACAAATTAATACAATGCAAGTAATTAGAATTAATGTGAACAATGATCACATCGTTTTTTAAAGTAAGTATGGAATATCATACATTTATCAACATTGTCAGCAATTGTAATTGTAATTTATTACAATTGTCTTGTTCACAGGCTGAAACAAATGTCACTGTTATTTTCATCAGTGAAATTGTCTGGGAAAAATTTCGGCCAAATACTGGCTGCTTTGAGCCTTTAACTTTGTATTTTCCGGACTACAGCATAGGTAAAGTGCCTCTTTATACAGTTTTTAATTTTTGATAGCATGTAGTCTCACTTTTCATTTAAAAAAAATCATGTTTCATATTGTATAATTTTAATCATTACACTTTATGAATTGAAATTCCACACTATTATGTTTAGAAACATAGAAAATAGGTGCAGGAGTAGGCCATTCAGCCTTTCAAGCCTGCACCGCCATTCAATATGATCATGGCTGATTATCCAAAATCAGTACCCTGTTCCTGCTTTCTCCTCATATCCCTTGATTCCGTTAGCCCTAACTCTTTCGTGAAAACATCTAACTCTTTTGTGAAAACATCCGGTGAATTGGCCTCCATTGCCTACTGTGGCAGAGAATTCCACAGATTCACAACTTTGGGTGAAAAGGTTTTTCCACATCTCAGTCCTAAATGGCCTACCCTTTATTCTTAAACTGTGACCCCTGGTTCTGGACTTCCCCCATCATCAGGAACATTTTTCCTGCATCTAACCTGTCCAATCCCTTAAGAATTTTATATGTTTCTATAAGATTCCCTCTCATCCTTCTAAATTCCAGTGAATGCAATCCCAGTCGATCCATTCTTTCATCAAATGTCAGTCCTGACATCCCGGGAATTAACCTGGTGAACGTATGCTGCACTCCTTCAATAGCAAGAATGTCCTTCCTCAAATTAGGAGACCAAAACTGCACACACTACTCCAGGTGTGGTTTTGCCAGGGCCCTGTACAACTGCAGTAGGACGTCCTTGCTTCTATACGCAAATCCTCTCGCTATGAAGGCCAACATGCCATTTGCTTTCTCACTGCCCGCTATACCTGCATGCTTACTTTACTTTTTCCAAAGTAAATTTGCTGCTCAGCCCCGTTAACCTTCTCCTCCCCAGTTTCTTCGAGTCTTAGGCTTGTATGTTATGAATGCTAAATGGAAAGTGCACAGGTTGGATTTCTTTTTCTTTTTTTTTTAAGAGCCCCACCAAATAGGTAACAGATTCCAGTCTCAAAATAATTTAACATAGAATTAATAGCAAATTATTGATCTATCAGCTGCGACTGCAACTATGCCTTTGCAAAGTCATTCATTTTCTCCCATCTGTTGAAGCACTTGAGAATTGTAATTATCTCCAGCATAGAATAAAATAGGATGGTGAATTAGTGACGTTCTGCTCTTGCTTTTTTGTAACATCCCTTCCTACAATTAGATATATATTGCTCTAAATTCCTCTGCAGATTGATACACAAATTTAAATGTATTGTGGCAATTGCTATTAATTAATCTTTGTATTCTTAACAGATGACATCCTGAAAATTCTTTCACATGATTATCCTCCGGAATTTTCTGCAGATTTTTACATGTCTTACATTAACATACTGCTTGGAGTATTCTATACTGCCTGTCGGGATTTGAAGGAGCTGAGACATTTGGTACGTTTTTTTACTGGTTGAAGGATCTATTGAGGAGAAAGTATTTTGATTTCTTCTTCCTTTAATTGCACATCCCCTGCTCAGTATCTCTGACTGCTGTTGGATTTGATGGCCATTACATTCACGCTGCTTTTCACAGTCACAGAGGTATGAAGTGTGGAAACTGCATCTTGCCAAAGGTTTAACACCTTGTACAAATATAGATAAAGACATTTCACACAGGCAAAATTGGCATATTGTGCAATAAAACAGACTTTGTAGATTTGAAGTGTTCGTGGATATAAGAAAATCCTGATACATAGACTGAGAAATCAGTCAACCAATTTAGAACAGTGAGTTGTGATCAGTTGGCAGATTAAAGCTTTTAATATTTCAAATAAGTATGACCATTTAAAAGCTGTTCTGCAGAGTTGCAGAAATCTCTAATTTTACTTCGGAGTCACGTGAGTGACTACGTGAAGAACCCGCCCCACGCTGGCAACGGCATTACGTCGACGCTGACGGCAGAAGCAGGAGCTGCAGTAAGGAGCAGCTCCTCGACAGCGGTAGGTTCAGAACCGGCAGGTAAGTGCTGTTGAAAAACTTTTTAGGACTAGAAAACTCCGTGCCTGGTGGAAACCAGGATTTTAAAGGTTTTAAAAACTAACTAAAAGTTTAAATTAAACAGATATACTCTGTTAAAATAACGGAGTTTTTAAAAAGAACGTCCCAGGGGAATACCTAGCGATCGGGACGAGAGATTAATTACGGGGGCCGGTTCCGATACTGGTACCGTTTAAAATACGGTAGAAAGGTTTAAATGCTCCACAATTTTGGCAGGATATTTTAAAAGTCAGAAAGACTGTATTTTTAAAAAAAAAAAAAAAAAAAAAAAAGTTAATAAAATTCGCGATATGGAGAAAGTACTCCATAATATAAAAAGAGACTAGGGTCACAGTACCCAAACAGTTCCCCAAAAAAGACCCTGAGGGGCTTGAATGTACTAAAGACCAGGGTCACAGTACCCAAACAGTTCCCCAAAAAAGACCCTGAGGGGCTTGAATATACAAAATATGGCTATGTGCCAAATTGAAAAATAAAAACTCTGACCCTGGATAGGGTGGAGGAAGTCTCTTTGGATATAATTCCAAGTGGATCAGGGCTGCAAAAGACAGACCCAGCAAGTGGTGATGTGAATTATGAATGCACACTACAAATAAAATAAAAATAAAAGTGAGGCCAGGTGTGCCTGAGATAGCAAAAGTTTTGCTATATCTAAAGGAAGTGGTGAGGCTATGGGAAAACCTAGCTATCTACATTATGTATATGGTATCTCACCAACTTCATGATTCTGTGATGATTGAAATATTAAAATTGCACAGCACAGGAAATTGTGCCTCATTGGAAGAGCCTACGTTTATCCGTTAATATGGGCATTCATGACTCCAAATATGAGAGCGTCAAATAGTGAGGTTTAAAAATCCTCACAAATTACTCTGCTGCTATTATGGCTTTTGGGCAGATGAAAGGAAAACATAAAATAAAGACGCTATTGTGCAATTTTTTCTATGAACTTTTGTATAAAATAAATGGCTATTTGGCCCATTTTTTCACCCAAGGTTGCATACCTGTGTCGAGCAAGTGGTGTTAAGCTCTTGGTTATCTGTTTGGAATAATCTGCCTAACTTATTGAAATTGGATGAAAAGCTAAAATATTTTTAGCTGCATGAAACCTTCGTCTTTGGACGAAAAGGTATTTTTCGCCCAGAAGGGGATTTGATATTGGAAATAGAGGCAGAAATATGTCAAGGAAGTTTTATTGTATTGCACAACCAAATACTTACCCGAATTCAGGGGATAAGGAGACCACCACGCTCATATGCAGAGGAATTAAAGACGTGTTCCCTGCTTAAAGAAACTGCGGATTAATCTCCAGTTAGAGGGGAGATTACAAAAAGTTTATTAAAACTGGCTTACTATTATTTTTGATCAGTATATTACGAGCAGTTTCATTAACTACTATTACTTTTAAAAACAAGAGGTTAATCCTCCTGTACAGAATAAACCTGCTTATGTTTTCGTGTTTCTGCATTGAAAAAGCAGAGTTTTATGTCCACATTGCCTAATTATCTGGAAAAGGGGTAATGGAAAAGATTTTGAACACGAGCATAAATTTGTCTTTAATGTTAGAAGGCATTACAGATGATGGTTGCAGAAGTATTCTGGACCTTACAGGTCTAAATAAGTTTGTAGAATACAAACATGTTCAAATGGAGTCATGGAATACTGCAAAATATTTAATTCAGCAGGTTGTTATAATGGCTAAGATGGATGAAAAGACGCCTATTATTCTGTACCTATGTATCAGGTTTCGGTGATACTTAAATTTTAATTGGTTGTGACAATTATGGCAGTTAAGCTTTGCCAAATGGACTGAGTTCAGCTTTTTACTCTTTACGAAACTGTTGAAACCAGTTTAGCCCAATTAGAGCACAAAATGCACATCATTATGGCTTATCTCAATGACATTCTGGTCATTAGTGATTATCAGGAGTCAGCTGAAGACTCAGTTTTCAGTTACTAAAGCTTTGTGGTAAGCTAAGGTTCTTAATTATCTAATTAAGCCCCAGCTGCAGCCAGCACAAACAAATTACTTTTGGGGTTTGTAATTAACTCAGTGACTATGTTAATACCTTTACCAACAGTTAAAGTCGATGATATTTTGGTAACTTGTCATTATCTCATTCAAAACCTTATCCTTCCATCCGAGAAATGGTGACAACCATTGGTGAACTGCTAGCAGCAGGTTCCTGCATTAGAATTTGGTTCATTACATTTATTGATATCTTCGAAGGTACAAGATACAAGCTCTCAAAGAGAAGGCAGGCCATTTGACAGGCCTATGTAATTAACAAAAGAAGCTGTATTGGAATTTACAATGGTGGGTTTAAAAAAGGAAAATGTCCCACAAGCTGCTAAATAAATATTATGATTAAACAGCCTGAAATGGTTTTACATACAGATGCTAGTGCTCTCGGATGGGGGGCCACAGATTTATCCTCCAGTTGTGGAGGTAGATGGAAAACTGAAGAACAAGTGTTTCTCCAAGAGTATGGTATTAACTATTGGGAGTTATTGGGGGCCTTTTATGGGCTTAAAGCATATTGTTGTGCTAAACAAGGTCTGCATGTGTTAATACAATTACACAATAAAACAGCTGTGGTTTACATTAATCACATGGGGAGAGTTGGATCAGTATCATGTGATTGTCTGGTCAATGAGATATGGCAATGGTGTATTGGTCGGCAGATATGGATTGCAGTAAGCTATACTCCAGGTAAAGACAATGTGGTAGCAGATGAAAGGTCCAGGATTTTTAAAGATAATACGAAATGGATGTTTAAGCCACCAATATTTAAGAATATTGTTCGACGATTTGGGTTGCCAGAAATTGATTTTGCATCCAGGCTTAATCATCATTTGCCTCATTATGTGTCTTGGGAACACGATCCGGACGCAGTTGCAGTAGATGCATTCTTATTACACTGGGGAAAAATGTTCTTTTATGCTTTTCCACCATTTGCTCTGATCCAGAGATGCTTGAAGAAAATAGAGCAAGATTCAGCTTCCGGATTGTTGGTAGGGCCAAATTGGCCAACTCAACCTTGGTTCCCAGTTATGCTGAATATGATTAAAGAACCGTATATGCAGATTCTTAACTGTAGTGATATCTTGACTAATCCAGTAACAAATGAAGATTATCCATTATATATGCATATATGAATTTGTTAATCTGCAGGTTTTGACCAGACCACTACAGGAACTGGGATTGTTGGACCAAACTGACAGTTATTGGCACATCATGACGAGATAGCACACAGAAACAATATATGACACATATTAAGAAATAGGAAGAATTTGCACACAGTCAAAATATTTCTGAGGATTATGTGAATGTTACTCATGTTTTGGAATTCCTTGCCAATTTGCGCTTTGGCCAACATTTAAGTTACAGTGCCATTAACACTGCACGCAGTGCCTTGTCGTCCTATTTAGGACTTATGACTGGTGAAAAATCAATTGGGTAGCATCCATTAATATCACGATTCATGAAAGGAATTTTTCACATGAATCCGCCAAAACCTAGATATACAGAGATTTGGGATGTGAGCATAGTACTTGCTCTACTTAGAGAATGGACGCCAATTGAAGGGTTGTCATTGGATAGGTTAACATTGAAATTGGTCATGTTAATGTCACTGGTCTCAGCCCAAAGAGTGCAAACTTTACAAATGTTGCGTTTAGACTGTATGCATGTGACTACAGATAACGTTGTATTCTATGTTTACGATCTGATCAAACAAAGTAGACCAGGGAGATCTGGAACAAAGGTAACCTTTCAAGCTTTTCATATTGAGCTTGCTTTGTGTGTGGTTAGACATTTGAACCAATGTATTAAAGTGACGGACACTTTTCGAGGAAACGAAAAGACATTGCTGCTTACGCACAAAAAGCCACACACAAAAGCTTCAGTTCAAACTATCTCAAAATGGTTGAAACAGGTGTTGGTTTTAGCGGGAATAGACACTGATGTCTTCAAATCTCACTCCACCAGGGCGGCAGCTACGTCCGCGACGAAGGGGCGGGACGTACCTCTTGAGCATATTTTTTAAAAAATCGCAGGGTGGAGTAAAGAAGAAACTTTTTCAAAGTTCTACAACAAACCTGTTCACACTATGACAAGCTTTGGACACGCGGTGTTGGGAGCACTATAATCACCTGCTTTGTTTGCTATTAATTGCTATAATCAGTTGTGTAGTCACTGATATTTTTTGTCACTTATAATCATTTTTTCCCTCAAATATAAGGAGGGTATTATATGGTCTTTCAGCCATTAAAAAACTTGATTGTGAAAAGATCTAACATTTGTGTGCTTTCTCATGTATGTGTTTACTTAGCCGGATTGTCGTACGGATTAATTCTACGACATAAAAAAACACAGAAAGCTTTAAAACTCTTCACGTAGTCACTCACGTGACTCCGAAGTAAAATAGTAAGATTAAACGAGAACTCACCTGTTCGAAGTTTGATCGTTATTTTACGAGGAGTTACGATGAGGGATTACGTGCCCTCCGCTCCCACCCTCGTAAAATAAATGATCAAATGGTGGTTCTAAGTCTTTTTATGAGCCTTACTATGTTACTCCGGCTTTGGTGTTCTGTGTTTTTCATGCCGTTGCTTTGAAGTATGCCGTTGCCAGCGTGGGGCGGGTTCTTCACGTAATCCCTCATCGTAACTCCTCGTAAAATAACGATCAAACTTCGAACAGGTGAGTTCTCGTTTAATCTTACTATTATTCATCATTGAAATTAATATTGGTGGAAATAAAAAATTGTGTCAGAATTTTTTTTTTTAGTGACATAAAAAGTCGAGAAATATTTTATATTAATTAGGCTATGTCTTGTCATGTTTACCATTACCACTGTCTGTGTGTTGACAAGCAATGCTGCTAAATGCATATTCAAAGTTATGCCACAACAATTTATTTTTCTAGTTGTTACAGATAAGTAATTGTAGTCAGTGACAGTCGTGTCCAAGTTTAATTTTCTCCAATGCAATGATTTTTATATAATTGCGGGGAAGTCATATTTATTTACAATTAATGTATTTTTTATTTCAGTATTACCACAAAGTGGATTCTGTTAAAATGTTTTGAATGTACAAAAAATGAAATGGTATGATATATTCTTCTTCAACGAGAGCAAAATATTGTAAATTGAAAACTGAAACAAAAGAGAAAATGCTGGAAAGTAATAGGTCAGGCAGCCTCCACAGAGAGAGTAACATGTGAATCTCTCCTGAGAATAGTCAGATCAGTGTATTGGAATGCATGCAGGTAACATCTAAAAACCATTAGTAAAAAATGATGGAAATTGAAGACTTTAAAGACAGCATCTGCAGTTCCCTATGTCTAAATTTCTCATCAATTGTCTTGATCAATACAAATGTTGTTGTTAGCAATTGGGAAATTAGAAAGACTGGCATTATATTCAACAGGGTCATTGTGGACTGAAGGGCATATTCTGCTGCTGTACAGTTCTATGTTTAATATACTGAGTAAATTCTGCTTGAAGGTAGTTTATCATTTTTTTTATTCTTACATCATGCAGAGAATGAGAGAGTTGATTTAATGGTCTAGAATTTAGTCATTGGTGAGCCATACACATTTGTTGGAAACTGAGGAATTGCACCATACTTGTTTGCTTCTGCCAAGTAGGTACTTGTGGAGAGAAGCCAACTCCATATGTGGTGGTGATGAGCTTCTGTGAAATAAATAGTATCAGTCGGGCGGCACAGTGGCGCAGCGGTAGAGTTGCTGCCTTACAGCGCTTGCAGCGCCGGATTCTATCCCGACCACGGGAGCTGTCTGTGCGGAGTTTGTACGCTCTCCCCTTGACCGCATGGTTTTTCTCCGAGATCTTCGGTTTCCTCTCGCACTCCAAAGACGTACAGGTATGTAGGTTAATTGACTTGGAGTTTGTGTAAATTGTCCCGAATGTGTGCAGGATAGTGTTAATGTGCGGGGATCACTGGTCGGCACGGACTCAGTGGGCTGAAGGGCCTGTGTCTGCGATGTATCTCTAAACTAAACTAAACTTTGCGAAGCCAGAAAACTTGCCCAACATATAGTTGAAGTCTATGACAGTCATGGCCCAAATTTAGTCAGTTATGGGAGCTGTCACAAATTCTGCTTCTGACATCCAAAAACATTTAGAAGCATGCAAAGTGTATTATAATCTATTTAAACTGTGGAAAAAAGTTATTAAAACATCTGAATGTTAATTTAAAAAATAATGTCAAAGAGATTTAAAAAAAAATTGAAATTAATTTAGTCCCACGGCAGTTCCCTTCCATTGAAATGATTGAGGAAGTTGTCTGTGCTGTCAGTCCAATCTATATAAGATATTAACGCAGTTGTATCTTCATAACTGGAGGAAATCGCCTCTACTTTATCACGTAAAACTTAGTGATGAGTCCAGTATCGGTAAGGTGGGCAAACGGCTGAACACAGTTCATAGTTTTTGGACACCTGAGCATGCGCAGAAATTAGAACATTGCAGCGTTATGCAGGAATCATTGAGAAAGATGTCAGAGGCTGCTAATGAAATATTCAGATGTATTTTTAGTAGTGAAATTAATTAAATCAATATACCTTCAACTGATGTGCCTGTTTGTGTGTTTTATTTCAGGCTGCAATAAATTTTCCTAAGTTCTGTGAACCTGTTCGAAAAGGGGATGGTAAGCCACAGAGAAGATGTTAGTTTTTAAACAGTTGCAGTGAGAAACTGAAAGTAACTTAGAATCTCTTGAAATGGTTTACTTTTTAAAATAAGTTGTAATGTCAATTTCTATCTTTCCCAATGTCCAACTTTCCGTTGCCGTTAGTAGTACTGGTCTTACGCAGGAGTGATCTTACGCGGAGTAAAAAGAACAGATCTTCCAGTTGTTATTTCCATTTTAATTGATTCTTTATTGAAGTAGTTGTACAAACAAAGAGATGAACATACCAGGTTCTCCTTATTCTCATACAAGTTGTAACTTTCTGTTCTCCCTGATCTGATGAGAACTATGTACTCTCCACCTCCTGTGCCTGGTCTGAATCGCTCCCTGTCCCCCAAGCCCATATGTTATGCCCCTCTATGCATCAAATGACTGCCCCCATGTGTCCAAAATAATACAGCTAGAAATATCTAGATGAAATAATATATGTCAGCAGTAACTAGCCTAAACATAAATGGCTCCCGCAGAAGTATTCATTGTTAAATGACCTCCAGAAAATGCAATCTCTTCATAATTACAAGGGCATGTCAGATTCCAAATAGTTAACTTTTATTTTTTGTATCCGTGATTAGCCGACAAAAGTACAGTTTGATTAATGCACCAACTTGTTCATACTATAGGTGTTTCATCTATGCCAAATTTTCCAACACTAAAATTGAATTTAAAATTACAAACAAAATGGGATGGCTGAATTTTGCAGAATATACCCTACCAAGTCAATTCCCTACTCCCGGACCGTACCAGATTGAAAACTCAGTTGTTTGCTTTTTAAATGATTCCATGATTCCTGTGCTAATATGTTTTATTGTACTCTGTACTTGCAAGTGTATTTTAATTATGATCTCTCACCTTAATTTTTTTATTTTGAGAATGATCACATTACTTGTGATCGAGATTAAACTTTGAAGCTTTTCTAATCTTTCCCACCAGTTGATTTCTTAATAACTATTTTTAATAGTTCATGAAAACACAATTTTCTAGAAGTGTGGATTAAACTAATGCAGATGTGAGATTCGAGCTGAACTTATTTTTCGGTTTTCCTCGGAGTTTTGTGAGTTCAGGTCCACCATCAATTTTCCAACACTCTGATTCCAGAACCTTTCTGGCTTATCCATTTTGCCGTCTGAGTTCCAGAGCCCTAGCTGCAAGCAGCAAATTCGACCCGCTGATCGGCCACAGAGGTCCTGACGAGGTTAAGATTGGCCACCTCACCCAGCCTTGGCGCCACATTTTCGGGGGAACTTCCGGTGAAGGGGACTTTGTTCGGATTAAAGGATGGGGTGGGGTGGTCGTGGTGGACCACCAGTTGCCGGAAAATCAGTGTGAGGGGAAAATACAGTCAATCTCTGCTGTGATTTGTGAGGAAAATAAAATGAATTTGGGTCAGAGCACTTTCCTGGTGCATAAGAATATCTTTTGTAAGTCCAAAAGATACCATCAGAAAAATGTTCTTGTCATTTTAGAGGGGACTGTTACATGCATTGGAGAGCTTCTATCAAGGTATAGAGGGGGGAGGGGGGAAAGAAAATGCAGATACAATGTTTGCAAATCCTTTTTTTTCCCTAGTCAGTGAAGAGGATACTCGTCGGCTGTGGAGAAATATTGAACCACATCTTAAAAAAGCAATGCAAACTGTTTATCTGCGAGAAATATCAAGGTAATAATCTTGTGAATAAAACAAATTTTGCAATACTTGGTGCAAGTATGTGGCTTGAATGTGATGTTTTCTGAACTGGAAGCAGAACTGTTACCATCTGAACAAAGCTCATGCAGAACTTTATAAAGGGTATGGATCTTCTGTGCCACAACTAAAGTTATTTGGGATCTGAATACAATAGCAATGTTTAATCGGTAACTTGACATATCTGACATAGACAAGAAAGTTTAATTGTCATGTTCCAAAACGGGGCAATGAAATTCTTACTTGCAGCAGCACAACATAGTATTCTGTAGGCAGAAATGTGTAAAATTGTTCCCATTGGTATATTGATCATTGACATATTGATGTATTCTAAAGTTTAAACTTTAATTACAGACATGTTTGTTTTCTTTTCACCAACTAAAGTTGTCTTGCATTGCTGATTAATTCAAGACAAAAAAATAATCTGCTCCATAGCTTGCCAGTAAAATAAAAAATAAATAAGCAGTGTTGTTTCAAGCTCATTTGCACCAGATCAAAATGCTTATTTGCTCAAATTGTTCAAAGTAGAATGTTCAACTTTCATTCTGTTAACTGCTAATACAGATAAAGTTAATAAAATTAAATATTATCTCATGCTTCAGTTCTCAGTGGGAGAGGCTGCAGCAAGAAGATGAAGATAGTGGACACTTGAAAGGTAGTACAATCTTATTTAATTGACCAGATAAATATTTGCCTTCTGCTGCTGCTGATCAGATCAATTTTAGTAATGTATGAATTGCAAAGAAAGTCTTGCTTGATAATTACAAATATTAATCTGTCTCATTTAGGATTATAGTGATTTAAAAAAAAATCCACTCCCGTACAGATTAATCTATTGTTGTTAGAGTAATATTGCCACTCTATAACTACTTCTACAGCCTTTCTGCAGGGTTGCTCTCCAGCACTCCAGGTTTTCCTATCTGGTGACATTGTATATGTTCTCTCATCCACCTGCTCCCTTGACTGCCAAGAAGTGCTAAAACACGCAATGCCATAAAATATATAGATAATTAATTTAGAGTACAAATAATGGACATGACTTTTTTCGGGACAAAGGAGCAGTAAAGTTTATCCATCTAAGCTACCAGGAGGTTTTTAAAGTAACTTTGGATCAAAGGGGAAAAAAAAGCAATATGGACAAATAAAGCAATAAGCCTGAAGATTGGGAAAATTTCAGAGCTTGACAAAAGACCAATGCATTGATGAAGAAATTGTTGGTGGTTTATAAGACTAGAATAGTAAAAAAACATATTAGTTCAGATTGTAGGAGATTCTATTAACATGTAAAAATAAAAATTAATGAAATCAATTAGACTGACAGAATTAAAATTATATTGAGAAATAAAATGGCAGGAAAATTAATGTTGTGGAAAATCACCTGGGCATAGTGCAGAATTACAGGTTTAGATCTATCGTCAAAAACTTAATGTGTTGTTTAAAAATAGGTATTGGATTAATTAGTGGGATTGAAAAAAATATGGTTCCCACAGATTGGAAGGCAGCAAATGTAACCAAACTAAGATAGGACGGAGAGTAAAAGCTGGGAGCTGGACACCAGTTAGACTGATATCCATAGTTGGGGGGAAAAGCTTGAATTTATTATTGAGGAAATGGCAATAGGAGCATAAAATAATATCAAGTTGGGTCAAGTTGAGTTTATTGTCATATGCACAAGTATAGTAAGGTGCAGGTAAAATTATTTTATGAAAATGAAAATCTTGCCTGCAGCAGCATTAAAGGCACAAAGACTCGGACAACGCACATAAGCTTAAATTACACAAATTCTACAAGATAGAAAGAAAATGACTTCAAAACACGTTATCCAGGTGATAGGGGTCCTGGATGATATACACTGCATTCTTGAGACAGTGTCTCGTGTAGTAACTTCCTATAGTGGTGAAGGTAGTGCCCATGATGGAATGGGCTGAATCTGTAATCCACTTGCGTTCCTGTGTGTGTGAATTGCCTTATCAAGCCATGATGCCACTTACCAGTCTTCGATGCATCTGTAAACGTTTATTAGTGTTTGATGATATGCTGAGTAACTTTAAACTTCTAAGAAAGTTGAGGCACTGTCCCAGTACAGGTCATTCAAGATCTTAATGCCATGGAATTAGAAGTTGATAATTAACTCTTGGTTATTAGATTTTATTTATTTTAGAGTCCAGAAATGTTTTCACCTTCAACACCTTATCAAGAGCGGTGTTGTAATGTATTATCTGGAACAAGCATATTCAAAGTGGAGCATAATCAATCTTTTCAAAACTGCAAACCAAATTAATTTTTGATGAATTTCAAATGATGCTTCAGGGTTGTGTTTATTACATACCAGCTAATGCAAGTGTAATATTTGGTCCACAAAATGTTTCTGTTTCAAAATCTGCAGAACTCATTGTCTTTATTTTTTTAATGCTTAGGACTTTCTGCACATGCTCATGTTGAGCTTCCATATTACTCCAAGTTCCTGTTGATTGCTGCTTACCTCTCCTCCTACAATCCTGCTAGAACAGACAAAAGATTTTTCATGAAGGTAATTTATTATTTAAACATGTTTAATCACAAATTTTAATTAAATCGCATGGTCGGAAAATATAGTTCAAGCAGTGAACAATAGAATGTACAGATTTTGAAGGTGTAATTCACGGGTTTTACGAGAGAAATATGATTGAATTATTTTGAAAGATTTTTATTTTTCAGTGAGTTATGGAGTTAGTGCAGTAAGGCGGCACTGAACTAGAAAGTCAGCTATAGTGTTATTGAAATTGGTCTCGGCATAAGGGGCTAAATTATTATTAATTGTTGATGGCAGTGCTTCAAAAGATGTGGGCAACTTTGGGAGTTATGCTTTTTAAAAATTTGACATATTTCAGATGAAAGATTTCTTGTCCATGTACGTCAAGCATAAATAGGTTGACAAAATCAAGGTGTACTTTGAAAGGAAATTGTTTCTCGGCACATTCATATTCCATCACAAATTTCTATCAGTTGGTTAGCAGATGTCTGCAATTATTATTTTAATTATATATTTCCTGCATAAATACATGTTAAATGTCTGAATTTAATGTACCATTTTCTAATTGGTGTGACATTTCGAGTGCACATGATTTTACTGTTTCATCAAATTGTACTATTTATGAGATCTAAAATAAATTGTAAATTATATTGGCCAAACATTGTTGCCTTGGGATTGGAGATTTGCTCTGTTACCTGACATTATTAAACGATAATTATATCTATTTTATGTTAAAGTGCATTATACTTCAGCGCTTTAAGTGCCAGTCTTTTTTTTTTTGTTTGATGTGAAATCCCAACATAAAATACTCTGAAAAACTGCTTGAATCCTTTATATGTTTAAAAAAAAATCATTGGTATATTTTAAGGCTAAATTTGAGCAGTCTGAAGAAGGATCTTGACCGAAAAACGTCACCCATTCCTTCTTCAGATGCTGCCTGTCCCTCTGTTACTCCAGCGTTTTGTGTCTACCTTTGATTTAAACCAGCATCTGCAGTACCTTCCTACACATTAAGGCTATGTTTCTCAGCTTCCTAATATTTGTGAATAGAAATTGTGATGTACCCAATTTATTCACTTTGAATAGACGGCTGATGGAATTAAAACAAAGTATGAGGAATTATTTGGAAGTTATTTCCAGGGGAGTGAAATTTCAGGCATAAAATGAAAGGCTAATTTTGAAAGGAATTTACTTCCCATTTCAGGATTGTGCTGAAGCATGTTGAGTTATGATTGAAAGGCTCATATCTTCCACCTTTAAATACAGTAGAACCATTTGGAACTGCTTGTCATTATCTGCAGATATTTGAAACTCTCAAACAAAGGAGGAAGTCTGAGTCCCATGGCTGGCCTAATCTTAATCTGCCAATCAGTTTCTTTCATTGGGTTTCCGGTACTGGTTATCTGGCGAACTATGCAAGAAAGGATATTGAAATTGGTTGGTGCATTGAATGCTTACTTTGTAATTTGCATACATTTAAAGTTTCCCTTGGGGAAATGCCAATAAAGCATTCCCTGTTAAAGCTTGCGATTTGATAAAGTCTTCAACAAAGTAGGTCGAGTCATTCCAGCCTTGAAGAGCCTAGATTTTGATCTTAATTCTGCATCCTCCGTTAGGAATGTGTAATTTATGTTCCAGCTGGGGAATATATCATGCAGAATTATTATTTTGTATGCCGTTTGTATAAAACACATGTATTGTTAATAGCTTATTCAAATTTTTATTCCTATTATTTGAAAGGGCGTTCGTTTCAGAAAACTATTTTTTTAATGCAGAATTGTAAAAATGTTTATTTTGCTAATACAAAATCAAACAAACCTGTTCATAAAATCAAAAATATCAGATACAAGGGAATATTGTATTGTAGTTAAAGAAATAACCTGGGACACTAATGACACGAGGAAACAGCAGCCAAAATATGCATGCTATGGTTATTTTACTTAATTTTACTGGGTACTATTGTTGATGGTTAATTTAGAGGTTAAATTTCCTACTTTACACCTACTTTACAATCACATCCAGCTTTCAAGTAGATGTTAAATTAGAATCATTTTGGAATTACTGCAAAGCAGCCGTGATCACAAATTAATGATCAAATTAAATTGACGTAGAATTTGGAAAAACAGTGAAAATCCAGTTTTAGCTTTTTATTTTAGATATCTAACCACTTTGAGTACTTTACAGATCAATCTAATACTTAAACTTTTACCTGTTTATATTTTCCAGCATCATGGGAAAATTAAGAAAAGTTCATTTTTGAAGAAACATGAAAAGGTGAGTTGGTATTCACTGTTATGTTTGCTTGTTTGACTCTCTTGGGATTTGCACCCAAAGACACATGCTTCCCTTACCATCTCTTGAACAGTAAAGTATTCTACTTTATTTTAAAAAATACATTTATATGCATAAATACAAAAATAAAAAAAACTCTTGACCTACTCAATCCCAAAACATTTCTTGCTCGGTCCCAAAACATTTCTTATCTGCTCAGTCCCATCTTGATAGTTACAGTCAAAACCAGTCTAATGACATTGCCTAGGACAAGAAACTGCATTGATTTCATGTTGAGCTTAGGAGCTACACATTTAATTAACATTTTATTACCTGAACAAATTTAAAGGAATTTTTATGACCAGCAGCCTCAGATCACTGTGTCTGCATGTTAGAAATTGATGTTATTGAGGCCAGTTGCTCATTATAGCCATGTTTACTGTGACAACCATCAAACCAGTTTCTATTACCCAGTGCATCACTGATGGAATCAGGATTAATGAAAACCTCAAAGCAGGATGATGAGTGTAGTATGATGGATTAGATTTTGTTTGCCACTGGTGAAATAAGTGACATTATAGAATCATATGGTCAGCTCAACACCGACAAGACTGAGTTAGCGGTGGACTTTAGGAGGAGGGGAACACCCCTGTCCCCTGTCTCCATCAATGGTGTGGATGTGCAGTTTACTAAGAAGTACAAATACCTTGGAGTGTACCTGGACAGTAAACTGATCTGGTCCAGTAACACTGACGCCCTGTTCAAGAAGGGACAGAGCCGGCTGTACTTTTTGAGAAGGCTCCGCTCCTCAAACGTCTGCAGCAAGATGCTGCATATGTTCTACCAATCAATGGTAGCCAGTGCCGTCTTCTTTGCTGCCGTGGGCTGTGGACGCTCACAGGATGAACAAACTCGTCAGGAAGGTTGGCTTTGTCAACCTGAGGAGTAACTGGTTCCACCAAAATGCAGTGACAGAACGCCACAGGAGCTCTTTCTTCCCTGTGGTTATCAAACTGTACAGCTCCTCCCCCTTCTGTCATGGAATAGACTTACTCCCCCCCCCCCCCCCCCCCAAATCTTTTCACATCCCCAATCTTTTCCACTCGTCACATTAATTTCATGTACCTTGTGTTTTATGATTGTTGGCATATCAATTTCCCTCTTGCGATAAATAAAGTATATTGTATTGTAATCAGCAACAAATGGTATCTAGTTTACCCCCATGTTCATACATGGGGGTGCAACCAAAAGTAAATCTTTTGCAATCTGTAAATTTAAATCTGTTACTAACTATAACTCACCACTACCATCAGAAAGAAAATGTTCTCGTAGGAAATTCAGAGCTGCATGCAGCAATGGCAGTTGAAACAGCTAATGAACTGATATTGACATGGCAGAAACATAGAAAATAGGTGCAGGAGGAGGCCATTCGGCCCTTCGAGCCAGCACCGCCATTCATTGTGATCATGCTGATCGTCCCCCATCAATAACCCGTGCCTGCCTTTTCCCCATATCCCTTGACTCCACTAGCCCCTAGAGCTCTATCTAACTCTCTCTTAAATCCATCCAGTGACTTGGCCTCCACTGCCCTCTGAGGCAGGGAATTCCATAAATTCACAACTCTCTGGGTGAAAAAGTTTTTTCTCACCTCAGTCTTAAATGACCCTTTATTCTAAGACTGTGGCCCCTGGTTCTGGACTCGCTCAACATTGTGAACATTTTTCCTGCATCCAGCTTGTCCAGTCCTTTTATAATTTTATATGTCATTTTATAAGAAATCACTGGGCCTGTGAATGATGCTGATCTTTCAATCTACGGTTGTTAATTAGAATGATGAGGATGAAGCTTGAAAATACTGCCAAAAAGAACACTACTGGATTAACTTCACGTATGCCGTGATATAGTTTCCATGTTATTGAACAAGATTTTTTTGTTGCATTGCTAGTTTTGCTAGTTTTTACACTAAACCTGTCACACGGGAGGCCTGGTCCTCCAACGCATTAAGTGGTTAAGAGGCAGTCCCTGAATATTATGGTGGACCCCAGTGATCTGAAGGCACAGTGGTATGATTTCATCTCCATAACTCCAAGGAAAATGTAGGAATTGGGTCTAGCCACTAAACTACCCACTAGTTACTTGGTATGAAAGATCTTGATTGCAACATGATACCCACTCTCTGAATTAGTCGTCTCAATATTTAGTCCATTTCAGTTACTCCTTGTGGTGTTGGTGCTTTCCTGAATGATACTGTAGGAAATTTAACAATAAATTAAATGGGAAATACTTGAACTTTCTTATTCCAGATGGTACCAATGTCTACTCTTTCCTTTCTTCCTTCTTTGGTACCCTTTTGAACCTGAGGATGATTTACTTCCAATCCTATAATTGTGGGTTTTGAAGTGACTTATCAAGAGAGGCCTGCAGATTTTGCCACGAGTCGGGTGGGTGAATAATATGTGAGGTGGTGCGCTCCTTCCGACATTAACACTGGGCTTTTGTAAGTTCTTAACGCTTGGACGTTATTTTTAGTGTTATCCCAAGTGCTACTTTTCCCTCCTAGCACTATGGTTTATGGATTCCAAGGTGTCATTGGAGTTGTTGTATTTTTCACAGAAGTTTTGAAATCTAATAATTTTCTCTCTCCACTTGAAAATCTCCACCTATGGCATAATGTCTATTTCCGGGCAGCTTACTTGTTACTGTTGTAGCTTTTCATTCAGTAACCAATGCCTGAATTTTGTTCAGGCCTAGGTACATGCAGACATAGACATCGGGATAAGAAATATATGACTTTTGTCATAATTCCATTTGAACATTTGGTAAATTCCATCTTTGCACCTATCCACCTTTCAGATTTGCTAATCTGCCATATTTGCATGATAACAACATTTGTTCCCTTGAAAGAGTGCATCAGGCCTGCCAGCACTTGCTGTCTCCAGAGGTCTTTTTATGACATCCAGCCATGCAACATGTTAACTGCCTTAGCTGTATGTCCCCCAAATCCTCTGGACAGGTGCCAGAGTTTGGTAATGTGTAGAAAACTTGTTCCTTACAAGCTGCTTCATTCCACACCTCTGGGGAGGCTTTGATAAAGAGGTATTTATGACATGATGCTGACTTTCCTTCACGTGTATTTGGAGACCCCCTGTACAATTCATTCTTAACCACCTCCTTTGTGACCGTTATTCTCCACAGTGTCAGGAGAAATTCCTTTTCTCCTGTAACTGATACATGTGCAGAATAAATTATGAATCTCCTACTTTGGGAGAGCTCCTTTTCAATAGGCAGAATTAAAATTGCCAAATTCCGACTGCAGTTTAGGACGCCCTACTAGAGTCATAGAGTGATACAGTATGAAAACAGGCTCTTCTGCCCAACTTGCCCACACCGGCCAACATGTCCCAGCCGCACTAGTCCCACCTGCCTGTGCTTGGTCTATATCCCTCCAAACCTGTCCTATCCATAGACCAAGCACAGCCAGGTGGGACTAGTGTCAAACATTTTGGTGGAACCAGTTACTCCTCAGGTTGACTAGTGTGTCATGGACTGATGTGAAACTGGAGACAGACTTAAATATTCAAATCCTTGGATATCATATCATAAATGAGAAGGTAAATTCTGTCTGGTGAATACAGGGAAAAAAAATCATCACATTCACTGATTTGTTTTTATCAGGTGTTTTATAAAACCAAGATGTGAAGAACAGCTATTATTTCACTGCCTTGCAAGGGTATTAATTTTACTCTAGTGGGAAGATCCATATCAGTCACCAATGCACAATATATAGGTTTTAGCCACTATAATGGCATTATTCAACTTTCTAATGGCAAATTCCTTTGAAAACATGTCGCATTGCAGCTTAATGGGAAGTACATTTATGGGGAGCTATTCACTTAATTGACTTGGAAGCACATAATGTCCTTGGATGTAGCATAACTCAACATTTTAATATGTCTTGTTTCCTATAGACCAGCAATCACCTCCTTGGCCCTAAACCATTCCCATTGGATCGTTTGTTGGCAATTTTCTACAGCATTGTGGACAGCAGAGTAACTCCCAGTGCTAACATATTTTCTCAAGTGAGTATGGAATATGCAAGTGTGAACAAGTTCCATTAGGAAATCTTAAGCTTTGAAATAAAAATAGAAAATGCTGGTACTCAGCAGACATCTGTGAATAGAGAAATATAGAGTTAACATTTCAAGGCAAAGATCTTGCACCAGAATGTTTTGAGTTTTGGTATTGAAAAGATTGGGCTGTTGGCAACTGAATCTAATTGTAATGATGTGAAAATACATCAAAAGTTAAATTAAAAGGTTGCAATCCTGATGTGGAAACTGTATTGTTATACAAAGATTAATTACCTGGCAATGAAACCTTGGGTCTGCTATTTACATACTCCACTTTTATGGAAACCACACACAAGGCGTACATTGAATGATCCTTCTCTGAAAACAGTAATTACCCTTGAAGTCTGCAGCATTATTAAGCAAATACAGTGGACGGCTCCACTTTTAATATGCTTGGGTGAATATTGATGAAATAATTATTTGTTGAAAATTTCACAATAATGCAGTTATACTTGGGACAGTCGTCTTCTGCTTATAAGTCTGTCCCTCGGGATGATTTGCTTACACTCCATTACTCTATGCCACACTGTCTCTCTTGATGGATCAAGTAAAAAGTTTTTCCAAGGCCAGAAAAGGCCATGTTTATTGACAAAAGTCACTTCCTTGCTTCATTATACCAAATGAAAGCATGCAGCTTTATTAATTTCACACAATCTGCATTTATACATTTGTGATGAAACTTGACATGTTTATCTGAGTACTCCCAATTTACTGATTTACTAGATCCATCCAGCCTATTGGCTTATGGCATTGAATATGTAATGCTTTATTAGTATTTCATTTAAGGCTAATTGGGAAAATATGTACCTAACAAGTAGGGGACAAAGGTATTGGTTTAAAAAGAAACTGCGCGCTTTTCCTGGAACATTTGTTCCTATGGAGGTTTTTACAACAAAATGGTAAATGTAAAATTACCATAACTGAAGCAATTAACTTGTAATGCATGACATTAACTTTTATGCTGCCAGCAACTCCAGGGTAAAGGAATTGCTCATCAATGCCTGATTTTGTTTTAAGATTATTAGCTAAAGTATTAACATTAAAGTGACAATCTGATTATACAGTACTAAAATAATACTGAGACGCTAGGATTGCAATCACACTATTTTTGAAATATCATCATGTTTTCTACTTTTTTAATAATCAAATTATTATTGGGACAGGCAAAGGAGAGTCAGTAGCAGACAGACAGACAGAGTTGGTAGATGTTGTTCACTTAAATTTTCAGAAAGTCTTTGTTCATGTGCGACATGTTAGCCTGCTAAGGCAGATGAGAGCACATGGTATCAAAGGGCAATTACGAGCATGGATAACAGATTGACTAGATGGTAGAAGACAAAGAATGGCAATAAAGGGAGCTTTTACTGGTTGGCTGCCAGTGACCAGTGGAATTCCGCAAGGGTAGGTGCTGGGGCTGCCACTCTTCATGTTGTATATTAATGATTTGGATGAGGGGATTGAAGGCTGCGTGGCAAAGTTTGCGGATGATACAAAAATAGGTGGAGGGCAGGTTTAGAAAGCAGGGATTCTGCAGAAGGACTTGGGTTGGGAGAGTGGGCAGAGAAGTGGCAGATGGAATAGAGTGCAGCAAAGTGTGGAGTTGTGCATTTTAGTAGTAGGAATAAAGACGTAGAATATTTTCTAAATGGGGTGAGAATTCAGAAATCAGAGGTACAAAGGTTTCCCAAAAAACTGAATCAGTAGTAAAGAAACCAAACTTAATGCAAGCATTTATGTCAAGAGGACTTGTATAAAAAACAGGGATGTAAGGCCACATTTGGAATATTGTGAGCAATTTTGGACACTATATCTGAGGAAGGATGTGCTGGTTCTGGAGAGGGTCCAGAGGAGGTTTACAAGAATGATCCCAGGAATTAGGAGGTTTACCTATGATGAGCGTTTCTCAGCACTGGGCCTGTACTTGCTGGAGTTCAGAAGAATGGGGGGGGGGACCTTGAAACATACAGAACAGAGAAAGGCGTGAATAATGGACGTGGAGAGGATGTTTCCACTAGTGGGAGAGTCTAGGACTAGAGGTCATGGCCTCAGAATTAAAGGATGTTCTTTGAGGAAGGAGATGAGAAGAAATTTCTTTAGTCAGAGGGTAGTGAATCTGTGGAATTCTTTGCCACGGAAGGTTATGGAGGCCAAATCAGTGGATATTTTTAAGGCAGAGGTAGATAGATTCTTGATTAGTACAGGTGTCGGAGGTTATGGGGAGAAGGCAGGAAAATGGGGTTAGGAAGGAGAGATGGGTCATCCATGATTGAATGACGGAGTAGACTTGATGACCCTTATGACCATATTATTCCAAATAATTTTTTTTGTTTGTGGGTATTTGTTTCAGTGAACTTTCTCAAAATATCTATGTGTATATATCATTGTAATTTACCTTTCTTAGTCTCAGCCTTACGTAAGCACTGGTGATAAAAGGCTGTATTAGAACTTGTAATGGAAGCACCTGCTTCTAACATTGGGCTTCTGATTTAGTGGAAAGGTGCGACAGCAAACTTCCACATTATTTGCAGATCTATTCTGGAATTTAGCTGTCTGATTTGTTGGTGTCTTTTTTTTATAATTTCTTCGAACAGAGATGCTTCAATAACTTACCATTATGAATGACAGTTCTGAAGTTTACTTAATGAGCAGATCGAGCACTGATTGCAACCTTTTCTCATTATTAACCTATGATAATTAAGATGACACCTATTAAAGCCTTCCCAGCAAAGACAATTGCTTGGAGCTTGGACAAAAACAGAACCATGTTAGTATCATAAACAATATATTACCTAAATGGATTCCTCTGTGGAAGAGCCAGTTTCCTGGTCCATCGTCTTCCCACACCAACCTTCTTTCCCGTCAGAAATAGCCTGCTTTGTAAAATGTGGATCGTGTCTGTGGTGAAAAAGGGAGGAAAGTATATTGTGAATTTAAAAATGTGACAAAGGGATACAACTAATTAAATTAGTGGGCAAATGGCATATGATGTGGGAAAAATGGTTATTCATTTTGTTAGGAATAATTTTTTAAAGGACATTATGCAGAACACTTAGATGCCGAAGATACTAGTTGTCCTGGTGCATGATGGGCAAAGTATATAATAGCAAGTACCGTATTTCCTGGCAATGAAGACGCACCTGCGTCGAAGACGCACCCCCATTTTGAGTTGCTAAATTTTGAAAAAAGGCTGGCAGGACATAGAATTTCTAACATTCAAAAAAATAAAAATAATGCAAGTAACAATTCAATTTTCCCAAGGCTTTCAGATCTCCTCTATTTGGTGGTGCAGGTGGAGAGCTGGTGGGAAAAACGGGAGCACACCAGGACAAGTTGAATCAGTTGTGATCTTATTGAAAGACAATACTAGTTCAAGGGACCAGTTGGGGGAAGAGTTCCTTTCACAGCGTGTGGGGAGTCTGGCCCGGGTCAGCACGGGCAGGAGCATTGAGAAGGAGGGGGTCGGGGATCATGCCAGGAACTCGCTCACCGCTGTCGCGTGCTCCGGGCGCGGAGCCACCGCATTGTGGCCGGGTAGAGAAGTAGCTCGGGTGGCTGCGAGCGGCCACCGTTCCTTAAATTCCAACTGCCACCGGGAGCAGGACTTGGCCTCACTGGAGCGGAGCAGGTAGAACGGGCGATGGATAACAGGACAGCGGGCGGTGGAGCTTACTTCTGTGTCAGCGCGAGTATCCCTCAGTACAGCAATATCGTTCTTGACTAACAACCTAACATTCGGCCTCCAAGACGCAAGTAAATTTTCATGCCTTATTTTTGGGTAAAAAATAGCGTCTTCTTTGCCGGGAAATACAGATAAATTGGAAGCTAATAGAATGTCACTGTTTATTGCAAGAGGAAATGAATACAAAACCAAGAAATTTGCACTTGAGTTTTGCACAGGGCATAGGACATTGGTGAGGTTATGTCTGAAGTTTGATGTATAGTGCTCATTTCCTTATTTAAGGATAGATATAAATGCTTTGAAAGCAGTTTGCATTAGCTTTGCAAGGCTAATAGCTGGAGTGGGTCGGTTGTCTTCTAAGGAAAGATTGGACCTGCATGGTTAGGCTTGCATCTGTTTGGAGTGAGGGACACCTTGATTTAAATTGACATTTGATGTGGAGACAATATTTTCTTTTGGGGGAGAATCTAAAACTACAAATCACTGTTCAAAAATAAGTTTGCATTAAGATTTTTTTCTGAGAGTCACAGTTCTTTGGAAATCTTCAAATCGTGACACAAGCACACCCGTTAAATATTCTTAAAGAAGAGAAATTATACAAAAGTAAAAGTCAAAAGATTTCCAATAGTTTGAGGGAATGTGGAGTGGAAGTTATTATCAGAAGAACCATGATGTTATTGACTGGTGATGTAGGCAAGAGGGCCAAGTGGATTTTTCCTGCTATTGGTTTGTATGTAAACGTAGTTTATACTCGCCGCAACACTACCTCCCAACATCCAATTTAGTTTTTATCAGACATTGAGCCACTACTAACTCCTGGTGACTGAATGGATTAGCCTGCTTCCAAAATAACCTATCAAGAATGACACCCTGAAGTTGTCCAAAATCTATATTTTGGTTTCTTTTGAACCTGTACATCAACTTTTTTGTTTATTGTGTTTTTTTTACTTCACTTTCCTTCCACTTCTCACAGCATAATCACTTTTAGTGCTCCATTGTTTATTTACATCACTGTACCCCAAGTTGTGTTATGTGTTAACAATATGTCTCAAGTGACAGATTCTCAAGAACAATCTTCTTAAGCATTAAGGGCCTGTCCCATTTATGCTATTTTGTAGGCAACTAGGCTGTCGCCACATGGTCGCTGAGGTGTCGCCTGTACGGTCGTGAGTAGTAGTCTTAGTCGCCCAAAGAGTCGTAGCGTCTTTCTCGTTGCCGCTGGATTTTCAGCATGCTTGACTTCTCCTGACCTAGGTGCTGTCATAGGTTGTCGCCAGGTGACGTAGGTTGTCACCGGTGCTGACCGGTGAATTCCATTGACGACTTCTTACGTCAACCGGCGACAGGTACTGGTGACGGAATTGTCTTCAGTTGTCTCCACAGTCGTAGCTTGTCGCTGGTGGACGAAGGTTGACTTTGGTTGTCGTAGGTTGTCGCCTATGTGGTCGTAGGTTGTCGTAGGTGTGGTCATAGGTGGACGTCCTAATGGGTCGCCAGTAGCTTGCCGTAGCTTGACACAGACTAGGTGGTAGGTTGTTGTAGCTTGTCGTAGACATTGTCGTGGGGGAGGGGGTCCGGTCGCTGGTTTTTCGGCAACCTGATACGACTATGATAATCGCCGGCAGTCACCTAAAAAATCGCCTAAGTGGGAAAGGCCCTTTACATTTCCAATGAATCGTCCACTTGTTCACGTGTGATGTCCAGTTTTCACATCCATATGACGTTCAGGTAAAACGGTCTTATTATTTTAGTTGTTATATGAGGCTTTTCATTTTTCATTATCTTATTTGTATACTCAGTTATTGCACTGGGTGGCAGCATTGTGCTAAGATTTGCTCAGTTAAATATTGTCAGCTATAGGAAAGGAATATTGTTAGGGAGTAATTGAGATATTTAATTTGAGAATGCGTTCACTGCAAAGCTGTGTCACTGACCTGGGTCAATTTTCCAAAATCAAATGACAGCAGTTTGCCATTTAGAGCACCTGCTATATAAATACCTGCAGTCAAGATGAGGTACCCAGGTCAGTGCTACCATTGGTTCATTTCCTTTATTTTTAACATTGTTCCCACATCACTTCACTAAAAATTCCCTGATTAGACGTTTAATAGCTAGTCTAGGGTTCAACTCTTTTTAATGTTTTCGGAGATCACGTTACAATCTCCACATAGTTTCATGATGTATATCTCTGTTGACCATAAATATGGCCTCTTCAAAAAATTGGCTTTTTTAAATATTGCTAAAATATTGAAATCCTGGATGTATTGCTTTTATACATCCCAATATTTAAAGTATATTATACTCAGAAAGCACCGCATATTTAAAGTGTATTATACTCGGAAAGCACTTCATATTTGATGTAGCTACCTTTTCCTGATTGATCCAGTTGTTTAAAAGTATGTATATAATGTCTGAAATTATATTCAGTTGACAAACGGAATATTTTATATCATGCATTTCAAAACAATGCATGATATAAAGCGTGCTTTTAATGCTTTTTAGAAGTAAGAGCAAACCGGCAATTTGGAGAAGCCCACCAAGGTGACGAGTTGTTACTGCAGGCTAGAATGGGCCAGTGTTGCAATAAGATATGGTTTGAGCCAAGTGGATGGAAAGAGCTGGGGGGGGTGGTGCAACGTGGAAAACAGAATTAGTTTAAGAAAGGACTGAAAATAAGTGGGCTAGGAATTGGGATTGAATGATAACTTTTCTGCAATTTGTAAGGGGGTGGAAATAGATATATTGAAGAGAAGGAGCTTCCGAGCCTGAGATTGTATTGAAGGTCGAATAGTTGAACCTCTGTAGATTTGTTCTCGGGCCATCAGCTTGCCGACACGTTTGTGGCTGTTGCATTGTGATAGATGTGGTTGTTGGTTAAGAATATTAGGCTTTAGAAGAAAGAGGTGTGAATGTGGACTAGATTTACAATTTATTGATGTGTTCTGCATGAAATCATGCAGGAAATCATCCCTTTATTTATTTTATTGAACACAAATCACAATGTAGGCTTGGATTCAAATTTAATCTTTTCTATTTGGTAATCACTCCACTAGGTGTCACAGTCCATCACATTTTCTTATGAAAGGTAAAATATCAATATTAGAGTTTGAAGTCAAGGGCTCTGGATTTTTATATAATAATTTGAAATCACTGCATCCTTGATTTTGTAATTTCTAATACTATAATGCTGTGGTTTGCATAATTACTGTATTTCGTTGTAGTTTTCACTCTGCAGCACTAGTTATCAGTGTGAATTTTCAAATTTACGGGACAGATGAAAACTGCGTAGCCCATCGGGTCTTTGTAGCTTCTCAGCAAAGCAATCTCATCCATCCTATTTCCCCATCCCTTTTCCCTTGTGGCCCTGCAATTTATTCTCTTTCAAAAGCCCATCAAGAACGTAGTAACGGACCAAGTGCACGAAGCAGAAATATTTCTCCCTTTCCTACATTCTTGGAAACTAATTAGAATTATTTCATAAACATCATTCTGAAAATAAACTTGTTTCACTCTGGTTTTAAATTACAATTTTCTGTCTTGCCCAATTTTATTTTTAAAACAATGTTGCTGTCATGAGTTTAAAATTATCAGTTGGTTAATTCTCAAACTTGCAATTATTGTTGTCAAAATGTCACATTCTCAGGTGACTGACAAGAACACAGGCACCAATTTAAATGAGAACAAAAAACCAACTGTAAAAAAAGTTTATCTTTATGTTTCATCTCCATTTCAATCATCTATGGCCAATACAAGGTATAAACTGGTCTTCAGTGCTGTTGAACTACTGCAGAAACAATGGAATCAAAGGTCGAATTTCACTGCAACATATCTCCTTTAAATAACAAAAGGCACCAGTTTTCTCTCTGAAGAAGTGTCCTAGCCGGAAACGTCATCTGTTCATTTCCTCCCGAGATGCCTGACCAGCTGAAATTCTCCAGCACTATATTTCTTGTTTGAGCGTTTGCAGTTTCTTGTGTTCTCACTTTATTGCTCCACTGGAAAATCTCCTCAAAGTATGCATTCCTCAGTCTTAAAAGGGTCCCGATCTGAAATGTCGTCTGTGCACTCCCTTCACAGCTGCCGCCCAACCTGCTGAGTACCTCCAGCACTTTGGTTTCTGCTCAAGATTCCTGCATCTGCAGTTCCTTGTGCACCAGTTTACTGGTCCTTGTTGGCTTGTGCCACTATATTCTGGGCTCTTTAATCATAGAGGATGACTTCATAGGCAGTTTTGAAAATCAGTCAATTCCAGAATTTGACTGTGAGCAAGACATTATCTTACAGGTGTATCTGTTTTACTTTGTAAAAGTCATTAGCAAAGACTTGTTTGACTTTTGCACCCCAAGATCATCAGATTCAGGAGTGTGTTTCCATATGGAATTATTGTCTGGTTTAATAAAACTCCATTAACAATTGCTTCATTTATTTGCTAAAATGAGCAGTGAACCTGCAGATGATTTCTCTTCGCTGTGCATAGAATCAACTTGCTGGTGACAAATAATCCATCTTCTGGAATAATTTATTCAAAATATCTCGGGTATAAGCAAGCAGATTTGGTACAAATGTACATATTGTCTTATAACTCAGTTAAATGCTGATCTGAAATTTGTTAAACTTTTATGTTTTACTGTACTCTAAGATTAAAATTCATAATCAGCTATTTAACATTGCAGAGCTAAAAATACTTGAATTGAAGTTGTAACTTAAAAAAATATTTGAACCAGCCAGTGTGATTAACATCCTTGTATTCCCAAAATTGATGTTCCTTTTAACTATTGGAATAAACTATCATTCCAATTTTATGTTGCTGTGGTCACTCTTTTAATCGCGAGTTTCAGCAATGCACCCCCAGCCTCTCAATCTTCCATAATAAAAAAATTGTTTTCTCTTTCTGCTCAATCTCTGCAGTTTGAAGCCTTTGCTATAGTCAAAATGAATATATGTTTATTTGATGTGCCTTCTCTGGTACCCGGAAGATAAATATATTAGTTTTCCTGAGCACCCTTCCTATCATCACTTTAATGCATTGTCTCTCAATACTTGGCTGACAGGACATAATCAACTTGAAGCTCAGTGTTTGTATCCCAGTGGATTTGGTGTTGCTTATTCATGGCCAGTGATCTGTGGAGCAGCGGGCCATCTGCTTCAAGTTCTCTGGGGCAAAGGTGTATCGGACCTCCAAACTTCTACTGCTGGTACATTTATCAGTAAATGTCTTTTTTTCAACAAAAGTTGACAAAGTAGGTACAGTTACTCCAGCTGATGTTTATACTGCTTTAGACTTAATCTGTTTTCTAGATAATGGTAATGCATTTCCACTGATAATATTTTACTGACTCCAGACACAGTGTTTGGCATTGAAGGGAGAGTATACTCTTGCTATAGGCAGACCACTGTGCAGTGAGGTTTGGTACTTCTCAAATATCTTCCTCAGGATGCTTGGGTGAATCAGATGAGCTCATATGCATGAGAGTTTCTCTTAGTTTAACATATTGAGTATATTGAGCTCAAAATCAAAAGCAGTTGAAAAAACATCAGCAAAGAATGAAAACTATTTTTTGAATAACTACACTCTGAAATTAACCAACATCCGGGTGTTAGGCTTACCTTTACAGCTTTACTGAAATATTTACGTTAGTCTATTTCCTTTCTTTATTGGTTGATCTTATTCTATCTTTGACAATTGCTGTTAATGGATGTCTTGGATCGGGTCAAGAAGTAGATTTAGGATGCTTTTGGATTTGTAGTGTCTTGACCATGTCCATGCTAACAAAAGAGATTTTTGGTAAGATGTATTAACAATGTTGGGACGAGTGACTGAAATTGAAAGTGAAGCAGTACATTAGAGAGAAACGTGCCTGTTACTCAGTCTTTGCAGAATATAACCAAGGCAATTGTGAAGTGAAAAGTCATATTTGTGCATGGTAGTTAATAAGGAGGCTGTTTAAATACAGGTTGCTGCCACGTTGTGGGAAAATTGTGTTTCTAGAAAAGGGGCCATATTGCAGTTTTCTATAGCACCAAGCCATTTTCTCTGTGCATGCATTAGGAAACACGAGATGAAAAAAATTATGTTGATTTAAAAAAAACATGTTCACACAAATTCCGTATTTCAAATTCCTGGTTAGTGATTGGTAAGGGCTAATTACTATAATCCAACTAGCCATAATAAGGCAGGGGCTCTATATGGGGCAATAATTGGGAGTGAAGTGATCAAATATGTTTATTTGACAACAGGTGCAGCAGGTTTTGGCATTAGTCTTTTATTATCCTTTTAATAGATTATGCATTATAAGTAAAAGTATGTTTAGGCAGTGAGATTTGGTTCTTAAATCATCCAAACCACCTTTGACATATGATTTATACCAAGCAAGGGAAGCTATAGGTATGAATTTGTCCACATCTCTGCTTTATTAAACATGGATTTTTGAGGTATTTGTGATAACAGAAATAAACTTTGGCTTATAGGCTCAGTCTTCATGGTATATGAATCTAGCTCAGTTATGAATAAGCCGCAAGCTGTATATCAGACTTGCATTAACTTGAATTAAAATTTATAAAACTTAAATAATAGTTTTATATGCTTCATTTATATGTATCTGGTTTGAGGAATGGTTCAAATTAGCACGTGTTTTTATAGAACAATTTCCTTTGTCAATTTGATTATATGGAATTGAAATCTTTGTGTGCCGTGGTAATCTCTTATTAAAATAAATCTGTGGTTAATTGGCCAGGAAAGGTATTCATGATTATTGCAAAGATTTGTTGTTTCATCCTCTTTCAACAACCCCCCCCCCCCCCCGCTGAGGAATAAGTGTATTTTTCAGAGACATTACAGTGATTAATGGGACTTTAAAAGGCAATGACATTGGTATTTACAATGATTATAAAAGTTACATAATTGTAACTATTTATCACCATGTCAGCTTTTAGAGTTGGGTCAAGGTTTATAAAATCTGTGTCTGTTAAAAATGGAAGGACATTTATTGTTCAGTTTCTTTGGCATTTCATCACACTTCAGCAGGAGTTTATCATCTTTATCTCAAAGTGACCATATCCCTGCTTTGATTCTCTTATCCATACTGATCGATTTCAAGATCAGCTTATTGTCTCATGTACAATTAAGGTACAGTGAAATTTGAGTCGCCATACTAAGTGCAAAGCAACAAGACTCACAGCCACATAAAATAAAAGTTAACATAAACATCCACTACAGCGGCTCCCCACATTCCTCACTGTGATGGAAGGTAATCTTCTCCCTCTTTATTGGGAGGCTGTCGAACTATCTGTCGGGGTGATCGAAACTCCCTCGTTGGGACGATTGAAACTCTCCGCGGCTTGGAACACCCGAATCGATCTCCAACCTGGGAACGCGGGCTCCAAGATGTTAAAAGTCCACAGGCCCGCGGTTGAAGTTCTCCACAATCGATCCCCGGCAAAGGGATCGCAAACTCCACAACGGTAAGTCCGTGCTGCGCCCACGGTTGAAGCGCTGGGTCTGTCTCCGGGAACGGCAGCACCACTCAACTATTGAAAGAGAGTCAAGAGTCAAGATGGTAGGAGTGAAATGAGAATGTGGCCGCGATGGTGTGAGTGCTTAATGATACTGGTTGCCTTTTTGAGGCAGCACTTCCTTTTGATGTCTTTCATGGTGTGGAGGCCAGTACCTATGATGGACAGGGCAGTGCTCACCACTTTTGTAATATCCTTTATTCCTGGATATTTGCATTGTGGAATCATGCTGTGATGCAACCATTATGCTCTCTACAGTACACATGTGGAAGTTTGACTGTATTCATCGACATACCAATTCTCCTCAATCTGCTAAGGAAGTAAAGGTGTGATGGTTTTCTTTATGATTGCTTCAATGTGCATAGGCCAGTATTTAATGCCCAACCATGATTACCCTGAAATCATGGGG
Organism: Okamejei kenojei; assembly: GCA_035221665.1. Classification (NCBI taxonomy): domain Eukaryota; kingdom Metazoa; phylum Chordata; class Chondrichthyes; order Rajiformes; family Rajidae; genus Okamejei; species Okamejei kenojei. The sequence goes on along the minus strand of CM069151.1, from coordinate 32,632,399 downwards.
GTGGATCATCTTGTACAATTACAATCTTTTGTACAGTGAAGTTCCTCCCAAAATACTGTTCGCAAGTGAAGAATATTTGTGATTTGGAGATGATCTCAGAAATAAGGAAATGTATTTAATAGATTTCTGGCTTTCATTTATACCCTGTAAGAATAAAATGTGTTCTCATTTTATTTCTTCCCATTTATCTAAGGAAACACAGACTGTTTTCTTAGTGGAATCAGCTATGCTAAACCCTATGATTAACTCAGTACCAATATTTATTTATTCTATCTGCTATCTAATCTTGCATTTTGTTTGGGTTGCACGTTTTATCATTTTGTTACCACATGGCTTTTATCTAAAGTGGAAATGAACATGATTACCTTCACAGTTTTACAAAGTGTTTTCTTTTTATGACATTTGCTTGCTCAGCTTCATTACCCAGCACCTTGTCAAACAGGCAAAAGCATGTGCAGGAAATATAAACTAAAAAAAGAAAATGCTCAAAATATTCAGCAGGCATAGCAACAAGTATGGAGGGACAAACATAGTGAATGTTTCGTGGTGATGATGTTTCATTAGAATCAGCAAAAGGTGAATTGCAGAGAAGAGGGTTGATTTGAAGAGGGATGCTTCTAATAGAGTGGAGACCAAGAGAAAAGGGAGAAGCAGATTGGTGTTGATAGAGAGAGGGTGACAAAGGCTAGATAATGCAATTATACTGTCTAGAGGAGGGTGTGAAAAGTAGAATGAAAACAGGATGGAGCAATATTGAAATTCAGTAAATCTGAAATGCCAAGGGTAATGAGTTTGTATTTAAAATAGTAGCTAAAGTGTACAAAACTCATTGAATGAAGTTTTGTACATGAATTAAATTATTTTAATATTGGAAACAATTTGAGGAGTTGTATGTCTGGAGACTGATGGAGGGAGGGAGGGTGTCGGGGTGGGGCTGACAGTATTTGATTTGGGATATTTACCAGAAAATTCTGATGTCTGTTTTGGAGAGACTTTGAGGCTTTATATGTTAAAAAATAATGTTCTGGTCAGACAATACATTAGCAGAACAATGTTTAAAACACCAATAATAGAGAACAATGAAAGGGATTGTTATTTGCTTATAAAGAGCCCCCTGCGCGCCCTGTTTTAGTTGACAATTGGGTCACTGTCAAAGACACAAGTTGGCTCTTTACGTTACATTGATGCATGTATTTCTAAAGATTTTATGGAATAGATACATTACTTAATATAATACTTAATATTAAAATCAAAACATGTAGATAATCTACTAAAAATTACAAGGATGGTCAGCAATGCATTTGAGAATATCTCAGTAAATTAAGAAGTCGAACCAAGGAACAGGCGATGCTGGTTTACACAAAGACACAGTGCTGGAGTAACTCAGCGGGTCAGGCAGCATCTCTGGAGAACATGCACAGGTGATGTTTTGGGTCGGTATCTCCCCCACCCCCCCCCCCCCCCAATTCTATCCATGTTCTCCAGAGATGCTACCTGATCCGCTGAGTAGCTCCAGCACTTTTGTGTCCTTCTCACTAAATTAACTCCTACAGCACATTTCACACAGTAGAAGTAAACTTCAACTTCACCCTCTAGGTATAATCTGGATCACCCATCTATTCTAATATCTACCACATTTCATGATGCTTCATTTGTGTTATTCCAGAAATAACATTTGTTCCTGTAATTTTGTCTTTGAGTCCTAACAAAGTTGTTTGTGCAATGATTTATGTTTTTATGTTATTATCTAAATGCTTTGTAATTTGTTTGAAAAAATCTGGTCAATATTTGTATTTTTTCCAAGTGGTTATTTTAATATTTGAGATATTAAAATATTATAGAAAATGGGATTAAGTTACTGTGCAGACAGCAACTTTTTAAGTAGTAATGTCCTGTAGAGAGATCTACGAAGGTAACTGACTTAAGTTAGAGACCTGCTTTAAGTTCTTTCCTTTTATTTACTTCATGGCATCTGCCAATAATTTAATGCCTACAAATAAAGGTCTGTGTAGTCATGAAATCCACAGTGCAGCTAACAAGAAATATAATTCCAAAACTAGAATTTTGTTAGCTGCCTACAGTTTTTGTTACTTCTATCCTTTCGGTTGATGATATCCCATGATACAATCCATTTTTTTTACATTACATTACCTTTAAAGCTCAAGCATGTTTTGTTGTTTGCAGTTCCTGTAATTCGTCATCAATATATCAGAATTGCTTAACAAAAACATTTATTCACTTATTCTAATTAATACTGTATCGTGCTTTTCATCTTTTTAAAAACAATGGTGCTAGTTTCTTTACAGTGTTAGCTCATTCCATCTTTTTTTTCTCAAATAGCGATGTGGAATTCTCGCTGCTGCCGCAATGAGCAAGATTCAGTGTAAAGGGAATTTCATTTTAATTAAAATTAAAAATTAAATGTCATCCTTCAAAGATACAAATTCCAAATATTGGCTTCTTTTTTTCCTCTTCCAAATCCTCATCAAACTGGGTTGACATGGATTTAAATTCAGCATAATCTGTTGATTAACTTTTCAACAGCTCTTTAATATCCTGATCATTGGGACGCTGTGTTAAATTGAAGTACATTATGTTTGTGAACTATGATCAAATGCAGATCGGAGCAGAGTAGATAATCCTTGCCTGGATGACACTGAAACTCAAGCAGCACATTTTACATAATTTTATGACAAAACATTCCTCTTTCAACATCATGTCAAATGGTTTCAAAGTAACATGTAATGTTTTCAAAGAGCATTTCAAATGCTCAGACTACCAAACTTATTTAAAATGAAGATCATAAGGAAAGCGATATAATCAGGTTTTCTATTTGCTAATTATGCTCCTTGTATTTGCATTGCACCTTTGACATAGTAAAACCTCCCAAAACAATTAGTAACCATGGTCAGTTAAAAATTGATACTGAGTCCAGCATTTAGCTTTTGGAAGAGATGGTCACAATCTTTGACCATCAAAGTAAGGCTTTGATGATTATCTTAAAGGATGTTATATCAGTAGGGAATTCTAGGGTAGACACAAAATGTTGGAGTAACTCAGAGGGACAGGCTGCATCTCTGGATAGAAGGAATGTGTGATGTTTCGGGTCGAGACCCTTCGTCAGACCTATGGCTTAGGAATAAAGTAGATGAACACATGATCATTACTGCTACAGTGACTTAATGGATACTGGAGATGACAAGTATGGAGGACCTCACAGATGTTCAAAGTTTGTAGGAATTGTAAAGATGACGTGATGTTGTTAAAGGATTAGAAAACGGATGCAAAATGTTAGAATTAGACACGATGAACCAGGAGGCCATGTAAGTCACACGCATAAGGATGAGGGGTGAGCAGGATTTGATGCATATTAACACACCACATTAAATGAGCAAATGTTTATGTCAAGCAGAAAATATGGGTGCCCAGTAAATAATTAATTCTAGAAGTAGAAATGTGGGCAATGGCTGTGAGAGTTGGGTGGAACACATCTATGGTAACAAGGTTGCAAATCGTCAGGCTCTGCTTAAGAGAATTGCTTAGGAGAGAGACTAAAGGGTCTGTCCCACTTGGGCGTCATTTACGCAGCGTCCTGAAAATTGTTTGGCGCGTCGTGACGCGTGCATGGCCCGTGGTGAGGTGTGGTGGCGTATGCACTAACGCGCGACGTCCCAGGAATTTGCAGTGCTCAAATTCCTCGCGCGATGTATCCCTTGCACCCGCTGACGTACTGATGGCGTACGTTGATGTACTGACAGCGTACATGTAGCGCATGGTGACGCATAGTTACGCATGGTGAAGCATGAACATTGCCTATGCTAATTTATTATGCGTCACCGTGCGTCAACGTCTGTAACCATGCGCCGCTCATATGCCGTTGGCGCGCCATTTGCGTGTCATTTGAGAACCGCACCACGTGACCGCCCGGGTATAGAGCGCGTGTAGTTTTGAACAATTTTCACCATAGTATCTTTGATTTTCACTGAGAAAATCCTTGCCACGGAGATCGGACTAAGTACAAACGACATCGCAAACGGCTCCCAAAAGAAGCAGGGCCCTCGAGCATTTGGCGCACGACTGTCGTGCTGCTTGACGATTTTCGCGCGACAGTCACTACCGGCCTATCGCGTAAATGACAGGCAAATGACGCCCAAATGGGACAGGCCCTCGAGTCATGAAAAAGGACATGCACGCCAGGGAGACAAAGGCAATCAACTTCTGTCTTTCCAAATTAGGAAATCTTTTAAATGCTGGTCATTGGACTAGTGTTGTCAAGAACCTACATGTGGAGGACACAAAAGAAGCAGGAATGCTAAAGCTGAGCTTTGCCAAGGTACACAGAAGTCAATTCCCTTGTCCATAACTGGCTTCAATTAGACATAACAATGGAATTGGCCACGGTAATTCTACTCAGCTGGATATTTTAGAGGTGATGTCTGATGAAGTTGGTTCTGGTCAACTAGATCAAGGAAAGATATTTATTCCTGGTCACAGTCACATGAAATGTCATTTGTGATAGTGGCCATTTCATTTCTGGGCAGAGATAGAAGCCTGATTATAGAGGAATGATGGGTGTAGTGGGAAAGAACTTGGGTGATGGCATGTCAAAACACTCTGGGATATTGCAAATGGAACAATTGTTTACAAGAAAGAAGAAGCGATTTGAGAAAGGCGATGATGACAGACTTGAAGAGTAGACTTCATAAAGAGAGGGAACTGTTGTCAACTAGCCCACTAACTAATTAACATGGGTTTTTAGCATTGGATCATCGAGCAGGGAAGGGAGTAGTGAACAAGTGAATAATATCCAGAAAAGTTGTGATTTTGGTGCCAAAGAAACAGAATATTCAGGTAGTATTAACAAGGGGGCGAGGGCAAGAGAGGAAAACGAGATTGATCCCTGGGATGGCGGGACTGTCATATGAGGAAAGATTGAAAAGACTAGGGGGTACACAAAAAGCTGGAGAAACTCAGCGGGTGCAGCAGCATCTAAGGAGCGAAGGAGATAGGCGACGTTTCGGGTCGAGACCCTTCTTCAGACCCCGTTTCGGGTCGAGACCCTTGTATTCACTGGAGTATGAGGGGGAATCTTATAGAAACATATAAATTTATAAAAGGACTGGACAAGCTCGATGCAGGAAAATTGTTCCCAATGTTGGGCAAGTCCAGAACCAGAGGCCACAGTCTTAGAATAAAGGGGAGGTGATTTAAGACTGAGGTGAGAAAAAGAGAGTTGTGAATTTATGGAATTCCCTGTCACAGAGGGCAGTGGGTTCTAAGTCACTGGATGGATTTAAGAGAGTTAGATAGAGCTCTAGGAGCTAATGGAGTCAAGGGATATGGGGGGAAGGCAGGCACAGGTTATTGATAGGGGATGATCACAATGAATGGTGGTGCTGGCTCGAATGGCCTCCTCCTGCACCTATTTTCTATGTTTCTAAAACAGCACAGGTGGGCATATTTGTCACAAGCATTGAAAATTATGAGTTCCTTGTACTGAAAGTAAACCGTTTTTCAGTGCAAAGAAGTTGCATCTGTTTGGCTGTTATTACATATTTTTACTTGAGTTGGCAACAGTGAAAAGCATTAATGTGGAATTTGGTTAAATGCACTGTTGTAACTTCTAGGCTGTGGGCCGAGCATCAAAAATGTGTCTAGAAATCAACTTTCGTGACCCATGTCCCGAAACTACATGAAATTTTGCACAGATTTAGATAAAATATAATTGAGAAGGAAGTCATAACTCGTCAGTGCCAAAAGTTGCACATTAATTAATTAAACTAATTAGAAAAAGAGATTGTAAAAGTAAGTGCCATCTAGTGTCCAATGCCCATATTACACCATGGGGAGCCTGTTTCCGTGTTGCAGTCTGTTTAAACCATATTATTATACCGTGTGTGTGTGTGTGAGTGTATATGATGTGAATATGACTAATCATATATAATTATGTATAATTATAAAAATAATATAATTGTGAGTGTGTTTTTTGAATGAGACTGCTGCAGAGGTCCGGCTCCTGAACCCGCCTAATTAATAGGTAAGGGCAGATCCTATGCGTTCCCCCATTTACTGAACCCCACTGACTGCCAGTGTGCCTAGTGGGGGTCACGGCCATAGTGGGACTGGGGCAGTGCCATGCTGGGGGAAGGCTAAGGCATCTTCCACTGACAGGAAAATCCCTAACCCTAACTCGCCCCCTTCCAGAGCTGCTCACAGCTGGAGCTGGAGCGGCTGCGGGCTCCTTACGTGTGGCCCCGCAGTGCATCCACCTCGGCCAGCATGCCGTTCTCGATCATCGTGGTGATGTTGGTGGGTAGCAGCACTGCCCTGCACGCCGCCCGAGCTGCCTTCAGCATCACCATAGCACTGGTTCCGTCAGTCCGCTCGCTGCAACAACGGCCTACCGACAGCCCGACCGACACCTCACAGCACCCACCGGCGGCCCGGCCACTCACCATCCACCGGCGGCCCGGCCACTCACCATCCACCGGCGGCCCGGCCTCTCTCACGACCCACCGGCGACACAGCGTCTCTCACCACCCACCGCCGACCTGGCCTGGCCGACTACTCTCACGACCCACCGGCGGCCCTGCCACTCTCACCACCCACCGGCGGCCCGGCCACTCTCACCACCCACCGGCGGCCCAACGGACCGACAGCCCGACCGATCCTCCACAGCATCCATCGGCCTACCGACAAGCCCGACCAACCAACTGGGTCTGACGCTGACCTTGACCCTGACCCTAACCCTAATCCTAATCCTAACCCTGGCTCTACATTTGTTATTTATCATTTTTATTTAACATTTCACATCATAACTTTATAAAGATAAATCAATTGAAAAACAAAATGATCAGCAAGGTTAGCATTATCTTTATTCCTTGGAAACCCTGTTATTGTTTTGATGTAATGAGGAGACAGCCATGATCCCAGCGTCCTCGCTGCCTAGCGACTGTAAAACCAAGCGCTGCAATGGTCAATTTATGTCCGACCTCAATTTCAACTGTGCATTGATTGGAGAATTATTACTCGGAAAATTGGAAGTTTTTCTCATATTTAATAAAAATGTGCAGGTTTTGGTCTTGACGAGTTTCAGGTATGATTTATATAATGTTCTTACACAATATGTTAAAAATTCAGGTGGTTCTGTGAATTGGGTCACGAACTTGAACGAAAAAGCTCCTCGGCCCATAGCCTATTCAGATTTAAAAACCTAATGTGATATTAATGTAACACATGGGTCAGGATTCAGGGTCTGCAGTGGGAAGAGAAGAGCCAACCTCCATTTAATTGCATGGCTGATAAGATGCTAAAGATGTTTTTTAGATGTTATGCATTTCATGATAAAGTAGGAAATTCCAAACGTTTTCTGTGAAAGAAAGTGGTTTAATTACCTTATTTACTTCAACAAGAGAATTATAGAATTAGCAACATTGCAGGGGGGTTTCCCCCAGTATTAAAATTGAAGTTGGACTCTCCAATCGGGATGAACACTTTCCCCAAATGTGGTGGAAATTTGCAACTTACTATCCTAAACATTTGGAGCTGGGTCTGGTAATTGTTTCCAAGCTGGAGATGAAGAAAAGGCGGTTTATATTAAACGTATGCAATTTAGAGATTATAAAATGTAGCATTTAAATGAGAATAGATTAACAAATCCTGTGGTGTAATCTGAAATAACAGGTTATTGCTAAATACTACACTATTTTCTAAAAATATAGTCTTGGCAAGATAACTTTTGTAAAGCAAATATACTGTGGATTGATCTGCAGTGTATGTCATTGTCCAGTGAGCGAATAGTGTGCCTATAGTTTTTCGAATTCAAGTAATTTTCCAGTTTTCCGAAGTAAGGAAAACATTTTTAAGTTGCCTTTTGAGTTGACCAAAGTAATATTTATCTATTATATACTTATTAAAACTCTGATCTTGTACATGTGCATATGTGTGTGTATATGTGGTTGTCTTTACATCTTTGCAAAAACACTACGCGGTTACATTTTTACATATTCTGATTGACATTTTTCCCCTTGAGGCAGAGACCATCTTCACTGAACATTTTATGCTTTATTTCTCGACCTATTACTGATTAAATGTAAGTAAGCAGTTTAAAAACATCAAAAGACTTTGAATTTAAAACAACCAGCTATCACTGATGACTTCACAATGGCTTGGCTAGCAGTGATCAGCTTCACTGAAGATGTCATCCTATATTTGACGCAATTCGCGATTAAGGTTTTAAAAATGCCAACTTTAACAAGATTTTTTACATATTCTGATTGACATTTTTCCCCTCTAGGCAGAGATCACCTTCACTGAACATGCTATTGCTTTATTTCTTGACATATTACTGATTAAAGTTTTTTTTAAATCAAAAGACTTTGAATTTAAAACGACTAGCTTCAACTGATGATGTCACAATGACTTGGTTAGCAGTGACGACACAGGAACACTCTGAACTTTTCACCTCACAGGAGGGGATGGGGGAATTGCTATTGCAACACGCAGGAGAAGTGCAATTGGAATTTTTTTTCAAGTTCACTGCTCAGGGATGCAGGGGAGTACTAGAATCTTAAGTTCGGGAATGGCCTGAGTTGGAGGACCATGCCTCCTGTGGGGGCTACGGGTAGGGAACGGGTGCGTTGGAGCAGATAGGGGGTGGGAAGGAGGGGGGTAGAGGGAGAGGAGGGCGTGGGGAGGATGGGGATAGAGGGAGGTGAGAGGGGTTAGAGGGAGAGGAGGGGGTAGGGAGGGGAGAGGGGTTATGGAGGGAGTGACTGAGGGTAGGGGAAAGGAGAAGTGAGGGAAGGAGGAGGAGAGGGGAAAGACGAGGGAGGGTGAAGAGGAGGGGGAGGGAGTGCTGGGGATGAAGGAATTGGGGAGGATAGGGTAGGAATAGAGGTAGGAAGAGGGATGGCGAGGCGCAGTTGGGGAGGGTTGCTGTGACGCGCGTCACAACGGGGATCTCTGGCGTCACAAAGGGAACCCGTCAGTCGCGCCTGCTCAGTTGTGGGCTATGGGTGAGTGGTGGAATATTGTATTGGGAGAACGGGGCCCAATGAGTCCCACTTGGTCTAGTAGATCTATAAAAGTTTGCAACATTTATTACCACTCTAGTAAGATGCAATATTTTTTATTAATTCAGAGTTCTAAGTTTAGTGTTTGTTGAAATGGATAATACTTTAGATGAGCAAATTTAAATCAAGCACTAAAACTTCTCTTTTTGCTACAATTGCCTGCAATTGGGGTTTTATAGAAACATAGAAATTAGGTGCAGGAGTAGGCCATTCGGCCCTTTGAGCCTGTACCGCCATTCAATATGATCATGGCTGATCATCCAACTCAGTATCCCGTACCTGCCTTCTCTCCATACCCTCTGATCCCCTTAGCCACAAGGGCCACATCTAACTCCCTCTTAAATATAGCCAATGAACTGGCCTCCACTACCCTCTGTGGCAGAGAGTTCCAGAGACCCACCACTCTGTGTGTGAAAAAAGTCCTTCTCATCTCGGTCCTAAAGGATTTCCCCCTTATCCTTAAGCTGTGAACCCTTGTCCTGGACCTCCCCAACATCGGGAACAATCTTCCTGCATCTAGCCTGTCCAACCCCTTAAGAATTTTGTAAGTTTTTATAGCAGCATTTATGTATTGGTGTTTGGATCATCGCCAATGGTTTTCCTGCCAGCAGATGATCCACCTTATCCAGTACTGGTTCAATTTACAATACGCTTGGCTTGGTTCATGTTTTTGATCAAATAGCCATAACTACAAATTAATTCTTTCCTCACCCCCATCCTTCCCCTGTTTCCACTGTACATGAGCTTGTTATGGTCAAAAACTTAAATGAACGGAGCTGAGTTGCAAATGGTGATTGGAAAGAAATGGCAGTGGAAAAAAAATGTTTATGGGTAATAGAAGACTGTAAAGTCCCAATTGAAGAACAGCCGCTCATTTCAAAGATACTTGTAAGAAGACATTTTTTTCCCCCTGGTGTCATTAATTGCCTAATTGTGGATGTTTTTCATGCACAAATAAAGAAAATTGGCAATTGCAGTGCTGGAGGATCGATTTGAGATATATGTACCACATGGGTAGCAGTTGTGTGTCAAAACACAGCAGTCTCACTATTGAATCAGAATGCTAATGGTTTATGTTATGACTTTAGTGCCATGTCCACATAATCCACATTCACATGTCTGTACAGTGCTGATGGCATATTGTAGTGTTGGTGGTAAGTTTTATTTTCTCCCCCTTAAAAATGACTATGCTACAGAGATCTTTAATTTGATTTCTTACTATGTAAAGTGAATCAATTATGACTCATTTTTAGAAAAAAAAGACTATTTGAGAACTTGAGCAATGAGGTGTAGATGAATTGCAACAAACTCGGAGAATCAAAGTGAACAGAGGACGAACAATGGAGGAGTGAATGCAGTCTGGTAATGCATCATTGTTTGTCAATCCATAATAGACAGAATGGAATTTGGTTATGATTAGTTGACAAATGCCTTTTTCTAGATTGGCCCTACAATTACTTAAGTCAATTGAGAGCTCTAATTTGATGGTAGTAATTGTTGTGAATTATTACAAATTATGTTAATTGCATAATGTAAGCATTTGAGTGCTTCATTTTGTATTTTAACTTGCTTCAAGTTGTGCAATAATGTTGAATGTAATTAAAATGTTGTCCACATTTTTGCTTGCACCTTCAGATCACCACCCTGGTGGCACTTCAACTGTTGACCCAAGTTGGCCATGATGATCAGCTGGATGGGCCCAAGTATAAATGCACAGCAAGTCTTGATTTCATCAGAGCAATTGCCAGGTATGCAATGTTGTTTTCCATTGCTGAAGCATAAAGATTTAAAAGAAAGCTATGGATCATGTGTATACAAGGTACATTAGTGTATTACGGCTTTAAAAGCATAGAATGCTGGAGATGCTAATCAGGTTAAATAACATCTGTGGAGAGGAGAATAGCTAATATTTCAGGCCAATTACCTTTCATGAGGAAAAAGATAAGTTAGAAACCTAGTTGTAGAGAAGAGCGAGAAATGTAGAGAACAAAGTGAATATCTGTGATATTAGGTGATGGGAGAATCTCAAGACTGATCATACAGCTGCATGAAGAGACCAGCTGTACGTCCACCCACCCCATCAGGCACCTGCTGCTCCATCTGACAAAGGGTTTGTGGTTCACACTTTGGCCTCATCATTTACTTTGGATCCCACAAAATTAGAATTAAATCAAGTTAGCCTCGAAAACTGACACGAAGAAGACCTGCTGTTTCTTGAGATTACTTTGGACTTTGTAGGAACTGTGTGAGAGATCAGAGCAGAAATGGTTTGGAGAATTAAAGTGATGGGCAACTGGAAACTAGATCACGCCTGCACGTGGAATAGAGGTGTTCAGCAAAATAGTGACACGATCTGCTTTTGGTTTCTCCAGTGTAGAGGACACTGCATTGTAAGCTCCAAATGTAGTCACTGAATTCGAAGATGCACATGCAAATTACTGTGTCACTTGGAAGTAATGTGTTGGGTCCCTGGATGATGAAAAAGGAAAGGGAAAAAGATCACGTGTTACATATTTCGCTGATGTATGGGAAGATGCTGTTGTGATGAGCGCTGGCTGTTGGTGGAGATCGAAGAGAGAATCAGTAGATTATGGAGTGATTGCTTCGTTGAAGTGCAAGGAGGGGAAGAAGCGTCTTGTGGCATCTTGATTAATTACATTTCAGGGAATGATCTGTTGAATGTAAAAGCTGGTGAATTGGAAGGCAAGGATCAGGGAACCCTTATCCTTCCTCATGGAAGGGGAAGGTCCGTGGGCGTAAGTTGCAAATGAAGCAGATGTAATTGGGAGCCATGCCAACTTTGGAGCAAAAGCCATAGTAAAGGAAAGAAGAAGATATCTTGGGTATGAATTGGAGTCCCCACATGATTCAGGGAGGGGAGGAGGTATGATCAAGAGAGGTGTGGGAGTTTTGGGGCATGCATGAATATTTGGTTTAAAGATTGTACGCATGTAGCTGTTTGACTTAAACTCGCAAACGATTTTGTAATAAATTAATAACAAAAACTACACGTGGCATTTTGGAACATATTAAACATATATATTTGATGCTCCCAGTAAGGTTTCTGTTTATGCAGAGCACATTGCATGCTAAAGTAGGAGGGGATGTTATACTTTGATACCTTGTGTCTACTGTTTTTAAGTCATTTCAGATATCCCTTCTGTCAGCATTATATACAATATGTAGGCGGGTATGTTTCGAGCTCTCCTTCCCCCAAAATGGAACATGGATAGAGTTCCCCTAGTGCTCGCCTTTCACCACATCAGCCTCTTCCAACCTATCATTCTCTGACATTTCAATCACCTTTAATGTGACATTAACTAGACTCTTAACGAGTCACATCTTCCCATCCCCATCTCTTTCCACCTTCAAAGACCATTCCCTCCACAACACCTCCGTTCACTCATTCATTCCCACCCAAACCATCCCTTCCCCAGGTACTTTCCACTGCAACCGCAGCAGATGTAACATCTATCTCTATACCTCTCTTGCCCAGCAGTGCTTCTGGTGAGACGAAGGTTCATGTACACCTCCTCTAACCTCATTTACTGTATCTGGTGTTTTTTTTTAAATTTTAATTTTCTTTATTAGAAGTACTGTACATTACAATGATATAAACCAATAATAACATAATACATTTCCTGTGCCACTTCTTATTTTAAACTTTAAGAAAAAGAAGAATAGAGAAAGTTAGATAAGATAGTAAGTGTGTGAGAGAGTGATCAGGAAGAACCCGTAGAAGCGTAAGACACAAGAAAGAATAAAAAAGAAAACCAAAGGAGAAGAAAGAAAAAAAAATAGAAGATAGAAAATATAAGAAAGTAAAATAAGATAAGATAAAAAGGGATGTACCTACTTTGTATCTTTACACACCCCTCACCAGGTCCTGATACCATTTATTTTCAGAGTTGTGTTGCACCCTGTATCTGGTGTTCTTGATGTGACATCCTGTACATGAACGAGACTAAACATAGACTGGGTGACAGTTATGCCGAACACCTCCTGGTTCTCCATTTGTTAATCATTCAACTTCCCTTCCCATTCCCATACTGACCTTCTGTCCTGGGCCGCCTCCTTTGCCAGAGGGAGGCCCCATGCAAACTGGAGGAACAGCGTCTCGTATTCCACTAGGGTGTAGCATACAACACTATGGTACGAACGTTGAAGAAGGTTCTCAATCCAAAACGTCACACATTCCTTCTCTCCAGAGATTCTGCCTGTCCCGCTGAGTTACTCCAGCATTTTGTGTCTATCTTCAATATGAATATTGAATTCTCCAATTTAGGGTAACTGATAATTCCTTTCTCTTCTTTCTCCGCCTCCCCATTCCCCATCTCCCCATGTCCCACCTAGACATGGTTATATTTCTCCCCTCCCACTTGCATTTTTTCCTCTAGCTTCACAATTTGCAACTCTTCAATCCTTTTGTCCCACACCTTCTGTCTTTTCATTTCTCGTTTTTGTCCAACCATCTCCCTCTCAACACCCCACTCACCTATGTACATCTGTTACTGAATTCTGACATTAGCACTTGAAATTCTATCCATTGAAATATTACTCATTCTGAAGAAGGGCCCTGACCTGAAACATCATCTTTCCATGTTCACCAGAGATGCTGCCTGACCCGTTGAGTTACTCCAGCAGTTTGCGTCACTTCCTGGTTCATAATCTGAATTGCTCAGTAACAGATTTTCCAGTCTGATAGCAAGGCAGTTATCGCTCTGTTCTTGCATGTCCCTGAACCCCTGTAGAAGTGTTCATGCCACATATAATCACCACAGGCTTCAGAGTAGAGTCCATAGAAAGTCTGTGGGCCAAGACAACAAACGGCTGATCCCTTTCAGTGACAATTGATTGTTCAGTCTGTTCCATTAACATTGGCATACGTAATGCTTCCACGGCTGTGAAAGATTTCAAGTGCTAATATCAGAAGCTGTTGACTGATACCTGGCACAAACCAGGTGTTCTCGAGAGAACATAAATATTTGCTTGGACTTATCTTGCAAACTGATGAAATGTAAATTGTATCTACATAATGCCCAATTATGGACTTTTTCAAATTTTCTGTAATGTTATTACTACTAAGTCTAATTATGTGGTCATGGCTTGCAGGGTGAAGCTAAATTTCATGTTGTGTCATATTAGAAAAGAGAAATATGGTTCATTTTACCCTTGTAATAGAATTTCCAACTTGTGTGTTTTGGTTGATATTAACCCTTTGTGTGAAGCAGAAGCATACATTTACATTTTATTTTAAAGTAATATAATCAATTGTTACAAACATTTATTTAATCTCATTTGAATAATACTCAATAATGGTAATTTCAATGTTTGGCCAACTTTTTGTACTATTCCACGATTGTTCTTTATTAGACCAATAACATAGGAGAAAATGTTTATAAATATTATTCCTATACTTCGATTCGTCATCAGAAAGTGGGTGAGCATTTTCTCAGTTGGAAGTTGAAAGAAAAGGGTTGTGATGCATGGAATGTGTACAGAAACACAAATTTTGAAAACTACTTTGAAATGACTGTCATCATCTACTTTAAGAGATGTTCAAGGCAGAAGACTATATTATCAGTATCTTGAGTATTTGCTAAATAAAATGGGCAAATGTGAAAATACCTTTCACTGAGTAGTTGGACGTTCTGGATGCAGCACCCTGGAAATCAGATCAAGATCAAGATACATTTATTTGTCACATGTACCAATTGGTACAGTGAAATGTGTGGTCGCCATACAGCCATATGAATAATAAAGAACACAGAACACGATAGTTTTTAAACACAGACATCCCCACACAGCGGGGATCAAAGTTTCCCACTGTGAGGGAAGGCTCCGACATTCAGTCATCCCCCTCCGTTGTCCTCCCATGGGCGGTGGGGGGTCCCGAAATTCCAGGTGTTTAAAATCTTGCTGTTTTATTAGTGGAGAATCAGAGCTAAATTGTTAAGTATCTTTTGCAGATATTCTTGAATAAAATTTTTAAAACTTTGTGGTCAGGCAGAGGAAGACATAATTGGCATAGGCATTGAAGTGAGTTCTAACCATATTTAACATAGTCATGCGGTTTATCAGAATATTGAAGTTGTGAAGCAGTGTTGCCTAGGGCAGCTTATACTTTGCATGCACAAATTCATCTGAGGACTCCCTACAAGGACATTTGCTGCCTCTTCTTCCTTCAATGCAATTTCTCTTGCCCTCTCCCCCAACATTATTCCTTTTGGCTGATCCCTCTCCTTGGATCAGTGATTCCATGCTTAGCCGGAATGTCGGCAAGCATACAATTTCTCTATGTGCAGGAGCTGTGGAATATTACTGAGGTGCTTTGATTTAAGGGCGTTGTTCTGAATTGATCATTTGAATAAATAACATTCTGGTGTTACATGAAGACTACGGATGAAGATGACCGTATAGCTAAAACATGGATCAACTATAGGTAATATTCATGCACAATTTGAGATTTTTAATGTGGGCATGTTTTAATTATTGTGATCATTGCAGAATTTACAAGATAAATCATGTGAAATTATGAATTTAATAATCATTTCTTTTTTTTTCTTTCTAGGACTGTAAATTTTGATATTGTCAGGTACTTATATGATTTCTTATGAGACCAGATGCACGACCATATGGATACTGTGAGCAATGATCAATGCTTTTGCACCATTTCATACTGATCTATCTACTCCACTGATAAGTGGCAGAGGCATTTTGGCTCGATTGGATTTGCCCAAGCAGGTGCTGGCACAGTTTGAGATCTGATGAAAATATCTTGATTGGTCAGAATGGATATTTAGATTGAACTATTTACCACGAACTCTTCAGTGTTTTGGAGCTATGTGTTAATTATTGACAGCAGGAACTCAATACAATCTGTTCCAATCTAATAACATCATTTTAACACAAAAGCTGTCAGAAATGTATTTACTTGCAATTATTTTCCTCCATGTTGTTCTTTCCTTGGAATCTTGTACACATTTATTTGTGGCTAATCTTTCATTTTTAGTTGTCTCCTGTAAATTGTACACACCCTGCTCCTGGGACAGTTTGTGATTGTTGTTCATGCTGAGAGCAAATTACTTCTATTTTCTCGACAAAAATAAATAAATATTACTGTCATAATTGTGTCCTCTCGATATTCATTTTGTTAATTGTTTGAAGCGTTAACCCAAATGTTTTTTCGTCTTTGATACAGTAAGTTAGTATTTCGCTCATTCAAATACATGTTGAAGATATCCTATGGGAATTCTCTTATTGGCCTAGTCAGTTGCTGATGATTAATTTGCATTCATCAATGGTAAAAAGTAAAACAATTTATTTTGTGAAGATGACGGACCATATTTAATGTCATAGTTAATATATAAATCCAAATATCATCATTTGCAGCAGCTTGAAATATTATTCTGTACATGATAGGATATTCCTGATATTACATTAAACATATTGAATGGCCTCCAAGGCAATAACTTGTTTTTAAGCCAATTCATGCATTGCAGCTGGTACTACTGCTGACCAGGAATTTGAAACTTGATGCATGCTAGCAGGGGTCATCATGGTGAACACCCATCATGTAGCACCATAGTTTAGTTTCACCAAACTAATAACAACAGACATTTCATCCCTGTTGGCCGAGGTTTCCCTGTGTTCTGGCTATCAACAGAACAGTTTGTGCCATATTGATTGCGAATGCAACAGGCAAGCACTTATCAGCGTGCAGGAATTTAACTGCAGTGTGTCCTGACAGACGCTGTAATGCTCTCCATGCTGGAATTCTACTTCATTTTCTTATGTTAACATATTTCATCCAAAGTAACTATGATATAAACCTATATCCTGCTACTAACATAATTTATACCATTCATTGTTCAACATGGGATTTTTTTCCAGCCATAACTATTGTGCTTTATGCAATGCATAAACAAAAGTGCATTTAATTCTACATTTAATTCTCTACATTTAATTAATTTCCCTTTTTTGTCTCATACATTTGGCAAATGAGAATGCAAGGTAATGCAAACAAATAAGTGACCAAACGTCTTGTTTAGAAAATTGTTGAGAAAACGCCGCATTTTCCCTTTAAATGTCTTTGTTGCTATGACAAATACAGTACAAATAATATAGAATTTAATCCATATTTTTCCCAGAAATATATAATTTTTGAACCACAATTTCTAATTGTACCATGAATGTTTCCATATTTTTGTTATTGTTACTTGATCGGGAATAGTTTAGGTATGAATTAATTTTTGGAGATGTACTGTGAATGATGAGTAATGAAATCTGGAAATAAAAGTTAGTATCAAAATATAAGCAACCTGGAAGCTGTCAAATTGTTGGAAAAGGTTTATTGATATTACTTTGGAGAGGAAGTATCATTTAACCTGATGTATTTAGTTTATGATTTTGGCCCCATGAAAACATGATTGACTTGATCACCACATGGTCTCGTGGTTGTGTCAGATGACTAGAGTTGGGCAAAAAAAGTTACATTGGACAATAAAAAGAAAAGAAAAAAATATATATAATGTTTTATTTCACTTTCTTCATTCTTCTCCAGGTCCTTCCAAGGTAACAGCAGGGTTCTGTTCCCGAGAACTGTTCGTAACCTGAACAGTTCACAAGTGGGAAATGCGACCACGTGCCGCTTTTCCACCAGGCAAAAGTTGCCTTCATCCCAGCAACAGCTGGCAAATCCACCTTGCTGGTCTCCCAAACACTCCTTCATATGTACGGCTCTCCAGTTGACCATCCGTAAACTGGAGAGGTCATGTATTTGCGTTGGAAAGTACCTTCCTCGGAGGAGGAGGCAAAAATAAGTTATTGATACTGGGAAATGCAGAAACGGAAATTGTTAAAGTTGTATTTGTAAATTAAACACTAAAAGAGTCCATATGCATATCCAGCTGTAAGTCAATTAGTGCTACTGGGAGGTGAATTGACCTTTGTTGTTTGTGCAACCTATAAATGTTGGTCCATATAAAGTACAAGCAAATTTCCAACTGGACAGTTCTACAGTAAGCGCTGCAGAGTTCTGGATTTCAAATGTAGCCAGTTATTGACATCTATTAAATCTAGTTTTAATTAAACTAAATACTTGGTTTAAGATGAAGGATAATGCATTTCTTAATTATGTATATTAAGTTACCCCAAAGAAGAGCAAGAAATGTAAGATGTTTCTATTTTACTTGAGTCTTTGGCTATTTGCAAAGTGAAAGATTCAATTATCGAATGTGTTGGAAAATTTCCCAAGGAATGTACTTATAATATTTACAAGTTTCCTTGTATTTAAAATTCTATAGTTCTTTTGGAACTGTGCGCTAATAACTATACTACAAAATATTTAAGATATCTGCATCAACTTGACCTAGCAATATCAAAACATTTTTTAAGTTTCTATAATCTACAACATTTTGGAGGCACTTTTTAAAATCCCACATAATAACTAATTTGACCGAGTCAGAGGTATCAGTTTTCTTCAGGTCAAGTGGCAAATTTTCTATTTGTATTGAGTTTTTTTGACGAAGCTGTATGTCACTTGAACTTCGGAAAGCATATGTTGTGAACTGTTTAGTTTTCAAAATACTAAATCATAACTATTATATGACAACTGTTAATCTTCAGTTGTCTCTAATATTTTCTTGTTGTTTTTTTTGAACTTTTAAATCTTTGCCTATGTTATACCTGAACAAAGCCAGGTTTATAGACGTACTCTTTTGTTATTCTTGGTGTTCTTGTAAAATTATTTCTGTGGAATCAAAATCTTTATACATTTGGTCCCCCTCATTGAGAATAATACTTGCATGAAGATTCTTGCAAGTCCAATTTTCCTGTCAGGCAGTCCTCCAACAAACATTACAGGTTAGTCAAATTTTTTGTTTGTTTCCCAGTAGTTGAGTTAAAGTTGCAGGTGGATTTAGACTTTGTGCTGTGTTTACAAGAATTTCAACTTCTACAGATATGCAAAATGTAGCTCTAGAATACATACTTTAAACGCAATAACAGAAGCAAGCATACATAAACAATTTTATTAGGTATTTGAATGTGCAAGTGTTTTTGCACAAAGTATCCATTAATCTAATGACATCTCTAATTAGATCCAATCAGATACAAATATTTAACAAAGCAGATCCCTCCTGTAATGATTTGCGCTAGAGAATGCACAAATAACATTTTTGTTTGTGGGTTGCTCTTTTAAAAAAAAAATGTGATTTCAAAAATTGTAGGCACTTTAATCCCACAGGGGAAAAAAAAACAATTTGTGACCTTGTATGCAGCAACTATCCGTCGAGCCTAATCTAGTTTTGAACTTAATATCCAAGCTCTCAGATATTTTTTAATATGCGTAATTCTGCTTTGGTCAAAAATAGACTGGAATGTCCACTGGTACTTGGACAGACTTATTTGCTCTCAGGTTAAAGTTCTATTGACATGTTATTAATAATTGACACCAGTTACTTTTCCACAACCCACACAAATATATGGAATATATTCCGGTAGCTGAAACTAAAATCCATTTGTCAACTGATTGTAGCCATGCCAATTATGAAAATCTAAACTTTCATTTCTATGTATTTGTGCTAAACTCAGTTTTGAATATTTGATATTAGTATCAGGAACTCGCCAGTGATTTGAAAAAAATCATATTGTGATCCAGTGGAAAAATCAGCATGGATATTTAGTGAATGATCTTGTTATTCAAAGATAGATAATAAATCAACAGAGAATGCCACTTCTAATATCTGGTGTTCACGAGTCGCTTTGATTAACTGATGCTGGGACAGAAGAAACAACTTTCATCCAAGATCTCTATAGGTAATGAAACAACTGGAATGACTAGAATCTTAAATGATAATGGTTCAGGAAGGAAGTTAAAATTAATATTTTCATTATATTATTTTTACCATTTTAATGTTTAATGTAAGGGGCCTGGTGATCCTAATAAAAAAGGAAGTTAGCAATATTGATTAAATGTCCAGAATTAGTACCACCGATTAAGCACTGCAAAACCAGTGTAAAGTCTAGGTAATTGAGGTTTTTGACAAAAGCAGATATATGTCACTGCAGATTTGTTTTTCCAAAGGTAAAATTAAACCATTAATTATGTTGAGTAAGGTCTTTTGTGGTGAGCACTTCAGAACTGAAACAGTATTTAAATTACCTTGCAGTGTATGCCATAGAATGAACACAATGTTCGATGTGTATATTTCGTTATTTGATTAATAACAAAACGAGGCTTAAAGGAGAGATTGCAGTTTTGGACAGCAAGAATGAGTGAGGAATGGTTCTGTCTGATGCTAATCTGAGAAGGTGGAGTTTTTCAGCACTCCAGTAAAAACAGCAGGGGAAATAAATTATTTCTAGTCACTGCATTTTATGCCTGATCAGTTCCCAGTTTTAGTCGGTGTTCTGACTGGAGGGAAGACGTTTGTCGCCTTAAAACAAAGTTAACAATAAAAGACACGCCTTGAGGCACGTGGGAGGGAGCTGGAAAGTGGAATGGAATATGCTCTGAGAAAGACGTGTGTGAAAGCTGTATTGCAGCTTATGAAGCTGGTGTATTAGAATGCAGTAGAAACAGCTGACAGCTGGCAGTTCCTACAGTTTCTGGCTTCTGACTTTCCCAACAGAAGCTCTCTAACATTAAACTTGTAATCTTTTTTCCACAGCAAAAGAAAACCCTCACTCACAAGAACCGGGTTTCTAGCAGAACAGCGTACGAAGAGGATAAAGATATGGATAAAAAACGACGCTTTAACACTTGGACTTTGTTCTTTCTGGTTGGAATATTCTCGTCAGATCTTGTCCGTGGCTCTGTGGGGTTTTACCCAAGGTTTGCCCCATTCTTTTTCCTCTGTACCCACCATGGAGAGCTGGAGGGTGATGGCGATCAGGGAGAGGTGTTGATGTCACTTCATATTGCGGGAAACCCAGGATATTATGTGCCTGGTCAAGAATATCATGGTAGGTCACTTTCTGTATTTAAAGGTATATTGTTCTCTCTTTTTGTCTAGTTTAAAATAATGGTACAAGGATTAGTTTCAGGCGGACTCAAAATATGATTCTTTTGCATGGTATAATGTATGAAATGCTTACATCCATCAAAACAGATAAGCATCTGGTTGAAGTCTGCATATTTTAAATAATTATTTCTTTGTTTTCTGAGTCACAAATATTTAATATTTTGATGTTTACATTAAGAAGGGCAAGGTTTAAAATAAAGGACCATATTAAGATGATATATTTGAACATCAGCATTCTTGCTGATATGAGTTATAGAGACAAATGAATCCTTTGGGATTTCCTCCTTTGTTGTGAACCATTCCCTTTCTGTTCCTAAATCTCTGTCCTTCAAAGAGTCTGTACTAGAGATTGGGTGTATTAAACTAAGCCGGCAGGCCTGAGTAGGCTTTGTGTGTGGGCTCAACTCAAGTGTAAAAACCTTTTTGCTGAGACAGCTGTCAGTCCCAGACCGATCTGTGTTTTAAAAGTAGATATATTTCTGATGAGAGAGCATAGAGTGCACTCCTGGCTCATTTCTATCCCCTGGACTGCGTTCACAGTGAGGCAGATAATAATGGAATGCCCAGCACAGTATCTCCTATGTACATGTGTGAACTACAGCAGACTGTTCCCTGTAAACCAAAAGTGAGAGTTCAGGTCATCTGAGCATGGGGTTGAATTAACATGGAAAAGCAGCTTGACTTGAGCAGTTGGAAGCAAAAGCGCCTATCTTATATCCATAACGGAGATTCTGGCAAACTCCAGAGGAAAATAATTCGTCAGGAAGCAAAAATATTAAACATGTTGATATAAAAGTCAAAAGTACAGTGGTTAAAGTTTTGAAATGTAGTCCTGAAAACAATCAAATCTCTTTTATTCCACACTGGATACCCTAGTTCGATGAAATCAGTTGATGTATTTTATATTTAAACATGATTTTAAACAGTTCATTTCAAGTACTGGCAATTCATCCATTGGGATTAATTAGTGGGAAACAGCAGTATGTTGAATATACTGCACTTTTTCTGTAGCTATGAAAATATTAAAAATGCAACTCTGTTCAGTTTTTTGTTTAATTAGTATTTCAGAGTTAGTAAATTATGGATAGAATGCAGAAAACCATAGGGAGCACTACAGATTATTGTAAAAGCCTCAATGCAATTCGCTAACTAACAAAATAACCATAATGTGTAAGAAGGAACTGCAGATGCTGGTTTAAACCGAAGATAGATGCAAAAAGCTGGAGTAACTCAGTGGGACAGGCAGCATCTCTGGAGAGAAGGAATGGGTGACGTTTCGGGTCAAAACCGTTTTTCAGATATCTAAAATAACCATAATGTCTGGATTCCCCTTTATTTTGGGAATTGTTAATAATTGTACATCTTATTTTACAAATTAGACAACCTGTAACTGAATATTAACGATTCTGCTTGTCGGTAGACTAATCCAAATTTAGTTTGTTAGCCTCTAATATATTTGCTGTAAAAAAGTTGAGAATTTGCTTTGTGAAAACTTCCTATTGAAGTGCTGATTCATTTAAATTACTTAATTGTTCATTGAGGCAGGTGTGCCAGGTATTGTAAGCAAATATCGTATATTTGGTTTTATACTTCAAATCAGAATTAAATAGCACCATTTATATAGTGTTTAAGAAGGAACTGCCGATGCTGGAAAATCGAAGGTAGACAAATGCTGGAGAAACTCAGCGGGTGAGGTAGCATCTCTGGAGCGAAGGAAATAGGCAATGTTTTGGGTCAGTCTGAAGAAGGGTCTCGACCTGAAACGTTGCCTATTTCCTTCGCTCCATAGATGCTGCCTCGCACGCTGAGTTTCTCCAGCATTTTTGACTACGTACCATTTATATAGTGATGGGGGACAAACCAATCTATATAATTGCATTAGCAAGAAGCACTGTATCAATAAATCACCTACATGTAAAATAAGTACGATAACTTATGTTTTGTAAATAGTGGGGACTAGCAGTCTCAATCCATTAAGACAAATTCAATACAGTAAATAGATTCAAAAGGTTGCTGCCTGCAAGTCATTACTGTACTCTGTGATTAAAAGGAGTCATGTTGACATTGAAGCATTTATTTGATTTGTTTTTTAATTCTGACACTAAACCAATTATATTTAAAAAATAAATTGGGTGACATTTTCTTTGCAGAGATTTACTTTCTTGCATTGGATATATCCTAACATTCAGCCACTCAGAAAATGAGGAGCATGGGAGAGATGAGTTATCACAATGGGAAGGGTTGCATAGAAATTGTGTGTCCAGAGCATGTGTTATGGAAAGGATTGAAATCAGCCTTTTTCTTATTCTCTTATTTTATGGAAACATTATCCTTTTCAAGTAGTCTTGTTGTGATATCAGCATCTTTGAGTGCTGATTTGAGTCCCAACCTTGCCATGGTACAGTGTGAATGGACACTGTTGCTTTGTGGAGAGAGACTGGATATTGGATGCTCGGAGTATTGCCAGCTCTGTATTTCATCCACAGGTGTATTGTTTGGAAGGGGAAAAAAGAAAGAGTCAAAGAAACGAGTACGCACTTGTTTATTTGTCATATGCACTGGATATGAACCAGAACAATGAAATTCTATCTTGCTGCATCTTTGATACATTAGACACAACAACAATAAACGTGCAATAAATTATCAATTATTTTAAGTAAATTAGACCATGATGGTGAAGAAATCAAAGTATAAAAAGCGATCATAGTTGTGCAAAGTCAGTAGTTGTTACGTGCTGAGGTAATGTTGTTGTTTGGACTGTGTAAGGTGGTTCAAGAATCTCAAGGCCGTGATTCTCAGACTCTTGTATCTTCTTCCTGATGGTTCCAGCGAGAAGAGAGTTGCCAGTGTGGTGTGGATCTTTGATGATATCAGCTGCAATCTTAAGGGGTGCTGACCTTCCCACCCTTCCAATGGGTGGGAGGTCAGTACCCGTGGTCGATAGGGTAATGCCCACTGCTGTCTACAGCCTCCTTTGTTGTTGAGCATTCAAGTTTCCAAACCCAGGTCGTGAAGCAACCAGTTAGTATACTGTACATTTGCAGAAATTGGATTATGTTCGGTGACATGCAGAATCTCCTTAAACATCTGAGGATGTAGAGGCTTTAGTGAGCTCTCTTTGTGATTTAATTGATGTGCTGGGCCTAAGACAGATCATCAGGGATGTGTACGCCCAAGAACCTAACTTTTGATTCTTTCCACTGCCGTCTGCCAATGAAGATAGCTGCATTGTGTCTCAGCTTTCCCTTCCTGAAGTCGACAATCAGCACCGTGGTCTTGCTAATATTAAGAGCAAGATCGTTGTTATGGTACCACTCAACTAGATTATCGATCTCCCTCCTGTGCTTGACTCATCAAAATCCATCCAACAATGGTGGGATTGTCAGCGAATTTTAAAATGATGTTGGTCTCATATTTAAGCTGCACAGTTCTGAGTATAGCGAGAGTAGAGCAGGGGACCGAGCAAACCGCCTTGAGGTGCTCCTGTACTGATGGTTAGCGAGTAAGTGGTGTTGTTGCCAAACAGTACTGATTGATATCTACCAATGTAAAAGTCAAGAAACCAGTTGCATTGGGAGGAGCAGAGATGCGGTTTCCTTGACAATGAGATTTTTTTAATTAAAAAAATTCAGAATAAAAAATATACCACACAAAAAAGCTGCAAAAAAACCTCTTCATATATTCTCAGTGTCATACTCAGTAATGTTCGCACCTATCTTTTAAGAAAACACTCTTGCCACTCTTAGTCCTTTGAGCAGATATCCCATTTCTTGTTTGAGAGGATCCCCCAACACTCTCTCCCTCTCAATAACTGGCAGCTCAAGAATCTGAGATTGTGGTTCTCCCGCGCAGAACCTTTGTGTTGGCAACACCAAACATCAATGCTTCTTTCAGCACGTATTCCTGTAGTCCAGAATTGGTTAGCCAGCAACATTCCTTGATAAACATCTCACTGTGCTGGAAGGCCATCAGGTTTTGCACAGACCAAAGAGCTTCTTTCACTGAGTTGATGGTTTTGCAGCAGCACTTGATGTCCATCTCCAAGTATTGGCTGGGAACAGCCCATAAATCAGAGAGTCCTCTGGAATGAACCGTGACAAGGACCCTTGCACGTCCTTCTCCATAATCACTTCACAAATCCACACTCTGCGAAGAGGTGGAAATCATCTCTTCTCCATAGCAACCATCCCAAGAGTAGTGTGCATAGTTAGTAATATTCTAACAGGGAGGGCTCCTCTCACTACCAGCCAAGCAATATCTTGGTTGTTGGTGAGTTCTGGTGATGAGGCATTTTGCTAGACAAACTGGGCAGTCTACTCAGGGAAGCTCCGCATCAAATCTGTCGAGTCCTTGTCCTGCAGAGCCTGCAGGATGTTCTGTGCTAACCACTTTGCCCACTTTGTCTGTGAATGTGCATTCTCTGCTCTATTGTCCCGTCGTACAATAGAGCACAGAACAGAGCAGCACAAGAACAGGGCCTTTAGCTCACAATGTCTGTGCTGAACGTGATGCCAAGACTGTCACTTACCTACCTGCACGTAACCCATCTCCTTCCATTCGCTGCATATCCCCATGCCTATACAAAAGTGTCTTAAATGCCACTAACTTATATGTTTCAACTACCACATCAGGCAGCGTGATCTAGGCACTCATTACCCTCTGTGTGTTTAAATCAAAAACTTGCCCCACACATCTCCTTTAAACTTTGCCTCTCTTGCTTTCAAGGTATGCCTTTAGTATTTGAACCAGATCCAACTTTCTACCCCAGATACATTGACAGACGGCCCAGATGTTCATCAAGGCAGAGGAGCGGGAGACGAGCCACACCTGCGCCAAGTACAGCAGCCCTGAGAGCAGCTCGCACCCGATGACCAATCTTTTAACCAGTTATTGAGAAGCAATGCTGCTTTCGCAGTCCCAATTATCATTTGACTTTGGCTATCCGCTCCAGTCAATTTTTGTTGCACACCTCTGCCCCTGTGAACCAGATCCCCAGCACCTTCAGTTAGCCAGACCTGACGGTAAAGGGGATGGACAATGCGGAAGAGCATGGCCTTGTTCTTCCTGCAGTTTACTCTGATTCTTGATGCCAACTCAAAATGGTCACAGATCCCTTGACAATTAGTTTAGAAGAGAAGATGGTATTGAATGCCGAGTTGTAGTCGATGAACAAGCAGCCTTGCTTTCAATCGCTATATTTTCTGTACCACAATCCACACAGGATCAGGCATTCTCCCACTCCAAATAAACCAAAACCAGACAACTTCCTTGAACTTAACTGTTTCCCCTGGGCGTGAATATCAAAATATTTTAATTTCAATGTGACCATAGAGGCGCTTGGAAAACTATTATGCTTTAATGTATTGTGATAGTAGCTTTAAAGCCATTGGCTGATTGTTGCTGTTTTTGCTCTGCAGAAATCCATAATATTTAAGTCATAATAACTGAGCCTAAATGTTTTTTTATGTATATAACTAAATACATATGTATTTGTAACTAACCATACTAATTTTCTGATCTTTCTTGCAAATCCCCGAGGATTTAAGTAATTTATCAGTAAAATGCAGAATATTTTGTTCAGTGAATGCGATAAGTAATTTTATTGGCAATGGGAAATGCACCTTGTGCCATTTATGTTTCTGTACAATACGGTATTCCAGCTTTTATTTAAAGCTCACAAATGTTAAAGCATCATTGATTATAAATATCTGCTCTGATTTTACTTAATTTAGCGCTTATATTGTAGAATTACACTGAAAATGAAAAGGGCTTTTTTCAGTAGAAGTAGTCAACAAATGTGTTACCAGCCTTGCACCATGTCCGCTGTAGCACGCAGATTTCCTTCTAATACTAACCAACAGCATTCAGACCAACTTTTTAATCCCTCACCCATTGTCCTCCTTTAAATAATAAAATTATGTTCCATTGTAACAGCTGAAGCAAAACTTGCAGTCATGGGAAGAGGCTCATCAGGAGACCTGGAATAGACAGAAGACAGAGAATATACCATAACGAGAGCTAACAAAGGGCGGGCTAGATTTTGATGAGCATGGTAGACAGCTAAGGAAGAGGTTACCTGGCAGCTTTCTAAACTGTACTATGAATGATAATGATTATGATTTAAACTTGGATGAATTAAATTCACAGCCTCCAGTAATGTAGCTCCCAGGAATCTGTCAGTTACACTGAGTAATTTTCAGCCAATATTTTTACAGGCATCATAACAAATTTTGTAGATAATTTCCATCTCGAGGAATGACTTTTAAAATAACTGTTATTTGTGTGTAATGCAGTCAGCAATTAAAAAAATATGGAAAAATACTTTCTATATCTCTCTCCTACCTGTAAATTTACTGACAACGCCTTCAGCCATTTTTCCCCTTTATCTTGGAATTCTTCTAAACTTCTTCTAACTTAATTACTTTCTGCATATTTAGAAATACCGGTTCAAAACCAAATTCCTTCATCATGCTTTCAATAGATTTCACTAAATTATTCACAAATATTGGATAGCATTTATTCTTGGGCTGCTTCGCTACATTTTGGGTGATATGTAAATACTGTGCAATATTGTTGTTGCAAAGCTTTGTATACGCTTGATTGGGTCAGACAATTATCAAGTGAGAATTCATGAAAATACTTTGCAAGGCTATTTCCAGGTATATGAAATAACAATTGCTTAACCAAGTTTTTCTTTTTGGGTAAGATGCAAGGGATATTTATTTTCTTCTCTCCTCACAATTTTAATTTTGAGGTATTTTGTATTGGCGGGTTTACGATTACTTCAGGGAACAATCTTGGATATAGCAAGATAGATGAGTTTAAACTTCAATCAATTTATAATTTCAAGCATTTGGAATTCCACTGGAATTTGCTACTTTACTTGAGGATAGAAGAATAACCAATGAACACGAGTACTGGAGAGATGCAAGCCAAGAATTCCCAAAGGTTACACCAGTAATAGGGGATGCAATCTGAATTAGGATTAAAATTGGATTCGCCAAATCAATATCCCATTGCAAAAATTATTGCTTTTCCTAGTAAATTGGAGAGAGCAGCTCCAAAGAATTTTAAAAGTGATTTTTAATGTTAATAATAACATTGTGTGCTCATGTCAGCATTTATGAATTTGTTCCTCCAAGCACAAATGAGAAAAGTACTTTACATACAGAATGAACATTACTTTCAAAAGGCAAAATTTTGTGCCATCAGTTTAATGCATGCCAGCAAATATGGATATCTCAAACTTGATCACTATTCATATTTTTCAAAACAATTCATGGAGTCGAGTAGTAGAATTATGAAGTGGAATTATTTTCCATGAAGAACAGTTAACACGTTGTTATTTTTAGATTGCTTGAATTATTTAGGTTATAGATATTTTTCTTGATTTTTGAAAGTATTTTTTAACAGTTTGATTCTTAAGAGCTTTGAAATGCTAAATCAAAACATTTAATATGTTAACACTGGCTAAATCAGGGCAGCGCTTAGCAACATGTCAAAGTTGGTCAGTAGTTTTGTCTTTGGCTTGTTCTTTAAAAAAGTAAATTTAAGATTTATAAGCTGTAGCACTAACAGTTGATTCAAAATGCATAACTGCTTTTAGGTTTATAAATATATGCTCCTGATTCAACATTAATGAGCAATTACCATATACAAGTTTCAAAATGAAATTCAATGAATAAATATCTCTTTACAAGCATCTGGTTAGCTCATATTTATTATTTTAATATATATTTCTATACACAATTTAAATGAATAAAACTGGATCCCTTCATTCTAAAAGAACAACATTTGTGATTTAAAGCAATATTATCTGCTTGGTAGACACTCATGTGAAACAATTTGCTTCCAGCAGCAATAAGCTGTGTATACACAAAGACGTTTTCACTTTCACTCGATTGCACCTGTCAACTCATTTCTAGAGATGAAGTGCTTTTATTAGAAAAGGACAAGGCACATTAAATGATCCTATGTGAGAATCTATTTTTCAGTAAAAACAGCAAACTCCAAGAAGTAATTTCCCTGTCTAATGAGCTATCTTTGTGCAGGGAAGGCAATTTGATGAAAAGCAATTATTTTCAATGAATTACACAAAAAATTTCTGAAGAAATATCCAACCTATGTCATGAGATTTGAATAGCGTTTCGCATTAACATGTCAGGGTGAGCATCTAAGATCTTTCCCTTTCCATTGCTGAACTATGCTGAAAGTTTGACTACTTTTTTGGAACAAATCCCAACTCGTGTGACTATATTTTCAATGAATTTCTGCAATCCAAACGCTAATTTAAATAAAATTAATGCAGGTATTACAAACAATTATGTTTTTGACCTTAGATTTGCAGCCTTTCGATTGCATTGCCTCTATTTGCTCAAAATGTATCACTCCCCACTTCACTGCAATAAATTCCACCTGACACGCACTTGTCTTGGAACCCCTCTCTTCCCCCTATCATTGTTCTTTCACCATTTATTACAATTCCAAATCCTACATATAAAATGCTAATTTCAAATGTGCTCTTTACACTCAATTTCTTCATTGAATTATATCATTAAATAGCATGATATCATCCTCGTACCAATATGCTCCCTGTTTCCTATTTACAAGCCAGTTATGTATTAATATCTCAGTCACTTTTAAACTGTCTGAAGATCGAAAGTCACAAAAAAGATCACCACGATTTTGGCATCAGCCTTGTTGACCAGTTTTTATTTATTTATTTATTTATTTATTTAAATGTTATTTTTGTTAGAAGTAAGTACAGTAATGTGGTACCTAAGTACCTGATGCATACAGACACGTTACAATTCTTGTACAACTTCTTATTTTTAATTTAATAATAAAAGAGCAGTGATAGAAGGAAGAAAATAGAGGGTGTCGAGATAGATGGATAAGAGACTAGAAACGAATAGCGAGAGAGACAGAAAGAAGAAATAAGAAGCTAAAGAGATTGAAAAGAAAGAGAAAAAAAGGAAAATAAATTAGGAGAGATATACCTATTTAATATCTTTACCCATCTGTCACCCGGTTCTGAACCATTTAATTTCTACGGTTATGTTATGTTGCATCATATGCTTGTAAAAGAAGTCGATAAAAGGACACCAAATCTTTAAGAATTGGTCTACTATGCCTAGTAGGAGGAATCTCATTTCTTCAAGATGTAGCGTTTCCGACATATTTGAAATCCACATTTTAAACGTTGGCGTGGGTGCGTTTTTCCAAAATTTAAGTATACTTTTTTTGCTGTTATTAAACCATAATTAAAGAGAGCTTCTTGGAACGTAGTTTGCTTATGTCACTCTTCCAATGATCTGAAGATAATCAATTCGGTATTGGGGTTCAATTTTGTCTTAAATAATTTTGTAAAAGTTCCAAAGATTTCATTCCAAAATTTATGAAGTTTTGTACAGGAGACAAAGGAATGTGCTACAGTGGCATTTTGAGTTAGACATTTGTCACAAATGGGGGAAACGTTTGGAAATATTTTATTCAATCTAGTTTTCGAGTAATATAATCTATGTAAAATTTTTAATTAAATTAAGTTACGTTTTACATTAATCGAATATTTATGTACATATAACAGGTTTTTTTCCCATCTGTCGGGATTTTTATCAATAACTCTTGTTCCCAGTCCCTTCTAATTGCCTCTGTCGTTCGTCTTTCTATATTTAAAATTATATTATATAAATATGATATTAAATTGCTTGATTCTGCCTTTCTGTTCATTCCTTCATCTAATAAATCTGAAGTTAGAGTTTGATATCCTTGTATATGTTTTTTCAAATAATCTCGAATTTGAAGGTATTTGAAATATTGGTTACTTTTCAGATTATATTTTAGTTGTAGTTGTTGGAATGATAGAAGTTTTCCCATTTCATACATATCTCCAATCATTTTAATTCCCATTCTTTCCCAATGGATAAATGTTTTATCAATAATAGATGGTTTGAATGAAGGATTGTTAACTATTGTGGAAAGAAGTGATACACATGTAATAAAAATTATGTAAAACGTGTATTTGGAGCATAGAAGATAGAATGTGCAAAATATTTTGAGCAGTACTGTGATGCCGAGCTACTCCTGTTCCTTGCAGTTCATTGGGTGTTGTTTGTGCGGAGTTTTCACATTCTCCCTGTGACTGCATGGTTTCTGCGGCGTGTGCCAGTTTGATCCCGAATCCCTACGAAATGCTGGTAGGTTAATTGGCTGCAATAAATTATCATTTAATGTACATAAATACAAGTAACCAAACACCATAGGATATAGGAGCAGAATTTGGCCATTCGGCCCACTGAGTCTGTTCTTTCATTTGATCATGGCTGATCTATTTTTCTCTCTCAGCCATATTCTCCTTGCCTTTCCCCCCATAACCTTTGACACCCTTACCAATCAAGCACCTATCAATCTCTGCTTTAAGGAGAATTGATGGGCATGTAAGAGAAAATAAATTTTTGGGCTTCTGGGAAATAAGAATATAGGGAAAAGCATTGATAAGATTGCGCTGCTGGGAGCTGATGTAGACTCGAGCATTTGATGCACCCGAGGATTTGATGGACTGAATGGTCGCCTTCTGTGTTGTAAATAGTGAGTAAATAAATCTATGATTCTGGAAGCACTGAGATAGAGGAAGTAAGAATGTCAATATTATGGAAGTTTGGTTGATTTCCCATTTTGAGGATCAGAGAAAGGTTTTGTAGAATCATTGCACCGTAAATTGGATAAGGCGGGACCACTACTATGGTAAATGTGCATAGTCTGTGGAAGAAGTGGGCATGTTGACCTTTCGTGCCTTACATTCCAAAAATAATACTGCATGACTGATGGCAAATCTTTTCTTTAAACATAATATTGTCAATTATTTCAAACCTACCACTTCATCATATTATCAAGATAACTCAGCAACTTCTTGCTCCAGCACTTTTCCATCTCCATCCTTTTACATTGTAAAGTTGAAACTTTATATTGCTTATTACACTATGCCTAAATTTAAGTAATTTATCAAGAAAACTTTCACTCGGGGTTGTGGGTATATGGAACAAGCTGCCAAAGGAGGTAGTTAACGTACTATAACAGCATTTAAAACTTGCACTTAGACATGTACATGAATAGGAAAGTTTTAGAGGTATATATGAGCCAAACGGGGGTGAATGGGACTAGCTTGGATGGGGCATCTTGGTCGTCATGGGCAAGTTGGGCCTCGGGGGCGTTTCTATGCTGTATGACTGCATTGCTTTGTTAACCTAGGTCCTGAGTGACCAATTTGATTTAATTTTTCTTAAAGGTTACAAAGTGCATTGATTATGGCAGTGCAGTTGATGTAATCGACTTTGATTTCAATAAGCCTTTGACAAGGTCCCACGTGGAATTCTGATCCAAAATGTTAGAGCCTAGGGGATGTAGGGCAAGTTGGCAAATGGTTACAAAATTGACTGCGTAATAGGTGGCAGAGGGTGGTGGTAGGGATTGCTTTTATGATTGGGAACCTGTGACCAGTAGTGTACCACAGGGATTGGTGATAAACCTCTTAAGCTTGTGAGGGGAAAAAAAATGATTTGAATATAAATGTAGAAGGTATTAAGTTGCACATGACACTAAGATTGGTATTGTTGAGTAGGGTAGTCTTTGTCTACAGGAGAGTTGGTAAAGGGGACAGAGCAATGGTAGATGAGATTTAATCATGACCACCGGGTTTGAGATGATTTACTTTCAGAGGACCAATGATGCAAGGACACATACAGTGAATGGTGAAGGCCCGAGGGAGCATTGAGGAAGAGAGGGATCTTAGTACACAAATCCACGTTTTTTTATAAAGGTACAGGCAGATACAATGGTTGAGAAGACATATGGGATACTTGCCTGGAATATAGAATATCAGAGCGATTATGTTATTGGCAACCTGATTAAAAAAAATTAGTAGGTTGGCTGAAGGGCCTGTTTCTATCCTGTATAACTCTTAACTTTCCATCACTGCTCTGATGGAAGCTGGTGGCAATTACACTATCCTCGTTAGTCCTAAACAGTAGATTGGTAACCCCTAGAGGAATATTAACTCTTTTATTTTGCAGTACTGACATGGACAGTGTCTGTCACCTCAATCAATGTTCATATCTTTAACAATTTACAAACCTTGTCAGTTCACGTTAATGTTTTATTGAAAATAAACCTAGAAGCCCCTCTGAACCAAACTGATGTCCTTTTTATTAGTTTTAAATATTCAGTGTCCTGTTGCTTTTCATTAACAACAATGATTGTAGATTTGCCAGAAATGCATTGCTACTTCCAGGAGAGTGGAGTGATTCCAGTGCAAGCCTTTTGTAAATTGATGTCAAAACATACACAGGAATGTTAGAAATGCTGCTACAGCACCATGAACAAGTCAGCCACTCTATTTTGGGTTTCTGAGTATAATTGTTTCGTTTGGGATACAAAGGCAGGGTTAGGTATGAAATAAATCTGGATGATCAGGTAAAGCAAATAGTGCACAAAGAAGGCATTGACAATGTGTACACAAAAAGCTAGAGTAATGCCCCTGTCCCACTTAGGAAACCTGAACGGAAACCTCTGGAGTCTTTGCGCCCCACCCAAGGTTTCCGTGCGGTTCCCGGAGGTCCCCGGAGGTTTTTGTCAGTCTCCCTAATGGTCGAAAGTGATTTCGGCTGCTTCTATGTTCCAGCGATTATTTCAAAAAATTGAAAAAACCTCCGGGAACCTGACAAAAAGCTCTGGGAACCGCACGGAAACCTTGGGCGGGGTGCAAAGTCTCCAGAGGTTCCGATCAGGTTTCCTAAGTGGGACAGGGGCTTAACTCAGCGGGACAGGCAGCATCTCTGACCCAGAGATTTAAACTAGCACCTGTCGTTCCTTCCTACACAGACAATATTTAGCTTTTAACTAATTTCTGTGCTGTAAAATCCATGCAGCAATTTACGTTAATTCTTAATTTAAGTAAATTTCTCATAGTTTTGAAAATTAATTCTCAATTTGGAGGAAGGTAGAACCGGTCGGTGTTTAACTGCCAGTGTAAAACGAGGGAGCTAAATTTGAATCATGCATGCCTTGAATGAGAATCCTGAAACCTGGTTATAACAACATTACTACTGGATGTTTGAAACTGCCTGATCCATTCAGTGAACTGGTAGCTTTGGACAATCAAGGTTTTTTTTTGGCAATAGCTTCAGAAATTTCTGGAAATGCTACTTTTCTGTAACAAAGCTAGACATTTAAAGTAAGAGAGTTTGTAACTTTAGGCTCTTTCCTGTGTCTGAAATGTCTTAAAGGAATTGGTCAATGAAGTTTGCAGTTGCTATATTCTGATTGTAATTGGGGTGAACATAAAAATCCAATTAGAAAATTTGGCTACTATCCGGATGGGATGCATCCGTATTTGCAAAGAGGGGATGGGTGAAAATGTTTGCGACATTTCAGTAATTCTTGAATAAAGGGAAGATATCAGAGGACTAGAAAATATTGTATCATACAGACGTGAGTACAGTTTCACAGATTCTCTATTTAACTGCTGAGTGCTGGTCCGTTATCACAATATTGCAGAGGCAAAATCTCAATGTTTCAAGAACACACAAGGATCTTGTTTGGAGCAGACGAGGTCTCGACCCGAAACATCACCCATTCCTTCTCTCCAGTGATGCTGCCTGTCCCGCTGAGTTACTCCAGCTTCTTGTGTCTAGGATCTTGTTTAGAACTGGATGATGAAACACGATGTGGAGGGATAATGGATATGCTAGTGCATAGTGTGTGAACATCGTAGAGATCCAAATGGCTACTCGTATGTTTTAATTTAAAGTGCTGAACAGTAATGAATGGTACAAAAACATGGATTCTGGATATTTGAAATAAAATCTGAAAATACTTGAACATTGTAGCAAGTCATGGAAGAGAGAAAAATAATTCAATATTTCACGTTTGTCACTGCTAAATTGATGAAAAGTTGCACGATTGTTTTTGTAAAAAATAATACTAGAATTGAACATCTAACTAACAGTGCTTCTTAAACTTTTTCAGTGTCATTCACCCGTGTCTTTATCACAAAATTTCATTCACCCTCAACTAAATTTCTTATGTTTTTTGGTAATTTCGTCTTATTCTCCCTTGTGTATAATTTTATATATAATTTATTTTGTCACATGAGCAAAAAACATAAATTAACTAATTTCTTAAGTGTTTATTTTATTCAACTTTTTGAACATCCTAAAAACATGTAAAGAAAACTAGGAGTGAAAAAAAAAGTTTAATTACCACTGGAGTTGCAAAAGCATTCGATTAGAATGATTTAAAAAAAAACACAGCCCACCGTCTAAACACTGGGCTTCAGCCCCATCCTACCTTCGGGCTTTGATTACTGCAGTTTTATTCTTGGAAAAGTAGCTCAAAAAACCATGGTCTTCCCTAAAAGATAATATTACAGTGAATTTGGGAAATATCCTGCAACTTTTAAATTAGAGCATCATAGGTAGAGAGAAAAAAAACATATCAAATTTCCAGCTCTACTGCCATTATAACCAAAAAGAGCTTACTAACCATTTTAATGGCAATGCCTTTTTTAAGTATAGAAAAAAATATATAAATATCGGAATAAATTAAGTCATTCACCCTTCATTCACCCCTCTTCATTCACCCTAAAATAATTTCATTCACCCTTGGGTGAACCATTCACCAGTTTAAGAAGCACTGATCTAACAGAAAATTTGGCTGAAAGGCAGTTAAAAGTAGCAAAAGATTTACCTAGATTTACCTAGTTAGAAGTGGTCTAATTGGAGATTGCAGAGGAAAATATGATGGCAGGGAAAATACAAATTTGAGTCGATAAAACAGAGGCTAACACAAATGTGGGGCAATTAATGAAACTGCTGGTGAGATTCATCGAATCAAGCAGCATCTTTGTAGGGAAATGGACAGACAATGCTTGGGGTCAGAACACTTCTCCAGAAATGGACGGAAGAAAGGTCCCGACCCAAGATGTCGCCTGTCCACTTCCCTCCACATATGCTGCTCGAAACACTAATTTCTTCCAGCATCTGCAGTCCCTTGTGTCTCCATTTGAGGCAATTAAGATAAGTCACACTCAACTGCAAAGGAAAGCACATCAACAGGAAAGTGGTAATCAGGTGGCGCCATAGAGTGTGGCAGCCTTGCCAGCAGCTGTACGTCCTTTCACCCTTGTTGTTAGTGTGCCTAAAAGTATGTTTTTAAAGGTTTCCTAGTCTTTTTTTATGTGGGAAGGGGGGGGAGGGAATAGGGGGAAACTGTTTCCCAGTCACTTCCTGTTCAATAGTCAATTTTATTCATCACATACACCCGAAGGGGCAGTGAAATGAATTTGCCAGCAGCGGTACAATTAAAAAAGAACACACAATACACAATAAGATTTAACACAAACATCCACCACACCATTCTTCACTGTGGTGGAAGGCACAAAGTTCAGTCAATCCTCCTCCTTGTTCACCGGTGGTTGGGGCCATAAAACCCTCCGCAGTTGCTGCTGTGGACGGCCGGATGTACAGGCCCTCTCGTTGGGACGGTCGAACACACTCCGCGGCTTGGAGGTCCCGAATTGGCCCGCGGGTAGATGCTCCACCATGTTATAGGCCGAGGACCGGCGATCGGAGCTCTACTCCGTGTGTCCCCGATGAGGGATCCCAGGCTCCGGACGCCACGCCCGCGGCTAGAAGCTCCGCAGACCGCGGCTTCAGGATGTAACAGTCCGCGGGCCAGCGATCGGAGCACTCCCTTCTGGTGAGCCCCGGCAAGGGCTCGCCCGCTCCGCGATGAAAAGTCCATGCTGCACCCGCTGCTGAAACTCTGGGCCCGACAGCGGGAAAGGCCGCTCCAATCTGTTAGGCCGTGAGGGAGGCGACTTGGAAAAAAGCGATTCCCCCCTCACCTCCCCCACACAAGACACACCGAGACACATTTGGACACACTAAAGAAAAACAAAAAAAGTCGAAATAACGAACACGCTGCTGGCAGGGCAGCTGTCTTGCAGCGCCCACACTGACCGTTGGAGATGCGTCTTTTCTCCGAGTCGCATGTTCGTGCCCCCCCCCCCCCCCCCCTCGCGGCCTACCATCTGAATTGCCGCGGCCTGTCCTGTTGGAGACCGGCCAGAGCTTCTGCGGAGCAGAGGCCCATCGCAGAGCAGGACGATGCCTTACCGGGGATCGCCATGTTGGAGCTCCGGAGTGTTGGGCCTGCTGACTTGAACACCATGGAGCTGTGGTTTGCAGAGCTTCTAGCCGCGGGCAGCGCTGACTTTAACATCCTGGAATCTTTTGCCAAGGGTCGCCAGTGTTGAATCTCCGCCCAGCTCGGCTTGTGGACTTCGGGAGCCGTGGTCTTTGGTAAGAAGTGGCCGATTCGGAAATTCCAAGCCGCTGAGTCTTCTTCCATTCTGACGCCGGAGCTCCGATCATCCCGGTGGGTGGGCCTGAACATCGGACCGCCGTAGCTGCGACTGCGGAGGGCTCAAAGGCCCCGACCGCAGGTGAACAAAGAGGAAGATGGCTGAACTTTATTGCCTTCCCTCATAGTGGGAAATGTTGATTCTGCTGTGTGGGAATGTTCTCGTTAAATTCTATTGTGTATTGTGTTCTTTTTATTCGTATGGCTGCATGGTAACTCAAATCTCACTGTACAAATTGGTGCATGCGACAATAAATGTAACTTGAACTTGAACTTAAATGACTGCAGAGGCAATCTAGTTCATAAGACTTTAATCATAGAGTGGATGGTTTGTACAAGTGTTTGACTTGCTGGCAATTGTGACAATTGGTAGACAGCTGACAGCCTTTTAAAAAAGTCTTTTGGTGAACAGTAAAGGACTCTCCGTGGATTCACTAACGGATCCAGTAGACAGCAGAGACTGAAATGAGTAATTGTGAAATTCCTATTAGATACTTCAGGTTTACGGTATGCCTGACAGATGAAAAATTAAGTAACTATAAAAATTTCATTTGAGACTTGCAACTAATTAACTATAGAGCTAGAGGCTTTTTTTTTTAACCAAAAGAATGTAGTTAGAGGAGGAGCACAGAGAATGGATGCTTTCTCAGGAGATAAAGAAGTTCATCTGGAAGCGAAGCTATCCAGCTGCTGAGTTGCCTACTGATCATCCGTGAGCTTGCATTGAGGTAGCCGCGTAGAACAACAAAGAGAAGTCTGGACTTTTATATCTGGCAAGGGGGTCCCATTACCAAAAAAATGCTAGCATTTTAAGGGGTCTCTGCAGCTGGAAGCTCAAGACGTCTGCAAGATAAGCAACTTCTGATCATATAGAAATGTAAACTTAAAATCAGAGAAGGTTACAGCACAGAAGTGTGTGCCAGAGCTTTTCTCCCATGAGTCAAGAGGACAATGAAATTCTTACTTGCAGCTGCGCAACAGAATATGTAAACATAGTACACTGTAAACAATAGAATAAATGAGGAAAAAAAAGTTCAGTGTGTGTATATACACAGACACGCGCACATATCTTGGCCTTGCAGCCACATTTCTGTCCGCTGCTCCCCCCATGATTCAATCCTTTCAGTATTTATATTTTACAAGCAGTTTACAATCGGTTGTTCTGACAAGAAATATCACACTGTTACTGGACTCCCATAAAGATTTGTTTTCAAGTTCATATGACTGCAGCTTTATTGTCTTAATCCAGAAGTGCATTAGAATCTTTTAGCTGTGACAAAGAACACTTTCCATATTCATAGTTTTTAGCTTCCATAAATAAATTGCCTTTTATTTAGGAATGTACTCCATTCCATTTAGGAAATGTGCCTAAAGTCTAGATATCACAGGGTAAATATTATGTAAATAATTACTGCGACTTTATGAAAAATGTGGCTTTGTTAGTATTCAATCATGCTGTTTGTTAAGAAGCGTGTGGGACGTTGATGGATGTCCCAATAAAAGCAGGCTGTAAAATCTAGGTTGATTCTCTAAAGCCTGTTTTTACTAATAAAGATTGTTTTGTTATGTCCAAAGAATTTAGGATGTAATGTGATAAGTGGCTGAATTTTTCCCTTTAAGAAAAGGGGTTTAACATTTTAATTTAAATGCTGACTAGACTAAGTGGGACCCGTTGGATCCCTGCCACACGGGAGGCCTGGTCCCCCAACGCAACACGTTACCCAACGCAATATTCCACCTGGCTGTAGGTGGCCGAAACACTCGCGAATCTGGGCTCGCTGTGCCGGGGGCGGGGTGAAGGTGGCGGGTGGGTGGGCGGCCGAGCCAGTGTAGCCCGCAGAGCAGGAAGCGGAGGCTGTGCTGCAGGATGAGGGCAGTCGGGCGGTCCCTGAGGCGCTGGTACACCTTGACCAGGCCCCGGGCTTGGGCACGACTCCAGCCCTCAGCTCGGCCGCCTCCTGGGCTCCAGTCCAGTCCCCGACCATCTCCAGGCTCGTCCCTGACCCTGGACCCAGGCTCGTCCTTGGTTCCAGCCCAGGCCCAGTCCCAGTCCCAGTCCCCGGGCTCGGCCCACCTCCCCACTGCATGGCCGCAGCTCCTCGGGCAGCGGCGCCACTACTTCACCATGGCGACCTCCAGCCGATTGACAGCAGACGCAGGCAATCAGTGCGGCAATAACGCCATCCCGGCGACCGCCCTTCCTGAGAGATGGGAGAGGAGACCAATCTGCGTGGCGGCGACTGCCAGCTATCTGCACATGCGGTGTTTTTATGATTCTTATTGCTCTTGACAATCCAACAGTGCTTTGCCCTCTGATATTTCCCTTTCTTGATTAAATATGGGTGTCAGGGGTAAGAGGAGAAGGCAGAAGAATGGGGTTGAGAGGGAAAGATAGATCAGCCGTGATTGAATGGCGGAGTAGATTTGATGGGCTGAATGGGCGAATTCTGCTCCTTTCACATATGAATTTATACTATCAGCACAGGAGCGCCTCGGGGCTGTTTGCTCAGGCCCCCTGCTCTATACCCATGACTGTATAGCCAGATACATTTCCAACGCTGTCTTTACATTTGCCAATGATACCACCATTGTTGGACAAATAACAGGTAATGACCCATTCAAGTATAGGAAAGAAATTGAAAATCTGATTGAATAGTGCCAGAGCAACTATCTTCTCAACATTAGTAAGATCAATGAAACCAAGGATTCTTGGTTTCTAAGGCAGCAAATTCTAAGGCAGCAAACATGCTGGAGGCAATGTGGCCAAACAGACGCAAACCATGCACATATCTTCTGGAGTTGCCCAAAAATAGAACCATTTTGGGACAGAGTGAATTCAGAATTAACGGAGGTGTTAGGATATATAGTCTGCAAGAAGTGTTCCATTTTATACCTGGGTAATATAAATACAGTGGTGCTGAAGGAAGACCATTACTTGGTTAAAATCCTACTCACAGCTGGCAGAAAGGCCATTACAAGAAACTGGCTTGCAGCGGACACACCCAGACTTAGACAATGGTTAGACATAGTACAGGAAATATTTGTCATGGAGAAAATGAGAAATAAGAGTGAAAGAAGACGAATTTAAAAGAAAATGGGAAAAATGGATTAGGTATAGAAATAAAGACCAACACTGTATAATTTTATAGACAATAATGTAAGTTATTGGAAAATGTTTTAATATGAAAATAGTTCTGTATACTGCATCATTAATTGTAAACTGAACCCCTCGCTACACTGTTGTACGTTTCATTGTAATGTTGTATGTTTTGTTGTTATATTTGTGTTTTATTTGTGTATACATAAAAGCAATAAAAACTAAAGTAAAAAAAAAGAAACCAAGGATCCACAAACCTGTTTTATCGACGGGTTGGCAGAGTAGGGGGTCAAGAGCTTCAGCTTCCTGGCCGTGCATATCTCTGAAGATCTATTCTGGACCCAGATAATTGATGCAATCATAAAAAAGGACCATCAAACGAGATTTAGAATTTTGACGAATACTCTCTTGAATCTCTTGAACACACACAGTCTTGGTGAGAATGTATAGTATCGGCAGATGATGACTGAATCTGGTTCCCATGGGCTATTTCGTACACATAATTTGTTCCTTTAAGAGAATAAATGTTACAATCCAAAATTTGAAGCAATTGCAGAAAAAACATGCAATTCTCAAGAATATAATACTGAGTTTTTGATCAAGAATCAAGAGAGTTTTATTGTCATGTGTCCCAGATAGGACAATGAAAGTCTTGCTTGCTGCAGCACAACAGGATATGTAAACATAATACAGAACAGGAGATAAAAGTTCAGTGCGTCTATATACCATAGACCACCTATATACACAATAAATAAACAGATAGAGTGCAATAGTAATAATAGACTGTTATTGTTCAGAGCTTGTTTGATGTTGTACTTAATAGCCTGATGGCTGTGGGGAAGAAGCTGTTCCTGAACGTGAATGTTCCAGATTTCAAGCTCCTTTACCTTCTTTCTGATGGCAACGGAGAAATGAGTGTGTGGCCAGCATAGTGTGGGTATATGATGATGTTGGCAGCCTTTTTGAGGCAGCGACTGCGATAAATCCTTTCGATGGTGGGGAGGTCAGAGCCAATAATGGAGTGGCAGTGATCACAACTTTCTGCATTTTTTTCCACTCCTCGGCGTTCAAGTTGCCGAACCAAGCCACGACGCCGCCATTCGGTATGCTCTCTACTGTGCACCTATAGAAGTTCGAGAGAGTCCTCCTTGACATACCGACTCTCCGTAATCTTAGGAAGTAGAGGCGCTGATGTGCCTTCTTTATAATTGCATCAGTGTGCTGGGACCAGGAAATATGCACGTCCAGGAATTTTTTAAGTT
Source organism: Okamejei kenojei (assembly GCA_035221665.1). Taxonomy (NCBI): domain Eukaryota; kingdom Metazoa; phylum Chordata; class Chondrichthyes; order Rajiformes; family Rajidae; genus Okamejei; species Okamejei kenojei. The sequence goes on along the minus strand of CM069151.1, from coordinate 32,590,521 downwards.
TTTGACCGTTTCCACCATTGTTCCATTGATATAAACGGGATTGTGGGTCCCTATCCTACCCCTTCCAAAGTCCACAATCAGTTCCTTGGTTTTGCTGGTGTTGAGAGCCAGGTTGTTGTGCTGGCACCATTTGGTCAATCGGTCGATCTCAACCTTGTATCAACGTTGAGACTTTATTCTTGATATTTCACTGTATTCTTTTCCATAATTCAATAATCATCACATTCTCTTCCTTTGAGGAGCAAATATTATTTTGACAATTCTAATATGGCTCATTGCCCAGACTTAGACATAGAAACATAGAAACATAGAAATTAGGTGCAGGAGCAGGCCATTCGGCCCTTCGAACCTGCACCGCCATTCAATATGATCATGGCTGATCATCCAACTCAGTATCATGTACCTGCCTTTTCTCCATACCCCCTGATCCCTTCAGCCACAAGGGCCACATCCAACTCCCTCTTAAATATGGCCAACGAACTGGCCTCAACTACCTTCTGTGGCAGAGAATTCCACAGATTCACCACTCTCTGTGTGAAAAACGATTTTCTCATTTCGGTCCTAAAAGACTTCCCCCTTATCCTTAAACTGTGACCCCTTGTCCTGTACTTACCCAACATTGGGAACAATCTTCCTGCATCTAGCTTGTCCAACCCCTTAAGAATTTTGTAAGTCTCTATGAGATCACCCCTCAATCTTCTAAATTCCAGCGAGTACAAGCCAAGTCTATCCAGTCTTTCTTCATATGAAAGTCGTGCCATCCCAGGAATCAGTCTGGTGAACCTTCTCTGTACTCCCTCTATGGCAAGAATGTCTTTCCTCAGATTAGGAGACCAAAACTGTATGCAATACTCCAGGTGTGGCCTCACCAAGACCCTGTACAACTGCAGTAGAACCTCCCTGCTCTTGTACTCAAATCCTTTTGCTATGAATGCCAACATACATGAATTGAGGGCTGAAATTTTTTTTTCAAAAGAGACAAAATTATACATTACTGATGTGCAACTTCAATCTTGGAATGAAAGGAAAGATTTTAGAGCTTTTTCAAATGTACCTTTTTTAAAACCTTCAATTTAACAGTGTTATTTTGGATTATACATTTAAAAAAATAAATATCTATTGAGAGAAACCAAAGAAAATACCAGGGCCTATGATACAGACCCCACCTGGGTTGGTTTAACATATAGAAGAAAGATCACCTAAACCACCAAGCAGTTGTTAGGTGATTTGAATTGTAAATGCTTGCAAACTCTGGAAGAGGTAAAGACAACGGTCATGAAATGCAAGAAGACAGAACTGCTGGAGTAACTTGTATAAGACATAATAAAGAGGTGGATTGCGAGTGTTGCAAGCATGCTTTCCTTTCACATATGAAGAGAAAATGTTATGATGGACCAAAATTAAAAGCTAGAAGAAAGAGAAGAAGAATTTATCAAACTACCTTCATTCTTTCCCTTGCCCAGAAATGTGAGTAAAATCAGTATGAAATTTGGGCTTTGTGAAGGCTGTAGATGAGTTGCCTGTGCCATTAGCAATTATATTTGCACTCTATTTTTCTCAAGTTAAAAATACCAAGTTTAACCCATTCTCCATTATTCCTATTTTGTTTATTTTAGTCCTATTAGTGTTGGTTGTGACTAATTCATACGATGACTAAATGGAGTTATATGTTTTCTTCAGTATTGGTGGAAAGGTGCAGAACTTTTAATATTTCTGAAAATACTTGTTGAATTGTAGCCTGAGCAATCTAGTTGTACTTTATATGTTTCAGAGCATGTGCCAATTTCTAGTCACAATGCAAAGTGCTGTCTGTGTCTTACCCTGCAGGGCTACAGTGGAGAATAAATACATACCAAGATATCTGTTGATCATTTCACAGAAATACAGAAACCTATTGAAGGAATTAACTTATACTTTCTGTCACCAGTTTAATATATCATGGAATTTCACTGTGCCTTGTCACATGTGACAATAAAGTATTCCATTCCATTCAATATTGAACTCCATGTTCACCTCCATTCGTAATATTAAACTCTACGCCCATCAAATTCCCTAAAATAACAAAAATATTCTGCAGTGACACTGTAAATGCTGCACCTTTTGGTGTAATGCATTCCTAAGAATTACAAAGGCAAAGTCGTAAATATACTTGAACCCCCAGGATATGCTCGTTTTTTTTAATTTGGTAAAGAGAAAGTAAACATCAGTAAAGGAAAATCATTTAAAGTTGTGGCAAGAGATGCGAGGAGAGAAACATTGGAAAAATATGGCAAAATGATTTTACCAAATCAATAAGTAACATTGTTCCTAATGCTGCTCCAACCCATGCCATTTTGGTACTGTGTCCTGAAAGAGACAACCAAGATGACTGTGGGGCAGTATATTATTAGCTCGTTTCTCGAAATTGGAGTTCTATGATGTCAGAAAGTCTGCAAACAGAGATTTTTAGTTGCAGTAGAAGTAGATGCCGTTGTTCTACCACGTGTCTCTCAAGCATTGGTCAATAGTAGCTTAGCCAGTATTCACTTTGATGAGCCTTTGTATAAAGCTTCCTATCAAGCCTGCATGGCCATTTACCTCCTCAAACCTTTATTTACCATGATTGACACAGCTTCATAGAGAAATCAGCAAATTTCCCACTCCCTCCAACTGGCAAGCTGGCTGTTTTTTTCCCCTCATTTAGTGCCAGCATCCCACTGGTTATATTTAAATGTATCCTGCTTGTTTCTTGGGAAGGTAACATTCAAGGTGACCTTTTATTTTGCTGAATTGTTGCTGTTTTCAGATGCTTGTCTTTCTGGAATGGCATAAGGATTCGCCAAAACAAACTAAGAAAGATGATTACCAATGAATCAAGACTAGCACCAGCAAGGGAAATGTTTGATTGGGAAAGAGGTCAAAAACACACAAAAATGAAAAATGGGAGCAGAATGGAGATCTAAAATACAAGAAGTACAGTCATTGCACCACTTTGCTTGATATTAGAATGGGATATTTACATTGCCTCTATTAAGATCTCATTCTGGTATTTAAATGTTCCTATTTTAAGGAAAGTTTGCCGTTATCAAATGATTACACATGGATCATTTTTTATTTGTCTATTTTGTTTTTATTGATTTCTATTTTGTCTGAATCATCAGCTCAGTTGTCAGCAAAAGTTTAATTCTGATCTAAATTGGTAACTTTAATTTAGCAATTTAGGGGGTGAGAGCAGTGTTATGTATGCTGGTTTCCTTCTGCCTCATGCTGTTGAAAGCAATATACGTTCCTGTGAAATATTCTATATTTCAACCAAAGGCAAATGGTTAATGAAGAATAGCAAAGAGATTCGTAGGATTTAAAATCTTGTTGCTTACACTTCTGAAGTATCACTTTCTCACCCTGCCAGGAATATTAATAACACTTCACTTTATATTTGCACTACCCATGGTTGTTATTAAATGGCTTTAAGCAGTGACATCGTTGCTGTTTGCAGATAAACTGAAAATATCTTAATTTTGCCCTAGCATAAAGCAAGTGATAGCAACTCAGCATCTCTCCTGATTCTCCAGTGAACTGGATCATGACAATTTTGATTTACCATTTGGAAAAGCAAAACATGGCAAAAGCTGATTGATCAGAGTAGTGCTGAAGTTTTACCATACTGTTCAGCTAGTCCAATCCTAATCTGTTCCTTTCCTGTACCTTTTAATTATAAAACACATTTCTGTATTTTGATTTAAGAACATAGATTCGAGCCCGTGTGGTGTCGGGCAGTTTGGCAGAGTGGATCCTAAATTGGCTTCATAATAAGAGACATAGGGCAATGGCAGAGGGTTGCTTTGAAAATCTGTAACTAATGGTGTACTCCAAAGATTGCTGCTGGGCATGTTGATGCTATAATATACAATAATGACTTGGATATTGAATATAGAAGGTTGAGGGGAGACTTGATAGAGGTATATAAAATTATGAGAGGCATAGTTTTTTCATAGTCAGGGTAGATAGTTAGAACCTTTCTCGCAAGTTGGAAATGTCCAACACTGGAAGGCATAGCTATAAGATGAGAGGGGGAAAGTTTAATGGAGATGTGCGGGCAAATTTATTTTACACGGAGAGTAGTGCGGTCCTGGAACGCATTGCTTGGGATGATGGTGGAGGCATCATGGAAGTGCAGAGAATAGAGTCATATCTGTTCTCTGGTTCTCTTGGGGTGAGCAACATGCGCTGTTTCACAGATCCCCAGACTCAGCCATCCAGCCTGAAGGTTTCCTCATTCAACGCATGGACAGAATGGAGGCATCGGGAAAAGGGAGGGGCGGTGGAGTCTGCCTCATGTTAAATTCTTTGTTGTGCTCTGACGTGGCAGTCCTGGCCAACTCCTACTCTCAGAACCTGGACCATCTGGAGGTAATGTGCTGCCTCTTCTATCTCGTGAGGGAATTCACTTTCATCATCATGACCGCGGCCTAAATCCCACACCAGACAGATGTTCATCTGCCACTGGAGGAGCTGCACGCCATGGTCAACAAACACCAGTCCGCGAATATTGAATCTTTTTCCATCAAACCCGGCACATGTCCTGCAGCACCAGAGGAGCAAACGCCCTTGATCACTGCTATACCATCATCAGAGATGCCCATCACACTATACATTGCCGTCACCTTGGGAAATCCGACCACTTGGCTGTGCTCATTCTTGCAATGAAGAGTACGCCCCCAATGGTGAGGACTGCACAAAGCTGGGCAGGGGATTGCCTGGAGTCGGTAGACTGGTCAATGTTCAAGGACTCGGTAACGGACCTGAATGAATACGCCAGAGTTGTTACAGACTTCATAAATAAATGTATGGACAAGCGTGTTGCCATGAAAACCTTCTGAGTATACCCCAACCAGAAGTCTTGGATGAACCCGGTCTACAATCTTCTAAAGATCAGATATCGGGCATTCATGTCCAGGTGATTTAGATTCACACAAAAAGTCCAGATATGACCTTGATAAGGCCATTAAAAAGGCTAAAGGGAACTTTTGTTTTAAACTGGAGGTTGAGGTGGACATTCGGCAGCTGTGGCAGGGTTTTCTCGCCATCACTTACCGCAAGGTAAAACCAGGAAAAACCTCAAGTGACAGCAAAGCAACACTCCCAGGCGAGCTCAATGCATTCTATGCAGGCTTTGATAGGGAGAACACTGATGTGCTTTCCCAGGCTCCCATAGGCCCCAATGGTTTAACAATCTCCGTCAGAGAGGCTGGCATCAGAAGATCATTCAGGAGGGTGAACCCTCGGAAAGGGTCTGGATATGATGGCATACCTGGTCATGCTCCTAAAACCTGTGCAGACCAACTGGCTGGAGTTTTTGCGGATGTCTTCAACCTCTCCATATGGAGGTCTAAGGTGCTCACCTGTTGTAAGAAGTTATCAATAATACCGATGCCCAAGAAGAGTAAGATGACATGCCTTAATGACTACCAACCAGTGGCACTAAAGTACATGGTGATGAGGTGCTTTGAGAGGTTGATTATGGTCAACAAGAACCAGGACCCACTACAATTTGCCTACCGCCACAACATGGCAATGGGAGGATGCAATCTCGCTGGTTCTCCACTCTGCACTGGACCCCTTGGGCAATAAAAACACATACTTCAAGCTGTTGTTTATAGACTGCAGCTCAGCATTCAACACCATCATCCCCTCCAAACTAGTTTCCAAGCTCATGGGATGTAGGTCTCTGCGCATCTCTCTGCAACTGGATACTCAACTTTTTCATCAACAGAACACAATCAGTACGATTTGGCAGCAACACCTTCTCCTCAATAACCATCAGCACAGGAGTGCCTCAAGGCTGTGTGCGCAGCCCCGTGCTCTACTCATTCTATGCCCATGACTGTGTGGCCAAACACAGTTCCAACTCCATCTTCAAATTCGCTGACGACACCACTATTGGACGAATTACAGATGGCGACGAGTTAGAGTATAGGAGGAAGATTGATCGACTGACCAAATGGTGCCAGAACAACAACCTTGCTCTTAACATCAATAAAGCCAAGGAACTTATTGTTGACTTTGGAAGAGAAGAGCCAAGGATCCACAAACATGTCTTCATTGACGGGACAGTGGTGGAGAGAGTCATAACCTTCAGATTCCTGGGCGTACAAGTCTTTCCTGGAACCAGAACATTGTTGCAATCATTAAGAAAGCCCATCAACGCATCTAATTCCTTAGAAGACTGAGGAGATTTGGTATTTCAACGAATACTCTCTTGAACCTCTGCAGGTGCACAGTAGAGAGCATATTGACTGTTTGCATCACGGCCTCATTCGGCAACTTCGAATGCCGAGGAGCGAAGAAGATTGCAAAAAGTGGTGAACACTGCCCAGTCCATCATGGGTACTGACCTCCCCGCCATCGAAGGGATTTACAGGAGTCCCTGCCTCAAAAAGACAACAGGATCATCAGAGACCCATCAGGAAGAAGGTATAAGAGGAGCCTGAAAACTGTAATGTCCATGTGTATTATGGAGTTTACAGAGTGCTATGTTTGCATATCTGTTTTTCGGTACATATGACAATAAAACACTCTTGGCTCTTGATATGGATCATGTACAGGCAGATGTGATCATCTTAACTTCATCTCTTCAGTACACATACAGTTCCCTCCATAATGTTTATTTATTTGGCTCTACTCCACAATTTGAGACCTGTAATAGAAAAAAATAACATGTGGTTAAAGTGCACATTGTCAGATTTTAATAAAGGCTAATTTTATACATTTTAGTTTTACCATGTAGAAATTATAGCAGTATTAATACATAGTCCCCCCCCCCCCCCCCCCTCCCCCCCATTTCAGGGCACCATAATGTTTGGGACACAGCAATGTCATGTAAATGAAAATAGTAATGTTTAGTATTTTGTTGCATATCCTTTGCATTCAATGACTGCTTGAAGTCTGCGATTCATGGACATCACCAGTTGCTGGGTGTCTTCTCTGATGATGTTCTGCCAGACCTGTATTGCCGCCATCTTTAGCTTATGCTTGTTTTGGGGGATAGTCCCCTTCAATTTTCTCTTCAGTATATAGAAGGCATGCTCAATTGGGTTCAGATCAAGTAGTTGACTTGGCCACTCAAGAATTGACCATATTTTAGCTTTGAAAAACTCCTTTGTTGCTTTAGCAGTATGTTTGGGATCATTGTCTTGCTGTAGAATGAACCGCCGTCCAATGATTTTTGAGGCATTTGTTTGAACTTGAGCAGATAGAATATGTCTGTACACTTCAGAATTCATTATGCTGCTACCATCAGCAGTTGTATCATCAATGAAGTACCTTCAGCAGCCATACATGCACAGGACATAACATCCCCACCACTGTATTTCGCAGGTGAAGTGGTATGCTTTGGATCTTGGGCTGTTCATTCTCTCCTCCATACTTTGCTCTTGCCATCACTTTGATATATGAGTTAATCGTCTCATCTGTTCCCAAGACATTTTTCCAGAACTGTGGTTGCTCTTTTAAGTACTTCTTGGCAAACTGTAACCTGGCCATCCTAGTTTTGCCGCTAGCCAGTGGTTTGCATCTTGCAGTGTAACCTCTGTATTTCTGTTCATGAAGTGTTCTGCGAGACAGAGGTCATTGACAAATCCACACCCAACTCCTGAAGAGTGCTTCTGATCTGTCGGACAGGTGTTTGGGTTTTTTTTTCCTTTATTATTCTTCTGTCATCAGCTGTGGAGTTATCCTAGTTTACAGTATGTTAAAGCTGTACCGGAAAGGTGGGCGGAGCATTGACAGATGGAATTTAACCTGACACTTATGAAGTGATTCATTTTAGGTGGGTAGAAAGGACAGCCCCAAGGGAGTGTTGAGGAATGGAAGGACCTTGGGGTACGTCCATAAATCCCTTTGGTAAGCTTTGGTAAGCCTTCATTGCCTGTGAATACGAGCTTGGAAATTATTTTATAACCTTTATGAAAGCATCCTCTCCCTTGGATGCCACTCTGATCCCTTTAACTGGCTGACAAGCCAGGAGATGCCAATCATTGGTAACAGCTGGGTCAAGTTAGCTGCTATTGGTTGGCCACTTGAACCATGTCAGCCAACTCCCATTAAAACTACCTCTCAAACCCAGGCATTCTAACCAGAGGGGAGAAGATGAGAGAAGTGCAGGAGTGAAAGAGGAAAGAATAAAAGAGAGCAAGAAGAGTATGAGGAAGGGAGACAATGTGGACTGAGCTACTCAGACAAGCCCAAGACCACTAGTGTCGCTGTGCAGTCAAGACTGGTTTACCAGGAAAGAAGCACGAGACAACCAGCTCCTCTGCCTGAGGCTGGGACAAGCCTGAGATGCCAGAATCTCTTCCTTTCCACTGACAGCACACACACAGGCAATGGCTGGCTGCCAGGATAAATCAGAAACCACCAGTGCCGCATCTTCAAGACTCAATCTTCAGCACCTCCTCGAGGCCAGGGTGAACTGGAGGAAGAAGCCCAAGATCACCAGGCCGCCTCCTTCGAAGACCAGGACTAGACTGCTGGGACAAGCCCAAGATCACCAGCGTCATCACACATGTGCTCTGACGGTGGGGAACAGCACCCCCGCGCGCTCCTGGACTTTCTTACCACTATAAATAAAATATATCATGTGAGTTCACCCTGCTGCTAGTTTTGGTGTAGTCACTGCCGAATCTGACATCGCCTCCTGACACTGCACTTTATAAAGCATATTTTTCCTATTGCTACACAATAGGAAGAATATGGCAGAGATGGTTGAGGAAGACACTCTCAACATTTAAGAAACATCTAGACAAATATTTGAATTGCCATTGCATAGCGGGCTATGACAAATGGGATTACTATGACTGGGTCCAATCGGAACTGTGGAAGTGCTGGGCTGAAAGGACTGTTTCTGTCCCCACTTATGTCAATAGGTGTTTACTAGCCTTTCATTATTTTGCAATTGGGCTTGTGTTGCCATATGCTATTTCTCTTAACACTTAGAAATTCAACGTATTCAATAACTTTCTTATCTTCAGTGGAAAAATGGGACAATTTCTCATTAATTTTTATATTCCATTTCCTTGTGCCCACTAATATTCAAGTATATCCACTATAATAATTACAGCCAAAGGTGTAGATACATAAGGGAACATTTACCATCAACTTCTGATCGCATCCTTGGCCACTTCAGGACAGTTAATGTCAATTGCATCGGTCAGTTTGCCGTCAACATGTAGGCCAGATTAAGGATGTCAATGGATTCTCTGACCATTTTTGGTAGTGTTAAAATGATCTAATAGAATGTCAATAGTGTATGTTCCCTTGATCATTTCTACAATCCATCCTGTAAAAGCATTTTGACAAAGCTCCAAGCACAAAGTCCATTCAGACATTTCATTTGGCAATATTTTTTGTTCAATGTAGTACACCTGATATGAGCTTCATTGTGAAATTTCTCATTGGGAAATTGACTTTTATTCACCCATTTGGTGTCCAGCCATGTTTTGAAGTTTTGACATTTGTTCCTGACAACCATTAATCATCAAAATCATACTTTATTAGCCAAGTATGTTTTGCAACATACGAGGAATTTAATTTGCCATACAGCCATACTAATAAAAAGCAACAGAACACACAAAATATACTTTAACATAAACATCCTCCACAGTGACTCCTCCACATTCCTCACTGTGATGGAAAACGAAAAAAGTTCAATCTCTTCCCTGCATTGTTCTCCCGCGGTCGGGGTCCTCGAGCCTCGTGTTGATGGGATGATCTTACTCCTATAGCTGGCAGTGGGCCTCCTCGTTGGGGCGATCAAGCTCCTGCATCGGGGGGTTATCAGCTCCCTGCACCGGGTGATCGGATCCCGGTCGGGGCTTATCGAACGTCATGCGGTTTTGGAGCTCCCGACTCTGTCTCTCCCGAGGCTGCAAGCCCTCGATGTTAAAGTTTGCAGGATGCAGTTGGAGCGTCGATCCCTGGCAAGGTATCGGCTCCGATGGTAAGCCCGCGGTGGGGCTCAAAGTCAGTCCCGAGCAAGGCCTCCAGCGCCACGATGTTTGGCCACAGAGCGACCGGAGATACGAGCTGGAAAACAATCGCATCTCCGGCACATTGGAGAACATTTACTCAAACTTTTAAAACACACTAAAAATAACAAAAAAAAGACGAAAGGACGGACAGACTGTTGGCGAGTCTGCCATCACGGCGCCACCCAGTGGTAATAACGTATACAAAACACCATAAACATGGAATAAAAGCATCTCAGAGCACTTTATAGAGGCAGGGTCAAAATAGGTTCTGAGTAATTTTTGAGGAGATGGTGAGTTTGATGGAGATTTCAAACTAAAATAGTTGCAGCAGGTCAGCATGTAAGAAGAAAATTCTAACCTAAAAGGACACAAAATGTTGGGGTAACTCAGCGGGTGGGCAGCATCTCTGAGAACATGGATGGGTGATGTTTCAGCTCAGGACCTTCTTCAACCAGAGGCAGCTTAACTCATTGCTGTTATGCTTGTATGAGGCAATGAGAAGTACTCTCATGGTTGAAAAAAGCACATCATTTGGAAAGATGAGGGCATGAAATCTAGCTGATCGAGGTTAAATCTTAGAGGGGTGAATTACAAACAAATTCAAACACGGGGATGAGATATTTCATGGGCTTAGATGGAGCTGTTGTGGATGAGCTGAAGTGTTGAGTGTAAAGTTCAATTATGCTTGAGTTAATGGGCTCCATGCCTGTATTGTTTGCCATAAAAAACATCAGTTTCACTTTTCAAGGCCTTTGATTTATTGGTTTCCAACTTTAGTTTGATGTGTATTTGTTTGCCCAATTATTTGTTGTGCTACTTTAAAATCTGTTTTGTAAAGATGCATTGTCCAGGATGCTTTTAGGAAGGAATGCTAATGCAGAGTTAAACATTGGATGAAGGGATGAGCATGTATGTGATGCTGAAGTCCAAGCATGTATGTTTGGGAAAAGGAGAGATCATTTTGGAAAAGGTTAAAGTCAAGGGGAGGGATGATTTCTTTCTATAGACAATTAATAAATTGCAGAAATCCAATCTGCCCAATTTGATCCCTCATGAACTCCATTGTGCAATCACGAGGACATTGCAATGTCTACCACATTTGGCTTAATGATCACTGATCTCCACAGCCCCAGGAAACTGCTGCTTTCTGTTTGATCGTATGCTCAAAAATTGTAAAGCAACTATTACAACTAGTAGCAGTCTGAAACAAAAACAGTATATGCCTTACCTGTATCCACCTATCACCTTCCAGACTCTGTCCTGCCTCCACTTCTCTTCCAGCTTTCTTCCCTCCCTATCGCCACAATCAGTCTGAATAAGGCTCCCAACTCGCCTATCCATGTTCTCCAGATGTGCTGCCTGATCCGCTGAGCAAATGGCCTGTCCTACTTGGGCGTCATGTAGGTGGCGCGCAAAGATTTTGTGAATCACCAAATCCTGCGGCGCCGTGTGCGACCTCGTGTCACTACCTACGTCACCATGCACCATGTGCACATCACGTGCGCGCCATGATGAGCGTGCGGAAATGATGTCGCGTAAATGATGGGCAAATGACGCCCAAGTGGGACAGGCCCATTACTCCAGTACTTTGTCTTTTTTACAATGAAGTCAATTAATGGTCAACAATCCACTAGTTAATGTGGAAAGAAAATAATTGGCATTTCAGATGCGTACCCTTTGAATAAAAATATAGCAATAAGGTCAGCAGACTCCAGCAGTGTGGCCTGAGTGATGCGTGGTTCTCCCAATGTTGCTCCAAAGAAGCCATGTTTCTGAAATCCTCATGAATGTCTTTGACAGATGACAAGGCCTCCAACTCCAGTTTTGCTGTTTGTTAAAACAGTGAAGGGCAGAATATCAGAAGCATGCTATTAAAAACAAAACACTAAATGTTTATTTAAAAAATAAGAATGTGGACAAAAATGCTGGAGAAACTCTGCAGGTGAGGCAGCATCTATGGAGCGAAGGAATAGGTGACGTTTCAGGTTGAGACCCTTCTTCTGCATCTGCAATTCTTTCTTATGCATTTAACAAAATTAGCTATGTTATAAAAATTGAAAGCTTTAAACGAAACCATGTTTTTTAAATATAAAGTGTACTTGCTTTCTCTTTCACTTCGCTGCAGACCTACATTTACCATTGCAATCTTGGGTTATTTTGTCCTGCACCAGATCTCATTAAGTTAGGATCAGAGATTAGGTCCTGGGGAATCTCTGCAAGGTTTATAATGGCCACTCATGGAATGCTCGTTAACAGATATGATGTCTACCGCCATTGGCCTCCCGAATGGTGCATTAAGGCTACACATACTTGGAAGAGCAGCACAGTGGTGTAGAGGTAGAGTTGCTGCCATACAGTGTCAGAGACCTGGATTTGATCCTGACTATGGGTGCTGTCTGTACGGAGTTTGCACGTTCTTCCTGTGACCACATGGGTTTTCTCCAGGTGCTCTGGTTTCCTCCCACGTTCCAGAAATGTGCAGGTTTGTAGATCAATTGGCTTCCGTATATTGTCCCCACTGAATAGGATAGAACTAGTGTACGAGTGATCGTGGGTTGGCGGGTACTCGGTGGGCCGAAGGGCCTATTTCCACGTTGTACTTCGAAACTGAAGGGCCTGTCCCACTTGGGCGTCATTTGCACGTCACGCAGATGGTGCGCGAAGATTTTGTACATCCCAAAATCCTGGGATGCGTGCGTCGTGACGCGTACATGATGTCGCGTAAATTACGCGCAAATGATGCCCAAGTGGAACAGGCCCTTAAGTGCCAGATTTTCTGACTCACCATCAGAATCTGACCTTCTCCTGTTCATCTGGTAAACAGCATTTCCACACACACAAGTAAATCCAAAGTAATGTTGCAAGCTATCATAATTGTGTTTAGTCATTTTGTGGAGTTGAAAGTGCTGCTAACTTTCAATGTGCGTGCCTTATTCGACATTCCAAAAGGTGCCTGAGTATTTTGTGCTGCATTTGCTGTTTGGTCTCTCAATCCTTCATTGTTCTTACGTGATTTCCTGTATGTTTTTCAGTGACTATTTCCACAAGCACATACTTTGATGGCTTACTCGTGACTGGTCTCTACACATCAACAAGCATGAGCGCTACACAGAGGGTCAATGGTCCTAGTTCAATTGGCCTTGGTAAGTCTTATAGCCCCTGGAACTTTAACACTTTTTTGACAAATGCTGGAGTTTAATTTAAATGTGCATAAATGGTTGAGTGTGTTGAAATAAAACTACAGCCTATTGAAAGTAGTGTACATGCTATAGATGTGGTTGCAATCCAACTTCAATTATTCTTAATCAGCACAATAGTGCCCATAGAGTGAGAGAGCACTTGTTCATTTCTTTTGCATGAAGGGGCACTTAAGCTTAAATAAAGAGCAAGCAATTGTATATTTTGGCCTTGACAAAGTTGGCCCAGTGTCAGTAGTTTGTATGTTCAACTTCATTAAAAATCGGTAATGCAGAAATCTAGCCTGTGAATAATTTACAGATCTGAGTGACCGCTCCATCGTCAGAGGTGTGAGCCAATGGATGTGAAATGAAACTGAGGTCCTGTATACCTGTTTTTTCCACATTTCAGTTGACCATACAGCAGAAGAGGCTAATCACCCATTGAGTCTGTGATAGCTCACATGGCAATTGAATTGTATATACTAATTTTCCCTTTAACCAATTCTTGTCAGATTTCCTTTAATTACATCAATATCCTACCACATACCTATGATGCACTGGGCACAATTTAGAGTGCCCAATTAACCCCTATCTTTGGGGATATGCAAGAAACTGAAAAACCTTGAAGAACATGAAAACTCTACACAGCTCCTTCAGAAAAAAACACAAAATAATCACATACCGATATTTCAGTGAGGGAAATTACATTATTACAACTAACCTGGCCATTCTTTCAATTGATATCACCAAAATAAAACATAGAAAATAGGTGCAGGAGTAGGCCATTTGGCCCTTTGTGCCAGCATCGCCATTCAATACAATCATGGCTGATCATTCAAAATCAGTACCCCGTTCCTGCTTGTTCCCCACATGCCTTGATTCCATTAGCCCTGAGCTTATCTTGTCACTTTAATATCGTTGCTTTAAAAATTTTATTGAACTTTCTGTAATTCAACTGAGATTAAATTTCAAAAGTATTTCACTGCTGCATCATGCTTTGGAATGTCTTTCTCCCAACTCCCCCAATCGCATTACACTTTGATATTGTGGGACAGTCACAAGTGCAGACATTATCCCATTAAACCGTTGCATTCTTTAGTTTGTCAAAGAACACTAAGTTGCCCTGATATTCTTTATTCGAGTCATTTTTTAATAATAAGGAGTTTGGAATATTTGATGCCAGATTCCTTGAGCTCTGTAAGCAAGTCATACCTTCAGAGGAAGTAAAATAAAGCAGCAATGTCATAGTCTTTTCAACATTACCCAAAGCCATAATTTAACTGTTGATTTGAAGATAAAACAAATGTTCTACTAGGTCACACACTTCTTCATTTGACATTGTCACCAGACTCTGCTGTCTGTATGTAAAGGCATAGAAACATAGAAATTAGGTGCAGGAGTAGGCCATTCAGCCCTTCGAGCCTGCACCGCCATTCAATATGATCATGTCTGTATGTAAAGGAAAAGACACCATTCTGACTCCAGTTATCTATTGGCCAGAGACATTGGCTCTGTCTGTTGAGCGATTCATAATCTGCATTTTCTTGATCTGTTATTGAGAAAGAATAACATGGATCTGAGATTCATTTGATATTTATAGTTCCAAGCATAAATCTTACATATTTTCATATTTGCTTCATAAATATAAATTATGTAAATGGATTTTAAATTAACCATGCCTGTGGCAGAAGTACAATCATCAAGTGCGGAACCTCGGCTCACATGGAGCTATTGATCTTTAAAATGGTACAGTGAAGATGGAAAATGTTCTAATGATGATGGGGGGGGAAGGGGTTGGATTGGCGAGTGAATCATTCTTTCTGTGGAGTGGTTGTTTTTTTCTTGAAAAGAGTACATGACAGGGGAGTCTGCAGAAGGTACGGTGGGGAGAATGATTTGTTTTTAAACATTAAAAGAAACCTGTTGTAAAGATTAATGCTCAAATCAGTAATGGTAGAATAGAATATTAATTTATTTTCTATAAAAATATAAAGATTGCAACAATCTTAATCTTTTGTTTTTGATAATTACTTTGAAAATATTTTAACTGAATTCTTTCTTGCTTTATTGTGCTCAAATACTGACAAAAAAAAGATTTCTTCTTCACGTAGCAGTGATGAAAGATGTCCATTATCATGTACAAAGAGCCATTACATTGATCAAGTGCGTTGAGATGAAATCACTTAAATCCTGCTTCCCATCTCAACAAGAAATTAGCAGCGAAGGGTTGAAGGATAGCAATTCCAGTCGAACCATAGGATGAGCAACTAAGTGCATAACAACTTAAAAGTATGAAATCAAATTAACTCATAAAGTCAGCATGTAAAGATAAATTAATGAATGGAAACATACAGGCTCGAGGCATGTGCTTTCTTAAAAGAAAATCAGCAAATTGTTCATTTACTGTGGCTATTTTTATAGTTAATACGATTGAAAACACATTGCCCCGGGAATATTGCCCTCATGCAACCAAATTAATTCCTGCAGCTATGTATCTACTATCCATGGGCTAAATTAAATGTAAATTTGTTTGTCCCCCCATTTCAAAGAATGCAAATGAAGTTATTTCATTTGAAAAAAAATAGACATAAAGCTCATACGACTGTATCAGTTGAAATAATCTGGCATGTGGTCTCTCTGCATGATACAGCAGTGATGCGGGATTCCTGTTTCCAGACTGCATGAAAGCATCATGGTTGTTGCAGCTTTTTGAAATATGGTTGAAAATAAAATCCCACTTTCCAAATGTTCTTCAACCCACTAATTTCATTTGGTGTCTTCATAATTTTCAGAAAATGAATGAATGTACATGCCATGTAAAATGACTCCCATTTCATAGATGATTAAATTTAGTTGTGACATTTGTATTTCAGTAATTATATGGTAACTATATAAGCCAGTCAGGTTGAAGATAGAGAGCAAATGCACCTGGGAACTGCAATTTATTCCTGCATTTGAATCAATCAAAGATGACAGCCCTGTTTTAATTAAGTGTGCACTTCAAATATGCCTATTTGAGCACCATATTTAGAACTGTGTATATTGATTCCAGAAAAGTCACAGACATTTGCATCTAATATTAGTCACAGCTCAATGCTCAATTATTGCATTTGTTTGTGTGTTATCAACAGTGCAGTGCAGAATGACAGATTCGTATGAATCTATTACTTCCATAAAAAGGAATGGAAAAAAAGATCCTAAACATGTGGTTGGTTTAATCTCTTGAGCTTGTTCTATGTTGAACAGCTACAATTAAAAAATATATATATTTGTAATGTGCTCTGCTTTTTAATATGCCTCTACGAGGCATAGGAAAGCATAAACATCTGGACTGCACCAAATAATACTTTTTATAATTTCCTGCGATTGCCAAATCCTTCAAAATACAAATGTATAACAAGGATATTGTTCATTGAACTTTCTCCATCCATAATTTATTATATATCTTTGGTTAAATGTAATTAGTTTCATTTGTCAACATTTTCCTCTGGTCCTCACCACCCCTCCCCCTTGCATTGTGTACGTTTCAAATTGGCACTGAAGTAGTCACAGATTATCCAGAAAATACTGTAGACTACTCTCTCAGGTATGCTCGTGCCTCAAATCCAAATTCCATCCCTTGTACTCCTTTGTACTGCTTCAGACTTGAATCTATTTTGCTCATTGTATTTCTGTGTATATCTTGGCGTTCTCGGTAGCCATTATTTCTTCCTTACGAACAGCAACTCAAATACCTTGTTCTACTTCCTTACATCCGTGCCCAGCAATCCCCTTGAGTGAAGCATGCTAATTTCCTTCCTCTCCAACTTGCCCTACCCAAGCTGGTCTTTTGAGCTCTGCCCGTGTGTCAGCTATCGCAGGTCTTGTCATACCTCTTTATGCTCTACAATGGCCATCTGTGCACTTGTCAAAAAATATGAATTGAAAATAAACTAAGCTTTGATTTAACTTGAGTTAATTACTTTTTTCCACCCCACAAATTCCCTGAGGTAAAATTTTATTCCAGATTTCAACTTTTTGGGTAACTATTCCCAAATTCTGTATGATAAATTTCTGAAACACGATAGCTTGGATATTATTTTGGGACTGTGATCCTTTGTTCCAGATACCTTAATCAATCTTTCCTGTATCCACCGAATCAAACACTCTTAAGTATTTTGTGTAAGGGCACCTCTCATTCTTCTTATCCCTAGAGATTACAGGCCAGAAATCAGTCTCATAAAGCTTTGCCTTACTCATTACAAGGAGAGGAGATCAAAATTGTACGTAACTCTCCAGTATGGCCTAATCAAACCCTATATAAATATAATAACACTATATATAACTATCGTAAGGCATCTTTATTCTTGTATTCAAGTTCTCTTTCAATTCACTTGCCTTCCTGCTTGGTTGCTACAGCTGCATGTCAGCTTTCGGTAATTTGAGTACAAAGACATAGAAACATAGAAATAGAAAATAGGTGCAGGAGAAGGCCATTCGGCCCTTCATGCCAGCACTGCCATTCATTGTGATCATCCCCAATCAATAACCCGTGCCTGCCTTCTCCCCATATCCCATGACTCCACTAGCCCCTAGAGCTCTATCTAACTTCATCCTTTGAATTCTAAAGTGCCTCTCCCAAACCGTCAGCTGCACTACTTTCTATTTTAACTTTTAAAAGCTTTGCACATAGACTTAATATTGCTAATAATCACAGCAATTAACATCATTGTTTTTTTAATGCCTTTAAAGAATATATATATTTGTTGTAAATCTTGTGTTATTTATTTACATGTTAGCTACTACCTGCCCATTGTAATCCCTTTTAATGTAGTTTCCCAGTCAACTACAACCCACCTGTCCCAGTTATCTTCAGGGATTATTTTGTTTACTTGAAAATCATGATTCAACTACATAACTTTAAAACAACGTTTAAATTCTATTATATTGTGGTGAGTAGTCACTTCTTCTGAGGGCCCCCGTACAGAAAGTTATTATTCAATCCTTTTTCTCAAAGTCCCCCATAAGGCATGTATCAGAGCCCTTGTGTTTTGTTTTAATTATGAATGAAATATTCTACCAATTTGCTTTATTTAAAACAACTTTATGTATTTATGTCTTGGAAAGAAGGCACTTGTGTTTTATCTTTTCATTGCAATGACAAATAATTACCAACCTGAAAGACATAATTTAGGTTTAAAAAAAAAGCACAGGACAGGTGGAATTACATGACCACATGAGAATTCCTGTTAGGATTCATGGCCACTTCAACAAATTAGAACGTTTTAAAAAATGTTATTAAATTTAAATAATCACATACTGTACATCTTGCATGAAGACATAGAGATAGAAGGAACTACAGATGTCTATTTACCAAAAAAAAAACAAAGTGCGGGAGTAACTCAGTGGGCCAGGCAGCATCCCTGGAGAACATGAATTGATGACACTGGGTGGGGACCCTTCTTCAGACTGATTGTGGTGAGGTAAGGGGGAGAGAGCTGGAAGAGTGGAGGGGCAGGACAAAGCTTGGCAAGTAGGGACAGATCAGTGGCGCAGCGGTAGAGTTGCTGCCTTTCAGCACCAGAGCCCTGGGTCCGATTCTGACCTTGTGTGCTCTCTGTACGGAGTTTGTACGTTTTCCCTGTGACCGCATAGGTGTTCACCGAATGCTCTAGGCTCTTCTCGCATTCAAAAGATGTGCAGGTTTGTAAGTGAATTGGCTACTATAAATTGTCCCCAGAGTGTAGGATAGACTAGTGTATGCGTGATCGATGGTCAGTGCTGACTTGGTGGGCCGAAGGGTCTGTTTCCATACTGTATGTCTAAAACTAAAACTAAGTAATAGGTGAATACAGGTGAGGCGTGATTTTTGATAGGCAGATAGTTGGATAAATGCCAGAGAAGATGATAGGTGTGAGGTGATAGAAGAGGTGTGAATTGTGAAGCCAGAGGAAGGAATGTAGGTGGAGGGGGGGGAGGGGGAGAGACCTGGAGACATGGGTATGAGTCTGGCAAGGGGGGAAGAAAGGAAGGGGGGAAAAAGGATGTTTATAGGTTATTTAACTAAAATTGGAGAATTCAGTGTTCATACTTTTAGGTTGGAAGCTATCCCGGTGGAATATGGGGGGGATGTCCTCTGGGTGGCTTCACTCTATCAGTTGAGGAGGCCCAGGACAGAAGGGGTGTTAAAATGTTAGCAACCTAGAGATCCAACAAGCCTTGGTGAACCAAGCACAAATGTTCGGCGAAACAGTCGTGTCAATGTAAAGGAGGTCACATTGGGAACATCGAATGCAGTAGATGAGGTTAGAGTATGTGAACCTCTGTCTTACCTGGAAGAACAGATGGGGTCCCTGGATGAATGAGAGGGAGAAAGTATAGGGACAGATGTTGTGTCTTCTGCGGTTGCAGGGGAAATTACCTGGAGAGGGGGTGGTTTGTGCAGGAGGGGTGTTTCGGAGGGAGCAATCTCTGTTCAAGGCAGAAAGGAATGAGAAGATGTGATGTGGTTGGATCATGTTGAAAGTGACGGAAATATCAGAGTATGTTGTGTTGGATGCGAAGGCTTTCTGAATTGTATTTATATTTATGAAGGCTATGTATATTTTGTATAAAGACATAATGGGTATGTAAATTGGGATGGGAATTGTAAATAATTGCAATCGGGACAACTGATAAAGTAACTCCATTGAACTACATTTGAATGATCAGGTGAGCTTGCCCACAAATGAAAGATCGCAAAGCATCATATAGAAGAAAAATTGAAATTATGTAGTCTGGTGTACATTATAATCTGCAACCATTGATGGGACACAATTCAAATTAATTAATTGATTCCATGTTTCGTGTTATGTTTTGATTCAACTCAAATGCGATTCTCAATCATCAATCTTAAAATTAAAAGAAATGGAGTATTTCATAGCACAAAGATTTGTTGATCTTACATGCAGAAAAATGTTAATCTATTTCTCTCCTTTTTTAATAATTATTTTTGTTTTTGAAGCCTGCTGTATGTGTTTGGCAATCAGAAGATATGAGGACACTAACAGACTGTTAAATGTTAATATATGCGCCACTGTCACTTTAAAACAACACTTTGATAACAAATGTTTACATCAAAATAAAGAAAGAAGAACATTTTTCTTTGAATTCTACTCGTAAGAGAATTTCCCACTGGTTCTCTGTATGCATCCTCTGTTTCAAGTTAATATATGCTACCAATATCTTGTGTGACAGGTAATTTTTGCAGGTACAAGAGAGATGTTAAAACTGACTGGGAACATTTTCTACTTGATGACAATAAATTGGTTTTTATTTATCATATATCTCTTATGTTTCATCAGATTTTCTAGATTTGACAGCGTTATGTGTCTAAATATTTTTCGGATTAATATTTTGTCAATGTTTTACATGTAAAAAATCTGATCAGTATTTTTATGTGTGGATGAATCTTGCATTAATATTGTTTAAAAGTTTTACATTAAATTCATGAAATCACACTAATACATGCAAGGCACTATTACATAAGATAAATAGTAAGATTAAATGAGAACTTACCAGTTTGAAGTTTGATTTTTATTTTATGAGGAGTTACGATGAGGGATTACGTGAAGACCCCGCCAGCATGCATGTGCAACATTCTTCAAAGCAGTGGTGTGAAATCACAGATACCAAAGTTGACTAACATAGTAAGATAAGCGAGAACTTTATATACCAGTTGACCTTTATAATAGAGGGTTTGGGAGCGGAGGGCACGTAATCCCTCATCACAACTCCTCATAAAATAAAGATCAAACTTCAAACTGGTAAGTTCTCGTTTAATCTTATTATTTTACTTCGGAGTCACGTGAGTGACTACTTGAACATTTCAAAGCTCTGTGATTTCATGCCCTGGAACGAGTCCATGGTCACACACTGCCATGCTATGATGTAACGTATTTCAGACATGAAAGTGTGCTGAAAAACAAAAAGGTATTTATTTCATACCTAAAATAATAATGCCCCTACATTGGGTAATCATGAAACAGAACTTAAAATTTTTTCTGCAAATGTCTTGGGAGTGGCCAGGGGTTTATTATAGAAGAGCTGAAAAGTCCGTTCATTGTTCCAACCCGCTGTTGCAAGGATGTGGTTCCATTGAAACTTCCATCATCCTTGCCGCCGATGTGGATGCAGCCCTGGTGGAGTGCGATTTGAAAACATTAGTATCCACCCCTGCTGCACCCAATACCACCCTTAACCATCTGGAAATGGTTTGTACTGTGACCATATGGTGAGGGCTTTTGTGGCTAATAAGTAAAGCCCTCTCCGTGCCCCTGAGACTCTTGGTGACCTCTATATATCGCAATATATATGTCACGATGCAGAGCCGACAATCTGCAGGATAGGCCAGAAATACTAATTTTTGGCCAGTGGATCCGTGTCTATCCTGTTTAAGTAACCCCTGTATTAGGAAAGTTATCTTGTCTTTTTTAATGTACATGGCGTCCATATTTAATTTATGTAGGGACTGGACCCGTTGTGCTGTTACAAGTGCCATTAACATAACCATTTTATAGGTTAATTTATCCAGTGTGAATCCCGATATAGGTGTCCATCCTAGAAGCATAGTCAGCACTATGCTTATGTCCCATACATGGGTGTATCTTGGCCTGGGGGGATTAGAATTAAATATACCCCTCATCAGTTTAGATACCAGTGGGTGTGATCCCACAGCCAGGTGATCACACTCTCGCCCCAGATAATTGGATAGGGCACTACGGGCACAATTAATGGCACTGTAGCTCAATCCCTCATCAAAGTGAAGGTTAGCCAGGAACTCCAGCACTTCAGTGATGGTGGCTGTGTCATATGAAGTGTTCGTTCTGGTGCAGAACACTTCCCATTTCTTCAAATATTTGAGATATTGTCTTCTGGTGGACTCCCTGCACGACGCTGTGATGACATTAATCGTCCTGTCGGAGAGTCTGTAGTCCAGAAATGGGGATGACTTTCCCCTGTCACAGGGTGTACCAAAAGGCTTGGACGTTTATTGATCCGAATGCAGGGTTCTGCGGCCATATTTTGTACTACTGGGAACCATGGTTGGGTAGGCCAGTCGGGAACAACTAGGATACCCGAAGCGATGTCTTGTTTGATTTTTTGTAAGACCCGACTGATGAGGCAGAAGGGGGGAAAAGCATAGAAAAACAAATCCCCCCAATATAGCGAGAAAGCGTCCATCGCTACTGCCCCAGGGTCTGGTTCCCAAGCAACATATGTTGGTAGTTGGTGATTTAATTTGGATGCAAAAAGGTTGATATCTGGTGTCCCATACCGTTCTATAATATCGGCAAACACTTTCCGATCCAACATCCATTCGGTGTTGTCGTTGAATTTGCGTAACCTGGTGTCCGCTACTGTATTTAGCTTACCTGGAAGGTAAGTGGCTGAGATCCATATATTCCTTTCCAGACACCAGTGCCAGATATTATTAACCAATTTATCACATGATATTGACTTTATTCCACCCATATGATTAATGTATGCCACCACAGTGGTATTACCAATCTGTAATCGTACATGCAAATGGTGCATGTCTGAGGAGTAGGCCCGGAGTCTATGAAATGCTCCCAGCATTTCTAGATAATTAATCCCTAGTGCTCCCCCTAGGGTTAATTCTTGTGCACTCCATCTGCCACCACAACTAGAGGTGGTATTAGTTGCTCCCCAACCTTTTGCACTGGCATCAGTCTGTAAAGTAACCGTGGGATTCATAATAGTGATGGGGTTAGAACAATGCTGAATATTGTCTATCCACCAATTTAACTCTAATTTAGCTTCCCCTGGTAGTTCCATAGGCCTATCAAAATGGCCTGCATGAGTTTTAAGAGCTAATATTTTTGCTCTTTGTAGATTTTGGTAATGGAGTGGTTCAAATTGTGCTGCTGGAAATGCAGCCACTAGTTTCCCAATCACTCTGGCTACTTGCCGAATGGATGGTTTTCTGATGCTAGTGAGGCTTTTACATGCTTCCGTCAAGTCTGCCACTTTGTTTAGTGGCAAGTTGATAGACATTTGAACGGAATCGATAGTGAACCCCAAATAATCCATGGTAGCGGAGGGTCTCAATTTAGATTTATCTGGATGAATGATAAATCCCAGCTTTTGAAAAAGATGCTTTGTTGCTGATACTGCCAATGTAGCCAACTCTAAATGTTCCCCTACAATGAGAATATCATCAAGGTAGGCCATAACAATATGGTTTTGTTTCCTCAAATGTGCCAAAGCTGGTTTTAACAATTTGGTAAACAGCCTGGGTGCCGATGATAACCCGTTGGGTAAGGCCTTATACTGCCAAAGCTGTCCCATCCAGACAAATTTCAGATATATCCGATGATCCTTGTGTATTGGTATTGAATAGTATGCATCTTTTAGGTCGATGCAAGCCATGTAGTACCTGTTAGAGATTAGCTGTTCGGCTGTCACAAACGTGTCCATTTTGAAATGGGCATACTGAACGGAAGTATTCAGTTCGGTCAAATCTATAATTATGCGGCATCCACCGTCTTTTTTGTTTTTGGTAAAAATGTTTGATACAAACTCTTGAGATTCTCTGTCTTCTCAATTACCCCTTTTGTGTTTAATCTTAAACGTTCAGCATGGCCTTCTGTCCTTTTTGTGAAAATATAAACTTCCGTCTAGGTGTATGCTGAACTGGGATGGGGAGTTCGTAAACAAATTCAATTTTATATCCCTGAATACTTCCGAGTATGTAAGGATCAGAGGTAAACGTGCTCCACACGTGACGAAACAAGTGCAATCGTCCCCCAACCCGTGATGAGTCTAGACGTGCAATGTTTTCAAGTCAACCAGACCCACCTACCTCCATGGTTATCGGCGGTGCTGTGTTGGTTGTCTCTGTTGCTTCTTGTTCTGTTGTGTTGCTGCGGTGTGGGGATGGCGCATTTTTCAAGAAGGCCGGGCTGGGCCATGGTCTAAAAAAGACTGCTGTGCAGGTGGGCCGGCCTTCGAGCTTTCACCACCAGATAGTCTTTCGTTGTAGCGGTGCCTGGTGGTTGTGTAGGGGTGCTGCCGCCGCTGATATGGGGTTTTGGAGGTGGCTGGCACCTTTATCATGCCGATTGCTTTGGCCTCCTCATCCAGGTCTTTAACCTGCTTAGGGAGGTTGTCCCCAAACAGCAATGTAGGCGGCTGTGCACTGCTGGGCCTGCATAATCCCGCAAATTTGGGATTGAGTGTAGGTTTTATGATGCTCTTCCTGTAGCTGTTGATTTCAAACAGCGTATTGCACAGGAGTGCTAGAGTGTCTTGCAGCTCTTCAGGCATCTCAACCCCATCGACATTTCTGGTTACTGCTGTAATTCCAGCAGCCAGCAGCTTGAGGATTCTTTGGAGTTTCACCTCCTGGCTCCTTATGGTCGGGCTCATGTTGCCCCAAATGGGGTTGTTGACAGCAGGTACATTAAGAGAAATACAATTCTCTGGCGCAAGGTATTTTTCTGCCGTATTGTTAATTGCTTGTTCCTGCAGCTGGTTAGTTGCCATGTAATTAATACTGGCAGCCAGCTTGGGATGCAATGGCAGTCCTTTTTGGGTAGGCACAGCGAATTTGTTGACCATACCCAGTAATTATTCTTGTTGCACCCCTAACACAAGTGTGTCTTCGGCCATGTCCCCTTTTCAGGGTCAGCCCAGTTCTGACCCCCAGTGCTCCACTGCAAAGAGGGTGAGACATTTGGCAGTCCTTGATAGGAAGCTGCCGTGGGTCTGCGAAGAGACCCACTGTGACTCTGCCCCTGCATAAGCAGGTCACGCAGGAGCAACTGCTCCACCATCCGCTCCAAGCGGGAAAGACGCCCGCCGTCGCTATCCGCGAACGGGGTGTCCTCGGGTCCGGACACAGCCGAGTCTATGGACCTGTCCGACTTCCGGGTGGTTTTGCCGCCGGACCGTGGCGCACCTGCGGTCTGTTACGGCGAGAAGTCGGGGGCTGCTGGATGCACCTGCAGCTCTGGAGAGTTGGCACGCTGCTGGCTGCTTTCCACAGCAGCGATTTTTGCCACTGCTCTCCGCGATTTCCTGGACTCCATGCTGTTCTCTTGGCTGTGAAAACACACACAGAGAGTCTTTTCCAGAATGGTAAGTACTTACCTCCGGTTGTCTTTTAAACTTACGTTGGAGGAGCGACGCTTCCTCCCGACTGTTGCTTCCGCAATGCGTTCGACGATATGTCGCGCATGCGTGCTGGCGGGGTCTTCACGTAGTCACTCACATGACTCCGAAGTAAAATTGACAATTCATTCTCAGATCCAGCCGATTGAGAAGCTGATTCTTTCATGGCAAACCCCTTGATTTTATTCCATTATATTGTTTTATATGATAGATTTGAGGTCCCACCCCTCAGGTTATGCATTATAACAAATAATTTTTTGCTAATCGCTTGTATGCACTAAATATTTTTGAGTATCTTGCATTCTCCACAGGATTTAACAGAAGTGTTGATTTTGACACTTGAGAAGTTAGAAGTTTGAAACAGGGTAACAGTTCTTCTGAAATGTGTTGCTTATTCCAAATGGAGGCACTCTTACATTAATGTAGTGCTGCTGAATCCTAATGTGCAGATCCCAGTCATCCCACGTAATTAATAGCACTCTGTGAAATGGCACTGAAATCCACTTCTTGTCAGGAATCCTGATCCGTTGCCATCAATGCAACCTTATAAGCATAAAAAATAAGTTCACTATATTAATAGACTTGCATCACAGTGAAAAGTTGCCTATCTAGGCATAATTTAATGTTTAATTTTGTTCTGCCAATGCCTTGCAGGGCCAACAATATTTGCGACTTTTGTCATGTGATAGGCCGCATGGCCTAAATCTACTCCTATCAAATCTACTCCGCCGTTCAATCATGGCAGATCTATCTCTCCCTCCTAACCCCATTCTCCTGCCTTCTCCCCATAACCTCTGACACCTGCACTAATCATGAATCTATCTATCTCTGCCTTAAAAATATCCATTGACTTGCCTCCACAGCCTTCTGTGGCAAAGAATTCCACACATTCACCACCCTCCAGACTAAAGAAATTTCTCCTCACCTCCGTCCTAAAAGAACGTCCTTTAATTCTGAGGCTATGACCTTTAGTCTTAGACTCTCCCACTAGTGGAAACATCATCTCCACATCCACTCTATCCAAGCCTTTCACTATTCTGTACGTTTCAATGAGGTCCCCCATCATCTAAACTCCAGCGAGTACAGGCCCAGTGCCAACAAATGCTCATCATAGGTCAAACTACTAATTCCTGGCATCATTCTTGTAAACCTCCTCTGGACCATCTCCCGAGCCAGCACATCCTTCCTCAGATATGGTGCCCAAAATTGCTCACAATATTCCAAATGCGGCCTTACCAGCGCCTTCTAGAGCCTTAGCATTACATCCATGTTTTTGTATACAAGCTTTCCGACTACCTTTTATTTATAATTAAATATGTCTTTTCTTTAGTCTGCAAATCTTATTTTCGGGTGGTATAAAAGTTAGAAGAAAGTATATCGCGGTCAATAATCAGATTACACAAATAACCCAATTATTAACGCTGTGCAAACACACCACTACAAATATAGGGGAGGGTCTACTTCCAATTCATAATCATTCAAAATCCAGTTGGAAGGTTTTATTTATCAATGAAATGTCACACAATTTAAAAATAATTTTGTTAGGCCTGTGTTCTCAGAAGAAACTCTGTCCCTATTTGACCCATCCATCCCATTCTCCGATAATTGCTCTTTCCTGCAGTGGTCATAACCCCAATCCCACCTTTGCAACAGAAAACCATATCTTGCACTACCATGGAATTATCTTACTGATTGTGCTCTGCACCTAGTCCTTGTGTGGCTGACAGTATACGTGACTTGACCAGTTCATTCCAAAGAGGAAAAAAGATTCCAAGGGGAATAAGGGGCGACCGTGACTGACAAGGGCAGCATAAAAATAAAGGATAAGAAGTACAACATAGCAAAGATGAGGGGGAAGCAAGAGGATTAGGTAATGTTTAAAGAGCATCAGAATATAACTAAAAAGGCAATATGTGGAGAAAAGATGAGTTACATTGATAAGCTAGCCTTGAATATAAAGGAGGATAGCAAAAGCTTCTTTAGGTATGTGAAGTAACTTTGAGGGTATGAGACGAGAATTGGCCAAGATTGAATGGCAATTAATTCTAAAAGGGTTGACGGTGGATATACAATGGAAGACATTTAAAGACTGCATGGATGAACTACAAAAATTGTTCATCCCAGTTTGGCAAAAGAATAAATCGGGGAAGGTAGTGCATCCGTGGATAACAAGGGAAATCAGGGATAGTATCAAAGCAAAGGATGATGCGTACAAAGTAGCCAGAAAAAGCAGCATACCAGAGGACTGGGAGAAATTCAGAGACCAGCAGAGGAGGACAAAGGGCTTAATTAGGAAAGGAAAAATAAATTATGAAAGAAAACTGGCAGGGAACATAAAAACTGACTGCAAAAGTTTTTATAGATATGTGAAAGGAAAGAGGTTAGTTAAAACAAATGTAGGTCCCTTGCAGTCAGAAACAGGTGAGTTGATCATGGGGAACAAGGATATGGCGGACCAATTGAATAACTACTTTGGTTCCGTCTTCACTAAGGAAGACATAACTAATCTGCCGGAAATAGCAGGGGACTGTGGGTCAAAGGAGGAATTGAGTGAAATCCAGGTCAGTCGGGAAGTGGTGTTGGGTAAATTGAATAGATTAAAGGCCGATAAATCCCCAGGGCCAGATAGGCTGCATCCCAGAGTACTTAAGGAAGTAGCTCAGGAAATAGTGGATGCATTAGTGATAATCTTTCAAAACTCTTTAGATTCTGGAGTAGTTCCTGAGGATTGGCGGGTAGCAAATGTAACCCCTCTTTTTAAGAAGGGAGGGAGAGAGAAAACGGGGAATTACAGACCAGTTAGTCTAACATCGGTAGTGGGGAAACTGCTAGAGTCAGTTATTAAAGATGGGATAGCAGCACATTTGGAAAGTGGTGAAATCATTGGACAAAGTCAGCATGGATTTACAAAAGGTAAATCATGTCTGACGAATCTTGTGGAATTTTTCGAGGATGTAACTAGTAGCGTGGATAAGGGAGAACCAGTGGATGTGGTATATCTGGACTTCCAGAAGGCTTTCGACAAGGTCCCACATAAGAGATTAGTATACAAACTTAAAGCATACGGTATTAGGGGTTCAGTATTGATGTGGATAGAGAACTGGCTGGCAAACAGGAAGCAAAGAGTAGGAGTAAACGGGTCCTTTTCACAATGGCAGGCAGTAACTAGTGGGGTACCGCAGGGCTCAGTGCTGGGACCCCAGCTGTTTACAATATATATTAATGATCTGGATGAGGGAATTGAAGGCAATATCTCCAAGTTTGCGGATGACACTAAGCTGGGGGGCAGTGTTCGCTGTGAGGAGGATGCTAGGAGACTGCAAGGTGACTTGGATAGGCTGGGTGAGTGGGCAAATGTTTGGCAGATGCAGTATAATGTGGATAAATGTGAGGTTATCCACTTTGGTGGCAAAAACAGGAAAGCAGACTATTATTTAAATGGTGGCCGATTAGGAAAAGGGGAGATGCAGCGAGACCTGGGTGTCATGGTACACCAGTCATTGAAAGTAGGCATGCAGGTGCAGCAGGCAGTGAAAAAAGCGAATGGTATGTTAGCTTTCATAGCAAAAGGATTTGAGTACAGGAGCAGGGAGGTTCTACTTCAGTTGTACAGGGTCTTGGTGAGACCACACCTGGAGTATTGCGTACAGTTTTGGTCTCCAAATCTGAGGAAGGACATTATTGCCATAGAGGGAGTGCAGAGAAGGTTCACCAGACTGATTCCTGGGATGTCAGGACTGTCTTATGAAGAAAGACTGGATAGACTCGGTTTATACTCTCTGGAATTTAGGAGATTGAGAGGGGATCTTATAGAAACTTACAAAATTCTTAAGGGGTTGGACAGGCTAGATGCAGGAAGATTGTTCCCGATGTTGGGGAAGTCCAGGACAAGGGGTCACAGCTTAAGGATAAGGGGGAAATCCTTTAAGACCGAGATGAGAAAGACTTTTTTCACACAGAGAGTGGTGAGTCTCTGGAACTCTCTGCCACAGAGGGTAGTTGAGGCCAGTTCATTGGCTATATTTAAGAGTGAGTTGGATGTGGCCCTTGTGGCTAAGGGGATCAGAGGGTATGGAGAGAAGGCAGGTATGGGATACTGAGTTGGATGATCAGCCATGATCATATTGAATGGCGGTGCAGGCTCGAAGGGCTGAATGGCCTACTCCTGCACCTAATTTCTATGTTTCTATGTTTCTATGTTAAGAGGACAAACATAGTTAAGAGGAAAGTTGGACCTTTGAAGACTGAAAAAGGTGAATTTATTATGGGGACAAGGAAATGGCAGATGAGTTGAACAGGTACTTTGGTTCCGTCTTCACTAAGGAGGACGCAAACAATACTAGTGGCCAGAGGATCTGGGGTGATGGAGGAACTGAAGGAAATCCACATTAGGCAGGAAATGGTGTTGGGTAGACTGATGGGACTGAAGGCTGATAAATACCCAGGGCATGATGGTCTGCATCCCAGGGTACTTGAGGAAGTGGCTCTAGATATCATGGACGCATTGGTGTTCATTTTCCAATGTTCGATAGATTCAGGATCAGTTCCTGTAGATTGGAGGGTAGTTAATGTTATCCCTCTTTTTAAGAAAGGCGGGAGAGAGAAAACAGGGAATTATAGACCAGTGTGAACTGTGAGGAGGATGCTATGAGAATGCAGGGTGACTTGGACAGGTTGGGTGAGTGGGCAGATGCATGGCAGATGCAGTTTAATGTGAATAAATGTGAGGATATCCACTTTGGGAACAAAAACAGGAAGGCAGATTATTATCTAAATGGTGTCAAGTTGGGAAAAGGGGAAGTACAACGGGATCTGGGGGTCCTTGTTCATCAGTCAATGAAAGTAAGCATGCAGGTACAACAGGCGGTGAAGAAAGCGAATGGCATGTTGGCCTTCATAACAAGAGGAGTTGAATATAGAAGCAAAGAGGTCCTTCTGCAGTTGTACAGGGCCCAAGTGAGACCACACTTGGAGTATTGTGTGCAGTTTTGGTCCCCTAATTTGAGGAAGGACATTCTTGCTATTGAGGGAGTACAGCGTAGGTTCACAAGGTTATTTCCTGGGATGGCGAACTGTCAAATGCTGAGAGAATAGAGTGGCTGAGCTTGTATACTCTGGAATTTAGAAGGAAGAGAGGGTATCTTATTGAAACATATAAGATTATTAAGGGTTTGTACATGCTAGAGGCAGGAAACATGTTCCCAATGGTGGGGGAGTCCAGCTCCAGGGGCCACAGTTTAAGAATAAGGGGTAAGGCATTTAAAACGGAGATGAAGAAACACTTTCACACAGAGAGTTGCGAGTCTGTGGAATTCTCTGCCTCAGAGGGCGGTGGAGGCCGATTCTCTGGAGAATTTCAAGAGAGAGCTTGATAGGGCTCTTAAAGATAGTGGAGTCAGGGGATATGGGGAGAAGGCAGGAACGGGTACTGATTGTGGATGATCAGTAATGATCACATTGAATGGTGGTGCTGGCTCGAAGGGCCGAATGCACCTATTGTCTATAGACTTGAAGATTAAGAAAAGTGTTGGGACAATAACTATTGTGCTTCATCTAACATTCAGTGAGATTGTCTCTGTTATAGACCTTATGATTAGGATCATGGTGTATATCCTGCACGAAGCAAACATAAAATGTTGTCAACGTTCTCTGGATAGCTAAATTTGAGGAGGGTGTTCTCCAGTCCAATGGAGTCAAAGACTTTAGTGAGGTAAAAAACGGACTACGTTTAGTGGCTGATGCTGCTCTTTGCATTTTTCTTAGTGTTCTTCTGAATGGATGAAATCCACACTTCTATTTGGAGAACAACTCTTTTTTGGATTCTCTGAAGAGCCAATTCAGAAAGATCCTATCTCCTAATTTCCTGGAGGAAAGGAAGACCTGAAATGTCACCCATTCTTTCTCTCCAGAGATGCTGCCTGGCCCGCTGCATTAAAAAGACAGGATAAAAGTGAGCTGATCAGGCCCACTGACAACTGATAGCTGTTCATTTGCATTTTGTTTGTTGATGTCCAAAGGCATGTTTAACTTTCACCTTTGAAAAGTTTTTTAATCTCTATCTTTATTCTTCACAGTACTATTAGTTCCACTGCGATAATGAGGAACAGGTAGTTTTTATCCTTTTAAGTGTATCCCACATCACCTATTTATAATTCATGTCAGGAATAATTTTGCTATTAAGTGTTTTTTGTGTGAGCCACGCTGTTAATAATTATGTAGCCATGCATTACAATATTTTCAATTAAGCTATAAGTTGTTAGGGAAAATAAAACAAGCCAAAGGTCACAATCTAATGCTCTAATGCTCTAGCACAGGGAAATGCAACTCAATAATTGTCAAGCTCCCACATAATGTGCAGATCAAGGACTTTGTCTAGCCAATTTAATGTAAATATTGCATTGCTAAATTTAAATATATTAAAATGAAACTACTTCTATAACTAATAAGAACATTACAAATAGAATCAGGATTAGGTCATTTTACAGCTCATGCTTGCTCCATTGTTCAGTAAGATCACGGATGATCTTTTACCTTGGGAGCATTTTCCTGCACTGCCTTAGATAAAGTTCATGAGAAGGCTTCCTTTAATCCTAACATCCACTGTTAAACTTCAGAAATACTCTTTCTTGTTTTCCAGCTGTTGATACTAGCCTTGTCCTGTAATGAATGAATCACTTCATCATAATCTGGGAAGCTTTCCAAAGTGATTTTATTGAAAATAGCCATTAAATGCAACACATAACTGAATCAAGCTGCAATTAACTGACAACTAGAACCATTTTTGTTTGCCATAGTACCTACACCAGTGAATTGTAATATAGAAATCTTATTAAATATGACTATACAATTGAAACAAAAATTGTTACAACATACTCAAGAGCATTTTGCAGTAAATAGATTGGACCATATATTTGAAACTGAATGTCTTGAAAGTAAACTTAATCCAGCCGCTCCCCCTGATTATTGAAATGACCATCTCTGTCCATTACTGTCATCTCATGAGTTTTGATGACCGTCAATCTAATGATCGTCAATCCTGCTCTTCTGATGATGGTCGGCTTTCTCCTTTCTGAACTTGATAGCTGCAGCCAAAAAATGATCAATCACATCCAGTGAAGTAGGTCTCAGCTCTTCAAGTACACATCCAGGTAATTGTAAAAAGGGATGAAGGTTTCTGCCACCCTGTCATGCAGTAAACTCCAGACACCTCCTGCTGTCCGGGTGAAATTATTTTCCTCGTGTTTTCCCTAATTCTTCAATGTGGTGTCTGCGACTTCTGGTCTTTGACCCTTTTCTCAGCAGAATAAGTCCCTTTGTTTATTCTTTCTCAGCTCCTCATAATTTAAACTAATGTCTCCGATAAGAATGTGAATTCAGACACTTGAATTTGGCTGTTAACATTTCAATCACGTTTATCCTAAACCCTCTGAAAGAAACATTGGATTATCTGCATTAAAATGATGACAACATTTCTAAAATAATAATAAATGGGCACTATTTCTACAAAGTGCAGAATTTAATTTGGAGAATATTCCTTACTAAATGAGACTATGTGGTAAAATAAATTATATTACAGCAGAGAGAATAATTTAGACTGTTCTATCACAGGAGAGAGTATGATTTAAACTCTTCTGCTACCCAGCACATGGTTTAAACATCATTAAGCAGCCTACTTGGCTATGTAATGTTGGTATTTTTATGCACCATTAAAAAGTAACCCTATATTAGTAATGGTATCTGCTATGACTTCTAAAAGTAAATATTGTTTGATCAAAATTTATTAAATGTGTATGTAACTTCTAAATTCTATTGACATTGAAGAACAGCTAGTCATGTATTAATCTTGAAATTAATTTGATATGCTGCTGTTTAGAGAAACATTAGAAAACTAAAATATGATTTAATTATAGCAGCAATGGTTTGCCTTGCTCTTTTAATCTCTGTTACAGAAATAAAAAGGGAAGGGCATGAGAAATTTCAAACACAAAATAAGAATTTGAAGCATTGGGGGTGTACAGTGAGTATAATCTAGTGAAATGCACATGCTGAGTAAGTTGGTGTCAGGTTAGGATTTAGGCAGCAATACTTAAAGGTCTGAAGTTCATGAAGGAAAGAGCCCAGCTGGAGAACAGGGAAGCTGTCATATCTGGAGCTACCGATTTAAGTATGAGTGTATAAACAGTACATGTGTCAGGGCAGAGGTGAAAAGAGGTGAAGTTAGCAAATAAATATTGGCCGTTATAATTGAGGAAAATTAGCCTGGCCATCTCCAAAACAGCGCAATCTATCATTCCCCCCCTACCTTTTACTAACTGGGCAACATCTCAGATCCAGAAGGGATATGACCCAGAGTGGAACTATAGTTAACAGTTCAGGGGAGAATAGAAATCATACCTGAGCTCCTATTGCAATGATTAGAAAGATTATGACAGAAACAAGCAAGTGTCCTTTGAACTGGATCATGGAAGTTGATCATGTCAATGGTTGCTGAAGCTGAGAAGGAAGAGGAGAAGTTAAGCACTGCATAATCTCAAATAATTTGTCTGTTTAGATCTGTTTTAATGCTGTCTCTGATTTTGGAAAGATTTGAATATTGCATTGTGCGAAGGATGGGAAAAAAGATTGACATGGGATGTTCATAAGGTTTGGGAAGGCAGCCTCAAATTTGTGATATCAGTGATAGGACAAGGGCAGGCAAAGAGGAGTTTTAGCCTGGGATATCAAACTGAGCATTATCTCAAACGGGGGAAATTATTTGCTTGTTTTTCGTTCATGTTGGCGATGATGGCGTTGTAAGGCATGGACGAGTTAGGCCGAAGGACCTGTTTCCATGCTGTATGACACTATGATTCTCAGAAGAGTTTGGAAAGCTGGTTTATTGGGCTATCTTACTGTTCTGCCTTAGATCTCCAGTACAGTGTAGGACTTACCTGTTGAGGTAAAATCTACTGTCGCATTGCGAAGTCTGAAACAATAATGGGTCGAATTATTAATGGGATGTGGACTGAATCTTGTGACCAATAATTTAATTCAATTTTGACCATAGATCGTTATGTTACTGAGGTATTTATGTTCTATTGCTGTCCAGATTTTTTGCTTTACGGATGTACGAAAAATAATGATAATATTATGTGTGAGAATATGGTGTACAAAGGGCATTGACCTGACACTAAATAGCTCCATCGGTGGCCAACATGAGCTCTAAAAATGATACAATTAGCGGCACTTTGGATTGATTAACTGTATATTAGAGTTTGTGAAGCTATTATTGTTATTACCTGCCTCGAGTGCACAACCATAATGGTCAAGAATAATTCTGTTAGCATATTTGGTGATCAGCATTTTAGAGTGAGGGGCACGTTCCATTTAGACTAAATTCTATCCTCAAAGCATTTCTGTTTCATGAGGAAAATAATGTACTACTTTTCTGCAATGAACAAAATAGATGAATAAAATAACCTTAATAAAACAGTTCCTGGATGAAATACCAGTAAGCAAAAAATATATACTTTTTAATTTATCACTATTAACTAAATGTAGTGTACATTCTTATAAAATGTAATCATTGTTGTAAGAAAAGTTATTATAGGTTTGCTCACCCAAGGTTGTGCGGGTATAATTTGAGAACTTTCTCACAGTAAGGTAGTGATGGATGAGTTCATGAGATATACAGTGTAGTTCAGGAAAAGCAACGTGATTGAAGGACTGGACCAGATTACCAGAAGCTAGATGGGCCACTTGTCACATCTTGGCTCCTTCATCAAGAAAGAACGTACAAATCCACGATCTTAATGTCCACATTTGAATTGAGTGATTTGTAATTCCATCTCATATAGCACCAGCATACCTTTTTCATGACACCATAGGGACTGCAGATGATGATCTAGGGAGATCATGAAATCTGGGAATGTAATGTCAGAATTTCACATATTAACTGGCAAATATTCATTTTATTTCCTCTTGTGACATTGCAAGTGCATTATATCATGTGTGTTCCATAGGGCTCAGTTTTGTTTTAATTAACCAATTCAACTTGCATTCTGATCGAATTTGGATTTTGCAAAAGGCTTATGATCTTGTGAACAATCATGCTACCAATACTCCAGTGCAATGCTGATATAATTATATAGAACCCGTGTCACAGTTTCTGCTCATCTTTGCCAGATGAAGCATTGCATTTACTGGCAAAATCTGTTATCCACAATAAAATAAATTAAAATATAAGCAGTGTTTTCATAACTGGCCATCAGTAGATAACATTTCAGATACATTTTGGAAAACACCCCAATTACTTTACGTAATTTGGAACATCAGTACATCAAAATTAATTTACGGTAATTTGTTTAATCATTGGCTTCATTAACCAAAACAAAGAATCCATCAAACTCATCTATCAAAATAAAAGTAAAATGAAACTCTTAACACATCTCCAGCGTGGTACAAGATAGCTGTCGATTGATCAGTTCAATCACCCATGTCTCCCATTTTACTTTTCTTGCAGATGTTACCACTATATGTCCCTTCTGTTTAAAAGACAGTGTTCTTTTGTGGATGTTCTTTCTCACAGTAGTTGAATCAGCTTGTGGCTTTTCTCCCCTTTCTTCATGGAGCTCACCAGCTTATCTTTACATATAAACCAATGTGAACATATGGTACAAATGTAGAGGAATGTAAAAACTGACCCTATATTTTCAGAAAGTAGCAATGCCCATAGTCTAGAAAGTGAAATTTTAACTGATTTTATTTTGCCTCTCACTTGGTTCAAGTCCATTGAAGCCTGTCACGAATACCATAACCTTACACAATGGTTCCCATTGTGAGGGAAGGCACAAAGTCCAGACCCCATCCCCAGTTCACCCATAGTCAGGCCTATTGAGGCCCCCAGAGTCGCCGCTATGGGGGCCGATGTTCCAGGCCCTTCTTCGCCGAGTGATGGTGCTCCAGCGGCGGGAGAACCCTCTCAGCGGCTCGGGGTGCCTGTAACGGCTGCTTCTTTGCTGGAGACCGCGGCTTCTGACGCCAACAGGCCGCGCTGGATGGAGCTCCACAACTGCCGATCTCGCCGAGAGATCCCAGGCTCCCAATTTAAATTTCAGCGCCGCCGCCCACGGCCGGCCACCCCGCAGCTCCGCGATGTTCACCTGCGGTCTTCAGCTCACCGGACTCCAGCGCGGCGACCCAGGCAAGGTATCGCCCGCTCCGTTCCACGATGGTGCTCCAGCGCTGCACTGCTGCCGAAGCCGTGGCTCTGGGCGGTCCCCTCAGGAAACGCCGCTCCAGGCCCGCTGGTAGGCCGTGAGGACGGGTCGACGGTGCAGCCCGGAGAAAGCTGCCTCTCCGACCAGGTAGGGCCCTTAGAAAGCAGTTTCCCCCTTCCCCTCCCCCACCCCCACATAAAAAAGGCTAGGACTACGAAAAAACAGAAAACTCAACTAACTAAAAATTTAAAAAAAGAGAGAAAAGACGGACAGCTGCAGGCTGGGCAGCCATACCCGTACAGGACAGTGGTTGATATCAGGAAATTGAGTACAGTCTAGTCCTTCATGGATAAACTGACTGCTACATTTTAGAAAAATAATCAATTGGTTATAAAGCTCAATAGGATGTGCTTAAAAAAGGAACTCGCATTTGTCTAA
This sequence comes from Okamejei kenojei, assembly GCA_035221665.1. NCBI lineage: Eukaryota > Metazoa > Chordata > Chondrichthyes > Rajiformes > Rajidae > Okamejei > Okamejei kenojei. The sequence goes on along the minus strand of CM069151.1, from coordinate 32,553,546 downwards.
TGACTTTCACGTTCTAAAAACATCCAAAATACTTTTGTACCATAGTCATGTGGGCAGTACGTGAAAGGTACTTGTATAAATTAAAGGTCCAATTTCTCTTTCTGATTATTAGCTTGATCTTGTACCAGAATGTCTGAGTTAGCTGAAAGAATATATTTCTTCAAGTGAAAACCTACGCAGTGAAACTTTGGCAAACATGCCCCTCCACCTGGAAATGTTGACTGCCGACTGAGACTTTGGATCAGAGTGGCGTTTGAACCTTTCCTAGTACTAAATCAGAATGACTTAAACACTTCAGCTGTGTAAATATATGTGCAGGTAACTGGAAAGAATGAGAGTGAGAGATTAATCTTATCAAAGGTATCTCTGCAAACTTTTGGAGGTCTATGATAGAAAGCAGGAAGACTGTTACAGAGCTAATAATTATCTTAACCTGACTACTGCCTGCAAGTCATTCGCAGTCATTAAAGGTCTGTTTCCTTTTCTTTTCCGGTGTGTCCCAGATAATTATTACTGCTTTCTCATCTTTCACTTTGAGGTTAGACTCTTTCACATTCGGGTTATACTCCTTCCCACAAGATTTCCAATTTTATAAATGAGTTTCTAAAACCAGCAATGACAGTTTGCAAAGCGTAGAAAGAATATGTGCAAAAAAATCATGGCCTTTGACCTCAACCGTATCTCTCATTATTCTATGTAAATTAATCTCCATGCAAAGATACCCATTCTCAGTACGCTTTTAATTTCCAGGCAACTAATGCACTGGAATCTGCATTTTACGTTTTACGTTTTTAAGTTCCAGGCAACTAATGCACTTGTACTGTGTATCTGCTTTCCATCGATAAGAGGATCTGTGCACGCTTATCATACGTGGCAGCTGCACACTGCAATTGTTATTCAGAACAAAGATTAGTTGTGCACAACAGAGTCACACATATTGATTTTAATGCCAACGGTCCGTCCCTCTAGCAAATCTTAACATATTTGACCGAAATAAATCTGATAATTCAAATAGGTATTTTCATCCTTTTAAACTCAGAATTCTGACTTATTTTCAGGAATGTCAGCCATGACATAATTTCTACCAGGTTCCTCCGTCTGGGGGATTTGTGTTCAAGTCCCAGACAAACATTCAGACCAAGGACCCTCTGCTCATCAATACTCGTTGGCGTCCTACTATTTACTCTTTGTCCTATTCTGACAACTTCCTACTTGACTTGTCTATATCCTGCTAAAGCTTAGACATCCTTCACTATCCACAACAACACCAATATTTGTGTCATCTGCAAAATTACTAATCATACCTCCTACATTTACATCCAAGTCTTAGTACATATCACAAACTAGGATTCCCGTACCTATTCCTGAAGTGCACACTGATCACAGATTTATAATCACAAAAGGATCCTTCCACCATTGTCCTCTGCCTCCCATCACCAAGCCGATTTTGAATCCAATTAACCAATTAGCTTTGGATTCCATCTGCCTTAACCTTTTGGACCAACCTACCATGTGAAACTTTGTCAAATGCCTTACTGGAGTCCATATAGACAATGTCTGCTAACCTACATCCATTAATCTTTGTAAATATGACATATACACGGTATGTAATTTAAGATCATCTTTAATCCACATACAGACCTAACAGCACAGTAGCACATTAGTTGTCACTGCATCCTGTCTGCTACCCGAACTGCGTAGCATAGGGAGTGGGTATTAATATAAATGATACAGTATGGTGGGGTTAGTGATGCTGACCTATATCTGATTGGTTGCATGCATAAACCAATCTACATCCTTCCCCCTTAAAGAGTAAGCATAGTGCACCCATGCCATTAAAGTTAATCAAATTAGCCATATCTATCAGGCGGTATACTAATGCGGCCCGAATGCATACGGACCAAACCCGCTCCTCCTTCACCGGAACGATTAGAGGGAGGGTGTGGACCCGGAAGCGAGAAAGCCGTGGGAGCGGCTTGTGGTGGCCGAAAGGGGGAGTGTGCACGAGAGGTAATCCCGTGGTTAGTCACAGCCGCTGCTCGTGACTAAGGGACATGCGAGGATTATGGGACATGCAGGGGTCTGTAGAAGGTTTGGCAGCGAACGGCTGGAACTGAAACGGTGGAGCATAGGGTCTGGCTGGTGGCGGATGGGGTTCTCGCACAGCAAGCAGATGTTGACGACTTCTGCGGTATACTGCTCCCTCATTGTCCACAAGGTAAGACCGTGATTCGTCAGCTGGGCCGACAACAGTACCCAGACGGGAATGTCCCATGGAAGTTTGTAAACGAACAACCTGGCCCGGCAGTAGAAGCACGAGAGGTTTGCATGATTTGTCTTGCGACCGTTTCTGAATATCGCGTTTCTCCTGAATACGCTTTTGGATTGAAGCAGGCTTCAGCACCTGAGGTATCAGCTTCTGCTGAGCAATCGGAATTGGAGGTCTTGTTGTTCTGGACATCAGTCGCTGGGATGGTGATCCCAGGGTCCCGTCTCTGGCAATGTTTCTGAGATTCAGGAGATCAAGGTATACATCTGAATTGGCCAGGCGCGATCGTTCCATCAGTTGTTTAGCGCTTCTGACAGCCCGTTCAGCGAGTCCTTACTCTGTGGGTACTCAGGGCTGCTCGTGACGTGGTGGAAATTCCATCGATTGGCAAAGAGCTTGAACTAGTGGCTGGTAAACTGACTTCCATTGTCGGTCTGCAAACGGACGGGTGAGCCGAATGCGGAGAAGTGTTTCTTTAGTTTTCAGATGACCATCTCAGATGTGATGGAGGTCAGGAGGTCGAGTTCAAACCCATTTGAAAATGAGTCGACGAGGTAGTGATTACCGCGCCATTCGAAGATGTCTGCCGCCACCAACGTCCAGGCCAGGGCTGGTGGATATGTTGCAGTAGGGGCTGCCTCTGCTGGTGCAGTGCAAGACTGTTGCAGGTGGGGCAAGAGGATACACGGTCCCGTATGTATTTGGCCATACCAGGCCAGTAGAACATGTTCTGTGCGTGGGTCAGTGTAGTATCGACTCCCGGGTGACCGCTGTGTGCCTCTCTGTAGTAGTGATGAGGGAACCACGACTTTGTGGCCCTTAACTATGACATCATCCTGTATTACCAGTTCATTGCGGACTAAGAAGAACGGCTGTGCCTCTGTTGGTGCGCTAGCCGACCTCTTTTGATCACTGATGAGAGTATTTGGAGGGTGGCGTCGGTGGCAGTGTGTTTGGCTAGACGCCACAGTTGTTTAGTAGGAACGAAGTTAACGCCGAGGACCATAAACTCTTCCTGTTCATAGGGGTGGCGTTCGAATCCCACTTCTGACACCATGTAAATATGACATATACACAGTATGTAATTTAAGATCATCTTTAATCAACATACAGACTTAACAGCACAGTGGCATGTTAGTTGCATCCTGTCTGCTACCCGAACTGCATAGCATAGGAAGTGGGTGTTAATATAAATGTTACAGTAAGGTGCGGTTAGTGATGCTAACCTATATATGATTGGTTGCATGCATAAGCCAATCTACAATCTTCTTAGTTACCTTCTCAAAAAACGGGCTCAAATTAGTGAGACAGGATGTTCCCTCGACATAACCATGATGTCTATCCGCCATGAATGCCTGCCTTTTCCATGTATCTTATCCCTTAGAATTGTTTCCAGTATTTTTTCTATGACTGACATGAGACTCGCTGGCCTGTAGTATCATTGCTAGTCCTCTTAAATAAAGGACCAACATTAACTATCCTCCAATCTTATAACATGAGATTGAGAAAATCATTTTTCACATAGAGAGTGGTAAATCTGTGGAATACTCTGCCATAGAAGGTAGTTGAGGCCAGTTCATTGGCTATATTTAAGAGGGAGTTAGATGTGGCCCTTGTGGTTATAGGGATCAGGATGTATGGAGAGAAGGCAGGTACAGGACACTGAGATGGATGATCAGCCATGATCATATTGAATGGCGATGCAGGCTCGAAGGGCCTACTCCTGCACCTATTTTCTATGTTTCTAACAACTCACCTTACGAAGATGTAAAAATCTGAACAGGGCCCCAGCTATCTCCTCCATGGCAAAGGCACAAAAAAAATTGGCATATTTTGTACCGTTCATTTGTCTGTGTTTATAGAATTGGCCGTGCTTCATCTTCAAAGAACAGGAAACACTTTTATGAAGATACCAACCATCTTAATCTAATGATAGATTGATAAAAATACATTGAATAAAATTACCATAATTAAGTTTTGAACAATTTGCTGCATGTACTTTTAAAGGACCATTTAACACTAATGCTCAACTACTTAAAATGTGGGTGCACAAAAGGCTGGAGAAACTCAGCGGAGGAGATAGGCGACGTTTCAGGTCGAGACCCTTCTTCTTAAAATGTGGTACTGGAGACACAAGGAACTGCAGATTCTAGAATCCTAAGCAAAACACAAAGCAACATCTGTGGAGGGAATGGACAGGTGATGTTTCGAGTCGGGTCCCTTCTTACAGATAGTAGTAGTTCGTGGGGTTCTTGAATAATTTGCAATTTATCCCTGTAACCTTACCCCTTCAGCAGTGGCATGAAACCAGTTGATATAATAATCACAGCTAAATCCATGTTAAATGCATGATCTGCCAAATAATTTAGATGTTTCATCATTGAATAAGCTCCAACTTCAAGGATGAATAAAATATCAGTAAAACTACTCCAATAGTTTCAAGTAAACTGGATCAGTTAGCTGGAGAAGCATTTTTGTCAGTAGAGAATAGCTGGTAAGAAAGATAATTTTCTGTCATCGTTGGCTTGGTAAAATTGATGCTTAACTGCTTAGGTCAGGGGAGGTTGACTTGACACTTTTTCCTGCACTCGGAAATTGAAATGATGTATTTGGCTTTAACTGGTAGTGTCATGCAAGGATCTGTGTTGGCAATGCAACTATTCACTATATCCATAAATGACATGGATAATATGATAAAAAGTTTTATTTTCAATTCACCGATAGGTCAAAGAGCATCAAGCATTTTAAACAGTAGGGACAAAAATGTCAACTTATAAAATAACAATAAATTTGGCAAATGTGTTTCAACAAAGGCAAGGATGGAGTTACTCATGTTGAACTTAAAAGAAAGTCTGTGCCAAAGTCTGTTTTGAACAGGTTTGATTTTGATGGATTTTTGGTGATGAAAGGTAGAGGATGTTTGCTACAAATGCATTTCAGTACAGGACATCATTCTGCAATTATACATTGTTTTAGTGAGGCTGCATCTGGACTATAGTGTTCTAGAGTGAGTGCAGTGAAGATTTCAATTTCAGTTTAGTTTATTGTCATGTGTACCGAGGTACGGTGAAAAGCTTTTGTTGTGTGTTAACCAGCCAGCAACCAACCAACCAACCAATCCAAGAAACCAGATTCCAGTGACTTGCTCCAGCATTTCCTGTTCGAGGAGGGTTTGGCCTTTATGCTTCGATTTAGAAGAATGAGAAGGAATTGGCAGAGTGGATGAGGAAGGATGTTTCCTCTCGCTGAGGAGTTTGGAGCCAGGACGCTGACTTTGAAAATAATGGGTAGACTATTTCAGACTGAAAGTCCTTTATGCTGTGTGTGGTAAATCTCTGGAATTCTCTAACCCAGCAGGGTTGTTGAAACTCCCTTATTACGTTCATTCAAAATACAGACGGTTAAATTTCGAGATATTGAAAGAAAATAAAGTTATGGGGATAGTGCGGAAAAATGACATTGTGGTAGAAATCAGTCATCATCATCATGAATGGGAGTTATGTCCTAGAGTGATACAGTCATAGTGATAAAGGGAAGCATGCCCTTTGACCCAACTCGTTCATGCTGAACAAGATGCCCTATTTAAGCTCGTCCCATTTGTCTCAGATTGGCCCATATCCTTGTAAATCTTTAAGAAGGAACTGCAGATGCTGGAAAATCGAAGGTAGACATAAATTCTGGAGAAACTCAGTGGGTGAGGTAGCATCTATGGAGCGAAGGAAATGGGCAACATTTCGGGTCGAAACCCTTCTTCAGACCTTGTAAATCTTTCCTAGTCATGTATCTAACCAAATGACTTTAAATGTTGACATTGTTCCTTTCTCAATTATTTATGCTGGCAGCTCATTCCCTATTCCCACCACCCTCTGTTCTGTACAGAGTGACCAAAATAAAGATCAGCATGCCAAAAGCCACCCTATCCACCTGTGCTGCCACATTCAGCAGGCCGATAGAACCAGTTGACCTACTACTATTCCTGATCCTTTTGTTACACTCATATTAAAGGCAGATATGTGAAGCTGGGTCACAGGTCAGCCATGATCTTTTTCAATGACAGCCTCCACTCGGTAGCTTAGTAACCTATTCCTATTTCTTTCTTGGGTACACAAAAGGCTGGAGAAACTCAGCGGGTGCAGCAGCATCTAAGGAGCGAAGGAGATAGGCGACGTTTCGGGTCGAGACCCTTCTTCAGATTCTCCAGCATCTGCAGTTCCTTCTTTAACAAAACCCTATTTCTTTCTTCCTCACTTATTCTAAACAATCCAATTCTACTGCAAAGTGTATGAAGGGCAACTAACTAATTAGAATATTAAATACATTACAGTGATACAAGAAAATAAATCTGTAGATGTTTCTGCAGTGAAAAATCCAATGTGTCCAATTATTTACAGAATATTGTGCCTCCCTCCCACAGTTCAGAGTACACGAGTTTTAGAGCCAGCTTAATCAGTTCTGTTATAACACAAGGTTCAAGCCAATGTCTATTTATTGATCATGGATTTGCGACAAAACATTTTAAAACAACACATATTTGAATCGAGTAGCTGTGGTTTACAAATATTTGCTATTATATGCAATTTTTTTTTAATTTTAGCTCGCTACTTCTGTAATTGACGAAATTCGGTACTCAAATTATAATTTGAGAATGCAGTATTGAACAAAGGTGTCGTGCAAATGTTATCACATGGCAGCAACAGGATCCATAACTTCATGGTTTCCTCCCATTTGACCTTTGGAACTTTGACGTATATGATAGGGGCCAAAAGGTTCCCCGAATCTCGTTTAGTGTAGAATATTTATTTTTGTTTTGTCACACATTATGGTGGTTTATAGTGAACGTAATGATCAAAGTATTTTATAGAATATATAATTGGGAACTGTTTGTTCCCCAACCATATGCAGCAATGATGTTATGTTATTCATCGCAAATGGATAATTAGACTTGTGTGCTTGATATAATACAGTTAATGCGAATAAACTGATTGTTTCCCACAAAATTATGGATTTAGAATTCCCAAAAGGTCAACTGATCGTCTTCTTAATGATCAATCCTGCCACTGAACACATTGTTAGAGCACTTCAGATGCCTACCAGACAAGAGGTTTAAGTAAATAAATTAACTTGCACAAAATTATAAATTCAGCTCTTTATCTTATAATCTTGGCTTGTACTCACTAGAATTTAGAAGACTGAGGGGGGATCTTATAGAAACTTACAAAATTCTTAAGGGGTTGGATAGGCTAGATGCAGGAAGATTGTTCCCGATGTTGGGGAGGTCCAAAACAAGGGGTCACAGTCTAAGGATAAGGGGGAATTCCTTTAGGACCAAGATGAGGAAAACATTTTTCACATTTTTGGAATGATCTGCCACAGAAGGTAGTTGAGGCCAGTTCATTGACTATATTTAAGAGGGAGTTAGATGTGGCCCTTGTGGCTAAAGGGATCAGGGGGTATGGAGAGAAGGCAGGTACAGGATACTGAGTTGGATAATCAGCCATGATCATATTGAATGGCGGTGCAGACTCGAAGGGCCAAATGGCCTACTCCTGCACCTATTTTCTATGTTTCTATGTAACCAGTAAGTTTGATTTCTGAAGAATAAATAACATGGTGAATGAGAGGAATTTAAAAAAAAATCCGGGTAATTTCTTTGGGGTTGTATTGCTCATATCCTTTCTGTTTCATAACTTACATTCAAAGAAAGTGCAGATTTGTAATTGTAAAGCACTTTTTGCAACCCAAGGAAGTAGCAGAGTTTCATCATGGAATAAATGGTTTGGAAGTGTTGTCATTGTACTGTAGTTCTGGTAGACACAGAAACTGCAGATGCTGGAATCTTCAGGAAAACACAAAGTACTGAAGGAACTCAGCGGGTCAAGCAGCATCTGTGGAAGGAATGGGCAGACAATGTTTTGGATCAGGGATCCTTCTTCAGACTGATGGAAAGGGGGGTGGGGGGATAAAGCTGGGAAAGAGAGATGGTTGGGGCAAAGTCTGGCCAGTTTTCGATGGATACCAGTGAAGGAGGGAGGTTGATAGGCAGATGGGTGGAGATGGTGAGGCTTGAGGTGAAAAAGAGATAAAAGGGAGTCAAATAAGAAAAGGAAGAGTGAATTGTAAGCCAGAAGGAATGATATGGGTGGATGTGACTGTGGGATGGGGAAAGCAGGGATGAAAGGAAATATGGGACTTTGGGAAGGGTGAGGAGTGGAGTGACTGGGCTGGTGGGAAATGGAGGGAGAGATGAGGGTCCACCTTGACATTGGAGATTTCCATATTCATGTCGTTGGATTGTAAGATGCTCAAGCAGAATATGAGATGCTGTTCTTCCAGATTGTCTTCCAGTGTGGCCTTCCACTGGTAATGGATCAGAAGGTCAGTATAGGAATGGGGAGAGGAGTTAAGACGGTCTGCATCTGGGAGATACAGTTGGAGAATGCATGAGGTTTACCAGATAGTTTCCTCATCTATGCTTGGTATTGCCAATATAAAAGAGGCCACATCGTGAGCACCATATGCAATAGGCAAAGTTGCAGGAGGTGCACGTGAGCCTCTTTCTCACTTGGAAGGGCTGCAGGGGTCCCTGGATGGAAATTCCATCTTCTGCAGTTGCAGGGCGAGGGTTGAGTGGGGAGGGTTGAGTGGGGAGGGTTGAGTTGGGAGGGTTGAGTGGGAAGGGCAAACCATGGAGTTGCGGAGATGGTGGTCTCTACGGAAAGCAGAAAAGGGTGGGGATGGGGAAAATGTAACTGGTGCAGGGAATTATGTTGAAACGTTAGAGCTATGGAAACATGGGGAAATTACCAATGCTCCCATTTGTTTCATATGTTTCTGACCTTTTTAATTTTTTTCTTTTTGGGTGTAGTATTTGTAAATGAAATTTGAGACAATTAAGTATATTGTAGTGCATAATTTGAATGTCAAGTGTTGGCTCTTGAAGGATGACATTTGAAGTGGGGCAGACACTTAAAATAAATGAATATGAGGTGATGTTTATTTGTATCTGGTACTTAAGGGTGTACAGACATTTTTTTAAAACATTATCTGATATGTCATTTTTGTACAAGGACTGATTTCCAAACCAGCTCTTTAATAATAAACAATCTTGTTGTGTTGCTATTTCCGTTTACTTTCATATCCTTTTTCCATTAGTCCTCCCCTTACCTTTTATGAAGGTAGTTTGTGGTGCAGCAAGAGATATCTCTAGGCCGTGCTGTGCAGGAGCGTGAAGAAAATACACATGTGGTCTTGGTTTGAATGGCAGCAAGAGTATGAAAGAGAAATAATCGCACAACTGCTGACGCTTTTCTCGATGGCATATTTCATACGCACACCAACCACCACATGCCTACATCACAGGTGCACCAGTATATAGACCACACACACAAATTCTCACAACAAACTTCCTATATGTACCACACATGCCCAATATGTACCATGCGTCACACACACACGTGCACACGATGCCCGTCACAAACATTCTATGTGTATTACACACACATACTCTTGCACCACACAAGCCCTATATATTGTATGCACACACTTCCACTGCACATATATTCTGTGTGTATCATCAGAGAACGCCTGCACCATACACATTTCCGATTAACACCAGGCACAGTTTGTACAAACCCCACCTGTACCACACACACCCGTTCACATACATCACCTGCAGAACACACACAAACCCTAGAAACTGTTAGCTTTGATCGCCCTTACTACATTCACCAGAGTGGCTCTGAAACATATGGGTGACATATTGTAGAAATCGGTTAGCTTATTTAAAATGTGTTGCTCAAGACACTTTCTTGGAACATGAAACCTCACACTCCACTTCATTCACAAACACCAGAGCATATGGTGACGTGTTGTTGAGCGCGGAAATATATTTTGGCTGCATCGAGAGTGCTGCAGCTAGAGCTTTGCTGAGATCGGAGTCAAGCAGATTGAAGTGTTGAGTGAGGTGTCACAAGAGCCATGTAATACTGTATGTAGCAACAGCATAGGAATAGGTTAATAAACCTTTCTCTGAGAGTACAGGGCTGTTGGCGCTGAGCAGTTGAAAGTTATTAAATTTGAAAACACATTTGTGATATTAGGCCCACACAGACCCACCAAAGGCAGTGTGCAGCATCCCCCAAGGAACATCTTGCACAATGCTGGGGTCAGACTTTTTTTTAATCTGGCTGACTTTGTCAAAGCACAAGTTAAATTGAGCAGTTAATCCACTAATGTGACAAAACATCTGGCATCGTGTTTGTATCTCAGTCACCAATCCTGCTTGCCCCCAACAATTAAGGAACCTCAGATTTGCAGGAAGAAGGTCAACAAGTTGCGTACGGAAATGTGATGTTGTAACTTAGCCCAGCAGAATGGGGACCTTTACATTGTGTTAAAGCAGGGGAATCCCATGCCTGCAGAACCATCCAGCACCCATGCAAGAAATGATCAATGCAAATGGGCCCTGTTGTCCACTTAAATCAAATAGGAAATGCTGGGAATGATCTGCAGGTCAGGCAACGTGTGGAGTGAGAAAAAGAGTTAATATTTCAGGTTGATTACTTTTTGTCAGAGGTCCTTACTGACATTGTCTGATGCACTTTGTTGTTACAGGGTTCATGTCTGATCAGCCATTTGGATCACAGTTCATGTGCAGTGTTGTAGCATCTCACGTCAGCCACCTTCCACAGACCAATCTCAGCTTTGTCTGGATTGCCCCACCTGCAGGCACAGGCTGCGTGAACTTCATGTGAGTAAACCTGTGATGTCAAGTGTGTGGGGGAAAGTGGGCTGCTACTCAACTAATTGCTTTAAATACAAGGGTACACAAAAAGCTGGAGAAACTCAGCGGGTGCAGCAGCATCTAAGGAGCGAAGGAGATAGGCGACGTTTCGGGTCGAGACCCTTCTTCCTCCGTCGGCTCCGTGCATTCCATTCCCCAGGCCCCCATCCTCTCATCTTTACCATGGACGTCCAGTCACTCTACACCTCCATCCCCCACCAGGACGGTCTCAAAGCCCTCCGGTTCTTCCTCGACCAGAGGAGCAACCCATACCCGTCCACTGACACCCTCCTCCGCCTAGCAGAGTTGGTCCTCACCCTCAATAACTTCTCTTTTGATTCCTCCCATTTCCTCCAAACACAAGGCGTAGCTATGGGCACACGCATGGGCCCCAGCTACGCTTGCCTCTTTGTTGGGTATGTCGAACAATCCTTGTTCTCGGCATACCAGGGCCCCATCCCCGACCTCTACCTCCGTTACATCGACGACTGCTTTGGTGTCACCTCCTGCACCCACACACAACTGACTGACTTCATTCATTTCACCACCAACTTCCATCCGGCACTCAAATACACTTGGACCATTTCCGACACTTCCCTACCATTCCTTGACCTCACCATCTCTATTGCAGGTGATACACTCCTGACCGACGCCACATCTGCTTTAAATACAAGATTGGCTCCATTATCAACTCCAATACCAATATTAAATGATTAAGTTACATTTAATCGTTATATTTTCTAAGAGATAAAGGTAACCACAACTCGCACAAATTTGTAGTTGGATGCAAGATACAACAAAATGGAATTTTAGCATGAGTTCTGTAGCTGGTGTTTCGGGACTTAAATGGGAACAGTGAAGCACTATCTAGCAGGGTGGAGACCAGTGTTGAATCTGCATGACCATTTCATTCATTGCTAAATTGAACTGGAACTTTATTGAAGTGGCATTTGGTCTTTGTCCACTACCTCCCTCACCTCCCCATTTTTCTTGATTGACTCCACCTAGCTCACCCATAAGGAAATCTTATTGACAAGCTGATGATGTCAAGTTAATAAAACCTTTTGCAGTCTCGCCATAGGTGTTTTCCCACAGTCCCTCATAAAAACATCCAGGAATCTGCTGCCCTATTCTGTCCGTCCACAATACTCTGATAAGACTTCCCCCACAACCACCCCCCAGATTTACCTTGACATCAGCAGCCTCTCCTGCCAGCCAACTATAGTTTTCCAAGGAAAAGTCCAAGCAACTGCCTGCTGCCACTAAAATAAGGCAGGGAAACTTGATGAGGATCCGCCTCATGGCACCATTCATGGTCCAGCCTGGAATGGCACCATTCCCAGCAGCTTCATGTTGATGAGTTATATCAATCCATTATTCTTTACTTCTATTCCAAAGCATTTTATTCCAGCAGATTGACAGGATCAGTTTTCCTTATCTAGTGGTGACATAAAGGATAAAAGAACAGTTGCTAAATCCGTCGGCTTCACTACATTGGATGACAATCAAATTTCATGTATCTCTCATTTCCCTCTTTATGCACAAACCAAGGTGCAACTGAACCCTATGTTTTAGTGGCAGGAGAGGAAGCGAATGTGTACTGTTTCAAAGATAGACCCAAAATGCTGGAATATTTAACTCAGTGGGTCGAGAAAGTGGATGTGACATTTCTGGTTGGGTCCTTTCTTCAGACTGATTGTAATAGGGAGAGTGGGGGGGGGGGGGGGGGAATTGGAAGGTCATAAGGAATAGGAGTAGAATTAGGCCATTCAGCCCATCAAGTCGACTCCACCATTCAACCGTGGCTGATCTATCCCTCCCTCCAAACCCCATTCTCTTGCCTTCTTGCTTGAAGCCCACTCCCTACTATTCTTCTTGAAGCACTCTGCTGAAACACTAGTCCAAGCCCTGTGTTAATAGACCAGATATACTGTATAACTTCTGAAGGACATTGTGGAAAAATAGAATTTTGTAGAAAATTGTCTCTTTTATCCCCATTAGTGTTTACTCCTTTATGGTGGTCTTAAGGCTTTTAAAATCCAAATCACCTCGTATGTAATCTCTGATTTAATTCATCTTCTCTATCTCTTTTTAAGCAAACTCTTGTCCTGTTTCAGGGGTATGATTATGTCATTGACTATTGGACTGGAGACAAATGAGTTCAAATTCTGACAGTGCAGTTTGATTAAATTAAATGTATTTGAAATAAAAAAGTGTCAATCGTGGTTGCCATGAAATTACTGCTCATTACTGAGAATTATTGTTACCTAGTTTGCTTATGTTCTTGGGGAAAGGGAATCTGTCCTTTTTACCTTTATTTAACCTATTTATTGTTGTGTGCACAAAGATCAGACACAAGCCTCCCTTCCTGTTTCAATGGTCAATTAGCATGTTTAAGGAATTGCATCTGCAAGTATGTGTATTATATGTTTTAATGTGCATTTTAGAACCAGACATATTTAATTTTTCGTCGCTACCCATGCCTTTGTGTCACTCTAGATGCACCAATTTGGTTGACTTTTTACTCACCTCTGACATGGTCTGGAAAGGGGAATTGGGGACGATCAACAAAATGAATAACTAAAGCAGTGTTTACATTGGCACAATCAATTATCAGAAAGGGGTCTCAATGACCATAAAATAGGATATGAATGGTATTGTAAAAAAATATTTGATGTTTGATTCTGGCCTTGGTAACATTACCTACAATTCTACATAGAAATAAAAAAGTTTGCAATCTTGATTCATCAACTAAATTTCTCAATTTGACTGAGCCTTATAGCAATACTTGCAAACAAATATGCATGAACTTCATGAGTTACTTTTGTATGTCAGAGCATCCAAGAATACAAAGAAAATGGCAAAACAATGGATTCTATTCAAGTTTGAAAAAAAAACAATGAATAAAGGCCTTGAGGAGACTCTTACCGGTCCAGGAAAAAACACTAGGACCATCCGCAACTCGGAAGATATTCAGCATACAGCCTTTTTAAATATCTGTTCTCAAGACCTTCAGTTTCCTGGCAGGTACAAAATTGTTTAGATGTTTAACAACAGAGAAAAAACAGTGAAGCACAGAAAGGTAACAACAAGAAGGGCTCTATTATGTATGACAGGCATGTTTGAGTCACATGGTTTTGATTACGTGGAATGAGCTGCAATATTCTCAGCAGACATTGACAGCGCCTTAAATCTTTGCTAGTTGTTAGTACACCGCAGCCATCACAGGGAAGGAATCATTTGGATTCAATCCAGACAAGCAGTGTGATACATATAGTCTGGTTAGTGGAAGATTAGAATAAAACAGCAATTCATTTTTACAATACTATTCATTGCCTATTTTATAGTCCCTGGGACACCTTTCTGTTAAATGATAACTGTGCCAATTTAAACACTGCTTTGGTTATTAACTTGGGTTCAAATCTTGCACTGGCAACATTGGAACCAATAAAATTGTAATAATAAACTTATCAATCTATAAAACATTGTCAGAGTCCAATAGCCAATGTTAGTCTTAAGTAGGTAAATGGAGCTCATACAAATGTATATTGTAATTTATTTAAACAGTTCACTCATAAGGGAGATTTATTTACTCTCAACAAAATCTACACAACTTTCTCACATGTCTTTGTAGCTGTATTCTTACTTATCAATTAATTTCTTGGGATGTGGGTGTCACTGGCAAGACCAACATTTACCTCTCATTGTTCTTGAAAGGGCTTTTGGGGTCATTGTAATCCTTTAGCTGAAGATACTCCTGCAGTACGGTTGGGGAGGATTAGAAACAGTGACAATAAAGTGTTGGCAATATGTTTCCAAGGCAGGTTGATGTGTGACTTGGGGGAGGACCACTGGAGGTCTTGTTCCCTGCTGCCCTTATCCTCCTTGTGGTAAATTATGTGGGTTCATTAGGTGCTAATTAAGTAATCTAGGACAAATGAATGCAGTGCATTTGAAGGTGGTACACATTACAGCTACTGTGCACCAGTGGTAGAATGGAGAAATGTTCAGGTTGGTGATTGAGGCACCAATTAAGTGGGCAGCTGAGATTAAAAGGCTTTGGGGTGTTGGGAAGTGAGTCATTCATCATGGAATGCCCAGCCTCAAGCCTGCTCTTGTAACCATGATATTTATGTGATATTCTGCGGCTGGACAAACTCAACCTATCTTCCTATGTGTGAGGTGTCTGACACATTGAATATTTTCCCTTTGATACACATGGACTTTAGGATAACCAAGGCTCTTTGATGCCCCATTCAGTCAAATGTTACCTTGATATTATGGGTAGTTACTCCCATCTTACCTCTTGAATTCAGGTCTTTGGTCTAAATTCATCCAAGGCTGCGATAAGGCCTGGAGACAAGTAATCCCAATGAAATATAAATGGGGCATCGCCAGGTTTAGTGCCAGCACTGTTGAGAGCACCTTCCACTTTGCTGAAGATTAGACAAGATGAATGGTACTTAGCCAGGTTGCATTCATCCTGCTTTTTATTTGTGCAGGAGGTACCAAGGCAATTTTCCACATTTTCAGGTGGCTGCCAGTATTGTAACTATAATGGAATAGTTTGACGAGAGATGCAACTAGACTTGAACCACACGTCTTTAGTGTTCCAGCCAGAATCTGGTCAGGGCCTCCAGCATTCACAGCAATTTGTTAATTCTATTTTGAAGCTTTCGCATGATTGAATTACATTGGAAGTGTTTTTAAGCAATAATCTCTTGAAATTAGCACTCTACAGACCATTGCTTCTCTCTTGGCCAGAACTGATCTCCAATGTGGCAGATGGACTGGTCATGTGGCCACCCAATTGAGTTGTTGTCACTACCTCTGTCTGAATTACAATTGGAACTGAAAATGGAACTATTGAAAATAAAAATGTTTGCAGTCCAATCATTTAAGTGGAAACAATGCTGATTCCTAACATGACACCCCTCTTTCAAATTGCAGTATTCTAATGTGCTGCAGACCCCAAATATGTACAGACTCAATAGTGCCTGTAGCAACAGGGAACCCACAAATGTACAGCTGTTTTAAAAGAAAATCTGTGAAACCAACTTCTATTTCTGTATTCATAACCACAACAGCTATTTGAAGATGGTCAATTGTGATGCAAATTGGTTTTACGCTGCCATTTCAGCACCGAGAATACTGGATCCTGGCAATAAAGGAGTCTTTTGCACCATCATTTGTATTTGCTGCCACCCTGTACTCAGACAAGCCACCGTTCATCATTTCTCCAAAGGCCTCATTTACTTTGCAGTGTCATCAACAGTCAGGACTGTCTGATAACAGTCAGGTGAATTTCATCAAAATCAATCCTTCCAATGTAATCATCCTGTTAGACTGGTCACATCGGCCTCTACTAAAATTAACTGTCCTTTCCTGAAGTGAAATAATGGTGTAATCTAAAAACTGACACAGTAATCAAGCAGCTGGAGTTGACACTGTTCTGTCTACCAAATGAAATACTAATTTACTGGCAATGGACTTATAGCATGTTGGAACGGTATTGCGTTCTTATGCCTGGACTTTACAACAGCACTATAAAATTAGCTAGAAGGCAAAAAAAATATTTCCATAGTTTTGGGAAAAATGTTGTTCCTGACACAAGGACGGATGAAAAGAGAGACATCAGAAATTTCACAAGGTACAGCCAGGAGGTGAGAGAAATATATACCAGACCAAGTAAAAACACCAGTGGTCAGCCAGGTTCTGGTGCCACTGAAATTATTGGATATACAGCAGTTGAATCCAAGCTTTCTTCTGGAAAGTAAAATATTAGTTTTAAAATCTTCCAAAAATATCTAAATTAAAATGATGAATAATGCAACGATCAAATAAAATAAATTATATGTGCCAAATTAATCAGCAATTATATATTTCAAAGAGAAGATGAATGAGTTACAAGAATGAAGCAGAAATTATGTATGAATACATTTTGATGAAAATGCCATTAGTTATAGTGAGGCACTTGCTGAATTATAAAATAGATTGGGAATGCTAAGTATTTTGAATGTTAGGGTAACTTTTCTGATCCCAGGATAGCAGCAAGTTACCTCACCTATTCCACTCAATGGACAGAAAATCTTTAGAATGCCAAAATGTCTGATGTAATTGTCCAAAATGGAGCAATTGAGCAGAGCTTTCAAGGACAAGTGTGATCATATCAAAACCATTATTTTGACTGCAATGCATAATAGATCAGCTCATGATGGAAACATGTGAATTCTAAAAGAAATTAAATGAGGAATGAAACATATATTCAAGAGGACAATTTCCAGAAGGCCGTCTTTATTGATTGATTGTTCTCTAATTTTCTTATTTATTTAAAGCTGAGCCTTTCCACTGTGTCAGTAAAGACACAGGGGTTTAAATTCAGTAGCCACTGAAAATTGCTGGGCTAATCATGATGTACTGCACAGCAGGGCTGCCAACTCTCACGCATTGAGTGTGAGATTAACGCATTTGAGCAAATTCTCACGCGCTCACGTTGATGACAGAAGTTCTCACGCTCAAATATTTTTTTAAATGTATGAATAAATAAATAGTCACACTCCTCCACACTCACCAATGAGAATAGTTTTTTGTCGGCGGGTTTCCTGTAAAGAACGAGCAATATAATTGGCTTAAGCCCATCGCACACTATTTAAAATGGTAATGTAGACAAAAGTGCTGGAGAAACTCAGCGGGTGAGGCAGCATCTATGTCTGAGTTTGACCCTTCTTCACACTCAAGCATTTCTCCAGCATTTTTGTCCACCACTCTATAGATGCTGCCTCACCCGCATTCACATTCCCGTGCAGATGGTGTGATAGGTGAGACACGGCGGTGGTCCCAGCACCGCCCCCCCCCCCCCCCCCCCCCCCCCCCCCCCCCCCCCCCCCCCCCCCCCCCCCCCCCCTGCCCCCCCCCCCCCCCCCGGGAATGCCTGCTCCGTGTCCAGCTGATCGGAGCCTAGCCCGGATTCATCCCCATGGCTGAGGCCACCAAGCCCCCACTCTGGTCCGCCTCTGGAGCCATGGGGATGAATCTCGGGCTATAGCTCTGCTCCGATGCCCGACCCCCGGATCACTGTCCCTCACCTCCCCCGGACCTCCGGGTCACTGACCCTCACCTTCCCCGGACCCCAGCTGGACACGGAGCACCTGGGCCGGCCCGCATTCCCGGGGAGGGGGGGGGGGGAGAGAAGGAAATGCTCCCTGGACATCGCCAGGTCTCTGCTCACTCCGGTGTTGCCGCAGCTTCACTGACCCACAATCTAACACACACCATTATACACCCACTGGCACACACAAGGTTTAAAGGAATTTGGGCCAAATGCGGATAAATGGGACTAGTCTAGATGGGGCATCTTGATCTGCATGAACAAGTTGAGATGAAGGGTCTGTTTGCATGCTGTAAGACTATGACACACTGTAGAAAGAGTGCAATTGCTCTGGAGAGGTTCCAGAGGTGATTTATGAACATATTGGCAGGGCTGGAATTTTTGTTTCACTTTGAAGAAAGATTTGATAACTGGAATTGTATTCTCTGCAGCAACGGAGGTGAAGAAAAGACTCAGTTGAGGTGAATAATATTATGGGAATAGGACCTGTTTTGCTTAATAAAGAGTGTAAGAAGGAACTGCAGATGGTGGTTTAAACTGAAGATAGATACTAAAAGCTGGCATAACTCAGCAGGACAGGCAGCATTTCTGGAGAGAAAGTATAGATGATGTTTCGGGTCGAGACCTTCAGACTGAAGAGGTTGAAAACCAGCAATAAAACACAATGACTGGAGATGTGTGTTATCCAACTAAAGGCAGAAATCAGAATCATGTGTTCATCTTTATTGACGTGTCACCGTAATAAATATTACAGAAAAAAAAATGGGGTGGCACAGTGGCGCAGCGGTAGAGTTGCTGCTCGCAGCACCACACACCCAGATTGGATCCTGACTACGGGTGCTGGCTGTACAGTATTTGTACATTCTCCTTATGACAACATGGTTTTCTGTGGAAATTCTGGATTCTCCCACATCTGAAAGAAGTGCAGGTTTGTAGGTTAATTGGCTTCTGTAACTTGTCCTTGGCATGTAGGATACAACTGGTGTATGATAGATTGCGGTCGGTGTTGACTTGGTAGGCCGAAGGGCCTGTTTCCATATACATGTTTTACATATATATCTTAATTTCATTGAACCATATACAGTTGAATATGTGGCATTATTTTCATCTTGTTTCTATAGTCAAATTATAGTAAAGTTAATTGATTTATTTGTGCAGATCAGTGATGGAAGTCAGACTCCTCTTGCCTTGTTTCTATGTTTTTGTTTCTCTATATATGCATAACAGCTCTATATATTAATTATAATCTGATTTCCATACATGAATATACTAAGGTCATTCATGTGCTGCACCTGTTGATCAGAGCCTGGCACTACTGTGGAATGTAATTAGGAATGTAATTTAGCCTAACCTTATTCACACCTAATCCAATTTGAAGCATAAATGTTGCATCAAGTGTAAGTTAAAAGTATGCACCAGATTCCACAATTTCAAACTGAAAAATGCAAAAGCTTCCTACCGTGGGAGGGGGGACACATCCCCCCCCTCCCCCCCCCCCCCCCCCCTCCCCCCCCGGGTCGCTGCACTCCCTCGCAATTTCTCACTCTCACCTCTCACCCAATGTTGGCAGCCCTGTGTACATCCAGGTTGGCAGCAGTGGATTCCCTATCTTTCTGGGAAATCCACGTGTCCAGATTTTGTTGCTGGTCCCCCCCTGTGTGCATGGAGCCTGCTATGAGTGGAACCAGCAGGAAAACTCACAAACCTGGTGTATAAGCAAGTCATTCTCAATCCCAGGCAACTGCCTAATTTAAAAAAAAAACAACCAGAATTTTTCTTTTGACTTTGTTAATATAACACATTGATCTGAGGAAATCTGCTCTTGTTGTTGATCTGAGTTAAGGAATATTTTTACTTTATTTAATTCTGGTGTGTGCAATTGGAGAATCCAGTAACTTTGAGATAGCATGGACAGTGATACATGGAAATGCTGCGCCCATGTCCCTTTGCAGATAGCACCTGACAGTTCGAGTTATTGGTTAGTATCACTGAAAAATAAGGCTGCAATTGACCTTTTTGTGAACCAATTATGGCGTGAGCCTGGTCATAAATTCTAATCCACGCATATTCCTTTCATGTTCATTTGGAAGACATTGCCCATTTTTCAAACCATTTTATTGGTTGAAAACATAAAAAAATAAAAACTACTTAACTGTGCTTTTAAAAAAAATTGCATCAAAATAGATGAAAAGTTGCTCTGACTCCTGGTCTACGTTCAACATCAAGTTTATTCAGAACTCTTGCCTCAACATTACAATCAACATCAAGTTAAAAATAAGTATTTAAATAGTGAGCTGACTGGTGTACATATTCATGATTACTATCCTGCCCTGGTCAAATCTATTAACTTTGTTGTTAAATGAAGTGGATGTATTAAGGATATATGATATGCATTAAAGAGGGTTCAGCTGGGAGTTAGAAATGTATCAAGATAGGTAGGTAGAAGTAAGAATGGAAATTAAGCACAGGTGTTAAGTGATGAAAATCAAAGTTGGATTACAATTTGTGATTAAGGTTGGATTGTATGTGGATTGATAAAAGGTGGATTATGGCAGACTGAGAGAGCACTTATGATATTAATGCAGTGAAATGTTATTCATACATTTCACAAACTTAGGTAATGATCTTGGTTTATTGTGGTCATGTGTACCCAAGATACAGTGAAAAGCATTAGTTTGTCAGTTATTCACTTAAATCAAATCATACTGCACAGGAGTAGAACCAAACCATACACAAGTACAACAGGTCTTGCAAAGAGAAAAATACCAGGTTGCAGAATATAGTGTTACAGCATACTGAGGGAAGATTGGTTCTCCACTGTTGTTGTAACTAGTGGCTAGGATATATCATGATGTAGGTTTCCTAAAGGATTAAAGGCACTCGGAGTTGATTAAAGCAGAAATTGATGATGTAATCAGCCCATACACGCCTACAACTGAAATGCCTGAATTTTTAGACACTGCAACCATTTGTGATACAATCCATTGAACTTTATAACACCAGCAGAATTAAAGAGGGACTACTAAGATGTAAAAAAGGACTAGTCCTTGATGTTATAACTGATTGTGTACCTAACAAATCATTCCCTGATTTTGCAGCACAATGCTCAATGTTTCCTGTCACTTAGTATGAAGCAAAATTGAGGATTTTGTTTTTTTTACTGACTCAAACATCATTCGTTGAAGGAATTCGGACAGAAAGCAACTTGCCTGGCACTGTGACTGGCTACCGATTGTTAAAGAATTTACAGATGCTGACTGACCCCAGCATTCCTATAGAGTTATTCATTCCTGCTTGTGCAAGAGCCTTGGATGTGCAGAGGGCAGAAGCCCATAATTTAGAACATCACAGATGTCATGAGAAGTACAGCTTTTGATTAAATCATGAGATGCAACCTTGATTTGGAAGCATTTGTAAATCCCAGAGCACTAATGGTAGTGGTATTCCCCCATGTAAGCTCTGGTGGTTGTCAGATAGTGTCTGAATAATTCAAGTGTTGTTTGACAGGTTTTTTAATCTGTTCAGTTTTATTTATTATTGAAAATGTTAAGTCAAAAGTGCAGAGGCCATCTCAGATTTAAAAAAAAGTAGAGAAGCTGGTCAAATGGTAAAGAAAGACCATTGGTATTTAGGTAATCTAACATCCCCCTTAAAACAGCTTATCCTGTTTTTCTTATCTTTCATTTCAGCATATGCTTTGGATGAAACGCAACTACTATTCAAATAATTTGCCAAATACCGGACCAATAAACAAATACAGCACAAAGTGAAAGAATACTTTCAATTAGTAACAACAAATTTACATTAACAAAACTCATGTTTTTCTTGTTCCTCTATTACAATGTTAGTCTCAGTGTCAGTGATGTACATTTAGTATAGAGATACAATCCCTTTGGCCCACCAAATCCACGCCAACCATCGATCACTGGTTTATACTATTTCTATGTTATACCAATTTTGCATCCACAAGGGGTAATTTATAGAGGCCAATTAACTTACAAACGTGCACGTCTTTGGGATGTGGGAGTAAACCAGAGCACCCGGAGAAAACTTGCATGGTCACAGGGAGAATGTGCAAACTCCATACAGCACCCGAGGTCAGGATCGACTCTGGGTCTGGTACTGTTTGTTCTTTATATGCATGTGTAATATTGAACAATTTACAGAGTTTTGTTCAGGACCGTGCAAGTTATAAGATCAAACAGAGTCTTACAGGGATCTTGCATTTTCTATTGATTGCAAGTGGGATGATAGACGAATAGGTAGGGCATATGAAATGATGTCTCATTACAGCATCTGTAACAATATAATTTGAATTATAACATCGGATTAGAAAATAATAAACTGATATGTAACATTTTCTCTCTTATTTTACAAGGGCCACAGCTACACAGAGGGGTCAAATCATATTCAAGGATGCATTGGTTCAGCAGTTGTGTGAACAAGGAGGTAAGGGAAAGGCTGTGACTTCAAAAACAAATGCCAATTGAGCAAGTTTAATTTAAACCATGTTGCATATCTTTATTGCATTGTGGTTATTCATGTTTTGTAAAAATAACACTCAATTGGTTATGTTTTGGATATGCTGGGCTTTTTTTTCTTTTCTCATTGTAACTAACCATTGATGTAGAATCCTTAATTGAGTAAATCCACAGGCTTTTACTCATGTTCAAACTTGGTCAGAGAGAAGACTATTTGACATTTGGAGGCAGTACAGCATAATACATTTTAGAATTCCTACTCGCAAACCTGAATCAAACAATGTGATAAAAAAGCAGGACTAGCTCATTGTTCTTCTCCTTAACTTAGAATCGATTTCCCTACTGCCTTGACTCATGTCAAATTCACCACACTCCACGCTAGCAATTGACCCACCCATCGTCTTGTCCTTATGGCTAAATAATTCACTATATAAATCATTAAATAGGTCGCAAAGATATTTTCTCAGTTATTTAATCTAATTACCCAATGAAGCACCATTTCTAAGAGGTCTCACCCGCTGAGTTTCTCCAGCATTTTTGTCTACCTTCGATTTTCCAACATCTGCAATTCCTTCTTAAACATTTCAAAGAGGTCGATCTGGAGCCATGGTTGCACCAATGATGCTTGCAAAATGGATTCTGGTTGACATGTAAGAGTTACCCTCTAATTTTCCGAGGATACGTGTTATCTTGCCCAATGATTCCTCCATAGTGACAGTTCAGAATATATGTAATAATTGATTCAGATCTGCATCCTCCCATTCTGTTGAGCCATGTCAGATTTTAGTGAATAGGTTTGTAGTACAGTATACAGGAGTTATACACGATACAGCTGTGATCCTTTGTAAATCACTGTGAACTCAAATTGCAACTCATGCCTGGTGATATATCTAGGAAAACCTTGGTAGAATATTGATCACACTTGTATGTTCAAAGCATTCCTTTTGTATTGTGCTTTACATGAAATCACAAGGTAAAAATCATCTTTTGAAACGGCTCAAGCATCGTAGAAATTTAAATTTGTGCGTCGGATTCTCTAAATGATAATGGAACATGTTAACTACAGAACACCTCTCTCAACTATGTTTCTTTGTAAAAGATTTGTTCATTTTTAGGATTAACCTGCCCTCAAATTGACATTCTCAATTTTGACCCATTCAGTCCATCACGTAAACTGGCCACTCACCCTCCACCCACTCCCCATTGACCTCACCTATACTCTACCTCCAGTGGCCAATTAACCTTCCAAAGAACAAATCATTCAGATGTGGGAGGAACCGAAGCAATCCGCAGTCACAGGGCAAATGTACAAATTCCACACAGGAAGCACTTGAAACAGGTCCCTGGATCTCAAAGGTAGCAGCTCTATTGATATTTCATGCTAGTGTCAAAAGGGGCATAAACCTGGAATAATAACTATTTTCTTCCATACATGTTGCCCGACTAGCTGATTATTTCCAGATTTTGTTTCAGATTTCGAGCATCTGGAAATTTTTGTTTTTCATTGCATTTGCATCTTTAATTTAGTATGTTGCAAAGACTGTAGACTAATGCCAATAATAAACTTTAGTCAAATCCACTCCTGTAGTTGCCTGTTAGCCCATAAACAAACATATTGTAGAATTTAAACATTTCCATTCGTCTTTGTGAAATACTGAGCATTTTTAGTTGTACAGAAAATATGTTCTTCTTGTACTCTTTGATCTATAACCTCAGCAGACCAGGAATGTTCCCTAGATTTATAGCAATTAAAAATAGAATTATAATTGTGGTCAGCTACAATCTTTAATTATCAATGAAAATGAAATGTGCAGAATTAAGTATACTTGGGGATTATGAGTGTTTCAGCTGACAGCTCATTAAAGACCAGGCCATGGACTCTTAATAACTTCCTAAAATATTGGCAAGCATTTGGTTGAATGAGAATTACAATGCATTCAATGTGATAACCCAGGGCAAGTTACTGAAAGCCTATTGAGTACAAAAAGAATTTGGAAAATTTATTCCGGAGACATTAAACTTTTATACCAAGCACTTTCTCTTGTACTTTGGCATTTTAATAAATGTATTCGGGCTTAGATGTAATTTTTTTTCAGGCATAAATGTTTC
Organism: Okamejei kenojei; assembly: GCA_035221665.1. Lineage (NCBI taxonomy): Eukaryota > Metazoa > Chordata > Chondrichthyes > Rajiformes > Rajidae > Okamejei > Okamejei kenojei. Next base: position 32,528,797 of record CM069151.1, on the reverse strand, counting down.
ATTGTTTCCTGATCGTAATAGTTAATTTCAAAAGTTAATTATTTAACAGGTACAATTTCTCTAAACATGATTATGAAATTCTACCTAATAAAAGTTTAATAGGTTTTATCCCTTATGTTAATGTGCTCTTCATAAATATAAAACTTAAGGATGTTTTATGTTACATTGGTATAGAGCTCTCAGCTTTTACCTGCAAGTCCCATGATTATAGAAGGGGGGATGGAGAAAGCTCTCTCAACTCAACCTGGAGAAAATAACAAGCCATCTATCTCTCGTGTGCTTCACATCTGAGAGGGTTTAAAGCAGGTTTTCACCTCAACGGGATTGATTATAGGTGAAAACCCTGCGGGGACCAATGGCACTTCCTTCCAGCTAATGTTTTATGGATCAGTTGTCAATTACATTTGAGATTCTTTTGCTTCACAATCCCCAAGTAATTTGAACACAGCCAAAACCTGGCGTATCTAGGAAAAATATATTTATATGAGGCAGGAAGTCAAACTGGCCATGGGCTGTTTTTATTTGCAGCTTTACTGCCACTGTGTAAAGTGGAAACATTCACATTAATACTGTCATGCCCATTGTTTTGGGGGACTTTAACAAGGCTAACTTCAGCCGAGAGCTTCCAAGGTACAGACTTCATGTTACCTGCCCCACCAGAGGGGAGAGAACACTCGATCACTGTTACACTTCAATCCAAAACGCATATCGCCCTGTTCCCCGGGTGGCTCTGGGTCTCTCTGATCATTGTTTAGTTCACCTTATTCCGACCTTCAGGAAGAAACTGAAATCTGCTAAGCCTGTGGTCAGAACAATGAAAAGGTGGACAAGTGAGGACATTGAACACCTACAGTCCTGCTTTGACTGCACTGATTGGAATGTGTTCAGGGAATCAACCACAAGCCTCGATGAATGTACACACACTGTGATATCATATGTCAGCTTTTGTGAGGACAGTTGCATTCCCACTAGGACCCGGATCTGGTACAACAACGACAGGCCCTGGTTTACAGCAGAACTCAGACAGCTCCGCCAGTCTAAAGATGAGGCCTACAGGAGCGGGGATGCAGACCTCTACAGGCAGGCCAAGTACAAGCTGAGAAGAGGAATCAGAGCTGCCAAGGAAAGGTACTCTGAGAAGTTGAGGAACAAGTTCTCAGCTAATGACTCTTCTTCAGATTGGAAGGGCTTGCAAGAAATCACCAGCTACGAGAGGAAAACACCCCCGCTCCTTGGATAATCGTCAGCTGACCAACGATCTGAATGAGTTCTAATGCAGGTTCGATAAACAGAAACATAATCCTGGTACCCCCTCCCACTTCACACATCCTCACAGCCTGACTCTAGTCTGCAAAAACTAGACCCTTCCCCACCCACTCCTCCCCAATCACCACTTTGCAGCTACTTACAGCCTGACTCCAGTCTGAAGAAGGGTCTCGTCCACTATCCACCCCCTCCTTGCTGTCCAACATCAGTCTGGCCACTTCTCCATCACCAACAATAGAAATTGAGGAGATGGAGAGGCTATTCAGAAGACAAAAAAGCCAGAAATTACCAGGAATGTTTCCCCCTCTACTTTCAGCTCTGTGTCGAACAACTGGCATTTTCAACCAGTCCCTGCAAACCTGTACTGTCCCTGCCTGCTTCAAAATCTCCACTATTGTCCCTGTAACCAAAAAGACAAGGATTACTGGTCTTAATGACTACAGGCCTGTCACACTGACCTCTGTAGGCATAGTCAAAGACTCTTGAAAGACTTGTGCTGGCCCAGCTGAATAGTATCACAAACCCCCTGCTGGACCCTGTGCAGTTTGCATACCAGGCCAATAGATCAGTGGGTGAGGCAGTCAACCTTGGCCTGCACTTCATCCACCAGCACCACCTGGATTGCCAGGGGACCTATGCAAGGATTTTGTTTTTGGATTTTAGCTCTGCATTCAACACCATTGTGCCAGAGCTACTACACTCCAAACTCTCCCAGTTGACTGTGCTGAACCCCTCCGTCAGTGGATCACCAGCTTCCTGACAGACAGGAAGCAGCATGTGAGGCTGGGAAAGCACATCTCGGACCCGCTGACCCTCAGCATAGGAGCACCGCAAGGCTGCGTACTCTCCCCTCTCCTTTACTCTCTCTTCACCAACGACTGCACCTCCACAGACTCCTCTGACAAGCTTCTCAGGTTTGCAGACAACACAACCCTGATTGGACTGATCCAGGATGGGGAGGAATCTGCCTACAGACAGGAAGTGGCAAGTACTTCGTAACAACCTGGAGCTCAATGCTCTTAAGACAGTGGAATTGATAGTAGACTTTAGGAGAGCGCCCCCTCCCCTCCCCCCACTCACCATCAACAACACCACAGTCACATCTGTGGAGTCTTTTAAGTTCCTTGGAAACATCATCTCCAAGGACCTTAAATGGGAAGCCACCATCGAGTCCACAGTCAAAAAGGCCCAACAGAGGATATACTTCCTGTGGCAGCTGAAGAAACACAATCTGCCACAGGCAATGATGGTCCAATTCTATACTGCCATCATAGTGTCTGTCCTCACCTTCTCCATCATGGTCTGGTCTGGCTCAGCCACCAAGCACGACACCTGGAGGCTGCAGCAAATCGTTCGATCAGCTGAGAAGGTTATTGGCTGCAACCTTCCCCCCTCATTGACGAACTGTACACTGCAAGGGCCAGGAAGCGAGTGGTTAAGATCATCTCTGACCCCTCTCACCCTGGCTACAAACTCTTTGAATCACTTCCCCCTGGAAGGCGACTCCGGACTGTCAATGCCGCCACAACCAGTCATAGAAACAGCTTTTTTCCACCAGCAGTAGCTCTACTCAATAACCAAAATTCTGTAGCCTCCTTTTGCTCTGGTATTTTATTTCATTCACATGTTTAAACTATGATGTTTTATTCTTAATGTTTTATGTTTTATTGTATGTTTACTGTATGTCGTGTTGTTAATTGCGAGCGGAGCACCAAGGAAAATTACTTGTATGTGTACATACTTGGCCAATAAACTTATTCATTCATTCATTGTAGGTAGAGGGATTGTACATTGAAACTCAACCTTCCCTCGGTCACCCACTGTCACCGGGTGTCTCACTAGTCCCCACACTAAACGTCAGGCAATATTTCCTGCAAGCATAATATTTCTTCACATAAACATATTTCCACACATGCAAAACACTTACTGAGTACCTAGAAATGCCTGTCACTGATCATAATTTAATGTGTTATGGGCAGCATGTATGTAAATGACATTGGTGGGATGATGGATGTTCTCGGCTTTTGGCTTCAAAGGCAGTTGACTGTAAATGATCATATTAGTAAAAGGAAATTCAATCTCGAAAAATGTTTCAAAGTGTCACACAGTTTGAAAATTATGAAAAATGAATCATTTGCAGTGAATAAAAAACAAATGTTCATATATCATTTAAAATTAATGAAATCTTATTATGAAAGCAGCACATTGAAACATTTAATGGGATCTTCTTTGAACCTAGAATAAAACATACCTTGAATTTATTATTTTAAATATTAATATTTAATTTACCACTGTATTACTGCAATGTCCCTTTATTTCATATTTTAGTTAAGATAATACTTTTAAATGGTGTTTCTTTTAAATAGTTCATAAAAGTTTTAAATATTGCATGCAGTGATTTTATAGCTCAGGATTTGGTGCAGGGGGCAGGGATTCCGATTTTTTTACTTTTGAGATCTCCTCTGGGGCAGAGATGACCTGTAGAAGAGGGACCTGTACATCTGAACTGGAGGGGGACCAATATCCTTGCAAGCAAGTTTATTAATGCTACTTGGGAGGTTATAAACTACAGCGACAGGAGGGTGAGAACCACAGTACAGAAATTGGAAGAATTGGTAGAAGTTAGTCTCAAAGGAAGGACAGGCAGGGAGAGGTGAAGGAATATGGTGAAGCTGATGGTCTTAAGTTTCAATGCAAGGAGTATTGTGGAGATGAACATAGAGCCTGGATCAGTGGTTGTGACTATGATGCTGTGGTGGCCATTGCACAAACATGGTTGTGAGAGGGATATGAATGGCAGCTCGATGTTCTGTGGTTTCAATGTTTGACATGATCGAGAGGGAGGTAAAGAGGTGGAGGAGTTGCGCTACTAATCAGAGAGATTGTTGCTAGAAGCACTCAGGATGTACTGTACACTAAGGCAATATGGGTGGAGCTTAGAAATAAGAAAGGCGCAAGCACACTAATGGGATAGTACTGTGTAGTTAAAGTCATAAAGTCATGGTCATATGGTCGTATGTTCGTACAACACGGAAACTGGACCTTCAGCCCAACTTGCCCATGCCAGCCAAGCTGCCCAATCTACATGTCCCAGCTGCCTGTATTTGAGCAACATCACTCCAAACCCTTTCCTGTCCACATATCTGTCCAAATGTCTTTTAAATTGTGTTATAATACCTGCCCCTATTACCTCCTCTGTCAGCAACAGAGGAGGTAATAGAAAATGTTTCGCCTCAGATTCCTTTTAAATCTTTTCCTTCTCACCTTAAACTGATGTCCTCTAGAAACATAGAAACACAGAAATTAGGTGCAGGAGTAGGCCATTCGGCCCTTCGAGCGTGCACCGCCATTCAATATGATCATGGCTGATCATCCAACTTAGTATCCCGTACCTGCCTTCTCTCCATACCCTCTGATCCCCTTAGCCACAAGGGCCACATCTAACTCCCTCTTAAATATAGCCAATGAACTGGCCTCAACTACCCTCTGTGGCAGAGAGTTCCAGAGACTCACCACTCTCTGTGTGAAAAAAGTCTTTCTCATCTCGGTCTTAAAGGATTTCCCCCTTATCCTTAAGCTGTGACCCCTTGTCCTGGACTTCCCCAACATCGGGAACAATCTTCCTGCATCTAGCCTGTCCAACCCCTTAAGAATTTTGTAAGTTTCTATAAGATCCCCTCTCAATCTCCTAAATTGAGAGGGGATCTATAGAAACTATAAGATCCCCTCGGTTTATACTCTCTCCAAGAGTATAAACCGAGTCTATCCAGTCTTTCTTCATAAGACAGTCCTGACATCCCAGGAATCAGTCTGGTGAATCTTCTCTGCACTCCCTCTATGGCAATAACGTCCTTCCTCAGATTTGGAGACCAAAACTGTACGCAATACTCCAAGTGTGGTCTCACCAAGACCCTGTGCAACTGAAGTAGAACCTCCCTGCTCCTATACTCAAATCCTTTTGCTATGAAAGCTAACATACCATTCGCTTTTTTCACTGCCTGCTGCACCTGCATGCCTACTTTCAATGACTGGTGTACCATGACACCCAGGTCTCGCTGCATCTCCCCTTTTCCTAATCGGCCACCATTTAAATAATAGTCTGCTTTCCTGTTTTTGCCACCAAAGTGGATAACCTCACATTTATCCACATTATACTGCATCTGCCAAACATTTGCCCACTCACCCAGCCTATCCAAGTCACCTTGCAGTCTCCTAGCATCCTCCTCACAGCTAACACTGCCCCCCAGCTTAGTGTCATCCGCAAACCTGGAGATATTGCCTTCATCCAGATCATTAATATATATTGTAAATAGCTGGGGTTCCAGCACTGAGCCCTGCGGTACCCCACTAGTCACTGCCTGCCATTGTGAAAAGGACCCGTTTACTCCTACTCTTTGCTTCCTGTTTGCCAGCCAGTTCTCTATCCACATCAATACTGAACCCCTAATGCCTTATGCTTTAAGTTTGTATACTAATCTCTTATGTGGGACCTTGTCGAAAGCCTTCTGGAAGTCCAGATATACCACATCCACTGGTTCTCCCTTACCCACGCTACTAGTTACATTCTCGAAAAATTCCACAAGATTCGTCAGACATGATTTACCTTTCGTAAATCCATGCTGACTTTGTCCAATGATTTCACCACTTTCCAAATGTGCTGCTATCCCATCTTTAATAACTGACTCTAGCAGTTTCTGACTAATCTCTACATTTGTTTTAACTACATTTGTTTTAACTAATCTCTTTCTCTTCACATATCTATAAAAACTTTTGCAGTCAGTTTTTATGTTCCTGCCAGTTTTCTTTCATAATCTATTTTTCCTTTCCTAATTAAGCCCTTTGTCCTCCGCTGCTAGTCTCTGAATTTCTCCCAGTCCTCTGGTATGCTGCTTTTTCTGGCTACTTTGTACGCATCATCCTTTGCTTTGATACTATCCCTGATTTCCCTTGTTATCCACGGATGCACTACCTTCCCCGATTTATTCTTTTGTCAAACTGGGATGAACAATTTTTGTAGTTCATCCATGCAGTCTTTAAATGTCTTCCATTGTATATCCACCGTCAACCCTTTTAGAATTAATTGCCAGTCAATCTTGGCCAATTCACGTCTCATACCCTCAAAGTTACCTTTCTTTAAGTTCAGAACCATTGTTTCGAAATTAACAATGTCACTCTCCATCCTAATGAAGATCTCAACCATATTATGGTCACTCTTGCCCAAGGGGGCACGTACAACAAGACGGCTAATTACCCCTTCCTCATTACTCAAAACCCAGTCTAAAATAGCCTGCTCTCTCGTTGGTTCCTCTACATGTTGATTTCGATAACTATCCCGCATACATTCCAAAAAATCCTCTTCCTCAGCACCCCTGCCAATTTGATTCACCCAATCTATATGTAGATTGAAGTCACCCATTATAACTCTTTGTCGCACGCATTTCTAATTTCCTGTTTGATACCATCCCCAACTTCACTGCTACTGTTAGGTGGCCTGTACACAACACCCACCAGCGTTTTCTGCCCCTTAGTGTTTTGCAGCTCTACCCATACCGATTCCACTTCCTCCAAGCTAATGTCCTTCCTTTCCATTGCGTTAATCTCCTCTCTAACCAGCAACGCTACCCCACCTCCTTTTCCTTTCTCTCTATCCCTCCTGAATATTGAATATCCCTGGATGTTCAGCTCCCAGCCATGTCTCCATGATCCCAACTATATCATAATCATTAATAGCTATCTGCACGTTCAACTCATCCACCTTATTATGAATACTCCTTGCATTGAGACACAAAGCCTTCAGGCTTGTCTTTACAACGCTTTTACCCCTTATACAATTATGCTGAAAAGTGGCCCTTTTTGATTTTTGCCCTGGTTTTGTCTGCCTGCCACTTTTACTTTTCACCTTGCTACCTATTGCTTCTACCCTCATTTTACACCCACCTGCCTCTCTGCTCTTGTACCCATCCCCCTGCCACATTAGTTTAAATCCTCTCCGACAGCACTAACAAACACTCCCCCAAGGACATTGGTTCCATTCCAGCCCATGTGCAGACCATCCTGTTTGTACTGGTTCCACCTCCCACAGAACTGGTCCCAGTGCCCTAAAAATTTGAATCCCTCCCCCTTGCACCATTTTTCAAGCCACATATTCATCAGCAATATCCTCCTATTTCTACTCTGACTGGCCCGTGGTACTGGTAGTAATCCAGAGTTTATTACCTTTGAGGTCCTACTCTTAAGTTTATCTCCTAGCTCCCTAAATTCACCTTGTAGGACCTCATCCCTTTTTTTACCTATATCGTTGGTGCCAACATGCACCACGACAACTGGCTGTTCACCCTCCCCCTCCAGAATGTCTGCAGCCGTTCAGTGACATCCCTGACCCTTGCACCAGGGAGGCAACATACCATCCTGGAGTCTCGTTTGCGGCCGCAGAAACGCCTATCTATTCCCCTGACAATTGAATCCCCTATTACTATTGCCCTTCCCCTCTTTTTTCCCCCGTCATGTGCCGCAGAGCCACCCATGGTGCCATGAACCTGGTTCTTGATTCCCCTACTCTGGGTAAAATAATCTGAGCAGCTATCCTATCTATTCCCCTCATGATTCTATGCACCTCTATAAAATCACCCCTCATCCTCCTGTGCTGAAGCCATAGTCCTAGCCACATTCCCCACACTTGCACATTTTATTTTATAAGTAGTCTCTTTGAAGGTGTTCCACCATTATTTATAACCTTTCTTATTACTTTTTTTAGTCAATTGGTTTAAATTTTGTCACCATTTTTGCTATCAATGGAAATGGCTTTTCCTTTCCTGTTCACTGCATCACACACGTACGCACATCCCACATACTGCTCCGAAAAGTTGGCCCAGAATTTGCAGTCAGCAACGAAGCAACAAAACACTGACTTTGGAGAAGCCTCTTCACAAAATCAGCTATCTATGGAAGTTAAAGGATACACTTTTAAAAAGCAATAAATAAACAAAGACATTGGAAATTACAGTACATAAAACCTACACATTTTTAGGGACAGATAGTTCGATAAGTGATAATTAAAATTTAAACTGTCATTAAGTTCACACTTAACATTTAATACAAAGAAGAACAGCTTTTACAAAAGGACGAGATCATAAATATTTGAAATTCATTATATTTCGAGTAAATTTGCCTGAATACAGGGAAAGCTTCAATTAGCTTTGCTGATGGAAATGTACAGAATCACTGTCGATAACTGGGATTTTCATCTTAAACTAAGTGTGTACTGAAATTCCAAAGTTGTTACTAGTCGCATGGAGGAGTGATAACACATCTCAGTAGCTATAGCATAGTTACTGCTGTAAACCTCGGACCAGTTACTTAACCTTTCCCATCATTACTGTTACAAGACCAGTTGTGTAGTTCCAAAATTTTGAACTTCAGTTTCTACGTTTGGAATAAACTGCTATCCTCACCTTTGTTTTTAGCCCTGTGGTACAGTGGCTTGCTACCAGCCTGTGATAGTCACTGGCCCAGGGTAGATCATGAGGCAGTCAATAACCTGGCTGTGAGTCTTTAATATTTGGTAGCAGGAGTTGACATGCATTTGGTTTAATTTCTGTAATTCTTTCTACTGTAATGTACATTTTAAAATCATTTTGCAATCCATTCCCTAGGTCTAATCTTCTACTCAGTATAAATCCAACACTGATAAAAGATGAACCATATGTAGAGTGATCCTTCACCAAGACAAGTCTGCCAGCATTCTTTGCAACTATTTATATTTCCAACATCACTAACCTCTGAACGGGATGGGCAATTTAATGTCAATTACTGATGAATTGCAGAAAGTTTTGCACGAACAAAATGGGTTAAAACAATTCATTATACCGTGAATTTTGGCATTATGGGACTTGAATTCCAACCTCAATTGTAATCTGTGTGCCAATTTTTAAAAAAAATATGTTTTAGCAGGCAGTTTTATTTAAATGTATTCTGTCTTTAATGATCCGTAATGAGACATCATTATACTACCATATAAAATGAATTTCTTATCAGTTTTTCATGCTTCTATTTTATTGCTTTACAACAGTATGGTAGATTTAAGCTGAAAACAACTGCCTGTTATTAAAAGTCAAGAATAGGTTACAAGAGGTCCAGCAGCTGAGGTGCAACTAGGAATATTCACTCCCACTGGGATAGGGGATATTCATGACCATGATCAGTGCCATGTACACTCTGTGTGAAGGTGTGTGCTGTGGCTATCAAATTATATAATTAAGCTAGGAAGGGTGCAGAAAAGATCCACGAGGATGTTCCCGAGATTGGAGGGCTTCAGTAAAAAAGAGAAGTTGGGTAGACGGGACTATTTTACCTGGAGTGTGTGAAGCTGAGGGCTGACCGTATGGAGATACATAAAATCATGAGTGGCGTAGATTAGGCATATGGTCCTGGTCTTTTTCCAGGATAGCGGAGTCTAAATCTGGAGAATATTAATTTACGATGAGATATAAAAGGGCTTTGACGGGCAACTTTATCACACAGGGTGAGGGTAGGTATATTGAATGAGCTGCAAGAGAAAACTACATAGGCAAGTACTGTTACAATGTTTAAAATCCATTGGACTGGTACATTGATAAAAAAAGGTTAAGAGGGATGTGGGCCAAATGCAGGCAAATGGGACCAGCTTGGATAGACATTCTGATCAGCGTGGACTAGTTGGGCGAAAGGTCTGTTTCCATGCTGAATGACTTTATGAGGTGAATATCAGGCTTGAGTGTGTTGTTGTAAATGGTCAAATAATAGTCGTTTTCACTATATGGGCTCCCCATGAAAAATCACCCTTTGACTGAGGCCTTGTGGTGTGAATGGCACCACTGTAGCTCCATACCACTTTACAAAAGAGAGAAAAGAAGAGAAAATGGAAAAATATACATGTACTGCAGTTGCAAAGTTTTAATAACCTTTAATAGAGCCATTGTGTATCCTTGAATACATCGAACAGTACAGCATAGGAATAGGCGCTTCAGCCCATGATGTCTCTGTTGAACATGATGCCAAATCAAATTCACACCTTCAGCCTACATGTGATTTATATCCTCCATTCCCTGCACATTCACGTGGAGCATTCTTATTTATATTCTCATATAGTTTATATTCTCATGGCTTCCAGCTTTGTTTCCATGAGTAATTATAATTTAAAACATCTGTGAGTTTGTTTAATTGAGTGTTTAATGGTGATTCATAAATTAATGAGGAAATGCAAGCTTAATTGCAATGGCCATGCATTTTACTTTATAATTACCATATTCTGTGGGTGTTGTAGTGTGATGAATTATGTTTGTTTGATTTATTCTCTTGCTTCTCAACAAGGTCAAGATGAATTTTCCATTTTGCAAATATCCAATCTGAATCAAAGTGAACACATTTTATTTTAAATATGTTTTTAGTTTAAGGTAATCTATAGAAAAATCGACATAACAAATAAGTGAAACAGATAATCTTCAGTTTAGTTTATTGTCACGTGTAGATAATTGACCACAAAGTGTGAATTAACCTTAGTTATTACATGCTGTAATTAAAGTTATTTTGAATTGTCGAACAACGGACTTGTTGAGAAGGAAGCAAGCCTGCCTCAGCTTGAAATTTATGATTCTTCCCCCAGAGAACATTATTCATGGAAATCTTCCATGTAAATAATTTACACAGTTATCATTATATCGAGGGGATATAGTATGTGCCCATCAGTTAACACAACTTAACTATTCTTACCTCACAGCTCCCACTGAGTCTCCCCCACGGCCAAAGCTGGGTAAGTGAGAATATTAACAATACAATAAAATAGTGTCTGGAGCTTTCCAGTAACTTTGTGTAATGAAAATTTGCTCCAACTTTTTCAGATATATCTGAAGAATTTGTGCATTAATACTACACAATCCCTTTTATCTTGGGGACATGTAATATTAATTCTTAAAAATCCTCTTTGTTGATTAAACATTTTTGATCTTTGACAACTTTTCAAAATATGTGATAGAATGTGTCATTGCCCCCGAGCCAGCTAATTAGTGTGAATATCTTCTCGTGGATAAAGATTTCATCAGTCTCTCGTGGTGCTGGTAGCTCAAACAATAACACAGAATTTTCTGCAATCTACAACCAGATGTCTGCACTGTGATAAGGGAAGAGCCCCTCAATAAACAGTACAATTAATAGTTGTGAGATGAAGTTAACCAGATGAGGTTAATCATCTCAGTTAATAGTGAGATGATTAACTTAATCAAGAAAAAAAGTATCAGGATGGAGACCATTTAGTTTTTTAACAGTCTGTGGATCCGTTATTCTCATTGTCCCTACTATAAGTACAGAAGCTGTTTTATTCTGAGATGCGTCTGTGTTGTACAAAACCGAACTAGGCTATTACACAGTTTACAAATGTAAACAGAAAAGGCCGCCTAATATAACCACAATATCACTTTACGTAAAAGTAACCATTTTCCAGAACCCCAATGCTTTGCTTAGAAGTGGTTTGCAGATCCTGTTTGAAGATGCTCAGAGAATGCCCAGCTGGTAACCCTTGTATCTGTAACTGCTGATCCCAATTACAAATCTCTGGAGACCTGCAACAAAGAGATATAACAAGCTCCCTACCACCAACTGGGTCGCAATGAGGCAAGCCATTGGAACACTCAAATAATCATCCCATTACTCAGATCTGAGTTGCTGCTTGGGCCATCTGAGGGTGTGGACAGTCATTGTGTGGACAGGCATTAGGAAGATGAGGCTTTAGCTAGAGGATCAGCACAATGGTGGAACAGGAATTCCCAGCAGGGAGCGGGTTCTAATCACCTCCCTCCAGAGCCACTTCCAGAGGCCGTGCCCACAGCCACCAACCTAACATGTTAAGCAATTCAGTGAAGGTTCCACAAACCTTTACGCTGCTGACTTTGCCGGGCAATTTACCCACCATTTCTCAATCTACTAAAACATGTTTAAAATACTAAGTCAAAATGAAATAAAATAAATCTGAACTTGCCTGCTTCTGACAGTAGTGCTCCCATTCCTGATATTTATCACTTAACCTTCATGGTTACCAAATGAAGGGGGTATTTATGTTTCAGTATTTACATTTGAAAGGAATAAGTTAAATTGGGCATTTGAGTCACATAGGCCACAGGGTGGTTGGTGGAAGAAACACATCGCTGCAGTCGAGGGTTTATTTTTGATGACGTCCCAAAGCAGTTTTATGTGGTAATATTCAGGGAGTTTCACTCTGATTCCATCAGTACTGTGCTTCGAGCAGTTTCTAATTGCCTGAAATAGAAAGATTCCACAGTCATAATTTGAGGCACATTAAGTGGCCATTCAGCCCATTATGTTTGTGGCAGCCGAGAGAGAGCTAGCCATTCCAGTATCATCTTCCCATTCCAGGTCTGGAACCACACTTCCTACTGCAAACCTCAACACTACCATTCATTATGAACTATAAAACTGTAATTGTTCGGGAGAATCCCTTTGGCAGAATATAAATGGCCAACAGTGAAATCAATTAATTTGTTATTTAAATTCCCATATCTGTTATCGTAATTTGTGGTGCTGGCTCTCTAGCCTGTATGAATTCCAGTGTTGCTTTGTAAGTGATGTTCCCACATGTTATAGCAGCGTTTGCATTCTTTCAGTGAAACTGCTCATATAATCATGTGTTGATTCGGAAGACTCATTGAAATGAATTACTAGCTCGGTTATGCAGGTTACTCTCTGAGAGGCCATAACCAGTGCCATGCTCAATAAATGTTTTACAGGCATCAGGAGAGGGACTAACCAGCTCAATAGGATGCTAATGTAAGCATGCAGCCTTGCATAATAACATGCTAAAATACATCCTGCATCCCTCGGTTGATTGAAATAGCCATTTTCCCTGTCCTATGCAGAGTTGCCATTACCATTCATTTAAATTTTAAAAGAAGGGAACCATAACAAATCAATGTTGCCATGGAAATGAAAAATCCATAAACCTCTGTTGCTGAGATCTGCATACATCTTGTCCTTGAAAGAACTGGTTTTGAACACAAGCCAAACAGAGGCAAGCCTGGCTCTCCAGAGCATAGCACATAATGTAAATTGTAGTGCCTATTACTCATGCCTTTCCATAAAGAGAAAAAAATGACTGGGCTCTTGAGACAGAGTTAGACAAGCTAAGCATACATTTTGCAAAGTAAATTGCTTTGTGATGGATTGTTTATTAATTAGTCTGAATTTCCTTTCTAAGCTGAAATCCACAACGCCAATGTGATTCTCCGGGATGATTTTGATTCCCATCCACAGTTGGAACTGAATGAAGAGTTATGGTAGGTGTACACATAAACACGAGCAGCCCTTAACCTCTGTAGTCTGGAGGGACCTGAAAGTCTTATTTTAAATTCAGTTATCATAATATTTGTTATGAAGCAGACTGAGTTTTAATTTCAAGGTCAATTTTTCTGTGGCTGGTTAAAATATGTAAACATCCTTGGAATCAGTTAATATTTTCAGTGCCTACTATACCGCACAAAGCATCAATAACCTTATTTATGTAGTGACTTTATTGCAGTTAACATCCTTCACGGTGCAAAGCAAAGGGGTTAAAGGAGACAATCCAACACAGTTGGAAAGTTAGATTTTGATGTTTTTAAAAAAAAAAGAAGCATGATAACAACATGGACAAGCATAAGGCAGAAGAACTGGCAAGTCGGGTGGAAATGCCTGAAACTAATGCCACTCATAATGGGCCAGGTTATTGTGCTGGCACCATATGGACAGTCGCTCGATCTCTCTTCTGTACTCCGACTCATCCCCATCAGTGATACGTCCCACAACAGTGGTGTCGCCAACGAACTTGATGATGGAGTTCGCACTATGACCGGCTACGCAGTCATGAGTATAGAGTGAGTACAGCAGGGGGCTGAGCACGCAGCCTTGAGGTGCTCCCGTGCTGATTATTATCGAGTCTGACACATTTCCACTAATACGAACAGACTGTGGTCTGTGAATGAGGAAGTCGAGGATCCAATTGCAGAGGGATGCGCAGAGACCCAGTTCTGCGAGTTTGGTAACCAGCTTGGAGGGGATGATTGTGTTAAGTGCCGAGCTGTAGTCAATGAATAACAGCCTGACATATGAGTTTTTGTTGTCCAAGTGGTCCAGAGCGGAGTGGAGGGCCAGCGAGATCGCATCCAACGTTGATCTGTTGTGGCGGTAAGCGGACTGCAGTGGGTCCAGGTTTTTGTCGAGTTGATTTGCGCCATGATCAACCTCTCGAAGCACTTCATCACCACAGGAGTTAGTGCCACAAGTCGATAGTCATTGAGGCACGTCACATTCAGATCACACCACCACGGCTGAACTATTTATGGAAGCCTTGTGCATGGCCTACAGTGTAATACCAACAGTCAACTAACTGTTGATCAAATGTAATGTCTCAAACATCAACCTAATTTATAATGATAACTTCCCACTATGACTTACAGTGATAAAGATCCAGGCAAATCTCTGTCTATGATGGTGGCATTCCTCCCTTCTTGGGTGTCATTGGATTCAGTGTCTTTCACCCTTTTGCACGTATTCATTCCAACACTTCAGTGCAGCAGTCACAGGAGGTTTTTGCTTTCAAAGTCTGACCCCAAAATATAATTCATCAGATTATTGCTACCTCAATCGCCACAAAATGATTTTTTTTTTTTTTGCTGTAGTATGATTTCCCTTTGAGCATGTGACTGCTGCATTTAGCCAAGGTGCAAGCAGTGGCTACCCTTGGAAGATTATTCATTGGCTGGTGTTTTTTGGGGGGGGAGGGGGGGTGAGGATGAGGAAGGTGCTAAGTAGATACAATTTATTGTTTGTTTTTTTAAATTTTTAATGAGGTGCATAGTCAACCCTCATGTGAATTAATACAATCTTCCTTTGTCTCATTTCTCCAGGTTTGAATGCAGCCATTGTGTAGTGGGTGATCAGTGCGGGATCATAATGCATGGCAATGCGGTTACATTCTGTGATCCACATGGTCCACGAGAGCTGGTAAATTGTTTTCAAATGTGAAGCATTTTGAGAAAGTAAAGCAGATTGATTTATGCCTTTTGTGGTGAGCCATATGAGTAAGCTCCACTGACACATTGTGAAATATCTGTGTGAATATTCCTCATATATTACAATGCATTCTATGGGAAAGGTTTGACCCAGTTTAAGCCCCAAAAATCAGCATTGCAGAAGCAGCACATATTTAACTAGGGCTCTAAGATGGTTCAAACGTGTACCCTGGATCTCTTTTCAGAGATGTAGGTGGGCTTTCTGGCTGTTTTGTTGGGAATTTCCCTCATTTCAGCTGAAGTAGTTTGGCTTATTTGCTGTGTTGGCAGCTGACCCGTGTGGTGGGGAATTGAGGCACACCTGGAGATGGGGACCTAGCTGCCTGGAGCAATCCAAATCCTCCGTGAGACAATGACCCTATGTTTTCTACCCTACATCACTTGAAATCCATCTAAGATAAGGTCAGTATTTCAAAACTTGATTTAATCAAAGAGTTTAAATCAGCCACTTTGAATGCCCTCAAGCCAGTTTTTTCATCTGAGGCTGAACACCACTGCACTCTGACCTGAGATAGTACTGAAGGAACTTCTTAATCATAGTCATAGTGTGTGGAAACAGGCACTCCGGCCCTACTTCCCCACACCTTCCAACGTGTCCCAGCTGCACTAGTTCCACCCTCCTGCATTTGGTCCATATTCCTCCATATTCCTCCAAACCTGTCCTATCCATGTACCTGCCTTAACAGTTTCTTAAACATTGGGATAGTCCCAGCCTCTACCACCTCCTCTGGCAGCTTGTTCCGTACACCCACCACCCTTTGTGTGAAAGAAGAACATCTGAACCATCATGGTGGCACTCTGTTATCTTAACTTTTATTCATTAAAGGAAAATAATGACATTCAATTAACACTGAGTGCTGACCTGTGAAGGAGAGCATATAGGAATACACAGTAAAGTGTGTGGAGTGTTGCAGCATCTCAAGTTCCTGGACTTCCCCAATGTATTAGCAATGATGCAGTTCACAGGCTGTATTGGTTCATTATTATCACATAGAAACATAGAAAATAGGTGCAGGAGTAGGCCATTCGGCCCTTCGAGCCTGCACCGCCATTCAATATGATCATGGCTGATCATCCAACTCAGTATCCGGTACCTGCCTTCTCTCCATACCCCCTTATCCCTTTAGCCACAAGGGCCACATCTAACTCCCTCTTAAATATAGCCAATGAACTGGCCTCAACTACCTTCTGTGGCAGAGAATTCCAGAGACTCACCACTCTCTGTGTGAAAAATGTTTTCCTCATCTCGGTCCTAAAGGAATTCCCCTTATCCTTAGACTGTGACCCCTTGTTCTGGACCTCCCCAACAGTGGGAACAATCTTCCTGCATCTAGCCTATCCAACCCCTTAAGAATTTTGTAAGTTTCTATAAGATCCCCGCTCAGTCTTCTAAATTCTAGCAAGTACAAGCCAAGTCTATCCAGTCTTTCCTCATATGAAAGTCCTGACATCCCAGGAATCAGTCTGGTGAACCTTCTCTATACCCCCTCTATGGCAAGAATGTCTTTTCTCAGATTTGGAGACCAAAACTGTACGCAATACTCCAGGTGTGGTCTCACCAAAACCCTGTACAACTGCAGTAGAACCTCCCTGCTCCTATACCCAAATTCTTTCGCTATGAATGCTAACATACCATTTGCTTTCTTCACTGCCTGCTGCACCTGCATGCCTACTTTCAATGATTGGTGTACCATGACACCCAGGTCTCGTTGCATCTCCCCTTTTCCTAATTTGCCACCATTCAGATAATAGTCTACCCTCCTGTTTTTGCCACCAAAGTGGATAACCTCACATTTATCCACATTATACTACATCTGCCATGCATTTGTCCACTCACCCAGCCTATCCAAGTCACCTTGCAGCCTCCTAGCATCCTCCTTACACCTAACACTTAGTGTCATCCGCAAACTTGGAGATGTTGCATTCAATTCCCTCGTCCAAATCATTAATATATATTGTAAATAGCTGGGGTCCCAGCACTGAGCCTTGCGGTACTCCACTAGTCACTGCCTGCCATTATGAATAGGACCCGTTTACTCCTACCCTTTGCTTCCTGTCTGCCAGCCAGTTCTCTATCCACATCAATACTGAACCCCCAATAGCGTGTGCTTTAAGTTTGTATACTAATCTCTTATGTGGGACCTTGTCGAAAGCCTTCTGAAAGTCTAGATATAACACATCCACTGGTTCTCCCTTATCCACTCTGCTACTTACATCCTCGAAAAATTCTATAAGATTCGTCAGATATGATTTACGTTTCGTAAATCCATGCTGACTTTGTCTAATGATTTAATCACTTTCCAAATGTACTGCTATCCCATCTTTAATAACGGACTCTAGCAGTTTCCCCACTACCGATGTTAGACTAACTGGTCTGTAATTCCCCATTTTCTCTCTCCCTCCTTTTTTAAAAAGTGGGGTTACATTAGCTACCCTCCAATCCTCAGGAACTACTCCAGAATCTAATGAGTTTTGAAAAATTATCACTAATACATCCACTATTTCTGTGGCTACTTCCTTGAGTACTCTGCGATGCAGACTATCTGGCCCTGGGGATTTATCGGCCTTTAATCCATTCAATTTACCCAACACCACTTCCCGGCTAACCTGGATTTCACTCAGTTCCTCCACCTTATTTGACCCCCAGTCCCCTGCTATTTCCGGCAGATTATTTATGTCTTCTTTAGTGAAGACAGAACCAAAGTAGTTATTCAAATGGGTCTGCCATGTCCTTGTTCCCCATGATCAATTCACCTGTTTCTGGCTGCAAGGGACCTACATTTGTTTTAACTAATCTCTTTCTCTTCACATATCTATAAAAACTTTTGCAGTCAGTTTTTATTTCATAATCTATTTTCCCTTTCCTAATTAAGCCCTTTGTCCTCCTCTGGTGGACTCCGAATTTCTCCCAGTCCTCTGGTAGGCTGCTTTTTCTGGCAAATTTGTATGCTTCATCTTTTGTTTTATACTATCCCTGATTTCCCTTGTTATCCATGGATGCACCACCTTCCCTGATTTATTCTTTTGCCAAACTGGGATGAACAATTGTTGTAGTTCATCCATGCAGTCTTTAAATGCCTTCCATTGCACATCCACTGTCAGCCCTTTAAGAATCACTTGCCAATCACGAGTACCAAGAGTAAAAAAACTCGGTTTGTATGCTTTCCAGTCAAACCATATTATACATGAGTACAATCAAGCCATATACAAGTACAATAGGTTGTGCAAAGAGAGAAATACCAAGGTACAGAATATAGTGTTACAGCATTACAACGTAACAGCTACAGTTTACAAAACAAGTACAAGGTCTACGTTGAGGTAGGTTGGGAAATCAGGACTTCATCCTTGCCCCATGAGATATCTGTTCCTTAGTCCTTCAACAGTGGGACTGATGCTGTTCCTAAATCTAGTGGTATGTGGCTTCAAGTTTAATATCTTTTGCCCAAAAGGAGATGGGAGAGGAGTGATTTTCTGCCTTGTAATTACAGAAGGCATGGCAAGAGACCGGGTATATGTTGGCTGGTTCCTCCTCCTAAAGGACTTACACTTGACTTGATGGAGGATAAACTGAATGTGGATTTAACAGCCATCTGCAGAAATTCTGTTTAGCTGTAATGACTTAATCCACTCCCCCACCCCAATCAACATTTTAAATGCACAGGAAATCTCCTTGCCGATGTGAAAATAAAAATGAAATAAATGCGCATCTGAAAATACTATTTATTACTCTAAGCATTACCATGATTTAAATTCTTACCAACCTTCACCATGTGATCTCAGGAGCAAGGAAAAATGCGGCCTGTGTAAATCCTGCCATGAGTAGCAAATGCTGCAAAAGATACAGGATGGAGATGTAAATTTTCCAAACTTCACATTCCTCGCCACGAGCACAGTATAATGCTAAAAGTGACTTTTCTCATTCAATCCCAGTAAATGGATCTCAGTCCATTTACCATTCGGACAGGTTTATTTAGATTACCAGTAATCCGATTCTGCCATGAAGGGCACATTGTGACTGACCTTCCTTGGATAAAGCATTTCATCTAGAAATTTAGGGAAAGGTAGCTTCTTTCTCATTCCATTTAATACAATTACAATTTGTACATGGGATAATCCTTGACCAAGATTGCCACTGGGCTGTTACATTTCCAAACTTAAATTGTTTTAAGGAAGAACACTTGCCTTCTCAGTTGATAAGTAACAAAATTAACTTCATTTTCATGGCTATTATAAGGGATTTGCAGTATTTCTAGCATCTATAGTATGTTCTCCATATAACGGGGACTGATAAACTGTTCCAAATGTAATTCCACACATCAGTCCTGTTTACAAATTAACTAGCTCTCTAAGCCTGTGCACACAGGGCGAAATTCTCAGTGCTGCCTGTATGCACAAGGAATGTTCTTAAAGGAGCTCTCTGGATTAAAATATCCAGGGAATGATCTTCAGGATCTTTTATTGAATGTGCACAGTGTAGTGTTTAGAGATACAGCATGGAGACAAGCTCTTCGACCCACCAAGTCTACACTGACTATCGATAACCCATTTATGCATGTTCTGTGTCATCCCACTTTCCCATCCACCCCCTGCTTACACACTAGGGGAAATTTACAGAAGCCAATTACACTCACGTGTCTTTGGCATGTGGGAGATGACTGGAGCACCCGGAGGAAACCCACTTGGTCACTGAGAATGTGCAAACTCAATACAGGCAGCACCCAAGGTCAGGAACCTGGGTCTCTGGCGCTGTGAAGCAGCAGCTCTACCCCCTGCATCACTGTGCTGCCCTTACAATTGTGAAGCAGGTGATGCTAAGAGAGTGCTTCAGACTGATGTACTCAGGAAATGATTCCAAGGTCTTCTTTGAAAAGATCTATCATAACAATTGAAGGAATTGAAACAGGAGTAGGCCATTGAACACCTTGCACCCGCTCCATCATTCATTAAAATTATGACCCCTGTGCCACTCTCTTGTGATAACCCCTTATTTCTTTGGCACACCTGGCTGCTTCTTTCCGAGGTGCGCCACCAGGAAGAGGCAGCCAGGTGTGCCAAAGCCATATCCCAAGCCAAACAAGGCCGCTGGATGATGTGGGATGGCGTTGAGAGGAGGAAGATCACATGGAGAGAGCTGTGGACCATGGAGTCAAATAAGTTGAGCTTCATTATCAGAGCCACATATGACGTCCTTCCCTCTCCCACAAACCTAAATCTTTGGCTGGGAGAGGATCCAGCCTGCCCCGTGTGTGCAGTTCCAGCAAACCTCAAGCACATCCTGGTCGGTTGTAAGATCAGCCTAACACAAGGCAGATACACCTGGCAACACAACCAGGTGCTCAGGTGTTAGGCAGCTGAACTCGAGTGCAAGAGAGTTACCACCAACGCCATGCCTATCAATGCCCAGATAACATTCCTGCAAATACCATCCTTCATCTGGGAAGGAGAGAAACGGAGGACTAACCCTTCGCCTCTCAACTCATGCCCACTGAACGCAGCCAGGGACTGGGAAATGCGTGTTGACCTAGGCCAGAGGCTTTTGTTCCCAGTTGAAATCGCAGTTACAAACCTGCGACCAGACCTCGTTCTCTGGTCCAACTACTGTCGGCGTGTTTTCATCATTGAGCTGACGGTCCCATGGGAGGAGGCTGTGGATGAGGCTTATGAAAGGAAAAAGCTTTGATATTCAAACTTGCAGCAGAGGCAGAGAAGAGAGGTTGGAGGGTAAGGTTGTGTCCAGTGGAGGTGGGGTGCAGGGCCTTTGTAGCCAGTTCCACTGCAAGACTCCTGAGGGAAGTAGGAGTCAAAGGGCAGGCACAAAGGAGGACAATAAAAGAACTTGCCAATGCCGCCGAACGGAGCAGTCACTGGCTGTGGCTGAAGAGGAAAAATGCTGTCTGGGCTGCCACGTGACCATCTAGAGGCTAGCAATAAGACACACACCTAGGTCTGATCAACCTGTGGTGGGCCTGCCTCGACTGTGTCTTGTGATAAAAGGCCAAAACACCCAGTGACGTTGAGGTACACAACTGAAGATGTGTCTGATTGTTAGCAAAATTCACCTGGTGGTCATACCCAAGAATGTCAATTGTAGTGAAATCTTAGGGATTGTAACATCCAGTCCTAATAATCAATCTGATTCCCTTTTTGGTGAATACATTTAATTTCATCTCTGTCTTAATTGTTTGACCTTGAGATTGAGACCACTGATTCTGGACACTCCAGGCAGAGAAAGCATCTTCCTTGCATCCGTTATGTTCAGCATCTTAAGAATCTATATGTATCAATGAAATTATTTCTCTCTTCGGAACCCATGACAGTGAAAGCCACAGTTCACTGAATATCTCATTCAATGGATAAACATTTCCCTTACCTTGCACATCCCAGAAATTGATATGTGAATCTTCATTGCACCCTTTCTTATGCAAATATATCCTTCCCTAAGAGGGTTATCCACATATACAATATTTCAGATTTTATCTCAAAGTAAAATGACTTTACTCTTCAGATCCAATTGTCTTGCAGTAAAGACTAACATACTATTTGCATTCCTAATTGCTTGTTGCACCCGCTCATTAACTTTGAGTGGCAACTTGAACGCCCGGGAGCGGAAAAGACTGCAAAAAGTTGTGAACATTGCCCAGTCCATCATCGGCTCTGACCTCCCCAACAGAGAAGGGATTTATCGGAGTCCCAGCCTCAAAAAGGCAGCCGACATCATCAGAGACCCACACCATACAGGCCACACACTCATTTCACCCCTGCCATCGGGAAGAAGGTACAGGAGTCTGAAAACTGTAACGTCCAGGTTCAGGAACAGCTTCTTCCCTACAGCCATCAGGCTATTTAACACTACAACCTCAATAAACTCTGAACTTCAATATATTATTATTATTATTATTATTATTATTATGTAATAATATTTTTATTAGAAGTAATCCATCATAACAACGGTATAACAACTTTTCAAATACACAACCAACTTATTTCAATAAGTATACAAATGTTACGAATAATTCTTATAAACTTCTATTTTTTTAGAAAGTAGAAAAAGAAAAGAATAGATTTTAATCAATAAGAATAGTGATTAAATAATAATTTTGATTATATAGAAAGAGAAAGAGAAGAGAGAGAAAAAAATATATGTATATATTCTTGTTATATGTATTTAATTAAAACAAAGTACTATATATATATATTTAAAAAAAGAGATTATAGTATACATCTTAATAGTGAATAACACAATTTCAAATAGCGATATCAATAGAGACATGTATACAAATCAAAAAGAAAAACAGAGAGTTATTTTCATCTAATCCTGCCGGGTACCCATTGAGTTGTGATGCCAAGAACAGCTACCCCTTCAAATATTCTATATATGGAGACCATATCTGTTCAAAGAGTTCGTATTTGTCCATTAGGACAAATCTGATTCTTTCCAAATGCAACGTCTCCAACATTTCCACTGTCCACATTTTAATTGTGGGGGATAATGTTCCCTTCCAAAATTTCAGTATTAATTTTTTCCCTGTTATCAAACAGTAATCCAAGAAATTTCTTTGGTTTACTGTTAATATTAAATTTGAATCCGGAACTCCTAATATTATTAATTTTGGATCTGGGTCCAGTTTAATTTTAAGAACTTCAGCGATAACTCTAAAGATTTCTGTCCAATAATAATTGAGTTTTATACATGTTACAAAACTATACGTTAAATTAGCTTCCACGTTCTGACATTTATCACAAATAGAAGAAATGTTAGGATAAATTATATTTAATTTCGTTTTTGAATAATGTAATCTGTGTAATACCTTAAATTGTATCAATATACGTCTAGCATTTAATGAGCAACGATGTATACGTTGTAGGCTTTCTTCCCAAATTTCCTTCGTTATAGATAAACCTATTTCATTTTCCCATGTTTGTCGATATATTTCCGAAGTTGGGATTTCCTTATCCAAAATAGTATTGTATATGTACGCTATTAATTTTTCTGTATTTGGGTGTTTATTAAACAATTCTTCTAATAATCCTGGTTTTCTATTTTTATAGTCTTGCGTATTTGACTTAATATAGTTTCTAATTTGTAAATACATAAATATGTTATTTGACTGCAATCCTTGAAATGAAAGAAATTTTCCTTTCTTGTAAAGGTGTTCTATCCTTTTAATTCCTAAATCATTCCAGTGTCTAAACCCCTTGTCCAATACAGAGGGTCCTAAACAAGGGATTATTCATAATTGGCAAACAAAGTGACAAATTATCCATATGTAGGGTCTTAACTATTTGTTTCCAAATACGTCTATTGCTATAAATTATAGGGTTGTCACCATCCATTTTGTTTTGTACTTCCCTTGGTGCAAAAAGAATCGAACCTACATCAAAAGGCAAACAGTCTTCCTTTTCTATCTTTAGCCAGCTTGGTTCATGATCTAAATTTACCAACCAAAAATTCATATTCTTAATCTGAACTGCCCAGAAATAATATAAGAAATTTGGTAGTGCTAGTCCACCATTTATTTTAGATTTACATAGATGTTTTTTACTTATTCGATGGTTTTTATAGTCCCAAATAAAACTTTTTTTTTTTTAAAAAAAAAAAAAACATTTTAGGGAGATATAAAGGGATGGCTTGAAATAAATATAACAATTGTGGTAAAAAAATCATTTTTATAGCATTTATTCTACCGATCATTGATATAGGTAGTGTTTTCCAATATAAAATATTTTTTTTTAGTTTATTTAATAATTGAGGGTAATTATATTTAAATAGACAGTTATAGGACTTAGATACATTAATTCCTAGATATTTGAGTGTGTCCGTGACTATTTTAAGTGGGAATTGTTCTAATATATTTAATTTTATTCCAGTTATAGGCATAATTTCACTTTTATTCCAATTAATTCTATACCCAGAAAATGTACTAAACTTAGTTATAACATTAAATAGATTGGGAATACTAATCTCCGGTTTTGTAATATAAATTAAGATGTCATCTGCGTATAGAGATATTTTATTCGTTGTAGTTTTGGTATTATATATTATTATTATTATTGCACTACTATTGTTTGTTTTTTGAGTGTATGTGTGTGTGTGTGTGTGTGTGTGTGTACTTGTGGGTATGTATATATACACACTGAGTATTTTTCTCCTCTTGCTTATCATATTGTTTACAGTGTACTATGTTTACACATTCTGTTGTGCTGCTGCAAGTAAGAATTTCATTGTTCCATCTGGGACACATGACAATAAAACTCTCTCTATTGACACTTCTGCCCAATTTATTCATGACAACAGGATATCTTCCTGAGCTAATCCTATTTGCTTGCATCTGGTCCATATTGCTCTAACGCTTCCCCATTCATATACCTGACCCAATGTATTTAAACATTGTAACTGTCCTTCTCCCTACTGCTTCCTTCAGCAGCTCAATTTGTACACTCACCACCCTCTGTGTGGAAAGTATGTCTTCTTGGGTCCCTTTAACACTTTCTCCTTTCATCTTAAATATATGCCCTCTAGTTTTAAACTTCCTTATCCTAGTAAAGGACTGTGACATTCCAATTCCAACCTATCTATGCCCCTCATGTTTAAAAAAAATACAAATAAGAATTGGATGCCTAATTACAGCAGAATAAGTTGCAAACAAAGTTCTATTTATTCCCTGTCTCTAAAACCTTGTAGAGCCAAATTCCTGGGAGGCACATTTCCTGTAGGGTACAGGAATATACATGGATTGCTCTGGTGTGAAACTGGAATGTGCAGCCTTTATCTTGATGATCATTCTCTATCTTGTAATCATTCTTTAGCTGACCTGCAACTAACAAAACAATCCAGCAATTTATGTTTGATCCATACTTGTTTCCCTCTTTAATTGAAGCTTTATTCTGTATCATTTAGTATTAATTGAATAACATTATTTCCTATTTTATAGACATCTTGCCCATCAGTTTAATTGTTTTACTGATTAAACTATTTTACAACATGCACAAGTGTTCTTTTGAAATGGCTAACTTATGGAAAAGTAAACGATATTAGTCGGAACCACCACAGTGGTCTTCATTTTGTCCATTTCCAACGTGCAACATCTTGTTTTGCAAATCTCATGAGAAGATGGATGATTGGTTATCACACTTCTAATCGTGGTCAAACACATCAAATGAAAATTATTCTACCAATGGGTTAGTGGGAAGTGTGCTAACGTTTGTGGGTCTGTGCCGTGAGATCAGGAGATTCCTGGTGTGGGCTCAGATGTGTGCTGTGCAACAGATCTCATCCAGAGCAGTAGTCCGGGTGGGCTCTCAGAAGATGAAACAGTGTGGGTGACCTCTACTGACCACCATATTTGTGGTTGTAAGGCGTTTAGGGTTTTTGGTTTAAATGTAACAGCCGAGAGATCACCCTTGGCTTTGATCTCAAAGATGCTGCTAACATCCAATGCCTCTGTTTCTGCCTGAAACTTTACCAGTAGGAAGAGTCTAGTCAAGAGACAAGAGCGTCAAGAATGTTTTATTGTCATAAATCCAAAAACGGAACAATGAAACTTTTACTTGCAGTAGCACAACAGATATGTAAACATAATACTCTGTAAACACCATAATAAACCAAAAGAAAACCCCCAATCCCCAAATCTTTGTAGTTCAGAGCTTATTTGGAGGTTGTAGTGTTTAATAGCCTGATCATTGTTGGGAAAAACCTGCTCCTGAACCTGGACATTACAGTTTTCAGGCTCTTATGCCTTCTTCCCAATGGCAGGAATGAAATGAGAGCATGACCAGGATGATGTTGGCTGTCTTTTTGAGACAAACATGCTAGAAACATGATATTAACAGAATAATGGTCTTTCCAAAACTTGAAACTAGAATGCGCATTATGAGTTGTTCAACATCTTTGTTCCCACTCAATGTGTTGGAGTTATTGACCCTTGTTAACGCTCAGAACTTGCCGTGCAGAGCTGTGAGGCAGCTGTGCAAATGGTTGAAAGCATCCTCAGAGGCTCAAGTTTACACCTTGCTAAAGATCTCCTTTTTCCAACAGCTGAGAAGTACTTCATGTTTGATTGTTGTGAACAACTGCAAGTGACTCTGAATGGATGCATAATTTTGGGTGCATTTTGTGTAACAAAAGCACTCCCAATTCAGGAATCGCTACTATGCAGCACAATAAACAGCATGTGAATTATTGATGATGTCAGTCATCAGCATTTACTTTCAATCAATCTTGTGGATTCATCCAAGTTATCTTGTGAATAGCTGTCATTTCAAATGCTAAATAAAATAATGGCAACACCTATGAGATTGATGGGTGCAAAACAGCATAGGCACACTGATTAAATTGCTAATTAATTGACTATTAATGCATGATTTCATTTTCCGGTTTATGCATTGCTTGCCAGCAACTGGTGTTGTGTGTGCAGTGAACTTTAGATTATTGTTTATTTTTCATTTGCTGACATTGTTTCCCCATTTAAATATTGGAGCACCTTTTGGGATTGATTGTGACCAGAATTAATTAGGACTTTTCAACAGAAAATAAGTCTCGGGACTAATTATAAAGGTAGTTCCAGATTGTGAAGCTGTATGAGAGCTATATGTTTAAGTTAAAGATGATAATTTCAAATTGGGTCTGAAAATAGATCCTGAATGACATTGTAAAGCAGAGATTCTGAATCCTGTTCACACATTCCTCTCAACAATAATTAATTACATTTCATTTCAGACTTGGGTGTTGTTCTGGTATTCTGAGTTTAAATTCTAATTCACACAAATAACTTTCTCAATGTGTCTGTTCACACCACCAACAGATAGATTCCTTCCCTGAAAGACTTGGTGTATTCAGTGAATTTTGTAGAGGCAGCAGTCAAACACCATTTGAATTCAATTATTTTTTGCATGTTAAAGTCAGGAAATATCCTTTGGTAACTCTTGTTTCTTTTTCTAGACCACTGTTATGCTGAATACAACTACAGCGTCTGTTCTGCAGTTCTCCATTGGTGAGTGATGGAAGATGCCTGTTCCTTATAATAGCCCAATTGACATTGAAACTGACACATTAAAGTATTTTGAAATCTGTAGGAGGAAGCAAGAGCCCTGAGCTCAAAAACTTTTAATTAAAATGAATGTCTGGCTATGCAGTGCCCTCCATAATGTTTGGGACAAGGATCCATAATTTATTTATTTGCCTCTGTACTCCACAATTTGAGATTTGTAATTTAAAAATAAAATCACATATGGTTAAAGTGCACATTGTCAGATTTTAATAAAGGTCATTTTTATGCATTTTGGTTTCATCATGTAAAAATTACAGCAGCGTTTATACATAGACCCCCATTTCAGGGCACCATAATGTTTGGAACACAACAATGAAGGTAGTCGTGTTTAGTATTTTGTTGCGTATCCTTTGCATGCTTGAAGACTGCGATTCATGGACATCACCAGTTGCTGGGTATCTTCTCTAGTGATGCTCTGCCAGGCCTGTATTGCAGCCATCTTTAGCTTATGCTTGTTTTGGGGGCTAGTCCCCTTCAGTTTTCGCTTCAGCATATAAAAGGCATGCTCAATTCGGTTCAGATCGGGTGATTCACTTGGCCACTCAAGAATTGACCATTTTTTTTGTGAAAAATTCCTTTGTTGCTTTGGCAGTATGTTTGGGATCATTGTCTTGCTGTAGAATGGACCGCCAGCCAATGAGTTTTGAGGCATTTGTTTGAACTTGAGCAGATAGGATGTGTCTATACACTTCACAATTCATTATGCTACGACCATCAGCAGTTGTATCATCAATGAAGATAAGTTTGTCAGTACCTTCAGTAGCCATACATACCCAGGCCATAACACCCCCACCACCGTGTTTCACAGATGAGGTGGTATGCTTTGGATCTTGGGCAGTTCCTTCTCTCCTCCATACTTTGCTTTTGCCATCACTCTGATATAAGTTAATCTTCATCTCATCTGTCCACAAGACCTTTTTCCAGAACTGTGGTTGCTCTTTTAAGTACTTCTTGGCAAACTGTAACCTACCCATCCTATTTTTGCGGCTAACCAGTGGTTTGCATCTTGCAGTGTAGCTTCTGTATTTCTGTTCATGTTGTCTTCTGTGGACAATGGTCATTGACAAATGTACACCTGACTCCTGGAGAGTGTTTCTGATCTGTCGGACAAGTGTTTGGGGATTTTTCTTTATTATAGAGAGAATTCTGTCATCAGCTGTGGAGGTCTTCCTTAGCCTACCAGTCCCTTTGCGATTAGTAAGCTCACCAGTGATTTTGGTAAGCCTAAGGTTTGGTTGATGTTTCCCACAGTTTTATTCTTGTTTCTCAGTCTCATAATGGTTTCTTTGACTTTCAATGGCACAACTTTGATCCTCATGTTGATAAACAGCAATAAAAGTTTCCATGATGGAAAGACTGGAGGAATGACTAGGTGCTGATAGCTCTCTTATACCTGCATTAAGGAATCATTTAAACACACCTGAGCAATTACAAACACCATGAAGCCATGTGTCCAAAACATTATGGTGCCCTGAAATGGGGGGACTATGTATAAACATAGCTGTAATTTCTACATAATGAAACCAAAATGTATAAAAATGGCCTTTAATAGAATCTGACAATGTACATTTTAACCACATGTGATTTTTTTCTATTACAAATCTCAAATGTGGAGTACAGAGGCAAATAAATAAATGATGGGTCTTTGTCCCAAACACTGTATATTCTTCCAACGTTGCTCATAAATTTAAATTTATATCAGAAATACTCAAGGAAAAATGTATTTCAATTAACTGTTGCATGACTTAACACAGCTATGTGTTTGTAAAAAATCCCCAAGGTTTAAAAAATGGTCAAATTAGCTTTTTCCGAGTTGATAAATGACTTGCTTTAGTTTAATGTAGGTGACAAAATTTACAACGATCCAAATACAACGATCGTAAGATTTTTGGGGCTTATTATTTATCTGTGATAATTAGTAGCAAATGTGATGGTAGAAATGTTATCTGTGATGGACCTGTTGAATCAGAAATTTAAAAGACTTTTCCTCCACATTACTTCACATGTCACTTTATAAATTTCAGTCAAGAAAAGAGGTAGAGGGATGATCGGATATGAGGCACAACCCTCTCTTTTTCTAGATTTTGTTGGTGTGGAGTGTCATTATTGACATTCCTGTAACCTCCAGTAAAAACGGATCCACTCATTTCACATTTGCCTGGTTTTCAGGAGCTATGTCCTTGTGTCCATCAGACAAGGTCAGCTACCTCGAGTTGAAACATTCTGTCAATGTATAAGGATATCAGATTAAATGTACTGGAGCAAAATCCATGTTCCAGAAAATCAATAACCATAAATCTGGTGGAAATGAGGCAGAAACCTGATGGCATTCATGATCAATCTATGATGAAAGGATTGCACTTGAGGAAAGAGGGACTGAGTTATCTGCATAATTGTTACCCCATTGACAGGAGCAACATACTGCCTGGCACCTTCTTGGGCATAAAATTCCACATCTGTGCAAGAGTGAAGGGATTGGGATCCAACTTCAACACATGAGGAGAAAAAGGAAAGCTGGCATTCCAAATAAATAAATAAAAATCGCAATTATAATTATTCCCTCTTCTTGTCCATCCCCAACTTACATTTTCACACTTTGTTTGTTCTTATGGGTCTCCTAAGAATTATACATTTCTGGCCAAGGGTGCAAACTCTGTAGCTGCAGCCTGTTATATTAGCGGGTGAAAGAGAGAAGGAGCCTGTGGAATAGATGCCTGATCCCACCCAGGGTAGATCAGCAGGTCAAGTCATTGGGTCCTGAGAGAATGAGCAAGAGTTCACTGGCCCTACCAGGCAGGCCTTCAGTTGAACATTGTCGTCTCATTAGATTTCTGCCTTTTCCCAAAGCTGATTAACTGCTGGAAGCTGTTGGTAAATTTTAGGGGCACCGTCAATTATCATAATGGGACGGGACTCTAAATTCTTTCATGTTACACCATTTTCAAATATGACATTCCAAATAGTAATAATGGTGATAATTATTGAATTAAATTATATATAATTATGTTTGCTTCTTCTGAAGAACAAACGATAAAATAACCAAAATTCTGTTTACAAATTCTTTGGAATTTGGACCTTTTCCCTTCGATGTTTCCAATTTCTAATAAGCTCTAATTTACATACAATTATTTGAAATGTTCCTAGTGTCTCCTCTTGTAAAACGTTAATGAAATTCAATATACAGAATCAATTTAATAATATAGTTAACCTTTTAATTACTATTTTTTTAAATACCCATTTCAACCTGCCCATTTTATTTAGTGTTTACTTCCTTCAGTGAAGGAAAGTGATTGGTGATCCCTAAGAGATGCCAAATCATGGGAAAACCTGACATTTCTGTCAGGTGTATGGCTCCAGCTCTTGAACAAATCACCAAATATATTTTAATCCTGTCTCTGGCAAACTGTTTACTCATATTTTTCTTTGATTTACAGTTTCACAATTTATTACTCAGCACTATCATCTTGACAATGACCAATGTTCATTCTGTTATTTATTGTACTTTTGGTCCAGTGTTGTCGAGTGATTTGCTTCACCTTCAACCTGCTACCAGAATCTATGTGGGAGAGGTTGAGGTGCCATAAGTACCAATTCTTTGGGGATTTAATACTGACATTTCTCATAGGTCCTGAAATCCAAAAATCATGAATATGAATGAAAGCCCTTTGTTACTTGTTCCCTTGTTAAATCAAATCCTCATCGAGTTGGTGTGTTTTATGCAACTGAGTAAGCAGAGCTCTGTTCCATTCGAATTTCAGCCCTGATCATAACATGTTGTTCCTGTAAATATGTATCATTGCTTCAAATACCAGGTACTTGTGAAATGCAGCAATGGGTCCATGTTCAAGTACTTGACAAGGCAGAAACTGAGTAAATTGCTCCACAATCTGCTCAGAAAGTGCTTATTCTTGTTCAATATTTGTCATTGGATTTTCAACTTTGCTTTATGCTTTGAGAAATATTTATAGAAAATCACAACACTTGCCAAAATGTTTGATCTTTTATTTGGGAAACGCAAAGCTGATTTATCAAAGGAGTTTTTTTTGTAAAGTAAATATGTTCTGACCAAACTACATGTCTGCAATGTAAAATTGGTTAATTCATGCAGAAATCAGGTCAAAAAACGGTGATGAATTTTTGTGTTTAATTATAGCTTCAGGCCTCCATCACCCAATATTAATAAGAATTACACTCAGTCAATATATCAAGATAATGTAGCAGGGAGCAATAGTCCCGGGTCCATGAAAGCATCAACCAAAATTTCCTTTGCCATTGAGCATTTTTGATATCGGAGTCTGATGAACTTCAAGAGCAAGTACCAATCGCATATTGTCGAGAGAAGAGTCAAGAGAGTTTAGTCGTCATACCAACAACGGAACAATTAAATTATTTCTTGCAGCAGCATAATAGGACAGTAAACATAGTACTCATATTCAACATTATAAACAAAATTCAATAAATCAAGAAACAGCAATATTAGTGCAAAAAGGCTGGAGTCCTTAGTGTAACCCAGACAGTTCATAATTCGCAGTTTAGTTTATGATTGTGGTGTTCACTGGGCCTGATGGTAGTTGAAAATAAGCTCTTCATGAACATAGACGTCACGGTTAGGACCCAACACAATGTTGAACACTTCAATGGTTCAATGGCTCTTTTCTGAGACTCTGTATCAAAGAATCCCCATGCCCCACTAACAAACCTTTCTTCCATCTCCAGAACTTCCTTTCACTAGACAATAACAATAGGTGCGGGAGTAGGCCATTCGGCCCCTCGAGCCAGCACCGCCATTCAATGTGATCATGGCCGATCATCCACAATTAGTACCCCGTTCCTGCCTTCTCCCCATATCCCCTGACTCCGCTATCTTTAAGAGCCCTATCAAGCTCTCTCTTGAAAGTATCCAGAAAACCGGCCTCCACCACCCTCTGAGGCAGAGAATTCCACAGACTCACAACTCTCTGTGTGAAAAAGTGTTTCCTCATCTCTGTTCCAAATGCATTACCCCATATTCTTAAACTGTAGCCCCTGGTTCTGGATTCCCCCAACATCGGGAACATGTTTCCTGCCTCTAGCGTGTCCAAACCCTTAATAATCTATTCTGTCTCAATAAGAACCCCTCTCATCCTTCTAAATTCCAGAGTATACAAGCCCAGCCGCTCCTTTCTCTCAGCATATGATAGTCCTGCCATCCCGGGAATTAACCTTGTGAACCTTCCTCTTGGATTTCCCCTTCTAGGCTTTTACGCTTCCTGATCTTCTCACTTCTATTCACGGATATGACAATGACTGCTCTGCTCCTCCATTTTCCTCTTACACTCCATGCTCAACCCATCCGAATGTGCTGTACTCCACTTACTTCAGACTAATCGAGACCTCAATCGGACAAGTGGGAGGAGCTGGATAGCATTGAAGATGACTGTAAAAACCTTTACAGTTCTAACATGACATCATACTTTCTTCTGAACCTCGACCCATAACTCCACGAACGAATACCAGGCCACCGTCTCCTGGATCTCATCACTCCACAACTTACAACCACATACTAAAGAAACAAAGGGATTGTATTTGTCAGCACTTGCCCCACTGAACTCCATCCTGTCTCCCCTTATCCAGTCCTTTCCCACATATCCAGGACACTTCCACCATTTTGTTAACTTCCAGTTTTATGATTCCAACTGATTAATCTTTGCCATGGATGTCCAGTCTCAATCCATCTCAGTTCCCAATCAGTAAGGTTTGTGGCAAATACCAGCATCTGCAGTTCATTTTAACTACACAGTTCTGGGCATGAGTTTGAGCCAAATAAAAATACCGAAAAAAGAGATTTAGGGGGGACCAAGACTGAACGACATAGAAGCATAACAGTCTGAATATTGGTTTGTGTCTTTGGTCCATTCTGGTTCGACAATTCCTCAGAATTTTCCTGCTGGCTTACATGTGCAAGTTTAGAAATCAAAATGTATTGTTAAAGTTGTACACGGTGAGGCCACACCTGGAGTCCTGTATACAATTAATTTTATTTATAAAAGGATATACGAGCCTTAGGGGAACAATGTGGGAAATACTCAGCAGCTCAGGCAGCACCAGTGGAGACAGAAATAGAATTAACATTTCCAGTTGATGTTCACTTAAATACATGCAAGGATCTCAAGTAAATAAATAAATACATTTGGAGCAGCAAAGATTTACAGGAAATGGATTGTAGCATTGGACTCAATCTATTGTAATGAGCAGATTAGAAGGTACTGTAGCTTTTAAGTCACGATCTGCAGAATTTCTGTTGGATTTCCATTGAACAGCAGAGCAAAGCAGTGAACAAAGCAAGTGCAAAGACACTTTTCAATTCTTCAGTCAATACTTTGGGTTGATTTGTGTTTGAAAGCTGCTATTATTCGTAGTACAACATATTTGTGCATCTGTGGAGAACAACATAACAAAATGCATTTGATGGTGTGAACCAGGTTTTAAATTAAAGACAGCAGGTGAAACATGTTTATGGTTTTTGTGAAATGATTTTTTTTCTATCCTGTGCTTATTATTCTTCAAAGAAGTATAAAAGTGACATATGTATCTGAGCTCTTGAAATGGCAATCATAGCAGGAGAACCTACTTGCATCACCAGCTCCTAATACTTCAGATTTATTCAGCCATGCCTCTGGGAGAATGTGACAGATGATTTTCCAGGATTGTGATTTATCATCAATATATCACATATGTCATGAATGATTCAGTATTTACATTTAACCACAAATCAGTCAATAATTTCATCATAAATCAGAAGCGCAAACGCCTAAAGACTAACAGAGGGGCAGCAGAAGGTCACTGCTGATGCCGACAAGTGATCTTTTCCTGATGCTATTTTCTCTTCCCTCTGATCCGGCTTGCAGGCTCTGGCACATGTCGCTATAGTTACACCGATCCCAGTATTGCTGTCCTCTACTCCAAGAACTCTTCGGCCGATTGGATTGTTTTGGAAAGGACCAGGTTTGTACAAAAGAAAGGTAATGGTTAGAAAGAATAACAAACTCTTCAATCAGCATGAAAGGGTTGATTGTGATTGTGAAAGATCTACTTCTGATATGATCCAATTTGGGGAAACTTGTTGCAAGCAGAAATGGTTCTTAATTTAGATAACCTTTTTTAATGAAACTGCTTTACATGTTTCCGTTTCTCTCATGTGATGACTTAATATTTACTAAATTAAATCTTTTTTATTCATTACACAATCCCCTGGCTGAATTCATTGTCACTTTGGAATGTACATTGGCACTTTCTGGGTTAACTTTCTGGGTTATTTCTCCTCAATTTTTTTTAGCCTTTATGGTCTTCCATCACAATGCATACACAGGTGGCCTGCACCCGTACTTTAGTGCTGCCATTGAAGCAGCTGCTAAAAAATCTGTGAGATGAACTTGCTTGTTTTCCCTTGCTTCCCCTGGGTGTGGGGTCACCTTGCTCAAGTGCTGGCAGGTGCAACTTAACACAAAGAACGATAAGGCCATGAGTATCCACAAATACACTCTCCCAGAGGTCAGCCTATATTGATGATATTTTGTTGAGCCCAATGAAATGATCCTGTTCCAGAAAAAAATAATAATTATTATGGTTTAATTGCCTAGTTCTTCTGTAACCTTTAAGCCATGGGGCAAATCCAGCTGGTTTTGGCTCTGGCTGCCGGTCCTAAAGGAACATTCAGCTGTTCCCAGGTAGTTATATCCCCAGCTTCTGCAGACTGTGTCTGTCACTCCATTGCACCTCTGGATTACAGGACCTGAGCAATGAGTTCATCCTTGTAATCCAGTGTCAGTCAATCTGGCACAGGGCCAAATTCCCATTGCTTTAAATTGAGAATCTCAACTTGAAGACCAGGAAAGTAAGCTTGCAGGCGAAGTTAAATAATTATAAAGG
Source organism: Okamejei kenojei (assembly GCA_035221665.1). Taxonomy (NCBI): domain Eukaryota; kingdom Metazoa; phylum Chordata; class Chondrichthyes; order Rajiformes; family Rajidae; genus Okamejei; species Okamejei kenojei. The sequence continues at coordinate 32,493,483 of CM069151.1, read as the reverse complement.
CAAATGGTACATAGCCCTTAAGCACATGAGATGTTGAATATAAGGATAAATGTGTCTAGGTATAATCACATAAGGCCTTGGTGAGGCGAGAGTATTTTGTGCAGTTTTTGTCTACTTACCTGAAAATGTACTTGCTTTAGAGGCAATGCAACAGAAGTTCATTACACTGTCTCCTAAGATAGTATGATAAAAAATTAAATCAACTGGTCCTCCAGTCACTAGAGTTTAGGAGAATGAGTGGATGTGGAGAGGAAGATTCCCCTGGCAGAGTCCACAAGCAAGAGCTTGGGTTATGATCTTGGGTTAGGATGTAGAACATCGAGAACTGAGATGCGGAGACATTTCTTCACACAGATGGTGGTGAATCTGTGGAATTTTCCTTGTTAGAAAGCAATAGAAGGGGCCTGGTGGATCTCTAAACACAAAAAGACATGAGGGGGAATGGGGAGAGAATGGGAAGATGATGCTGAGACAGAGTCTGGTGAACTTCGGTTGCACTCCCTCTATAGTAAGTTCAGTGGTCTCCTAGCATGGGACTGATAATTTACAAAGTCATCAGAGCTGTGCGGTACTTTACTGATTAACTCTGAGCAGGCTTTTGAGAAACTCCTTACCAGGTAGCATAGCCATTGTGCTGTTCCGAGGAAATTCTGGGCTGATACGCAATGGCAGGATAGCTGCAACGTAAAATACAGGAACAAAATGTAAACAGGGAAATGATGTTTATGTTTAATCTTTACATAACAGGGCTCCGTCCAACACCAACACTGTTATCCACATTGTCTACCTTCCTCAAGATGCCAAAGGGGAAAATATCAGATTTAAATGGGCACAGGATTATCTCCATGAAAGCCACGTATATGAGGCCTGCTGGGCCCTGGATAACATCCTGATCATCAATGCTGCCCACAAGCAGTCACTCTTGGAAGATAACCTGGATCCAGTCGACACGGGCAACTGGCTTTTCTTCCCTGGAGCTACAGTGAAGGTTTGCTCTGATTAATCACCTCATCTTGGTCATTTGTTGTGTCTTTGTCTCGTTCTATCTCTCTGTAATTACTTAATTTTAATTTGATAAGCTTCACATCTCCGTGGAGAATTCGTATCCTATGATTAATCAATTAAAATATGGATATCATTAAAATATGTCTCTGTAGGCAAGGGACATGAATGTAAACCTGCTTGCAAATGACATTTAGTGCATTTTTATTTGGTGTTTGTATGGTAATAGTGTGTTAGTCCGTCTGGCTCTCAAATATACCCTTCTGTCCGCTTCCATTGAATGACATCTTAATTTCAGAAATGAATGTGTTGAGGGCAGATTCCTTTCCATCTGTCACCAGCCATTTGCAATCTGCCATTGCCCAAACCCAATGCGTACAAGCCAACAGCAGTAACCCTAGCAGAGTGTGGGCCAGCTGTCGGGAAGTATCATCACAACAGTGAAGCCTTGGGGAAGGAGTCAAGAATTTATATTGTTATTAGTCTTTGACGTGCATCTAACCATGAGATAATAAAAGTGACTGAAAACATTCCTGAGACATGAAGGTGAGGACATTTAGATTTGCCTCTGGTGGGACAACCTTGCAACGTAAATTGTTTTAGTTGATCTGAACAGCCTGCTTGTTTTGGAAACAAGCCTTGTATTTCCTGATCTGTGTGTATTTTAATAATTTTCTATCGACAATATTGGAATTTTTATACTACTGTGGAAGATACCATATAATAAGCATATATTTCCTCTGGAGCTCTGGGGTACAGGCAATGAATTGGAGTGTTTACCGCGGTGAATAGTGAGAAGCTGAAGCTGTTTTCCCAGACTGAGAGATCCAGAACTATGCTCATTGTCTAAGGATAACAAGCTTGTTATTTAGGACTGAGATGAGAAGTTTCCTCACCTGAGAGAAGAGAATTATCAATGGACGGCTGACATGGTACTAGAATGGAAATTTGGTTGTTTCGTATTTAGCCTAAATAGGATTGAGGGATTGGCGGTGATTTTTGTTTTCTGGATAAAGATAAGTTCAGATAAGTTGCAAAGGCAAGAGGAGCTTTGAAGGAGGTCTGAAGCCATGAGTATAGAAAGTAAGGAAAGCAGCAGTAGGAATTGCTGAATAAATACCGTAAAACGTGGTGAAAACAAACTCCACGCATTCCTTGGTAGCAAAGGTAAAGAAGACAAGGAAATGGGCTGAAGAAAACAGTAACAGAACAAATGAAGAAAGCCTTTAAAAAGCCAAGGCTTAAGCAGTGAAAAAAGAATGTTATTAATAACATAATACGGATTAGGTTTGAGATAAACCTTTATTGTCTTGTTTTTCAAGAAGTTTCAAGATTTTAGTAGAACAATGTGCTCATTATATTTTATCCAATAGTTAAGATTTGCCACTGATGCTCCTTAGTTGGATGGTAGGATAGGTTGCTGAGTCAAACCACTGTACTTCAACCTCCATTTTGTTTTCTCTCATCTGGCAGGATGCCTTGCCACGAACCTCACCTCACAAAATTACCCTTTAAAGGTTTATCAAAGATTAAAGGACTTTTCAAGTTGAGTGAAAAAATAATGCAAGTTGCTCTTTATGCCCTCAGTTCACAGGCAATTTTTAAAACAAAATTGGCACATCGACATTCTGAAAAGCCAATTTTAATAAACAGGTAGTTAGTCAAAGAGATAATGTCTAGAATTGTTATGTTATAAGGGGAATTTCAGCCTGTTATTTGTCATCAATTCCTAGTCTTGTATTGGCATAGAATGAACCATTTGCAGTCACATTTAGTGTATTTACATAAATATATTAAAATGACAGACTTCTCATTGTGCAATTGTAACCCAAAAGCACTTGTGCATTTCAGTGACCATTTGAACCCCACTTCTTTACTGTTTCTGGAGGAAAGCCACCAGCTGATGAAGGAGATGCAAATCTGGTGGCCACTAACTATAAGTCTGTTCCTCATGGGTTGTGCACTGATTTTCTCCTGCTCTGGTGGGTGTGGCAGATTTAGGAATTGCCCTGGACAAGACATCTGGCCTTCATTTGTGAAACCTGAAACTAAGAAAGATTTAAAAAAGATCTCCATTATTAACTTGTATTTTGGACCCTGTTGTTTGGAGCAGGAAATAGTATTCTTATTAATCATTCATCATTGGTATAAATAATATTATGAAATGTAATGGAATAGCCAACGCTTAGTGCCAAATAAACCTCTCTGTGTGGTACGAGAACTTTTTCCCACTTCTTATTGAGGTTCAATGAGAAACTCTCAAGACTGCGACCAGTAATTGGCAAACACGGAGTTTGAAGTGTTGTATCTCCATTTTAACTGCTGCCCTGCTCCTTTTCCACCAATAGAGGCGATTATTGGGCTGTGGCATGCTCGTTCCAGCCTACCACCTTCAGCATTTGTGTGGCTAGTCAATTCCAGTGGCTTCTGGTAAAGGCCATAATGTTAATAAAGAACCATGCAGTGTGTAACTCTCTGAAATATTTAGTTTAGTTTAGAGATACAATGCGGCATCGAGGCCTTCAGCCCACCGGGTTCGCACTGACTAATGATCCCCGCACATTAACACTACCCTACACACACTCAGGAGAATTTTCTTATTATTTTCAAAAATGAGAGATTTCCAGATGGAAGGACTTTCACTGAGGATATCTCCACCATCAGTGGATTTGTGTGCATTCATTGTCTTTGCATTTGTCCACCGAGGGATCTATTCAATACAAATTTGTGTAAACTGAAGAAGTCCTCTTGCCTGCAACTGTGTCCCAGATCTTTTGTGTGTAAAATACTTTAGTCCTGTAACTTGTCGGTGAAGCATGACTGAGCAGTAGTATGCAACCATTTTTAAAACCCCAGGGTTCAGAACTTATAATTTCACATAGAAATGTGCAACACTGGGGGAAACCTTTGGTCCATCACATCTATGCCTTTGGTTCCTTCCCACCTTTTTCCCCATTTGTAAATTATATCGAACGCTGCCACCACTGGCTGTAAATAAATATCCCTCACCCTCTGCGTTCTTTGACATAAATAGAAGCTCTCCAGCCAGTGTTGAGTTTCACAAAATCAACGTTCATACTCTGGAACATTTCTACCATTGTATATTATATCAGGAAACGAATTGCTAATTTATTGTTGCAATTGTTGCAATTGCTAATTGCTAATTTCTCAGGTAATAACAGCCTTCCCATTTTGGAACTCAAACTAATTAATAATTGCTAACTTTAAGACTGTCACCTAAGAACTATTACACGGTTAATCATTGCAACTCAGTTGCCCCATGTTTGTATCTTCAGTTGAGATTTGACTCTCAATGAACAGATGTTTTCCTGTCTTCCAGCTCTGAATCAATTATATATCACAAAAAGGCAGATGAGAAACAGAATAAACAACAATTCCATTTACTTTTCCGTCTCTGTGGTTTACTCCAAGTGGTGCCAGCTTCTTAACTCCTTCTGTGACTTTGAAATCTGTCAGCACTGGCATCATTCCAGTAAATCTCCTCTGTAGTCCGTACCTCCAGGTCTTGAATCTTTCCTGGTGTGATCCTGAGAGTTGAGACCCAACCAGAGATATAGAAAGGCATGCATACAATACAAAGGTTTACCTTTGGTCGCAAGAGGAAGATTCAGTTTGATCACAGGCCTCTCAGGAAAAAAAACGTCCGTTGGGTATTGCTGGGAATGAATCTTCCAGGCTTATATTATTGCAACAGTGGGAGAGCTCGGGAGGCCCAGTCCAGTTGAGTTTAAGTTTACTTGTGGAGCCCAAGCTGGGAACAGTTGCCATGACCCCCGGTGACTGCAACACCCACACATTTGCCTTGAGGGTGGGTTGATAGTAATTGTCCTCAGTACACCAAGCTGAAGGAGACCAGCCTTTGGGTATGTTGCTTCCACTCTTACTGAACACTTTGACCTGTATTTCTTTAAGAATGTTTAACCCAGGTGCTTTATAGTGTTGTAGCAGAGTAAAGGGATTCGTTGGAATCCGCTGCACATGTAGCTTTATACATAACGCACTCGCACACACATGCAATAATTAACTGAGGCTCTAACTATCTATCTGAGAACCAAGTTACAATCTGTTATGTTTAAAGCTGGTTACAAACATCTTCAGTGGGCTCCCAGCGTTGTTTGCTCTTCACAAAATTGCTCCTCTACCCCAGGTGGTGCTGGTGCCATCTTCCCTCCCTTGTCGGAGCCTTCACTGAGTGTAGTTCTCACTTGCATCCCTGTCTGCTGTCGAGGCTCCTCACTGCTGACCATCAGGGTGGGATTATTGGTGCCTAGTTTGCTGATGGGGTTAGTTACACCCCTGCTGTGGCCTTCCAGAAACTTCTCTTAGCTTGTTCAATTGGACAACAAGGCAGGAGAGTCGCCTTAATGGATAGTATGTTTGGGGGAAGCTAGGAATGCAAACCTCCAAGTAGGATAGAGTCAGGAAAAAGAGCCTTCCCTATTGTTTATCTTTCTCTGGACTAAACCTTAAGTTGAATATTCAATCACTGAATCAATGGACCTGCATCTAGTCAGGAACACCTCTTCTTGTCATAGTATCAGTGACCTGTGAGCTCAGACCAAATGTCTGGCCCAGCTGGTGTTCTGGATTTGGACTTTCCGCTTGGCTACGCCAGCTTGGCCAACCTTTCCTTGAATCCCAGCTTCCCTGTTGTGGGGTGTAGCTGGCCGCATGTTCCCTTCAGCCTAGTAGCCTGACACCAGGAAAGCTGCTGCCCCAAAATGGCGGGTGGTTCCTTGTGATGCTCATAGGCAGCCGACTGGGATTCACTGCTCACTCGCTGCCCCAGAAGTAAGAATTGACTCCACTATGCCTGAGTTAGTGAGCCGTGAGGTTGAGAAATTGGATCATTTCCAGGATGTGGGTTTGAAACTAATCTGGGAATAAAAGTAAAAATTCAGATGTGGTTAATTAGGTTTGTTAGTGGTTCAGAAGAACTCTAGAGATTTGAAGCTTTACTTCACGTAACTTAACACATTTATCAACCCCATGAGACAGGAAACCTTTTATTAAAAAAGACGTCTGAATAATTGCCACATTATATTTATTCTTGATGTTTTTTCAAGTACGAAAGCGGATATCAGCTTTAGTATTGTGATATATCAGGAATAAGGCTTCATGGAGGGAAGAGTACATTTTACTATCAGCGCTTTATATTATTTACAGTATTAAAACGTTGCTGCCCACTATACGCTACTTAATCCTGTAAAAGTAATCTTCAACCTTCTACTTGATTTGTTGTAATCAACAGGCCATTGGAATAGTGAAGGACAAGCAAACTGTTTGACTCCATTTCTATGTTCCCCCTTTAATTCAATCACATGTGGTTAAAGTGCAAAATGTCAGATTTTAATAAAGGCCATTTTTAAACAATTTAATGAACTTGAGCAGATAGGATGTGTCTTTACACTTCAGAATTCATTATGCTTCCACCATCAGCAGTTGTATCATCAATGAAGGTAAGTGAGCCAGCACCTTCAGCAGCCATACATGCCCAGGCCATAACACCACCACCACCGTGTTTCACAGATGAGGTGGTACACTTTGGATCTTGGGCAGTCCCTTCTCTCCTCCATACTTTGCTCTTGCCATCACTCTGAAAAGTTAATCTTCGTCTCATCTGTCCACAAGACCTTAGGACAAATCCACTCCTGAACAGTGTTTCTGATCTGTCGTACAGGTGTTTGGGGATATTTTTAAATTATAGAGAGAACTCTTCTATCAGCTGTGGAGGTCGTCCTTGGCCTGCCAGTCCCTTTGCGATTAGTAAACTCACCAGTGCTCTCTTTCTTCTTAATGATGTTCCAAACAGTTAATTTTGGTAAGCCTAAGGTTTGGCTGATGGCTCTAACAGTTTTATTCGTGTTTCTCAGTCTCATAATGGCTTTGTTGACTTTCATTGGCACGACTTTGGGCTTTATGTTGATAAACAGCAATTAAAGTTTCCAAATGTGATGGAAAGACTGGAGGAAAGACTAGGTGCTGAGAGCTCTCTTATACCTGCATTAAGGAGGCAACCTGAGTAATTACAAACACCTGTGAAGCCATGTGTCCCAAACATTATGGTGCCCTGCAATGGGGGGGCTATGTATAAACACAGCTGTAATTTCTACATGGTGAAACCAAAATGTATAAAAATGGCTTTTAATAAAATCTGACAATGTGCACTTTAACAACACGTGATTCTTTTTCTATTACAAATCTCAAAATACTTAGGCAAATCTCGAGTACAGAGGCAAATAAATAAATGATGGATCTGTGTCCCAAACATTATGGCGGGCACTGTAGTTAATTGGAGAATGGATGTCCCAGGTTCTTAGTTTTGAACTTCACAACCAGTCAAAAGGCATCTTGCCAAGCCTCAGAAAATGAGTTGGGTAGATGGGCACAGCATGTGGCCTGGGCAATAGGGGGAATTGGGTTGGTGTCAGTATAAAAAATCAGACTGAAACATCCAGGGCTTGAGCATTTCTTGGTGAAGCATTTAACGTGGATTAAATATTTTCTTCACTTCACTTGTCATGGGATGTGCCAAGTCCAACCTCTATTTCCTGCCATTTATCCAGAAACCTTTTGGTCTGTTTATTCCATCAGTTGTTTCAGGTTTTGGATCAACACTATCCATAAGATTGAGGTCATGGGTCAGATCATCAACACAAACCCAATTCTTGTGTCTGTGGTTTCTCAATGGCACGGTGGTGTAACGGTAGAGTTGCTGCCTTACAGCGCTGAAGCACCAGAGATGCGGCTTTGATCCTGACTACAGGTGCTTGTCTGTACGAAGTTTGTACGTTCTCCCCATGACCACGTGGGTTTTCTCCCGCAGTCCAAAGACGTACAGGTGTGTAGGTTAATTCATTTAAACCTTCAGTATTGGATAAAGGTTTTGCACAACGGAAAAATTATGGAATTAAAAAGATGGGACATCTTTATAGAAAAGGTATGTTCCTCTCGTTTCAGGAGGTACAACAGAATTATGGATTACATTCAAATCATTTTTTTAGATATTTACAACTTAAAGATTATGTTAAATCATATACACAAGAATACAGAACTAGAGAGCCAGAGATTCTAGATGAATGTTTGAATAAACACCCCAACACAGTCAAATTAATATCTTACATTTATAATACTCTTTTACATAGTGAGATTCCTTCGACGGAATGATATAGAAAAGCATGGGAAAACAAATTAGTTCAACCCATAACGAAAAATATTTGGGATGAAAGTCTACAACATATACATCAATGTTCGTTAAACGCCAGACATTCTTTAATATAATTTAAAGTACTACATAGATTGCATTATTCTAAAACAAAATTAAATATAATTTTTCCTAATATCTCTCCTATCTGTGATAAATGTCAATACTCTGAGGCTAATTTAACCCATATCTTTGTAAGTTGCATAAAAATTAAAAATTTCTGGATGGATATTTTTAAAATTATTTCTGTAGTGGTTAATACTCAACTGGAGCCCAATCCTAAATTAATAATATTGGGCGTATCAGAACAATACCTAAAACTTACAATAAACCAAAGAAATGTCCTTGATTACTGTATAATAACTGGGAAAAAATTAATATTAAAATTTTGGAAAAACCCAGCAACCCCCACAATCAAAATGTGGATTATGGAGATGTCGGAGACCTCAAATCTGGAAAAAATTAGATTTGTCTTAATTGACAAACCAGAATTATTTACTAGAATATGGTCTCCGTTCATAGATTATTTGAAGGGGTAGAATGGGCCGGCGCGGAAGCCTGACTGAAGCTTGAACCCAGGACTAGATGAATAGTTATGGTCTCTGACCTACGGACCTATCTCCTAAGTTGTATTATGGATAGTTTATTCTATTTTTCTAATTTTCTTTTTTTTCTCTCTTTATTTTTTCTATCTTAAAAAAAATAATAATAATTAGAGTCAATGTTAATATGTAACCGATAAATGAGGACCCCAGCTACACTGGTAGCGGGATCCCTGGAAAGCTGGATATTTAATATGTAACAGTTTAACAAAGTTCGTAGTGGTTTGGACTATGATATGTACATGCCTCTAATAAAAAAATTAACTACAAAAAAAACAAAACAAAAAAGTAAATGTAGTATGTGTAGGATAGTGTTACTGTGCGGGGATCACTGATTGGCGCAGACTCATTGGGCCGAAGGGCTTGTTATCGCGCTGTATCTCTTAAACTAAAATATCCTGGATCTCCCACTGTTATACCAGTTGACTTGTAAGCATTTGAATTAAATTGGAAATTGGCATTTGACAACCACAAAATTATCCTGTCATTTAACTTTTACAAGTACAATAATGCAAAAATTGCAAATGTTGCACACAACAAAAGTCAGTGTGGATTTGTGCCAAGCCTTGAAGAACTGCTGAAAACTTAAACCATATATTCCCTTTATTGAAACGTTAAATGTAGTTTACCACATACCAGAGTAAAAATGGTCTGTTGGAATTCTTCTCACCCCTTACATGTTCTTTAAAATCCTTTGATGGAAATGATCTATTATGCATATATCTGTGGGAAAGTGAAAGGGGCGTTTCCATAAGTGAAAGCAATGCATCACTCTATTATATCTGCTCTCCCATAGTAGCAGGACATCATCTGTGGGGTAAGCAGGACGCTGCAAGCAGGTTGCTGCTACAGGGTTTCATGCACTAAGTTGAGAGGGGCCTTCCAGGCTCACCATGACACTGTAATCAGCACAAATTAGTTCGACTTGCAATTTTTTTCACTTTGAAGCACGAATGATATTGAGTACGAGAGTTAGAATGTGTTGCAACTGTACAAAATGTTAATGAGCCACACTTGGAGTATTGCATGCAGTTCCAGTTGCCGAGCAATAGGAAGGATGCCATTAAGCTGGAAATGGTGCAGAGAAGATTCATAATTATATTACTGGAGGGTTTAGGTTATAAGAAGCGAGTGTATATAGTGGGGCAATTTTTCCTGGAGTGTAAGAGGCTGAGGATGTGATTTTATAGATGTAATAAAGTTATGAGGAGCATAGATAAGGTGAACGGTCACAGTCTTTTGCCCAGGGTAGAGGAGTCCTAAAGTAGAGCGCACAGATTTAAGGTGAGAGGGGAAAGATTTAAAGGGGTCCTGCAGGGCAACGTTTTCCCTCACAGTATGGTGGATGTGTGGAACGAAATGCCAGAGGAAGTGGTAGAACCAGATACAATCATAACATAGAAGAACATTTTGACAGGTACATGGATGGGAATGGTATGGAGGGATATGGCCAAACACACACAATTGGGTCCAGCAACCAAGGCAACTTGGTTGGCCTGGACATGTTGGGCTGAATGATCTGTCCCCATGCTGTATAACTATGATTCTGACTAAGTTATTCAGGCCCTTTTGCATAATCTAGCATTTAGTGAGATAATTACTGATCTTTCACTTCAGCACCACTGTCTTGCTGTAACCACATTCCTTGATTCCCTTCATGTGTTAAAGCTATTCATCTGTCATGAATGTAATGAACAGCTGTGCCTTCAGTTTTCATGGATGTAGTATTCAAGAGATTCATCGCCCTGTGAGTGATGACATTTCTTATAGCCTCTATCCAAATGGCTAACCTCTGATTTTCAGTCTGTGGCCCTAGTTCTAGCCACCCCATTGAGGAGAAATATCAATTCTAGATCTACGCTGTCAAACCTTACAAGAAACTTGTGTATTTCAATTAAATCACTGCTCATTCATTATCATTGATTCACAGGTGGACCATGGCAGCTGTATCTCTCCTCTCCCACTCCGTTCCTCCCCAGACCTGAGGAGATGTCTTTAACCAGGGCCGGATTAAGACCCATAGAGGCCCTAAGCACTTAAAAGATTTTGGTGCCCCCATAAATATGTAGTTCAAAATATAAACAATAATAAACCATAAAATATTTTTTTATTTTTCAAAATGAAACAAAACTAACAGTAAAAGGGAAAATAATGTTTATTTTTCCACTTTATTTATATTTGAAAAGTTTTCTCCTACTTTTTTTAATTGCAAAGTCTTTGATCAGATCCTCAAAATTAATCTTACGTAACACATCTGCTTCTATACTTAGTAAGGATAAGGCATCCAGCCTGCCTTGTTGCATAGTTGTTCTGATGGGATTTTTAATCTGTGGTGCCCCCCTTCCCTTGATGCCCTAAGCACGTGCTTATTTTGCTTAATGTTTGATCCAGCCCTGTCTTTAACCCTTGCGCCAGGGAGACAGCACAGCCCTCAAGACTTGCACTTGCAAATGCGGAGGACAATTTCATTGCCCCAACAATGTTGCCCTTTGTGAAGCCAACATTCCTTTTCACTCGCCCAAATTGAATAGACTTCTGCACCATGATGTTATGATCAGATTGCTCATTCACTCTGCAGTCTCCGTTCTCTTCCTTACAGGTGGCAACAAATCTTAAACCTGTTGGACAAATGCAAGGACCAAGGCTCTTGTAATTCCATCTCATGAATCCTCCGACCCAAGATGCTCTTGGTTACTTTAAAGATACGTCTTGGCTGTTGTGAAGCCAAAGGAAGGAATATAGAAACATAGAAAATAGGTGCAGGATAGACCATTCAGCCCTTCGTCCATTCAATATGATCATGGCTGATCAACTAAAATCAGTACCCCGCTCCTGCTTTCTCCCCATATCCCTTGATTCCGTTAGTTCTAAGAGCTAAATCTAACTCTCTCTTGAAAACGTCCAGTGAATTGGCCTCCACTGCCTTCTGTGGCAAAGAATTCCACAGATTCACAACTCTCTGGGTGAAAACGTTTTTCCTCATCGCAGTCCTAAAGTCCTAAACCCCTTGTTCTTAAACTGTGACCCCTGGTTCTAGACCCCTGGATCTGGAAGGTGGGAGGAGGAAGGGGAAAGATGTGTGTGGGTTCAGGTGGGGCACAGGAAAGGGGGGGGGGGAGTTGTATGTAGCTAAGTTAACTAAAATTGGAGAATTCAATGTTCATACTGTTAGGCTGTAAGCTACCCAAGTGGAATTTGATGACTGTTCCTCCAGTTTGCATGTGGCCTCACTCTAGCAATGGAGGTGGTCCAGGACAGAAAGGTCAGTTTGGGGATAGGAAAGGGGAGATAAAATGGTTAGCTACTGGGATATTCAATAGGCCTTGGCTGACCGAGCGCAAGTGTTTGACAAAACAGTCACCTCATCTACACTTGTTCTTGCCGATATAAAAGAAGACATATCAGGAACAGTGAATGCAGTGAGGTTAGTGGAGGGCACATGGATCTTTGTTTCACCTGGAAGGAATGCTGGGGTCCCTGGATAGATGCAAGGGAGGAGTTTTAGGGACAGATATTACATCTCCTGTGGTTGCAGGAGATAGTACCTGTGGGAGGGGATATTTTAGGTAGGAAGGGTGAGTGAATGAAGGAGTTGCGGAGAGAGTGGTCAATGCAGAAGGCAGCAAGGGATGGTGATGGGAAGATGTGACTGGTGGTGGGATTACCATGAAGATGGCATATGGTATGCTTGCCTTCATTGGTTGGTGCATTGAGTACAAGAGTCAGGAAGTCATGATGCAGTTATATAGGACTTTGGGTAGGCCCCATATGGAGTATTGCTTGTAGTTTTGGTCTCCCCAGTACAAGAAGAATGTGGAGGCTTTAGAATGGTGCAGAGAAAGTTTACCAGAATGATGCCTGGATTAGTGGATAATAGCAACAGGGAGAAGTCAGACAGACTTGAATTGTTTACTCCAGAATGCTGGAGGATGAGGAGAGAACTGATCGAAGTATGTAAAATGATGAGAGACATAGGTAGGTAGACAGTCAGAACTTTTATCCTGAGATGATAATATCAAATACTTGGGCATAACTTTAAGGTGAGAAGTACAAAGTTTAAAGGAGAAATGCAGAGGGTGGCGAGTGCCTGGAATACACTGCTGGGGGTGGTGGTGGAGGAAGATACAATAGCAGAATTTAAGAGACTTTGGATCGGCACATGCCTTCAAGGGAATGGAGAATATGTGCAGAAGAAATTGGTCTTGGCATCACGCTCGACACAAACATTGTGGGGCGAAAGGCCTGTTCCTGTACTTTACTGTTCTATGTCCTGTCCCACTGACCACTGACAGCAAAGTCCAAACTTCTGTGCTCAGCAGATACTATGCTTTTATCTGGCTCCCCGATTTATTTTCCCACTACTTCAAATAATCAGTTCTAGCTGGAGACTAAAGAGTAAAGTCAAGAGAATCAAGATTGTACCGTATGTACCCGGAACAGAACAACAAAAGTCTTACTTGCTGCAGCTTTACCTGTCCATAAATATAATAACACAAGAAATAAATACATAGTAATCAATAATACAATAAATTATCTGTAATACTAGGTAACAAAAGCATAATAGTGGAAAAAGAAGTAGGTAGTACAATCAAATCAAAGCTCATGGTAGATTGTTGTTGAAGTCTAGTTGTTTTCGCGTTGTGCAGTGTGGTAAAAGCCTGATGGTTGATGTGAAAAAGCTGTTCTTGAACCTGGAGATAACTATGCTCAGGCTCCTGCACCTTCTTCCCGGCACACAGAGATGAGAGGGTGGCCAGGGTGGGTAGGTCTTTGATGATATCAGCTGCATTTTTGAGACACTGCTTCTTGTAGATCCCTTTGATGGTGAGGAGGTCAGTATCTGTGATGCACTGGGCAGTATTCACCACTCTCTGCAGCCTCCTTCCTTCCTGGGCGTTCATGTTACTGAACCAGGCTGCCTGTGATGCAACCAGTCAGTGTGCTATCCATCATACACCTGTAGATGTTCAATAGATTATTATTGATTTTATATCATTGTGTTTTTATACCACTACAACTAAAAATTACGCAATTAACATACTTTAACCGTAAGACTCCATTAAGTAATGAAAATAAAATTGCCTCCAGATTCTTTGGCAGCTGCATTCATACTGTGCTGTTAGCTGCCCCCACATAACAATGTGGAATACTTATAATGATTTTACACTCAAAAATGTACTTGACCAAAACTTACCTGGGTATATTGTCTTCTGGCTACTGATATTAAGTGCAAATGGAAAAATGAAATCTGTTTTACATTTATGTTTGCGACTGGTAATAGTTCCCACAGTAATAGTTCCCACAGTTCACTGCAGTCTATCTTCCGTCCGTGCCAGTCAGTTTCATGTTTTGTTCAATGAATTAAGATTAATTACTATTTGTTTACAAGGCTCAAAGCAGATGATGATAAAACAAGTTCAAAAAAATAGTAGTTGGATTTATCCCATGCTGATCATTAAAGTTTTAACCATTGGACTGTGTTTCTGAGGACATGGGGGGGAAATGAAACATAAATCAAACTATTTGGCTGATATTGCTCAACCATTAAAAATGAATCAATCAAAACATTTATATAATCAATGTATTCTTAAGAAAAGGACCCACTCATATTGCTGAATTTACTTTGTAAAGCCTTTTAAAGTGGCTGCACTAATCCCCTGCTACTTCGCGATTTGATCCTAAATGTAACATTCCTGGAAGGCGAGAATATGAAAATGGGAAAAAAGATGGGAAAACCCCAGGATTTATAATTTGATAAAATTCCCTCTATCAACAGCTCTAGCAACTATCCTCAGACAAGCCTCCCCTTGTTTGCTCTCTGAAGCTTTTGATTCACATGTGCTGTTTCTGAAGCTGGATTATATTATCAGAGCTTTCCTTTCCCTTATGTTTTTGTTGCTTGACATTTGTATGAACCACATGCTGTGATAGATTATCAACACAGAGTAACTTTGTCACAATAAGATTTTCAAACAGTCGAAGAGATGAAGAGCCAAGCTTGGAGGTGCAGCAGTGCACAACAGGATAGAAGTGTTTTTTTTTAAATAAATTATTCTGCATTATAAGTGTTTTAGATGAGGATGTTAAATTATTGGGGAGGATGTTGAATTATTTGTTGCAAGTAATTACAGAAAAATATGGTACTTGGGAAAGTAACTGAAACTCGTATGGAGGTCGTTGGGTTGTAATAGAGATGAGGAGAAATTTCTACAACCAGAATCTATGGAATTCATTGCCACAAATGGTTGTGGAGGCCAAGACATTGTGTAATTTTAAAGCAGAGATTGATATGTTCTTGATTAGGAAGGGCATCAAAGGTTATGGGGAGAACGCAGGAGAATGGGTTGAGAGGGAAAAATAGATAAGCCATGATCAAATGGTTGTGGATTAGATGGACCGAATGGCCTAATTCTACTCCTCTTATGATAATGTACATTTTGACAATAGACAATAGGTGCAGGAGTAGGCCATTTGGCCCTTCGAGCCAGCACCGCCATTCAGCGTGATCATGGTTGATCATCCCAAATCAGTACCCCGTTCCTACCTTCTCCCCATATCCCCTGACTCCGCTATTTTTAAGAGCCCTTTCTAGCTCTCTCTTGAAAGCATCCAGAGAACCTGAATCCATCGCCCTCTGAGATAGAGAATTCCACAGACTCACCACTCTCGGTGAGAAAAAGTGTTTCCTCGTCGCCGTTCTAAATGGCTTACTCTTTATTCTTAAACTGTGGCCCCTATATCTGGACTCCCCCAACATCGGAAACACGTTTCCTGCCTCTAGTGTGTCCAAGCCCTTAACAATCTTATATGTTTCAATGAGATATCCTCTCATCCTTCTAAACTCCAGAGTGTACAAGCCCAGCCGCTCCATTCTCTCAGCATGTGACAGTCCCGCCATCCTGGGAATTAACCTTGTAAACCTACGCTGCACTCCCTCAATAGCAAGAATGTCCTTCCTCAAATTAGGGGACCAAAACTGCACACAATACTCCAGGTGTGGTCTCACTAGGGCTCTGTACAACTGCAGAAGGACCGCTTTGCTCCTATATTCGATTCCTCTTGTTATAAAGGCCAACATGCCGTTCGCTTTCTTCACTACCTGCTGTACCTGCATGCTTACTTTCATAGACTGATGTACAAGGGCCCCCAGATCCCGTTGTAATTCCCCTTTTCCCAACTTGACGCCATTTAGATAGTAATCTGCCTTCTTGTTTTTGCTACCAAAGTGGATAACCTCACATTTATCCGCATTAAACTTCATCTGCCATGCATCTGCCCACCCCCCTAACCTATCCGTGTCACTCTGCATTCTCATAGCATCCTCCTCACAGTTCACACTGCCACCCAGCTTTGTGTCATCTGCAAATTTGCTAATGTTACTTTGATTAGTTGGAATGGCAGTTGGAAATCAAAGAAAAGGTACCACAAACTATTACTGTATTTTATCCATTTTCACTAATATGCATTTGTGGAGGAATGAAGAGCAGTTAAAATAACTTTTCAACCCGGGATTAATAAACTGGGAAGTACAGTCTGTGGAATTCTCTGCCTCCGAGGGCGGTGGAGACAGGTTCTCTGGTTGCTTTCAAGAGAGAGCTAGATAGGGCTCTTAAACATAGCGGAGTCAGGGGATATGGGGAGAAGGCAGGAATGGGGTACAGATTGGGGATGATCAGCCATGATCACATTGAATGACGGTGCTGGCTCGAAGGGCCAAATGGCCTACTCCTGCACCTATTGATTATTGTCTATTGTCTATTACAGGCATGTTACTCAACCCCCAGCTGTGCCCAAACTACTAGAAGCCAATAATTTGAAATTGAGTGTTTAGAAATTAAAATTTATTGGACAGCATCATGTTTCTACCAATGTAACCATATAACCATATAACAATTACAGCACGGAAACAGGCCCTCTCAGCCCTTCCAGTCCGTGCCGACCATTTGGTTTCCCCTAGTCCCATCTACCTGCACACAGACCATACCCCTCCATTCCCTTCACGTCCATATACCTATCCACTTTAGTCTTAAATGTTAAAATCGATCCTGCCTCCACCACTTCTGCTGGAAGCTCATTCCACACAGCCACCACCCTCTGAGTAAAGAAGTTCCCCCTCACGTTACCCCGAAACTTCTGTCCCTTAATTCTCATGTCATGCCCTCTTGTTTGAATCTTCCCTACCCTCAATGGGAAAAACGTATCCACGTCAACTCTGTCTATCCCTTTCATCATTTTAAAGACCTCAATCAAGTCCCCCCTTAACCTTCTGCGCTCAATGTAACTATTTTTTAAATCGGAATCTAATTAATAATGAAAATGAAAAGATGCAAATAATGAAGCATAGATTGATTTTCCGATGACTTTCGCTGAAGTATCTCACGGAAAGGTTCATTACACTAATTCAATTATTGGGCAGAATTGGAAATGTAACAGCACGAATAGGTACAGAAAACCAACCGAAAGTTGATTAGCCAGGAGAAGATTTGAAAATTGTGTTCCAAAGGGTAGATTTCATTGCCTAACCAGATTTATGATTTGAATTTGGATCGCGTGAGAAAATCAAAATGTATTGGAGAGGAAAATTCAGAGATTTGGCAAATAATCAGAAGGGTGGTAAGAAGCTTCGAGAAGGAATAGTCAAACTTGCGGAATGGATAAACAAATGACCAATGCGATTCATTGAGAGATGTTTGAGATATGCACTTTGGAAAGGAAAATAATTTATCAATACATTCATTGCGATGCTCAAAGGCTTGGATATCAGAAACAGCATGGAGTTGAAAATACTTATTGTGGGTACAATACTGCAAAGATATAACATGCACCAAAGGAATTTCTAGTTTTATAAATAGAGGCTTAAAGTACATCACCAAAGAGAACCTAGTAACTTTATATTAGCCAATAGTCATGACTGTGTTTACAATTGCACTCCCATGGGTTCACCGTTATAAATGAGCTATTGAGCTGTAGATTAATGAGGGTGATAACACAAATTCATAAGGAGACTGTAAAAAGAAAATTGAGATTAATATAATAGTATAAGTATTGTAAAAACATTGCAATTATAAAAGCAAAGGATTTTAATTTTATTATTGTTTTTAATAATCTGACTGAAACGCTTGTGAAAACAGATGTATTTAGCACTGTGACAGTAATCAATAAAGTGTCTCTTGTTTAACTGTGATTTTGCTTTTTAATTGGATCTAATACTTAAATTTATAACAAATGAATAATTCAAAACTCTTCCAAGTTCTCTTTTTTGCTTTATGAGTTGGTTGTGTTTACAAAAAAAAGATTATAATAAATGTAAAGCCGTCTCTCCTCTGTCTCTGTCTGTCCCTCTCTCCACAGCATAGCTGTCAGTCTGATGGTAACGCCATGTATTTCCATGGGACAGAGGGCACTGATTTTAACTTTGTAACAACCAGGGACATTGATCTGCAGACTGAAGGCATTGTAACACAGTGGGTAGAAGAGTTTGAAAGTCAGCCTGCAGGGTAAGTGCTTGTTATTTCTAGTATTCCGAAGATGTGTACTATTATCATGGGGATAAGTGAAATTCAAAAGAGAGCTGCATTAGCTCTGCACATACATATTTAAACTGTAGCTACCAGCCAAATAAATTTGCGGAGAGTTCAGTGTTTGCAGTGGGATGGAAACCATGCATTAGGAATAACTTTTAACTCTTCATACCCTTGCAACTTAAAAGAAAACCAAACATAGCTTTTTCCTCCATTGCCCTGGAAAAATAAATCATCTTCTCCCAGTTCATAACTGCAGAGGTTCTGAAAGGTTTCCTGTACACCTAGATATTAAAAAAATGCACTTGACAGCAGAGGGAATTCAATTCCCTGAACTTATCCTCACTGCTGATGCATGTTCAATTGACAGCTCAGGGATATCCATTTAATGTCCTCCTCAGAGAGTTTAATTTTCTGTTAACCCTTTGTGACTTCACAATGTTTAATATATCAGCTACTTCAAGCTCGATAACAAGCTGAATAGCTCTTGCGAAAGTTCAAGGGAAAAAAATGTTCCGCCTGCTTCTTGTAGCAAAAGTGCAAATGCATGAATAGGAATGGATTTAGGATTTTATTGTGGCTGGTGAAGCGAGAGGATTTTTCCATTATTGCTACTTACCATTTTCTTCCACTACAGAGAACAAACAACGTGTACAAATGGCCTGTGTTCCAAAGTGATCAGACTCTCCCTGGGTTACTCCGCTGACATGTGCTTTGATTTGCTACGACTTCATTTGCAATTCTCTCCATTTACTTCCTTTACCCAGGCTTGAATATTCTAGCCTTCTGTCCATCCCTTCATCTTTATACTTAATGCAGGCCTTCAACTGCCTCAGCAATATCTTCTGAAACATCGTCCCTTGTTATATTTATTTTCAATTTTACCAAGCTCGGAGCACATCTCCCCAGCTTTAATCACACCACGTGGTGGTGCTTGCTTTGCATTGTGAAGCTCTCCTGGATTTGGGGTTTGCAGCAGAGAATTGTGCAGTATTTAACAATAGGTTTGGTAGGTTTTTGGAGGAGAGATGGTATTGATCGAGGCCACAGGAGTTGTCTTTGCATTGTGTGTGGAGATGAACAGCAAGAAGAGCCAAGTTTCCTTTCCCTGTACAAAATGACTCGGTAAATCTCCTGTTCTTGCTTGTAAACTCTTCCCCTCTCCTAGCCCTTGGCACTACTCATGATATCTGCAACATTAAAGGTATTATGCAAATACATGCAGTTATTGTTGTTGAAGCAGCTAGCATTTAAGGAGATTAGAATAATTGCCCCATGCACAGAGTTAGTGAGCATCCCTGAGCAAGGTTTTTTCATTGTAAGTTAGCATTTACCTTCAATGTTTGCATATAAATAATGTCAGATTCTAGAAGCTTCTCATAAGATTGGATGGATTCTTGTAAATTTTAAAACAACATAATAATTTTGGCAAATGTGTAATGGATTCTTAATTAGTTTAATTAATTCTAAATCCATTCGTTTTTCAAAACCAGTATTCACCAATGCCCCAGAAGGATTTGAAAGACATTAAGTAAATACAAACTCTGTCTCTTCTTACATAAATCTGATTGATGATCCCATGGAGTCTGCTTCTTTCTTTCAAATACATCTGAGGTGATTTTTTAATTTTATTTCAGGTCTTTTTTCTTTTATCGTTGCTGTGCTCCCACCAGAAGTTGATGCCATAATTCAGTCTGAAATTGGTATCTGAGCCATGACTCTACCTGGGCCTCTAAGATTCCACTCACGTTCTAATGTTTTAAATAGGTCTGTGAAAAGAAGATCTTTCTGTTTGAAACTAGTGAGCTGTGGGAATCTACAGCTACACATCCATGTTCTTAGTCTAGACTGATCAGATTTCCAATTAGAGTTTTGTTTCACCGTGACAGTTATCGTCTCAATCCCTTTTCGCCCTTGTATTGTGTCTAAAAATCTCCTCTTAATGCAGGTATGTATTTCTGAAAATCGATGTCACTTTGGAGTAAACAATTTTGATATCAGATTTAGTCACTCAAGTGCCTGTTGATATACTTGCATTCCTGAAGTTATATCTTTTAACCCCCAGCTTAACATTTCATATCTTGTCCTGATGTTATTAGAACAGTGTTTACTTTTGTTTCCTGGGTAATTATTTTTATCAAAGCAATCAGGCGATGCAGAGACAATTATTTTCAAAGCTGAGTTTCTGCAATCCACAGCCTTTGAAACAAAAGCATGTTTGCTTCAAATGTTTATAAAGTGGAATGTAAGTTTTATCACAACTGCAATTAAAGTGTGCGGCAGAAACAGACCATGCTGGCCTTTCTCACGTCTTTCTCTCTGCAGCTGGGAGACATCAGGAGCTGTCATTGGCACAGAGTGCGGCGAGGTGGAATCTGGCTCCTCTCTTGTCTTTCTCGATGAAAGCAGTCGTGTTGCCTGCACGCCATCTCTAGACACAACCAATGGTGGAAACCTCAGGTTTTACTTCAGCATGGGTGAGTTGTAAACCACAGAGCAGAATGCTCGTATCTATTGATTCAAAATGCTAATTTGCTAAGTGTTAAATATTTTAACAGTTTGAGTCTAACCTTGCCTGACATTGTGACTTGGCTGCCTTTGAGAAGATGAAAAAAGTTTGTCTGACTGCCCAATTCAAATCACCCATATTTAGTATGTCAACATCCATTTAAGTCGCACCTTCACATGTGTATGAAGGGATTCCAGAGCTGACTTATGTACGCCGTTGTTGGTTATCGGGCAATACTCACCACTCCACAACATAAGGACTCTTCCAATACTCACCACTCCACAACATAAGGAGTGGCAAACACTCTTCCAAAAAGAATATCCAAGGCAAGTCCTTAAACTTCTTTAAAAAAAGATCATGGTGAACAGTTTTCATTTTGTTTCATTTCTGAACATCCCTCTTCTCCAGATAAGACATGCATTGGCAAAAGGGCCGAAGGGCCTCTTAACATGCGATATGACTCTATAAGCACAATATTTTTAGACCATGATCATTTCAATGTGCCTGATAGAATTGCATCAGTTCAGCAGGATTTGGCTTTGACTGACTTCCAATTCCAACCTGTGCCACGTGCTGTCAGACATCCAAACATGTCCTTTCAAGAACAAATGTCCATCCTATTGTTAACGCGTTTTCTTTGTAGCTATTATAACATCAAACTGATGGCGCAACTATTTGTAATTATGAAACATGACAAATAAAAAAATAAAAAATCCAGTGATAGAACATTAGCTCATAGAGTACTGTGTCTAAACATACAGAGCTTGATGACAGCCATAGAAAATAATGCTCCATCTCTCTCTCTCTCAGGGGCTGGTTCATGCAGTCCTGGAGAATCACATGAAAACAATGTCTTTCTCTATGCCATTGTTGAGGGCAGAAGAGAACATATTTTGGACGTGCTGCCTTTTTCGTCTTACAGGGTAAGTAGATTCAGTGCATCTACTTAAAATGGTCCGCATCAGTCACCAATGTTTTAATATTGTTGTTCTGGAGACCGATGAGCACTGTAAATCTGAGGCACAAAAGAATGAATGCAAAATAAATAGCACCTCCACTCCCTTGATGTGAGTGCAAGAGGCTTGCCGGTGAAGTACAGATTCAACCTCCATCTAAGGCTTTGCTAAGTTACCAGTCATCTCCACTTGCTCACAGTGGAATAGCAGCTGGAAGAAAATTAACTCATACCCGAACACCACAAACCTGCCTGAAGAAGCGACAGGTCAAGGGGACAGTTGCCCACTGTCACAACCACCTTGTGTCAACTGGGCCAGGATGCGGCAGCAGACTGCCTTTATATTAACAGGAAAAATACAATAAAAAAAATTAATGGGATTAAACTGAGATCCAAATATTTGATGACATTTTATTTATTGAAAATAAAAACAGATAATTAGTTGGGAGTGCCCTTAAGCAAATCATGGTTAAATAAATACAATTTCCTATCCTTTTGCTTCAAGTCACATTTTGGACATTTTGCAGTCAAAGGTAACAGTTTATTAGTATTTTCCTATTTTTCCCAAGCTGCGTGTTTGAGCTCAGGCATGGAGGGAGGTTTGCCTTTGCTTTGTTTCAACAGTGGCCCACGCAACAAGGACCCCGTCACTGTTTCTAATATCACATTTTATCTGCAGCTGAGTTGTTCTTGACTGATTTAATTGTGTTTGGAACCATGGCAATGTTCACTGCACATTAAACGCGTCTTCCCAGCTTATGCACACCCCGTACCTACAAATGAGCTTTGGGAGACCGGCAGGAAGGATTTCCCCAATGATGCAGATGACTGTTCAATGATACTTTATGGTCACATGTACCCAGGTACAGTGAAATGCTCTTTTGTTTGCATACAGTTCAGTGACAATCCTACTATACATCGGACACAATCATACCAAGTACAAGACTGTAAGATAGTAGACCACACTGAGTCGGTACACAAGAGTCGCCATGGTTTAGACATGATTTGTACCCCTTCAAGTCCAAAATTTTAAAAAAAATGTTGTCTTAACTTGGCCATAGAAGCCCGTTGTCCTGGTGGCGGCACTGGGTCGAAGTTACAAACATCGTCCTGGCCAGGCCATGCGTCAATGTCCTCTACCACTGCTCCGTGCTGCTGCAGGCCATGTCGGTTGCATGCACTCTGCCACGGAGCAGAGCCCAATCTAATGGAGCCCCAGGCTGCAGCAGGGCCTCCAGTGGCCACTCTAGTGGAACTTTGCCACAGCGAACCAAAGAAGAATACATTCCAGTTGACGTTGATGTTCATTTTGTGATTCTTAATGAGAAACTCACCATCTAGACCATCAGCAGTGTCTTTGTTAAAATCGTCAATAGCAATTAAAACCTTATCTGCAATAAAATCTTTAAAAAGGATATAAATATTAGCCCGAGATTGGTTGTAAATTATTAAGAATGGCAAAATATGATTTAAAATCTCCAGACTATCTATTCCCATGGGACAACCCACAGCTGCGGCGTGTTCCACTGTGGGAGAACTCGGTTTCTGGCCTCATTTCCGACTTGTGAACTGTTTGTGTTATCAGGAATAGCACTCTGCTGCATCCTGGAAAGGATCTGTAATGTGTTTAAAATAAAGAATCGGACATGAACTATGTTTTAATCTCCAAGCTTTCTTTTGCAGAAAGCAGGTCTGGTTTCTGTTGTGATCACACCAGAATTGCAGACAGCAGCTACAAGGTTCTGCTTGAGACAGAAGAGTCACCATGGGCTGAACAGGAACGTCTGGGCTGTGGACTACTTCCACATTCTACCTGTGATGCCACCAGCACCTTCTCATCTCGCAGAGTTCTCCATCAACATGGGCTGTGGATCTCATCAACCAGGCAACAGGTAGAAGTACAGCATCTGCTGGTCAGCTTCTCACATCCTGGACAATTTGCACTCTGACCTTGGCCAGGGATTGTGTATGCAGGAACAAATATGATGGGATTAGGAAGATTGCTTATTAAAGGGCCTGTCCCACTTAGGTGACTTTTTCGGCGACAGCTGACGACAGTCACTGTCGTGGCATGACGCCGAGAAACCGGCCCCCTACGACATTGTCGATGACAGGCTGCCACCTAGTCGCCGTCAAGCTACGACAAGCTACGTCAACCGGTGTCCCAATTCTTCGGGACATGCGACGTCAACCCACGACAACACCCACGACAGCCTACGACGATATAGACGACAGCCTACGACAACCAAAGTCAACCTACATCAGTCTGCGACAAGCTACGACCCTGACGGCGTCAACTGAAGACAGGTGGAGCTGTGCACTTTTGTTCAAATGACGCAATGGTTGACGTAGCTTGACGTAGGCTGCTGCCACTTGAATTCACAGAAGTCAGCACCCGGTGACAGCCTACGTCAGATGGCGTCAACCTGGCGACAGCCTATGACAACCTACGCCAGGAGAAGTCACTCATCGTCAAGCGGCGACTGCCTATGTTACGGCTGTTGTCGAAAAAGTTGCCTAAGTGGGACAGGCCCTTAAGAGATTCTCACCTCCTTAAACCTAGTAATCCACTGATGCATTCCTTAAAATCCTTCAAGGCCTGCTGGATTAGTAGATAAAGGAATCTTTGACCTTCCTGATTCTTTGGAAATACAACTCATTCCCTTAGAGATCAATCCCCTTTCTCTTCTAATGGTCTGGAGCCTTTCCAACAATCTTCACATCTGGTCACACTTGGTTCCGTTGAGATCTCAGAAGACCTCCTAGATTTTATAAGGGGAAGTCATGTGCTTCTGTTAGATGGTTCTAAGTGAAGGCAAATGATGATTTAAAAAAAAATTAAATGTTTCTGTGCCAACAGCATCAGTTTGGGGTTTTCAACCAACCGTGGCCGTTCATGGTCCCTGCTGCACATGGAGTGTTTGCCTGATCTCTGTGCCGGCCCGCACTACCCCCATAGCTCTATCTACTCTTCTGAAAATTACAGTGGGTATGGATCTAACCAATCTTCCAATGTTATTGCTGAATAAAATCATTGTACTTTTAAATGACTGTTTTCCAATGTAGAATGACCAGGGCCTGAAAAATGTTTAAATTGAAGACAAGACCAGAATTTTGTCTGAAAATTGGATTGGAAATTCAATTGAAAATTGGATTTTCCACTGTCAATGGAAATATCATATTCATTTAAAATTCTCAGCAGTGTGAACCAATTGCACACACAAACATACAAAGGCATGGTCAACATCGGCCACTCAGCCCCCTGAGCCCGTTCCATTGGTTTATAAGATCGTGGCTGATCTGATTGTAATTTAATCTCTGCAATTCCATCAATCCATAGTAACCTTACACTTTCTTGGAAGTATAGTCCAACAGCTGTGAACCTCCTTCCTTCCTCATCTCTATTTGTAGTAGTGTCAGAGTCATACCAACAAAATTTAAGAGGGACCATCCTCGGGAACTTGATCAGAACACTGCCTGCTTATCCAGGAGGGAGAGAGTTCACCCATTCCAAGTATAAGTCGAAATCAACATAAACTGAGGAACTTGTTGATCTTGAAAATACCATTTGAATAATCAAATGTTGTCCTTTGTTGAAGGTGGAGTCGCATAACCATTCCTCTTCCATACGCAGCGCTTACCACTGCTACCAGGTTTCGCTGGAGTCAGATGGGCTCCTCAGCAGGGAATATGTGGGCGATTGACAATGGTTTGTAATGTTACGTTCTTCAGTAAACACACCATGATCAGCGACTTCTCTTTGCCAGTTTCATTTGTTTTTTCCGATGTATTTTGTTAAATTCCTGGAAAACTCTGCCATGATGTGAAGTGACTAAAGCCCCATCCCACGATGCGAGTTTACCCAAGAACTCTCCCGAGTTTAAAAAAAAATCAAACTCGTGGTACTTAATCACAAATATATTTTTACTCTTGGAAATTATTCACACTGTTGAAAAAACTTCACGAGTTTCTGCGTTTCCTGAGTACCTGCCGTTAGCATTACGTGCCGCTACGAGGCATCCACGAGCTCCGATGTATCCGCTACGTACATTATACATACTTACCACGAGTTTGATTTAAACTCGGGAGAGCTCTTGGGTAAACTCGCATCGTGGGACAGGGGCTTAATGAGGGATGGTGAAGAGCTACCTCTGATGTCCTATTGTGATCCTGTTGAATGTCACATAATGCACCCCCTTGTGTGACACTGAACCTTTTGCTAAAAGCATATCCTATATTTGCTTTCCATCATTTGGCAGTGAGGATAAGATGATTCCAAGAGAATAAGCGAGTTCGGTATTCGGTAAAAACGCAAGGAATCATGGGATTTGTCAAAGGTCATTCGCGATAAAGAAAATGTGAACAAAGCGATGGCTGTATATACCGTATATAAATTCTTATCTTTATTCCTAATTTATGTGTTAAAATATATTTGATCTGAGGAATGGGGGTGCCAGGTAGCAACAGCAAGAGAGAGGGGGCAGATGCGAGAGGGAGACAGGGGGAGAGACTGGACCGGCGGAGAGACATTCTCGGCTGTTGTGTGCGCACAGACCCGTGCCTCATCCTCAGCCAGGATCAAACACGGGTGCTGCAAGCACTACAGCGGTGTGAATGTACCATTAAGGCAAAGATTCATCTCCGAGGGAAACTGAGTACAGGGTTGACCCTGTGAAGGAGCTGCCAATCCGATATAAGACATTTAACTGAGAAATGCCTGCCCTTAGTATTGGATAGATTGAGTGGAGGGTCTGCGCTGTTCCAAGTTTGCGGTGGTTGCAGTGCGTTTCCCCCAGCCATTTCACCCAGTGCACATCGACCAGCACAGTTCGCCAGCCCTTGTTAGCAGAGGCTCTTTGTGCAGGTGTTACCCGAAGCCCAAAAGTTTTGTGGAGGTTCTGTGTTAGGATCGGGTACGCAGCAAGCTAGCGAGAAGGCTGTCAGATCAGATCAGCCCAGGTTGCCGAATGGCCTTGGGGCGGATTTTAATGGGTCGTTATTAAACTGTTCTGTCTGTGTGGCGTGGCCAGCTCCCTCTCTCCCAGATCCCCTACCCCAACTGTCGACAAAGTCTGACTGAGAAAATGCTCCCACTCATATTACGGGTTGGCTCCGCTGGTGCGAGCGGCGCCTCCTTCAAAGAGAGCGAGAACAGGTCCCGTCAGCTGGGGACCTGCGACCCACTCCTGAGTGAAGCCTCTAGTTTGGCTGCGATTCAAATGGCTGCAAATTCTCATAATTATCACCACCCAGACCCGGCTCCTAACTGTGTGCCCTGACAGACTGGAACCAACCCCAGAAGTTAAAGTGACAGCATCTTTATTTAAGCCAAAGTTTAAGAAGGAACTGCAGATGCTGGAAAATCGAAGGTAGACAAAAATGCTGGAGAAACTCTACGGGTGAGGCAGCATCTATGGAGCGAAGGAAATGGGTAACTTTTCGGGTCGAAACATTGTCTATTTCTTTCACTCCATAGGGTTTCGATCCGAAACGTTGCTATTTCCTTCGCTCCATAGATGCTCACTTGCTGAGTTTCTCCAGCATTTTTGTCTACCTTCGAAAGTTTAACCAGCCTGTTCAAATCCAATGTGAACTTTCCAACCTACCCCCCACACAGCACATTCTCCTCGTTTCCTTCAATCCAAGAAGGTTGTTTAGATTGGAATGTAAGGACTGTTTCAAATTAGTTGACCACATAACTTGTAATTTGTGTCAATCAATATCGAATTTGAATGGCTGTGACTCTGGCTAATGCCAGGGATTTTATAATTAATAGGTTCGTTCCAGGCTTTCTTGCTTTTTCTAGGCCGGTGGTGCATTGAGTCAATAATTTAAATAGATACAAATGTGGATTTGTGCAGCTTGCAGTACGCTGTGACCTTGCTGACATATTTGACAGATACATTTATTTATAAATCTAATTGAAATTAATACGCAGGTCCATACACACACAGTAGCTCAGCTGGTGAGAATGTTATCCCGAATGACCCATGACCTGGGCATGCGCTGTTGAAATACCGAACTCGCTTATTGGCACAGGTCTGCACTGTCAGCAACCACGGTCTGAATCCCTTGAGCAAAGACTTTTAACTCAGACAACAACTATCTCAGATTCTGGAATACTATGCTCAGAACTGTGTTGTGTTGGCCAATTGGCAATCTTTGGGTGGGCTTCACCAATGGGAGGCAGTAGAAATCGTCAGGGTGACATGCTGATAACTTGAGGAAAATCACAAGTTAAAGAGAAGCCTGACAATTACATTCCCAAGTAAGCTGGTAATGATGGCAGATAAGATTGACAGCAACCAAATCATTGTGCACTCTTCCATTGCTAAATTCTTGATATTTTTAACAAGACAGTTAGAATTAGGTCAAAATCCAATGCCCTTTTTATTCATGGCAATGTTAATCCTCTGTATCATAGGATTGAATGACCAGTAAGTTCATTCACTTTGTGATCTTGTAAACTGTCTGTAACCCAAGTGGATATTACAGTAATCTAATCTGTTTATTTCTCTCCCAGTCTACATTGGCCCTGCCTGTTACAAACTGTGCTCTGGTCGAGGTCGATGTACTACTAATGGATGCAAGTAAGATAAATCTTCATTATTTCAGGTTTTTATTTGCAAAAAAGAAAACATTTTTACTGACCTATTTTCTTTGATAATTAACCTGGCCTAATTTTTCCCAATCTACCAGCGCTATTGCATGTACAAGAAAACAGATGTGTTTGTTTATCTAGGATGTCACCACTCGCCCAGCACAGTGGGTTTTCAGTGAGCTTCCTAAAAATAATGTTAAGCTAATGATCCTGAATTATTTCACAAGCCACCTTCAATACATTAAAATGGTTAATCTACTTCCGAGGCAACTGCCTGGGCTAAAATTGTGTAACAAGAATTTTTAACAATATATTTAACATGAGCAGGACTCAGAAGTAAATCGGGAAGCTTGACATCTTAGTCATAAAGTACAAATAACTAATGTGATTAGATAGGAGGCCTGTGAATTTGGCCAAAGCTTGTAAGTACAGATCCTTTGGAATTCCAGTAATCCCTATGTTTTGTTTGAGTAAGAACCTTGACTATTCTAAACATTAACAGTACAGGGAAAATCCCAGGGGTTTCCTTGGACTTGGCCTGGTACTAGATTTTCAACAGTTGGACGCAGATATCTTCACTACGGCTACCAGACCTGGGATTGGGCTGGACCTTTGAAGATTTTGGACCAGTGTAGAATAGTGATGGGTGAGGATGAGACTATATATGAGAGTTTGCTGAGAGGAGCGAGGGGGGCAACCTAAAGCATTAACTCCGTTTATCCTATTAACAGTGTTTCTTGACTTGCTGAGTGTTTCTCGCTTTTTTCTGTTTTCATTTTAGATTTCCAACATCTGCAATTTTATGGATTTTTATTTTCTAATCTAAATGCAGAGAAGGAGAAACAGTTCAATTTATTTCTACAATTCAAGCCAATGATGTCTCATTGGAACCAGCGCTAACAAACTGAAACAAGAACTGTTTGGCCCCACAGATGCTGCCTGGACTGCAAAGTGTTTCCAGTATTTTCTGTTCTCTGTCCCTTACTGATTCATACAAATCCTACTCCAGTCAACATAGAATCTGAGTGTAAACTAGTATAGCTGATTTCCAATTCAAAGGTTCAGATTTAAGTGACCAGATTCAACCAATAGCACAACCACTAAAAATTGCAATAATTCAAAGGAACCATTAACTCTGTTTAAGAATCGCGATCATTTAAATCTTCTTGCGTATGGCATGCCTAAAGTTGTAGATCAAGGGTAGACATCCAGGACAGGACAGCATCAGGTAATGGATGGATGGCTTTAATGCCACCAGGGAAAAGCCTCAGTGAGCAGTCATTCACGATGTGTGGGATGGTCTGGTCTGGATGCCCGCAGTCACAAGCAGGGCTGTCTGTCAACCTTCACGTGGTCCACCCTGTTTCGACCAATGCAATCAATCCGACGTGCACAAACAAATAATTTAAATGAACCCATATCCTATCCATTGCATGATGCTTATATTGGGAAAGCTATTTTCATTAACCATAACGATCAATAATTACTCTAAATATCAAGTAATATAATGCTGTCGTCAAAGGTTTATAGTTATTGTTTTTACTTTATTATTTGCTTTCAGATGTGACCCAGGATTTTCAGGGCCTGGATGTGATATGGCTTCCCAAACCTACCCTACCATCATTTCTGAGAGTTTCAGCAGCTCCCGGCTCTCCTCCTACCACAATTTCCATTCAATCCGTGGTGCAGAACTTGGCTTTGGTTGTGGTGTCCTCTCCAGTGGCAAAGCTCTGGTGTTCAACAAAGAGGGAAGGCGTGAGCTCATTACTTCTTTTCTTGACAGTACTTTAGCCAGGTAAATGTACAGTATTTAACTGAAATATGACTTTAAAGGGGCTGCCAGACAGTGTACATTTACATGTATAGGACAGAAGAAGGGTCTCGACCCGAAAAGTCACCCATTCCTTCTCTCCAGAGATGCTGCCTGACCCGCTGAGTTACTCCAGCATTTTGGTTCTACCAAGGAACTGCAGATGCTGGTTTCTACTGAAGATTAACGCAAAGTGCTGGAATAACTCAGCGGTTCAGGAGGCATCCCTGGAGAAAAAGATGGGTAATGTTTCGGGTCGGAAGAAGGTTTCTGATTTTCTCTTTCTCCAGAGATGCTGACTGACCTGCTAAGTTACTCCCGCTCTTTGTGTCTATCTGGTGTACATTTACATGCTGTCTCCAGGTAACAAATGGATTTTGTATTTGTGGACATCCATAAGTCGATTTTGTCCATAATTCGGGAATCACACAAAAATCACTTGATATGGCGATCATAGGTCGGCAGTATTGTAATGAATGGCATCAAAAGAACATAGGACTGAAAAGGAAGAACAATTAGTGAACAGAGAGAGGAAACTATGGTGCCCTCTATAATGTTTGGGTAAAGACACATCATTTATTTATTTGCCTCGGTTCTCCACAATTTGAGATTTGTAATAGAAAAAAAAAAAAAAATGTTTTAAAGTGCACATTGTCAGATTTTAATAAAGGCCATTTTTATACATTTTGGTTTCACCATGTAGAAATAACAGCAGTGTTTATACATAGTCCAGGTTCAGGAATAGCTACTTCCCCACAGCCATCAGGCTATTAAACTTGGCTCGGACAAAACTCTGAACATTAATACCTCTTCATCTGTTATTTGCACTTTATCGATTTATTCATTCATGTGTGTATTTACGTATATAATGGAATATGTTCACACTGATCTGTTTTGTAGTCAATGCCTACTATGTTCTGTTGTGCTAAGCAAAGAAAGAATTTCATTGTCCTGTCAGGGACACATGACAATGAACTCTTTTGACTTTGACTTTTTTTGATTTTGACTTGGTCCCCTCATGTCAGTGCACCATAATGTTTGGGACACAGCAATGTCATGTAAATGAAAGTAGTCATGTTTAGTATTTTGTTGCATATCCTTTGCATGCAATGACTGCTTGAAGTCTGCGATTCATGAACATCACCAGTTGCTGGGTGTCTTCTCTTGTGATGCTCTGCCAGGCCTGTATTGCAGCCATCCTTAGCTTATGATTGTTAGCCCCCTTCAGTTTTCTCTTCAGCATATAAAAGGCATGCTTAATTGGGTTCAGATCGGGTGATTGACTTGGCCACGCAAGAATTGACAATTTTTTAGCTTTGAAAAGCTCGTTTGTTGCTTTAGTAGTATGTTTGGGATTATTGTCTTGCTGTAGAATAAATTGACAGCCAATGAGTTTTGAGGCATTTGTTTGAACGAGAAGATAGGAAGTGTCTATGCATTCAGAATTCATTATGCTACTACCATCAGCAGTTGCATCATCAATGAAGAGAAGTGAGCCAGTACCTTCAGCAGCCATACATGCCCAGGCCATAACATCCCCACCACCGTGTTTCACAGGTGAGGTGGTATGCTTTGGATCTTGTGCAGTTCCTTCTCTCCTCCATACTTTGCTCTTGCCATCACTCTGATATAAGTTAATCTTCACCTCATCTGTCCACACGGCCCTTTTACCAGAACTGTTTTTTGTTTTTTAGTACTTCTTGGCAACTTGGTCCTCATGTTGATAAACAGCAATAAAAATTTCCAAAGGTGATGGAGGAAAGACTAAGTGCTGAGAGCTCTCTTATATCTGCGTTAAGGAAGCAATTATTACACACCTGAGCTATTACAAACACCTGTGAAGCCATGTGTCCCAAACATTATGGTGCCCTGAAATGGGGGGACTGTGCATAAACACAGCTGTAATTTCCACATGGGGAAGCCAAAATATATAGAAATGGCCTTTTATAAAATCTGACAATGTGCACTTTAACCACATGTGATTTTTTTCTATTACAAATCTCAAATTGTGGAGTACAGAGACAAATAAATAAATGATGGGTCTTTGTCCCAAACATTATGGAGGGCACAGTAGTTCTGTAATTGTGGGAATGAAAGTATTTATGTATGTCAGACTTTAAATTTAACATTGGAGCTTATGTCGATGTACGGGTGATAATAAGTTGGATGTTTGTAACCTTGAACTGCACATACACGGTGAGAATTATTTCACGTATCATTATACACAAAATCTTCTATAAAGAGATTGTTGATCCCAAATTCATCTGACTTTGAATTGCTGCCGGATGCAATGCTCAATTGTTGTTAAACAGCTGGCAGACAGCGTGACAGAGTGGTGAATTTTGCACAGTCTCTAAAACCTGCTTTATGGGCTTGCTAGTAGACTGAGGCTCAAGCTGCTTTAGTCTAATCCTGAGTAACGAGTATTGTTCAATTTGTTTGAAAGCCGTATTTGCCGTCCTCATGTAAACTTTCCGTCAATATCGTGTTCTTTACCTTAAGAAAGAAAAAGACTGATGAAGATCCCAGATGTCCTTCATTGAGAAGCATGCAGGGCTGGTCTAATACTGGTGAAGAGATTCCTGTTCAGCATGCTACGGAGCCTTGGGGCCCATTTATAAATATCAATACTCCCATTAAGCTCTTAAATTGCTAAAACCATTAGATTCCGATGTTCTGATTTAGAATTTATCCACCAATAGGAATTCAGCAATTTCCAAATCTCCAGGCCCACAAAACTCAAACAGTTAAACGTATCAGTGCAAATAAATCTGAATTGGCTGGCCTGGCTTGAGGCTATATATTGAACAGTGATTCAATGTCTAAAAGTGTAGGATGTAATTTACAGTGTATAACAAATAGAAATGGCATTGTCCTTCAAAATAACATAGTGGCAAGCAAATATTTCAAATCTAGGATAGAAACATAGAAACAAGGTGCAGGAGGAGGCTATTTGGCCTTTCGAGCCAGCACCGCCATTCATTGTGATCATGGCTGATCATCCACAATCAACAACCTGCGCCTTCCTTCTCCCCAGATCCCTTCATTCCGCTAGCCCCTAGAGCTCTATCTAACTCTCTTTTAAATTCATCCAGTGAATTGGCCTTTACTGCCTTCTATGGCAGGAAATTCCACAAATTCACAACTACCTGGCTGAAAAAGTTGTTTTCTCATCTCAGTTTTAAATGGCCTCCCCTCTATTCTTAGACTGTGCCCCCTGGTTCTGGTGCTGTTACAGCAAAGGAGAATGTAAGGAAAATTCTACAGAACAGAAAATTCATGCTAGAGATTAATTTGACCTAATACATTTGTGGTCTCTGATTATATGCCATAATTTCTCTCTGCTACAAGAGATGAGATGTGGCGAGTAAATCTATTGCATAGCTGGGCATCTTGTAAGAACCACTGCATGGATTTGTTCCAAGAACTTTCAGCCAAAAGGAGCTGAAGAGTATTCTGCAGTTGAATTCATGCAAGTCTCAAATAATACATGCATGGCACAAGCACATGCAATACATGCACAAGCATGGAAAACCTGCAATTAGATTTACTATATAGTGTATGATGAAATTACTCCAGAATGTGCCACTGCTGTTGATAGCAGGAAGAACCCAAGAAGCAGACAATTGTAATGCCTTGGATATCAATCACAATCGATCAGTTTGTTGAGAGAAGACAGGCAGAATTTATGTGAGATAGATTCTTCACCACCTAAATCTCCACGAACTGCCTCCTTGTCATTCCTTTGAAAATACTGGTGGTGTGTAGCAGCATCCTTTAGACTCTTGAGTAATTTCAGAATAAAATGTATTTTGCTGATTACCAAAACATCAGTTATGAGGCTACAAAGAACAGAGAGACAAATACCACAGGGATCAGTATTATCAACATGAAAGCTTGAATTCTTTAAAGAAATAATCAACATTATGATCTAGAAACTAACAGCTTTCCATATGATAAAAATACAAGTGGATTTGACAAAAACATTTGAACAAACAAGGAGATGCCCAACCTAATTTCCCAGCTGATGCAATCTATCTCCAGGACCAAAATCCTCCAATCCAGACAACATCATGGTGAATCTCCTCTATGCCTTCTCCTTATAAGATTGAAGAGATTCGTACATCGTCGAATACTCTATTGAACCTCAACAGGTGTGTGATAGAGAACATACTGACTGATTTAGGTTTATTATTGACATGTATACTGTGGTGCAGTGAAAAGCTTTGTTTTGCATGCTATCCAAACAGATCGGATATATCATACATAAGTACAATTAAGTCAAACTCCAGTACAAATGATAGAGAAATTGATGCTGAGGTGGGGTTGTGGTTAATGTTGTGCAGTGTTCAAGAGGCTGATGGTTACTAGGAAGAAGTGTTCTTGAACCTGGAGGTGATAGTTTTCAGGCTCCTATGCCACCTTCTCGATGGTAGTAGCATGAAGAGAGCGGGCCAAGATGTTGTGGGTGTTTGATGACATTGGCTGTCTTTTTGAGACAGTGGCTTCTGTATAAACCTTCAATAGAGGGGTGGTCATTACCCATGATGGTCTGGGCAATGTCTACCACTTTCTGCAGCCTCCTTCATTCCTGTGCGTTTGAATTATCGAACCAGGCCGTGATGCAACCAGTCAGTATCCTCCCTACTGTACACCAGTAGAGGTTCAATAGAGTATTATCTTATAAGGAGAGCGTGGAGAGGAGATTCACGAGGATGTTGCCTGAATTGATGGATTGGGTGGGCTGTGCTTGTTTTCCCTGGAGCCAAGGAGGCTGCGGATGTCCCTGATACAAGTGCATAAAATTCTATGAGGCATTGTTAGGGTGGATAATCAGAATCTTTTTTTTACAAACTTAGTACATTCTCCTTGTACGTTCTCATCCAAATTGTTGATATAGATGACAAATAGGAGTGGACCTAGCACCGATCCCCGAGGCACATCATTAGCCTTCAGTCCAATAAGCCAACCTTCCAACACCACATTCCCTTTCATCATTACATTATTTATGATGGTGTCCATTTGCCATATTATCACCATTGAAGTTTAAAAGCATGTGAAACGAATTAGATTCCCAGTGAAATATGTTCAATGGGCAATTACAATACTAAATACTAAAGTAATACTAAATTCTTAATTGTGCCTTCCTTCCTGCCCAAGGTACCACATTTCAATGTAGTCTTTGAACGATGGGCTTATTTAAGGTGTTAATTATCCTGCCTCACAATCTTATTATTTTCCAGATTCCTCCAGTTCACTCTTCGCCTGGGTAGTAAATATGTTCTGAGCACATGCAAGCCTCCAGACCAGCCAGGAGAAGGAGTTCTTCTGCACTTTTCAGCTGACAATGGAATTACATGGAATCTGCTGCAACATTATTCCCACCTGAATTACCACGAGCCACGGTAAGGCGAGTCAATCTCCTGGATCTCCCCACTCAACAGGGACTTTTACCAGGCATTTAAGATGGTGAGTCTGTGGAATTCTCTGCCACAGAAGGTAGTTGAGGCCAGTTCATTGGCTATATTTAAGAGGGAGTTAGGTGTGGCCCTTGTGGCTAAAGGGATCAGGGGGTATGGAGAGAAGGCAGGTACAGGATACTGAGTTGGATGATCAGCCATGATCATATTGAATGGCGGTGCAGGCTCGAAGGGCCGAATGGCCTACTCCTGCACCTATTTTCTATGATTCTATGATTCTAAGATGGTCATCATCTCACCATCACCTTCTCAAAGTGAATTATGGATGAGCTTTTCTGTGAATTAATGTAAAAGAATAGATGATATTTTTTCATAACTTTGAAATTATTGCATTGCGATGATGTCATGGGAATTGATAACTGAGAGTTGAATTTTAGTGAGTATACTTTCATAGTATAGTTCAACAAGTAATAACTTTTGTAGGTGGTACATTTTCGATAGAAACATAGAAAATAGGTGCAGGAGGAGGCCATTTGGCCCTTTGAGCCTGCACCGCCATTCAATATAATCATGGCTGTTCAGCCACAATCAGTAACCCGTCCCTGCCTTCTCCCCATATCCCTTGATTCCACTAGCCCCTAGAGCTCTATCTAACTCTCTTTTAAATTAATCCTGTTAATTGGCCTCCACTGCCTTCTGTGGCAGAGAATTCCACAAATTCACAACTCTTTGGGTAAAAAAGGTTTTTCTCATCTCACTTTTAAATGGCCTCCCCTTTATTCTTATTTTGTGGCCCCTGGTTCTGGACTCGCCCAACATTTGAAATATTTTTCTTGCATCTAGCTTGTCCAGTCCTTTTATAATTGTATATGTTTCTATAAGATAGCCTCTCATCCTTCTAAATCATAGTGAATACAAGCCCATTTTCCAATCTTTCCTCATATGACAGTCCCGTCATATCGGGGATTAACCTTGTTCCCTTATTATATCTGGTTCATTACACAACACTAAATCCAGAATTGCCTTTTCTCTGGTAGGCTCAAGTACAAGCTGCTCTGAGAATCCATCTTGGAGGCACTCTACAAACTACCTTTCCTGGGATCCAGAACCAACCAGATTGTCCCAGTCTACTTGCATATTAAAATCTCCCATACCCACGGTGGCATTACCTTTGTTACATGCCAATTTTAACCTGCTGCAACTTGCACCCTAGATCCAGGCTACTGTTTGGGGGCCTGTAGATAACTCCCATTAGTGTCTTCTTACCTTTATATTTCATCAATTCTATCCACAGCAACTCTACATCATCAGTACCTATGTCACCCCTCGCAAGGGACTGAATTTCATCCCTCACCCACCTCCTCTGCCCACCTGCCTGTCCTTTCTATAGGACGTATAACCCTGAATATTCAGTTCCCAGTCCCGATCCTCCTGTAGCCATGTATCTGTAATCCCCACAATGTCATATCTACCAATCTCTAACTGAGCCTCAAGCTCATCCACTTTACTTCTTATACATATATACAATTCGTTAATCCATTATTCACCCCATCTTTCATATCGATTCCTATTTCACTGGCCATACTCTCCAATCCTTTCGTGAGTTTTCTGCCCCGTTAATTCTGGTGTCTTTCTTAACTTTTCCCATACTCTCTTTCCCTTTAACTCCATCCTTGTATTTCCAATTTGTCTCCTCCTCCCCACTATTTAGTTTAAACCCACCTGTGTAGCAGTGGCAAACCTGCCTGCCAGAATGCTGGTCCCCCACCTGTAAAGGTGCAACTCTTTTGTACAATTAACCTGTACCCCAAAACAGATCCCAGTGGTGTAAGAATCTAAATCCCTGCCCCCTGCACCAGCTCCTCAGCCACACATTCAGATCCCCTATCTCCCTGTTCCTGCCCTCTCCAGCACAAGGAACTGGAAGCAAACCGGAGATAACCCCTCTGAAGGTCCTGCTTTTCAGCTTTCTTCTGAGCTCTCTAAACTCACGCTGCAGAATCTCTTTCCTCTTCTTCCCGACGTCATTTGTGCCGACATGCACTACTACGTCCGGCTGCTCACCTTTATCCTTGAGGATGCCCTGCAATCGGTCCGTGAAGTCCTGGATCCTGGCACCAGGGAGGCAACACACCATCCTTGAATCCCACCTGTTGCCGCAGAAACACCTGTCTTGACCTCTCACGATGGAGTCCCTGACTACCACGTCTCTGTCTGACGTCTGTCTCTTCGGCTTTGCTTCAGCGCCATGTTTTGACCATGTAGTCCTGTCCCCCGCTCAGAATGGCAGTGTCTTCTGTCCCGACAGCTTCCAAGAGGGTGAACCTGTTTTGATGAGCTACATCCCCTGGGGTCTCCTGTACTCCAAACTTTGTTTCCTTCATCATCGTCATCAACCTTCTCTCTTCCAGTATCTTCTGTGTAACAATCCCGCTCTTGGTCCTGTCCAGGAAACACTTGTTTTCCTGGATGATCCTTAGGTCACCCAGTTGCCTCTCCAATACCCCAACACGGTCCTTCAGGAGCTGAACCTGGACACACTTTCCCCAGTTGTAGCAGCCAGAGGCACCAGCAGTGTCCCTGACCTCCCGCATCCTGCAAGCATCACTCTGAATCAGCTTACCTGTCATTTCTTCACTGCATCTCACCGTCTCCAAGTTTTGGCCTGGTCTCCTCCCTCAGCCTCCTCGCCGAAGACTCTCGAGCCAAAGACTCGCACTTTTCTCACAAGGCACTTCCCTTGACAAGGCCGCTCACTGACAGGCCACTCCCCTTCTCAGCCAATCCCCGCACTCACTCCTTCACCTGCCGCTTCTCCGCTGACCGTGAAGGTATGTATCTATATCCCTTTTAAATCATTTTGATTATCCCGGCAGATGTATTTGCTGTCATTAATGGCATCTCTCCGGGTGCAAATGACTCTTCACTCAACAGAATGGTGCCATTGAAATAGTGGAAATAACAAAGTCCTTTAACAATTTTAGGAAGTTCAATTTCATTTTTCTTACCACTTCTTTTATAATGGCGACTTTCCCTCTAGTCTTACAGTCTAGGTGAAGGGTGTCAACCCAAAACATTGACTGTTCATTTCCCTCCACAGATGTGCCAGACCTCCTTGAGTTCCTCCAGCAGCTCTCATTTTTTTGTTACAGATTTTAGCACCTGCAGTCTCTTGTGCCTTCATTTTGTTTTTCTGTTGGCAAAGACATCTGGTTATCCATATTTAATATTAATGAAGTGGATATGTCTGAATCTCATGCAATGTTGGTGTTATTTAGACTGCTGAGATTTATCAGGAGGTGCCTGATGGATAGTATCACACTGAGGTAAAATATGGCACAAGAGGGAGAGATTATGCAGGTATTTGGCAGTCTTCAGAAGACAGAGTAAATTGCAGGAGGAAACCTCACAATAATGTGTTTGTGCAGCATAAGGTAAGTTAAGCAGTGTGGCAATGTGATTTTCAAACATCCAGTTGAGGGATAACTCTTCAATTTGTCTGTCCTAAAATATGTGCCATTAAATGAAACCGGATTAATAGTTCTTTCCTGTCCAAACTCGCGGCATGGCAGGTTTCATATGGTTCGTAGATGAGGTGACACACTGACATGAAATATGTGAGCTTGAGGAGTTGGTAATTACGAAATTCCTTGGCAAGAGATAACCTTATAGCCATCTATTATTTTTAAACTATCAATAACTATTGGATGTTGATCAGCTCTGCGGCACTCAAACAGGTGTTATTAATTAACACGTTGCCATGGATACAATGGAGCAA
This sequence comes from Okamejei kenojei, assembly GCA_035221665.1. Classification (NCBI taxonomy): domain Eukaryota; kingdom Metazoa; phylum Chordata; class Chondrichthyes; order Rajiformes; family Rajidae; genus Okamejei; species Okamejei kenojei. The sequence goes on along the minus strand of CM069151.1, from coordinate 32,454,060 downwards.
TCTTGTGTGTGGAGCCCTTAGCAATGTTACAGGATTTTATTTTGCTGTTTTTTTTTTTCAGGGATTCAGGTGTGTGGAATGATTTTAGCTTAATTAAACAGAATTACAGATGACTGTTGTGCTCGCTCAAGACCTCTAAAATATCCCAAAAGTCCCGCTCACTCACCCTCCAGCTTCCTTTGGTCCTTTGAGGATTGTTTTCCTTTCTAATTATGCGTGTGTGTCATTGACGAGTTGGAACAACCTCGAGTTGACAAACAGGACAGGATCTTTGCAGGCTGGAGCTGCCTGCTGGGCCAGTTCCCTGCCTTTGCCAAGTATCTCCACTGTTTGAGGTCTGTCCACAGTGCCCATTGTGACTAGAGCGGCAGCTGTGCCAGGTTTCATAACTGTTCCCCAGCTGTGTCAAGCCCCCTGGTTTTGCCAATTGCACTATTTTTGTGGTGCGTGCCACCTGTCTTAGAGACACCACTGCCAGCTGAATAAAGCATACTCTGAGTATGACGACAGAATCATGCTCCTCCCTGCATTTGTAATTAACCCAGAATAACTCCCTGGCCCCTTAAATATGTGATTGGATTTCATATTGCTTCCATATTCCTTTCATTTTATTACTGCAGTTTTAATCAATTAAAAAAATCAAAGGAAATCCTATCCTAGTGTTTCTTTGCTTTCATGACAATTTTTTTCAAATGTTGTTTTAAAGGATATTTACTATCAAGTGACTTCAGTCTTTTTTCTACTTAAGGTAAATTGTGTGCAAATCAGCCTACCTGGCCAGCACTCTGAGACCACTGTGTAGCTGTTTGGCTTGTGGTGTAGGTCAATTATTTTCTTGTCAGGACATAATTTCTGCTAAGAAGACCATTTTGTTTGACTATGCAGCACGGTGGCGCAATAGTAGAGTTGCTGCCTTACAGCACTTACAGCGCCAGAGACCCGGGTTCAATCCTGACCACGGGTGCTGTCTGTATGGAGTTTATACGTTCTCCCTGTGACCGCATGGGTTTTCTCTGAGATCTTTGTTTTCCTCCCACACTCCAAAGATGTACAGGTTTGTAGGTTAATTGGCTTGGTATAAATGTAAATTGTCCAGAATGCGTGTGGGATAGTGTTAAGGGCCTGTCCCACTTCGGCGTCATTTGTGCAACATCATTTACACGTCACAACGCACCACGCGCGCGTCGTGACATGCACATGGTGCACGCATGGTGCGCATTACGTGCGAATGGTGCGTGGTGACGTAGGCAGTGACGCGCAGTCGCGCCCCAGGATTTTGGGATGTACAAAATCTTTGCGCGCCATCTGCGTGACGCACAAATGACGCCCAAGTGGGACAGGCCCTTTAATGTGCGGGGATCGCTGGTCGGTGCAGGTTCGATGGGCCTGTTTCCGTGCTGTAACTTTAAACTAAACTAAACTACAAAGAATTAGCGATCGGAGAGAAGATAAATGTATAGAATATGTTGGAATATAGCTTCTCTTTCCTCAGATTATGTACAGTTGGTCTTGACATTGGCTCTATTCATGTGTTAATCACGTGAATAATTATTTCCCATCCCTGCATATCCAATATTTAAAAAATGTATGTAACTGCACACTGCTTGGTATTCCAGGTTTATAAGGTCTCCGTAGTCTTCAAACATTGGCCATCTAACTATCCAGCACTATTAACTCTGTTTCACTTAATACAGGTGCTGCTTGACCTTCTGACTATTTCCAGCACCTTTTTATTTTTATTTTCGATTTCCTGCATCAACAGTTTTATCCATTTTCAATAAATATTTATTCAGTCTTTTTTCAAAAAACTAATCAGTCAGCTGTGACTTCGCAGTAGCATACCCAGCTTTGTGTCAGGTCTATAGGTTCAAGTCCTGGTTCTAGAGGCTGAACACATAATCGAGGCTGACACTTCAGGGTAAGTGTTGAACAGCAGGAGGAGTTTGGATGGTAATGGATAAACCCAAGGCATTATTGCCCACTGAAGTGGATGTTAAAGGGTCTTTCTTTGATTCAAATGAAAAAACAGGCTGGTTCATCTCGTGTCCTGGCCATCATTTTGGCCTCAACCACCATCCCAAAAAAAGGATATATCTGATCATTATATTATTGCTATTTATGGGACTCCAAAGTGAAAACCTGACATAATCATTTCATTTATTACCTCCAGTGGCTACTCTGGGGCATCCTGAGGATGTGAAAGGCACTATACTAAAATGAATGTTTTTCTCCAGTTTATCCAGCAGGGAAGTATAATCCCTCAATCTTTAACATTACTTAACTACTGTTCACTTTCAACATTCTGCATAGATCTGATCCATCTTCAAACCCCTCCGCGCCATTTCAAAGTCAAATCTGCATCTCTTTTCGTGCATTAGTGCTATTGTCTAATTGAAAATCCTGATCAGTGAGTAATGGCAACAATGTTTTAATTGTCTACCACTATTTTCAGTTTTTTAAATATCTTGGGTACATTAACAGACTACTTAAGAAACCACACTGATTTATTCTGTATGCTTACATGGTTATTGAATGGCATTACATTATTAAGTAAACCAGTCTCAATAATAAAAGACTCCCACCATCTGATTTTTATCTTCTCCAAGCACTCAGAAATATTAAATAGCTCAAGAGAACAGTAGTATTGAAATAGGAGTTTGTTAATAAGAAATGCAATTGGTTGCACTTGAATTTCCAATTAACTCCATGTGGTCAAAGGTTAATATTGTAGAAAATAATGTATCACAGATCTTAAGCATGAGAATTGTCCTTTTACACCTTCTAACTTTAATAAGTCAAGTTGCCAAATATAACCTGCAAAAAATTAGAATAACCTTTTTTTTTGGCTTTGAATGGATTTTCTATTTTGGCACTAATAGCACTGAATTTTGCACTTGGGGCTGGAGAACATGATACAGAGGGCTGTGCACCTGCCACATTGCTGATTTTCTATCTTTTCCCAGGAAACTTGCCACTCTGCATGATGAGCATCCACAATCTTCCATGAATTACCCCTTTTCAATAATTGCTGAGTTCAGATTGGGGAGGAAAAGACCAGTTTGAAGCATTTTTAGTCATATTTCGTCAGTCGTGTGGAGTGATCAATCTTGTACTCTCCCCCTGATGTCCCAAAGGCAGAGAAGCCGGTCTTCAGCTAATCCTATCCACGGCAAGAATTATTTTACTTTGTTCTGAAATATCTGAGCACACGGCAAACAGCAAAGGCTTTGAGCCACAGACTTGTCCCCCTGATCTATGGAATGTCCAACATCACTGACAATCTGACTGATCATCCATCCATAATTGTCCCAAAACTGAGGAGATGGGTACAAGTCAACCACATTGGCGGATCTGTGGTTAGGTAAATACAATACTCAATAAGGGTAACTGATTTCATTTCTTGAAAGACATTGTGAACCATATGGGTTTTTCCAACAGTAGTTTAAGATCATCGTTAATATTTTTAAATTCCAGATCTATTAATTTACATTTACGCTTCTTCTAGATTCAAGCTTGTATCTCTGAATCAATGGTCTTGACTCTGAATGCTTTTAACCATAATGTTACAATATCCCAAAGTTAAACAAAATACTGGAGTAAAGCCCCTGTCCCACTTTCCCGAGTTACCACGAATTCTCCCGAGTTTTCCCCTTGAATTTACGGTAATAGCCAGCCGTAGGTACTCGGGGTTATATTTTTTACTCGTGGACATTTTTCAACATGCTGAAAATACGTCCCGACTTACCTGATGCCCCGAGTACCTATGGCTGACATTACGAGCCGCGACGGACTCCTACGGCCTCCTACAGACTCGCTACGGACATTCTCCGAGTTTGAATCAAGGGAAAAACTCAGGAGAATTCGTGAGTAACTCAGGAAAGTGGGTCAGAGGCTTTACTCAGCAGGACAGGCAGCATCTCTGGGGAGAAGGAATGGGTGACGTTTTCGGGTTGAGACCCTTCAGAAGAAGAAGGGTGACTTCTTCTCGACCCGAAACGTCACCATTCTTTCTCTCCAGAGATTCATAGGTTCAAAAGTTATTTATTGGTCACATACACCAATAGCTGTAGTGAAATGCATCTTGCCAATGCAGCACATTAAAAAAACGTGCCTGCCCCGCTGAGTTACTCCAGCATTTTATGTCTATCTTCGGTTTAAACCAGCATCTACAGTTCCTTCCTACATACTACAGTATCCCAAGTTGTGATGTGCCTCCAGCCAGCCTGTTTCAGATAAGCTATAACGCTAGCATGTGCTTGACAATGTGGAGATTCTAGTGGGACTTTGAAGTACATATCTATAAATCCTAGACAGTGATGAAAGTGACAGGAACATGATGGACCAAACGAATTTCCCGTGCTGAAAATTTCAGGTTCTTTGTGGTTTTTTTCCTCTCCCACCGCCAGTTGGGAAACCCCCCCTCAGTTGCCTGTGTGTTCTTTGCTCTCTCTCCATTATACCTAATCATCTATCTAATTCATTTCTAGCCCTTTCCCTACTTTTATTTGCTAAGCCAGATCTGAATCCTTAAGATGCTTCTTACTATCAGTTGGCTTTGTTGTTATGTCGCGTTAATAAAATTACAAGAAGCACTTTTTTTAAATGCTCATATGCTGCTGTCATTTTGAATAGAGGGACATTTATTATAATCATTCTTGTTCTTAAAACATGTTTTAAGAACAAGAAACTAAATCAATGCTATATCAATGCTGAAGAAGGGTCTCAAACCGAAACGTCGCCTATCTCCTTCGCTCCTTAGATGCTGCTGCACCCGCTGAGTTTCTCCAGCCTTTTGTGTACCCTCAATGCTATATATTGTTTCTATTATGTTTTAGTTGCTAATTTTGCATGTTCTAAATTAATTGCATATTACTGAAAATTATATGCAATGTTTAATTATACGAAGCATTGATATAAATGCTAACGGTTTTGTGTAAAGCAATTACACCTTTTAATCAATTGAAAGTTGACAACCTTCATGTTATTCTGCATTTTGCCTGATGAAAACTCTGAGAGGCAGATAATTTGTACAGTGCAGTGACAGTGACCAGCAGGTCTGCCAAGAATCCCGCATGCTTCCCAACCTGACAGGTGCAGAACTGGGTGGGAACACGATCATTGATTTACGTAGCTAATCACGGTGATAGAATTATTTTCTTTCAGTGATAATATGTCCTCCCTGATGCTCCATATGTTAAAAATATAACGGTGTTTTTCATTTGAGGTATATTTTCTTTTACATGAGTAGATACGAGCACATTGCCTAAACGCCAGGTACAGATAGAGTGTAGTATTAACAATTGGAGAAAAGAAGCAAATGTAAATAAATGTATCTATAAACATTTATTTAGGAGTAAACTGGTGGCCTCAATCCATGCAATGAACTCAATATTTACTTTTTGTGATTTTAGAAAACCTCTGATAAGAACACAAGTGTCTTCAAGATTTATTTTCTCTGCAATCAGCTTTGTTTTTTATTTAATTATTTAATTAAGACAAATTATTGTTGGTGATTGAAACAAATGAATGATTTGGTTCATTCACTTGATTTCCACTCTTCACAATTTAATGCAAGCGTTGATTTTTCTAGATTAATGAAGATGTACAAAACTGGATGGAGAATTACAAGATCAATGGCCTCAGTTTTCTTCCATTAATGTTTCTAACAACAGTTTGTGGATCTAAATCGTGAATCTGCATGCAAACCTAATTTTTGGTCGAAGATTTGTGCTCTGTTACACTTAATTTCAATCAACAATAACCAAATGCAGGTTCCTCAATCACATTTTTTTTAACTGAAAATGAGATGGTTTCTGTTTTATCAGCAATCACATGTCCTTAACTGTAATGAACATCAATCTATTGCCCTAACGTGATGGAAATGTGTGGTGAAATTTACCTCAGTAAGTGGGAGCTCTGCACCAGTGACCCATAACTTCCATGTGAAGACTTCCTTACCTGTTCCATCACTTCAGAACTTTACACAAGATTCACCATCCAAATCTCATGAACAGAATTTCACAAAGTAAAGTTCATTATCACGATGGATATGTCTATCTTTGCCATTGAGCAGAAAGAATATGTCAGAATGTCTTTCTAACAAAAAGGAGTTCTGTTGCAATGGTTTTTTCTATAATATCGTGAAATTATTACTTGTAAAAATCATTCTATTTCTTAATTATATACATTGATAGGTTTTATATTTTTATCCCTCTCTGTAAATATTGCAGGTGTTAAGACATGATAAACAGGTTGTAATGTGTTGAATTTTCATTCCCTGCTGTCTTCTCCATCTTAGAATCATCTCCGTGGACCTCCCGCAGAATGCCCAGCGGTTAGGCATCCAGTTCCGATGGTGGCAACCCTATCACTCTGGGCCTAATGAGGATGTGTGGGCAATTGATGAAATTAGTATGACCTCAATCCTGTACAACAGCATTAGTCTCAACTTCACCAATCTAGTGGATGTGACTCAGTCCCTAGGCTTCTACCTAGGAAATGTCCAACCTTACTGTAACCATGACTGGACCCTCAGGTAAGATGATATCAGTTTCATTTCCCACGCTGTGTTAAAGCTGTGTGAGGAAAGCAAGAATCATTTTACTATAATAGGATGTTAATGTTTTTCATTTAACGTCAAACTTTCTTGTGTGCATCTGCCTGAACTAACAGACAATGGAGAGTAGCCAAATGTCATGGATTGCATCAGGTACTAACTTGCCTTGGATGAATTATCACCACATTTCAAGTAAATCAAAATCCCTTCAATGCATTGAAATATTTGCAAAGTTCTCACTTTGTTGTATGTTGAGTTTGCTCACAAATTACAGCAGGAAACACTCTTTTTAGATAATACTGCTTGGAATTCTGCAACACTTCAAATCTTTACTAGCTTTAGATAGGTCACCAAAAAGATAGGTAGGTAAGAGTGCCAGGTTGTTGATAATCTGTCCAGAATCTCTATTTTGTCCCGTTGTTAAATTTGTTTTTCTAATTATTCCTTGTGATAGAAATACAAATAGATTGTTGCATGGGAGCTGGTTCAGAGAGCATCTGGGGTACAGTGTCCATGATAGAATTTTGCACTGGGTTAGTGAGTGAGGTGGGTTTGACAGGACTAAAGAATCAATGGGAGGCTTTTTCAGAAGACGGTTGATGTTAGGAGTCCTAATGCATTTCGATAGCCTGAGGGGAGACAGCCACTGGCAATGTTATTGAATACTTAATGAAGGAAAGTTTGCAGAAAGCTAGTTTGAGAGGAAATCAAATTATTGAATAAGTTCTGAAAGAAATTTGTTTTAATAAGGGCTAGAAAAGAGATGGTGCGTCAACCATACCATCCTTTATTGATTAGGTGAAACTAAACCCAATAGAATCTAATGTTTTTTTTCATTAAGTAGTTTTATTGTACACTAATGACTTTATCCCAGAGTTCAATTTCCATATCATGCTAACCAACTCAGTTTCAACAAAATTACATGGGGCACAGATGAGTTAAAGTAGGTAATAACTTTAACTTGACGGTTTAGACTGATTTTCGATCTATGCACAGAGATCCAATGTTGACTTTAGTCTTTTATAACGACAGAGAGGTAACAGATTATTTTGCACAGGAAGTACAAGCTTCCTGCTGACAATATGAGAGAATGTTACTGTTACAAAGGAAGGATTTGACGGATATACAGGGATTGCCGAGCATGCGTTCATCAATCTATTTCAGGACCAAATTCACGTTTCTTATTAAATGCCAATTTGATGATTTCTCAACTTTTCCACTCCCAGTGGTTTTCATTGATTTAAAACAAAATTAAGTTAAAATGGATTAATATAATAAATTATAGCACTAAATTGGTGATAGCATTCCTCTTCACCGTTTACATTATTGTCCTTAACTTCAAATAGACCCACCATTAGTGATCCAGATATAGAAATAGACAAAACTGGAAACACTCACCAAGTTCTGAAGCTACTTCTGTAGCAGGACAGACCATTGGGCTTGTGACCAGGGGTATTTGCAAGGATTTAACCATGTTTGGAGCGAGCCTTAAAGATACACATGTTACTGATGTATATTACTTAGATACATGCACTTATCGTGCTTAATGATTAAGTGGAGAGGGGCGAATATCTTTTCAGACCTGTCATTTGTTGAGCATCCACGCTAAAAGGGAGCAATAAAGACAGCTGAAAATCAATGAGTGTTTTTTTCTATTAATGTCATTATCTATCCAGTTGGAGAATGCTTCTTCTAGTCGTGGAAGGAAAATCAGAGGGAAGCTTACTGTATGTCATCAGTTTGACAATGTTGACAATGTCGAGTTAAACTATTCCCTGTGACAGTTAAGGGTAAAGATTGTTTTTTGTGAACTTATTTGTGTACTTTTCAGGAAAGATTGAATGCCTACTGGCATTACTTTTATGCGTTAGAAATTAATCAACACCTGAAAATTGTAGATTTCCAACAATGAGAATGAAAATTCTGTAATCATTAAGCCCCTATTGAAATCATAATATTGCTGAGATTCTGTAATATCAGGCATCTGCTGCAGGGAATATTGACCCACTTTGGTTCATGGTCTCTGGCCCCCCTCTCACCAGTCCTGGCGGTTGCTGTTCTGCCCAGCTAATCCCAGAGTCACCTGTTCTTGCAGAAGGCTCATGACCCAAACGCCAACCCCATCCTTGAATTTAAGCAATGCACAGTGGTGCACCCAGAGACATGTACTTAAAAAAGAGATTTCTCAGATAAAATACTCCACAGTCATGATTCAATGGAATGATTTAATTATTTAAAAAAGTATATGAAGTGTGTTTGTTGTTTAACTTGTGTTTTGAATTTAGCAACTGCCATGAATTACCACAATAAGAAAATGCTTGTCAAATTTTGTCTATCTCATTTCATAACTGCAAATTTTAAAGGTTTATCCCACAGTTTAGATTGGATCGATTTGTTTAAATAATCAATTAAATTTTGATAAACATTGTCAAGAACCAAAAAACGAATCAACCTTCCTGACAATTGCTCAAATCAATTTGTATCTCAAAATAAGCTCAAAGGAGAAGAGAGTTTACAGTAGTAAATCTTGAGAATAGATATCAGTACCCCAGAATCTACACATTGACTATGAATATTACTTTTTTTAAATACATTGAAGTATTTTAGGTATGGCTTATCTTTTAACGTATTCAATGTAAAAACATTATATTTTAGACAAAATCTTTTCCCCACTTTTCATGACTCACCTCTTCTAACTTTTGAAATAATGTAGCACAGCATTCTGTTACAGTCTAGTAAAATAAAAACACGAACTTCATATATTCTGTTTGATTAACGGAGGAGAGAAATAGTTGATTTTTTGTCGCTGGAAGCAATTTTTGCCATACTCATGTTAACTTTTTAACCTATGCCTTTGGAACTAGCTTCAAGGAAAAGATACATCAATAGGTTAATATGGAGGATGATGAAGCTGGCGAATCTGCATTGAATTTGGCTGATGACCTTCATCGCCCTTGCCAGCCATTACCCCATGGGAAATCTCCAGACCAATTCACACTATCTTTAACTGATTAGTAGTTAAATTAATTAATGCCAGCTGATCTCAGCTGGGCTTCCATTTGATTTGCTCTTGGCAAATCCAGAACAACGAGTTAGGTGCAATGTTCTTGTTGGTCGCAGGGGAGTGATTGACAATGTTTTCTTCATTGCATGAAACTTGGGTTGGGTAATTTATCATTCAGCACAGACTATTCCCCAGCTCATTTTCTGCAGCAGGCAAAACGTGTCTAATCATGTGTAATGTTTCCATCAGTCACCTTCTTTTGCCAAATAAGAACCCATAAATTTGGAGGTGGTTAAAATGCTCATAAATTATTTAAATTTTAAACAAATGATTAAATTATGGGCTTATTTTAGACAACAAAATCATAATAAAGTAATTACATTGCAAAGCTTCTAGAAAAGCGGATAACTTACACAAGGTCAAATTTACTGTTAACCCACGCTCTGCCAGTACCAATATCATTTTTGCAGCTTGAACTTTAATATCATAAATAATTCTTTAGAAATAATTTATTCATTTTCAAATCATTTTGCCATTAGCTTATAACTGAATTACAGAATTATTTAACAACATATTTTTAACAACACAGATTGGTTTGAAGGTGGCACACAGGAGGATCATTTTCTGAGGCAAGATTTTAATTCCAGTGAACCTACTCAGAGAAAATGGATCAAACCCTGTAATTTGTTAGTCATAAGAGAAACAAAATCCAGTTCTGAATATTCCCCTAAGCTGCCATGAATAATTACAGTGGGGAAACAGAGCAGGGGATGTATCATTGCATTCACCGTCTGTTGAGGGCTGTTGAAGTCCCTGTGATATCAGTGGCAGGGCCACTGAACTTTCCTTCAGAGGGAAGAAGCAAGAGTCAATATTTGTCCTTTTCCTTAGGCCTCAGAAAATGGATGGTGTTTTGGCCTTGGGTTGGCCTCTGCATTGATTAATAGCTTGGCAGAAGAAAGTCCAGTGGCTCAGATTCTGAAATCAAATTGTAATGAATGGGAAATTCAAAATGTTTTGTTGGGATGTCCTCCAATGCTGGAGTTGAATGGACAATTCTGAGGAATTAGACTAAGAATTGGCTGGTTGGCATCTGTAAATTGCCATTAGTATAAATAGGTGACAGGAGAACTTGGGGGGGTGGGGCAGAATGTGAGGAAAAGTGGAATCAGTGCGGATGGGTTCTTGACAGTTGGAGCAGACTGTTATATGAATTCTTGCATGGAAGTTCAAGTTCACATTTATTTGTCACATGCACCAATTAAAGTACAGTGAAATTGAGTTACCATGCAGCCATACAATCAAAAATAACACAATACACAACAGAATTTAACATAAACTTCCACCACAGTGGAATCAACTTTCTTCACTGTAATGGAAGGCAATGACATTCAGTCAATCTTCCTCCTCTGTTCACCCGTGGTCAGGGCCATGAACCCTCCGTAGTCGCCGCTACGGATGGCCCGATGTACAAGCCCTCTTGTTGGGATGATCAAAACTCCGACGTTGGGATGGATCGGAACACTTTCGCTTGGAGTGAAACGGATCGCTTGGAGTTCTGGGATTGGCCACTTTCTTTCAGTATTGCTGCCTGCAAATATGCATAGATACATTGACCTTGTCATCTCTTTCTTCAATAGGCAAATTAAATAACTTGTATGAAAGATGGTTTTTGTGTAGAATATATTTGCAGAGGAATTTATAGAAGGGTTGGATCACACTCTATTTGATCCACTGCTTGTCGGACACACTCGAGTTACTATTAGAATTAAGAAGTTGTAAAGATATTGCCAATTGGGTCAGTCAGGATTCAGACAAATCCTTAGTTTAGTCATTTTCTTGTCAATGCAATTATTTTCCTTGAATATAAAACCTATTGACATTTTTAGCTCTTAGCTCTAATAATACTGTTCTTCAGTGGTGGATATGACAAACATTAACAGCTTAGCTAATAAAGACAGAGGCAGCAAAGGCAGGATCTCAGAGTCACTTGTAGAAGTTGTATCCAGGTTCCCTTTGAATCGAGTGGCTTGGCTTAGTCCTGTTTTTATCAGACACAGATTACTGTCAACACTGATGATAAACAGGTGTTTGTTGCTTCATCAGGACCAAGGAAAAAGTAAAAGCTTATCTCTGACAGCTGAATGATGTTACCTCAACTGCCAATTCCTTGCTCTTATCTGTACAAGAGGTGGTTTACATTACAAACTTTAAGACTAAAAGATCATGAATATGGCCTTTTACAAGATACAGTGAGTGACACAGAGGTAGTAAATATCCAAAAGAATAAACAGCTGGTCCTCAATTTACAAAATAAATGTATTAAATAACATTTTGTAAATCACAAAAGGTGAAATATAGTACATCGTGGGTACTTTGGTGCAGTGTGTTCCTACAAGTAAACAGTGCACTTTTCCTTTATAGTTAAATAATATTGAATATTCCGAATATCATCCATCTGAGGTATGCTTTTACGAAATTGTATTCCCTTCCTTTTACTGCCAGCAGCGCACTAAACAGGGGAATATTTTCTTATATTCCCTTTCTAGCGAACGCCTATGGACTTTACCTGTTTAAACAGCGGGGAATATAGTCTTATATTCCCCTGGTCTCACATCCGGGAACTTGGCAAGTGACGCTGCGTGACGGCAACGTGACGCTGCGTGACGGCAACGTGACGCTGCGTGCGAAATTTAAAATTTATCTTAAAAAAAAAAAAAAATGGCTGCCGGTTGCGAGAAGAGGTTCGCGATTAAAAGTTCGACCTTCACATTGTCACATAAATGAATTAAGGCATAAATTACATAAATGAAAACATAAATGGTTACATTCGTTTACCCAACCAGCCGTTATTTACAATGTTGGAATGGTTTTAGTACCCTTATTTACAATGTTTGCAATGCATATTGCAAAATGTATAGATACATTATCATATGAAAAGATGTTCAGATTTTCCTCTAAGATGTCTGATAATGGGTAATAATAACAATATTGACTGTCCTCTTTCGGGAGATACGACATATATTGCCCTCACTAGATCCATATACCAACAATACCAACAAAGATCCTTACGAAAGATTCTGAGGATCAGCTGGGAGGACAAACGCACCAACATCAGCGTTCTGGAGGAAGCCAACATGACCAACATCACTACCACAATAATGCAGCACCAACTTCGATGGATTGGCCATGTCATCCGCATGTCCAACACACGTGTCCCTAAACAAATCCTGTACTTTCAATTGAAGGAAGGTCGGCGAGCCCCCGGCGGGCCAAAGAAACACTTCAAGGACAACATCAAGAACAGTCTGAAGAAATTCCACATCACATCAAGCAGAGTCAAAGCGACAGCACCGTAAGGACAGAGAGAAGGGGGCTCGACGATTACCAACCACCGCCAGTCTCCACTGCCCACGTTGCACCAAGGTGTGTGGATCGCGGATCGGCCTCTACAGATATCTGCAGACCCACAAGTAGACAACGTATGGAGAGGAGAGGACAGTCAAAGTTTGTTTCCTAAAAATCAGATAGCAACAAAGACTGTTAAAGGTAAACCCTGGCAATCTTTAATTGATTCGTCAGACGGGAGTGGCGAGATTACAATGAGCACAAATGTTGCTCAGTGCTTCTCGGGCTCCCACTCACAGAACAAAGAAGAGTTAGCACAATTATACATTTTCCTTATCAATAAAACACTCCTACCAAGTCTGAATATGGCATGACTGAAAGATTCTGTAGCCTTTCAGAATATAAGAAAAGTTGGGTCCAAATCAAGCTCGTCCAATAACAAGTTATTACTTATCTCTGGAGGGTCAGCTATTTTTTTTCAATCTTGACTTCTTTATGGCCTTGAATGAAGCGCATGTTATTACTGCTGGCTGCCATCTTAATGTCTTTATTGAAAAGACAACCTGTCCTCCATATTGTGTTCCATATAATTTACAAAGTCATTCAGACTTGGCACCGAGCCATTATTTTGTTCTACTAGTCCATGCTTTTGTGGAAGAACGACTCAATTTTAGATTTGACTATTAGATTTGACAATTAGCTCTTTCATGCCCTCTTTTTTATAACAACATGATAACAGTCACAGTCCTTGGTAGGTACACACAATGGTCGCAAGTATTAGAGCAATGAAGAAGGGTTTCGGCCCAAAACGTTTCCTTCGCTCCATAGATGCTGCTGCACCCGCTGAGTCTTTCCAGCATTTTTGTGTACCTTAGAGCAATGAATCGCAGAATGATAGAGTATAGTACCTCAAAGTCCATCAAACCAAAGGTATGGCTACCAGTTTAATAGTACCCCAAAGTCCATCAAACCAATGGTATTGCAACCAGTTCTCACCCTCTTCATTGACAATCATCCTGATGAAGCATTTTTAGGGTCAATGGATTAGGTGCCATCTGTAGGCGGTGTAATCCTTTCAGTCGATATTCAGGTTGTGCCATAAAGTTCGCACCTGTCCGAGGGTGTTGCCAGTCTCTTCGTAGATTGTTGCACAGGAGAGGTACTCCCCCCCTCTCATCCTGTGGTGGGGTTCATCACCTTGATCTAGATGCTAGCGTATCCATGAGTTTGGACAGCCTCTCCATCCAGTAGGTTTGGGTGGCCTGCTTCCACATCACCATGTAGAAGCTGCTGCTGGATTGGAAGCCAAAGACAAAGCCAGCGTAGACTGTGGTCTGTGTTGACGTAGAAGGTGACATTGAAGTTGAACTCCTCAAATCCGACAGCAAGGCCAGGGTCAGAGTTGGAGGTCTGCAGTAACTCCCTGTGCACTGTCCAGTTAGGAACGATCTGCATCGTCCCCTTTGGAACTTCCTCACGTCAGTCTCACTGATGGCGCTGTTCTCGGGGCACATGTCATAGATATCTGGGATGTTGTTATCAAAGTCGTCTTTGCAGTTGTCTCCTCTGTTGTCACCATCGGCATCGATCTGGTCAGGGTTGGGAACAAAACGGCAATTGTGCTTCTCATCAGAAACACCAACATTGCCATCCTCATCAATGTCCTGATTGTCATCACACTGATTACCCACCTGTTCTGAGTCATTGTCTTTCTGGATAGGGTTATGCATAATCTCTTTCAAGATGTCCATCTGTTTCAAAATGTGCAGCTTCTCTCTCTCTCTTAACCCTTGGTCACACGATACTCAAAATGCTTCAAGATTGTTGATCAAATGTGGTTTGTCTTTCCGAAGGTGTGACCAAAGGCTTTGCACTTCCTCCTGATCCATAAAGATGTTATTTTTTCTATATGGATCAGCTTTACATGGCGCTGCAGGTAGCGATATATCAGAAACACCTTGTTACCTCCTGGGTGAGGCAAGGTCTTTCACGCACCTCTTCATGCTGCTCTTTTATGTGTTTCTTAAGTCCGTCAACTCCTCTGCAAATAACACAGGAACCCTTATACTGACATCGATACATGGTGGGGAAATCTTCCCTTTCCAAGTTTGACTTTGGTTTCCGGCCACGTTTTTGTCCAGATTGTTTCTTCACATCCTTAGTATTGCACTTCTTAACTGGTAACCAACTCTTCTTCTTCCAATATGGTTGAAAAGACTCATCTGAAGAGCCATTCTTAACTTTTGTTTCTCTGTCATCTTCACTTGATAAATACCGTTCAGAAAGATTACTGGACTCCAATCCATCCACAACATCATTTCTTATAGAACAAGATGCTTCATTGCAGTTAACTGGCTTTTTCACATTTAATGGTTGAGTTGCATCTTGTACCTGAACTTTTTCCCAAGAGCACTCTGTATATTCAAGATCATATCCTTCTTTAATGGGGATTCCCAGTTGTCCACATCCACCGACCGTGATGTGGTTCCACTATATGTACAAGGCTGAAAGTCTGCTAACACTGGGACAGGTTGATGCTTCGCAACATTATCACCCTCACCATTTTCAGTCACTGTTCCATTCCGAGTTGAAAGGGTTATTGAACCATCCAGAACTTCCTCCATTGAGTCCTTATTTCTACTGGATGGGCACTGTCCCTCATTCAAAACAACGCTGCGACTTGAATGCATGTCCAGGATGTAACTTTGGTCCTCTGTTATCAGAGTTCTGAACAGTCCTTCCAATTGCCAGTATTCTGCCTGATGCACCTCTACCCCATTGCAGACGTTGGACTTTGTCTCTGGAACTGGGGATCGCGGATCGGCCTCTACAGACATCTGCAGACCCACAAGTAGACAACCGTATGGAGAGGAGAGGACAGTCATACTGTCAAAGTTTGTTTCCTAAAAAGCAGATAGCAACAAAGACTGTTAAAGGTAAACCGTGGCAATCTTTAATTAATTCGTCAGACGGGAATGGCGAGATTACAACGAGCACAAATGTTGCTCAGTGTTTATTGGGCTACCACTCACAGAACAAAGAAGAGTTAGCACAGTTATACACTTTCCTTATCAGTAAAACACTCCTACCAAGTCTGAATATGGCATGACTGAAAGATTCTGTAGCCTTTCAGAATATAAGAAAAGTTGGGTCCAAATCAAGCTCATCCAATAACAAGTTATTACTTATCTCTGGAGTGTCAGCTATTTTATTTTCAATCTTGGCTTCTTTATGGCCTTGAATGAAGCACGTTATTTCTGCAGGCTGCCATCTTAATGTCTTTATTGAAAAGACAACCTGTCCTCCATATTGTGTTCCATATAATTTACAAAGTTATTCAGACTTGGCACCGAGCCATTCTTTTGTTTTACTAGTCCATGCTTTTGTGGAAGAACGACTCCATTTTAGATTTGACTATTAGCTCTTTCAATACTTGTTCAAGTGACCGCCGAAGATTATGAGTTAAAGAACAGTTTTGTGATTGAAAGACAAAGAATCAATGCCATTAAGGTAAAAGTTCATAAATCCCAGATCCAGTATTTATTGTTGTTCTGTTGGTGCAAGTTTTAAAAGGAATTGCATTACAAGACATTAATATATAAAGTGATCCATTGGACTTGCTTCTTCTGCAGCAAAAATGGCTGCTTTAATTAAAATGTATCTTCTTCCATACATCAGACCTCTGGAAATGCTGGGGCTTCTCTTACAAAATACAGTACATCAGACCTTTCTAGACTATTTGAACATTGTTATTAAAATTCTTTCATGGCAAGAAATTATATTTGGCTACTGTTCCTGGCACAATGTAATTTTGCAAGTGCTGTGATGGTTAATCATTGCACATTATGCGCAGTGAGATATTACAAGCTTATCCTGCTGAAGTATGCTTGCCCCAATAACCCATTGAACTCATGAATAGTATGGAACAAAGTAGGACAAATTGCTACACTCATTATGCAAACTGTAAAATGTCTTTAACTATTTGGAAAAGAGAAACAAAGTCAGTTATTTCCCACTTTATTTAGAAATCCTCCGTTCCCCTAGAGATTGTGCAGATCTACTGGAGGTTTCTTATAATAGTTAGCTCCTAATCGTTCAATACCATGCTTATTTGATTCATACCTCCAAGTCCCCGCAGGATATCATAGATCAAATGACACTCAATTTTAGAAGTTAACCAAAATAAATGTGTCCCAGTCACCAGACTCCAGTCACCAACAAATTAGTACAGGGCCATTGACAATTTGAAGCCTTGAAGGTACCATTCGTCGAGACTACTTCCAAATGACAATTTTTAACATTTTCTGGTTGTGTATATTAAAATAAGCAGCATTTGGCACTTGCCAAATTTTCAAATGAAGTGCAGTGCAGCATGGTTAGATGAAGAGTAACATTATCATCCCATATTGTATTTCGGTTCCAATGTCAGGCCACAGCATAGGACATTATTGTCATTACCCTCAACAATTTTATTATTATTATTTATTATTATCGTTGAAAACATTAGCGACGCAATTGTGCTGGTTTCCGACGGGCTCGGTGATGGACGCACCACACATCTCTGTCCTCCATGCAGCTGGCAAGCTCCTGTTTTGTCTCTATACATGCGTCTTCCATCAACGTCTTCAGCATCGTCTTGATTGGCCGTCCCAGGTCACGTCTTCCATGGGTGGGTTCCCACAGCACAACCTTGTTTGCTGGCATTTGTGGGTGGCGGTGGCAGTGACCAGCGAGCCTCATCCTTCTCAACCTGATCTTCTCTTGGCCTCTGTAAATGAGGATGAAAATTAGTTGTGAAATAAAGTAGCATTATGCTTTTGATGTCCAGATTTAGGCAGACAGAGTCCTTGTAGCCACCAGGTAAAGAAGACTTGGTCTCACATTCGTTGAATCCAGAATCATTGGGATGAGCCGCAGTAGTGACTGCTGACATTGTTGTAATTGATCATTTTGACCTTTATCGTCATCCTGACAATTTTGTCCATGTTTTGCTTCCACTACATGTTGCTTGTCTTTGTCTTTGCTGTAGTTTCACTGGAGATGCCAAAACAAGTGCAAGCATGCGCTACGTTGAAACCCAATCCATGCAAATTGGGGCTTCCTACATGCTGCAGTTCAACCTGGTGATGGGCTGTGGGAAGCCTTTTGCACTGCACGTGGACAACCAAATCAGCCTGGAGTATTCCACCAACCATGGCCTGACCTGGCATCTTGTACTGGAGGTAAACCCCAAGCAATTGGACTTGCCAAGTGCTACATACACAATGAATGAATGATACTTTATTGTCACATGTTCGTGGGGTACCAAGGTACAGTGAAAAGCTTTATTTTGCACACAGCCTTGGACAAAGGAATATAGGCATGAAGTTGCCACCTCCGTGAATTGATTGGGAATGTCTTGCTGTTGCGACCAGTTTGTCACGATGTCAATGTGCATCACAACACCAATGATCTGTCCTGCTACTACCAGGCACCAATTTATCAAGTTGAGTTGTTTAATCATAATGGTGAAGTTCAAAATGCTACATTTGCCAAAAGCATGTGAAATTATAACATTTTAAATTAAGAAGACCAGTGTTGAAAAGCAGCAAGTCAGAGAATCAAGTGGGCTGGCAATGTTCTCTTCAAAGACCATTCACATTGGGAGAAATCGCACTCTTTGTCGAGTTCATTTCACTTATACTTACATTATACAGAAATGTTTGTTCTCAGATGGTCTGATGGTCTTCAAGCGCATGCCATTCAGTGTTAATTATGGTACCTATTAAATGCATGTGTACTTTCTTTGGATAGTGTTTTTGGATAAGTTTTACCTAATTTGGATGGGAAAATATGTGGACAGCTGGTTATGGGCCTGCAGACTGCCAATGAACAGTTGACCCGCTGTAATGTCATGAATACTAAGGCACTGGTTTGCATTTCAGTGCTTTTTGTGCCAGATGTTGCACATTAGTAATGTATAACAATTCCAGAAAGTAGTTTATCTTTTACTTTTCATGGCCAAATTTTAATATATTGACAGCTCTCATGTGTGGAGTGAAAAATGACACAAAGTGCTGGAGTAACTCAGTGGGCCAGGCCAGCTTCTCTGGAGGACATGGATTTTGATTTTTCTATTCTAAATTACAATAATCTAATCACTCTGCAGCTTTATGCCTGCTGCCTTTGAATGGAGGGATGTGGGATTTTAACAGCGATGACAATCTTGTTATTTTCTGCCTTGGTTTCCTGCAGGAGTGCTTTCCCAGCATGCCCAGTTGCCAAGAGTTCACTTCTGCCAGTGTTTATCATTCCTCAGAGTTCTCACAGTGGAAAAGAGTAACTGTGTCCCTGCAGCAGAAAACATGGTAAGAATATCTTATTAGGCATTAATCCTTGAGAAAGGTCCAAATATAAGGTGAATCATTGTCTACCCACCAACTGCCTCGTCTCGTAAATCTACAGAATATGAAATGAAAGACTCCATGTAACTGAACTATGATTGGCTCCTCTCAAACCTGCGTTGATGGGTTTAATTATCTCAACAGCTGTTATCTACTCAAATTAATTTTTAATCTCTGTAATAGGCATAAACATTGTAACAAGCTTCTGTAAGGCATTGATAAAATATGTGCAGTTTTTTAGTATCTTGACGAATGCATTCAAACCACAAAGAACACTGATGTTCAAACATGTTCAAGTGTGTTAGATGGGATTTGTTCATCTTTGCACCAGTCTCATTAAGCATTTGCAGGACATTTAAGCAAAGCTGCTGCTTGAGCCTGCCATTTTTTTTTAACATTCACTTTAAGTATCGAGTACAGCTTAGACAAATTGCATTTGTTATTGCTTTATGAAAATGAATTTGGCTTTATGTGTGGATATTTGCATATCTGCACTGCTGATGAGATGCAGGCGGCTGTCAGGGACAGGTTTTTTTATTAAGCCAGAGTAATTATCACATTTCAGTTTTGGAATATAAATATTAAAATATTATTACGTTATTTGGTATTTGGCAGGGGAAGGCATGTTTGAACATTCACTTATAATCATTTGATCTTCCTAAACGGGTTGACCTTGAAATCCAGCTTGAGGTTTTTCCACAGCCTAACACATGCAGCTTGCCTTGAAGTTTAGAATCCTAAAGATCTGGTATTCAGAACACTAGGGACCGTAGAAAACAAATATGCGCTCCAGGAAAGGAATACTCTCTTGGAAGCAATACCCTTCATGTGGCTAGTTGGCCCTTGACCCCCCCCCCCCTCTCTAACAGATCTACTTGTTAAATAATGTATCCATGCATATTTGCTGTTCATGACTGGTGCAGAGCAAATGTACGGACTCTAAGTACAATGGATAATCAGCATGGGAATTCTGAACACGGTAAAACATCTTCCATGTTGAACCAATGTCAAGAGTCAAGAGTGTTTTATTGTCATATGTTACAAAATAGAACAATGAATGTTTTACTTTCAGCAACACAACAGATATGTTAACACAGTACTCTGCAAACACCATAATAAACAACAACAAAAAATCTGTATATATAATAGTGCAAAGACCAAAACAATGCCCCCAACACCATGTAGTTCGGAGCTTATTTGGAGATTGTCGTGTTTAATAGCCTGATGATTGCAGGGAAGTAGCTGCTCCTGAACCTGTACATTAGAAATAAAGTGGATGAGCTTGAGGCTCAGTTAGAAATTGGCAAGTATGATGTTGTGGGAATTACAGAGACATGGCTGCAAGAAGACCAGAGCTGGGAACAGAATATTCAGGGATAGAGGTCCTATCGAAAAGACAGACAGGTGGGCAGAGGGAGTGAGATAGCTCGGGGGTACACAAAAAGCTGGAGAAACTCAGCGGGTGCAACAGCATCTAAGGAGCGAAGGAGATAGGCGACGTTTCGGGTCGAGACCCTTCTTCAGACTGGTCAGGGATCAGGGAAACGAGAGATATAGACGGTGATGTGGAGAGATAAGGAACAATGAATGAAAGATATGCAAAAAAGTATCGATGATAAAGGGAACAAGCCATTGTAAGCTGTTTGTGGTGTGAAAATTAGAAGCTGGTGCGACTGGGGTGGGGAGGGAGATAGAGATAGAGGGAATGCCAGGGCCCGAGGGACTGAGGGAGAGGTGGGAAGGGGAGGAGACAGCAAGGGTTAACAGAATTGAGAAAATTCAATGTTCAAGCCCAAAAGGATGCAGACTCCCCAAGCTTGAGTGCGTTCCTGTGTTGCTCACTCTGGCCGTGGAGGAGGCCCAGGACCAAGAGGTCGGATACGGAATGGGAGGGGGCGTAGTTGAAGTGCTGAGCCACAGGGAGGTCGGGTTGGTTAATGCGGACCGAGCGGAGTGTTCGGAGAAGCGATCGCCAAGCCTCCGCTTGGTCTCACCGATATAGATCATCTGGCATCTGGAGCAGCGGATGCAGTAGATGAACACGGTTGGAGGAGGTGCAGGTGAACCTCTGTCGGACCTGGAAGGACTGCTTGGGTCCCCTGAAAGGAGTGGAGGGGGGAGGTGAAGGGACAAGTGTTGCATTTCTTGCGGTTGCAAGGGAAAGTGCCCGTGGAAGGGGTAGAGCGGGAGGGAAGGGAAGAATTGACAAGGGAGTTGCGGAGGGAGCGGTCTTGTGCGGAAGGCAGACAGGGGGGGGAAATGGGAAGATGTGGCGGGTGGAGGGGTCACGTTGGAGGTGGAGAAACTGGCGGAGGACTATCTGTTGTATTTGCCGGCTGGTGGGGTGAAAGGTGAGGACCAGGGGGACTCTGCCCTGTTTGCGAGTGGGGGAATGGGGAGCGAGGGCAGTGTTGCGGGGTATGGAGGAGACCCTGATGCGAGCTTCATCAATAGTGGGGGAGGGGAATCCCCATTCTCTGAAGAATGAGGCCATTTGTGATGACCTGGTGTGGAACACCTCATCCTGGGACCAGATGCGGCGTAGACGGAGGAATTGGGAATAGGGGATGGAGTCCTTACAGGAAGCAGGGTGGGAGGAAGAGTAGAACAGGAAGCAGGGTGGGAGGAAGGTTAGATAGCTCTGTTGGTGAGGAATGAAATTCAGTCCCTTGCGAGGGGTGACATAGAATCAGGAGATGTCGAGTCAGTATGGATAGAACTGAGTAATTGTAAGGGTAAAATACCCTAATGGGAGTCATCTACAGGCCCCCAAACAGTAGCCTGGATATAGGGTGCAAGTTGAATCAAGTGTTAAAATTGGTTTGTAGCAAAAGTAATGCTACGGTGGTTATGGGAGATTTCAACATGCAGGTAGACTGGGAAAATCAGATTGGTACTGGATCCCAAGAAAGGGAGTTTGTGGCGTGCCACCGAGATGGATTCTTAGAGCAGGTTGTATTGGAGCCTGCCAGGGAGAAGGCAATTCTGGATTTAGTGTTGTGTGATGAGCCGGATTTGATAAGGGAACTCAAGGTGAAGGAGCCATCAGCAGGTAGTGACCATAATATGATAAGTTTTAATCTACAATTTGAGAGGGAAAAGGGAAAATCGGATGTGTCAGTATTACAGTTGAGCAAAGGGGACGATCGAGGTACTAGGGAAGAGCTGGCCAAAGTTGACTGGAAAGAGACCCTAGCAGGGATGACAGTGGAACAACAATGGCAGGTATTTCTGGGAATAATGCAGAAGGTGCAGGATCAGTTCATTCCAAAGAGGAAGGAAAATTCTAAGGGGAGTAAGAGACGACCGGACCATGGCTGACAAGGGAAGTCAAGGACAGTATAAAAATAAAAGAGAAGTATAACATAGCAAAGATGAGTGGGAAGCCAGAGGATTGGGAAACCTTTGAAGAGCAACAGAAGATATGTAACTAAAAAGGCAACAAGGGGAGAAAAAATTACCTCATCTTTTCTCCCCGTGTTGCCTTTTTAGTAAGCTAGCCGAGAATATTGAGGAGGATAGTAAAAGCTTCTATATCTATAGGTATGTGAAGAGGAAAAAAATAGTTAAGACAAATGTGGGTCCCTTGAAGACAGCAACAGGTGAATTTATTATGGGGAACAAGGAAATGGCAGATGACTTGAACAGGTACTTTGGATCTGTCTTCACTAAGGAATACACAAACAAACTCCCGGATGTACTAGTGGCCAGAGGACCTAGGGTGACGGAGGAACTGAAGGAAATTCACATTCGGCAGGAAATAGCGTTGGGTAGACTGATGGGACTGAAGGCTGATAAATCCCCAGGGCCTGGTTGTCTGCAACCCAGGATACTTAAGGAGGTGGCTCTAGAAATTGTGAATGCATTGGTGATCATTTTCCAATGTTCTGTAGGTTCAGGATCAGTTCCTGTAGATTGGAGGGTAGCTAATGTTATCCCACTTTTTAAAAAAGGATGGAGAGATAAAACAGGGAAATATGGACCAGTTAGCCTGACATCGGTGGTGGGGAAAATACTGGAGCCAATTATAAAAGATGAAATAGCAGCACATTTGGATAACAGTAACAGGATCGATCCGAGTAGATTTACTAAGGGGAAATCATGCTTGACTAATCTTATGGAAGTTTAATGTGGATAAATGTGAGGTTATCCATTTTGGTGGCAAGAACTGGAAGGCAGATTAGTATCTGAATGGTGTCAAGTTAGGAAAGGGGGGAGTACAATGGGATCTGGGTGTCCTTGTACATCAGGTACAGCAGGCAGTGAAGAAAGCTAATGACATGTTGGCCTTCATAACAAGAGGAGTTGAGTATAGGAGCAAAGAGGTCCTTCTGCAGTTGTATAGGGCCCTGGTGAGACCACAACCAGAGTATTGTGTGCCGTTTTGGTCTCCAAATTTGAGGAAGGACATTCTTGCTATTGAGGGAGTGCAGCGTAGGTTCACGTTAATTCCCTGGGTCGCGGGGACTACCATAAGTTGAAAAATGGAGCGGCTGGGCTTGTATACACTGGAATTTAGAAGGATGAGAGGGGATCTTATTGAAACATATAAGATTATTAAGGGTTTGGACATACTAGATACAGGAAACATGTTCCTGATATTGGGGGAGTCCAGAACCAGGGGCCACAGTTTAAGAATAAGGGGTTGGCCATTGAGAACGGAGATGTGGAAAAATCTTCTGTAGAATTCTCTGCCTCAGAAGGCAGTGGAGGCTGTTTCTCTGGATGTTTTCAAGAGAGTTAGATAGAGCTCTTAAAGAGCGCAGAGTCACGGGATATGGGGAGAAGGCAGGAACGGGGTACTGATTGGGGATGATCAGCCATGATTACAGTGAATGGCGGTGCTGCCAAACGGCCTACTCCTGCACCTATTGTCTATTGTCTTTTGTCTATTGTTACAGTTTTCAGGCTCCTATGTCTTCTTCCCAATGGCAGGAGTGAAATGAGAGTGTGGCCAGGGTAGTGTGGGTCTCTGACGATGTTGGCTGCCTTTCTGAGGCAGCGACTGCTGTAGATCCCTTTTATGGTAGGAAGGTCTGTACCAGTGATGGAATGGGCAGTGTTCCTCACTCTTTGCAATCTTCTTCGTTCCTGGGTGTTCGAGTTACCGAACCAAGCCGTGATACAACCAGTCACTATGCTGCCTACCGTACACCTGTAGACATTCAAGAGAGTATTCGTTAACATACCAAAAGCATCCAACAATTAACACCGTGATTAATTTTATTGAGATTTAACTTTCTTAAACACAGTAATTGTGCTATTGGTTAATCATATGTAAATGTATAAGAATCAGAGGTCTCTATTAGCGAACTTTTCCCAAATATTCTCACAGAGGATTCAGATTACATTCCCCACTCTACTGACTTCATAACTTCAATTACATTGCCTTTGAGTAAATGGTCTTTGTACCAATTTACAATGTTGCTTTTCTTGTGTGAAATATATCTTGAAGATTAAGTATAGGTTAAGATTGTTCCTTTGTACACCTCTCTCCAGTAGGTATTGATTGCAAGAACCCCACAGACCTTTGGTACCTCACTCAAGTGACCATTCTTTGTATACCAGAAAATGAATATTCCTTTTTACTGTTGAGCATTGCTCTGTCTCCAGAAAACTTCGCTCTAGCATAGGCCAAAAGTGATCATGACCAAAACCTGCTTTTGTTTCTTCCCTCTAGTTTTGAAGACTCAGGCCACTGTGCTAGAAATGGTCAAATGAACTGTTAAGACTAGAGAACAAACTTAAAATCATGTAGTCTATTTGCCAAGTCAACTATTTAGAAAATTAAAGAGTTTCTCAGATGCGCTTTTGATGTCGAGACCCAGTGAAATGTTGCCTATTTCTTTCGCCTATCCACAACTTTGATTTCCTTCGCTCCAAGTGCTGCCTCACCCGCTGAGTTTCTCCAGCATTTTTGTCTGCCTTAGAAAGTTAAAGATATTTACTTCAACATGTCTCCAGGATGTTTCACTGTGACAACTTGTAGTAAAACCAGATCCCTCTGATCTATTAGTCACTATAAATGCCTTCATAAAAGGCATTTTCATATTCATATTCATGGCTAAAAGATATTGATGGAAAGTGATTACAGTTTGCGTGCTGCTCTTCTTAAAACAGCGTTGTGTATTTATTGCTGTACTTATTGTATTTATTGTTTGCTCTATGAGCTTCATGCGAATTAGAAATTTCATTGCACCCTGGTGTATATGACAATAAACTAATCTGAAATTGGATATGTTAATTCTGAAGACTAATGTATCTTTTTCAATGTGCTCAGGTCAAGTGCCACACGTTTCCGCTGGAGCCAGAGTTATTACATGGTTCAAGATGAATGGGCATTAGATGATATTTATATTGGACAACAGTGTCCTGGGATGTGTAATGGCCATGGCTGGTGTCACAACGGATTATGCAAGTATGTGGGTGTAGTAACATACAACTAATGCCTTGTCAGCAGATATGTGTTGGACAATAGAAGATCATTAAGATACTTGAACCTAATTCACCATTCAGTTAAAAAATAGACGATCTATACCTCAATTTACTCACCTTTGATCTGCGTCTCTTGATGTCCTTAAGAAATAGTTCGTTTTAGTTTATTGTTACATGTAGCCCAGTACAGTGAAAAGCTTTTGTTGCGTTAAGAGATTTAAAAAGATTTAATTGTTTGAAGTCTTTTAGTTTAGTTTAGAGGTACTGTGCGGAAATAGGCTCTTCGGCACACCGAGACCACGCCAACCAGTGATTCCCACACACTTACACTATCCTACACACACTAGGGATAATTTACAATTATACCAAGCCAATTAACGTACAAACCTGTACGTGTTTGGGATGTGGGAGGAAACCAATGCAGTTCACTGGGAGAACGTACAAACTCCCTGGTAGCAGAGGAAGTTAAAGTAAGGATTATGATGGAGCAAAAAAATTATATGCACGGAACAATGGGATTGACGTACTGACTGCCTTTTTATCAATACATATCATTTATTTAATAAAAAGGAACAGCATGTGGTGATTTATACCAAAGGTAGACACCAAATACTGGAGCAACTCAGCGGGTCAGGAAGCATCCCTGGGAAAATGGGTGGGTGATGCTTTGGGTCGGAACCCTTCTTCAGACTGAAACGTCACCTAATCCATTTTCTCCAGAGATGTTGCCTGACCCACTGAGTTATTCCAGCATTTTATGTCTATCTTAAAATGCCTTTTATTTATTTTTTATAATTTTGAATATTTCTACAATTGAAATGTATGACCTTACAATACCGCCAATCGTTTGATTTATCATCCCTTTAAGGTAAAGTTGGGTAAATACAGCTTATAGACATAGTGCAGGAGTGCATCATCACCAAACTCTGACTGAACATGGTTTTATCTTCCCTTGAAGTTGTGATCCAGGTTATCGTGGATCTTCCTGTAAACCAGAGATTATGTTACCTTCAACGGTGACATGTGACTTTGAGAATGAGGCTGTGATGAAGAATGATTGGCAGGAAGTGATAGGAGGACAAATTGTTAAACCCGAGGAAGGCTGTGGAATCATTTCCTCTGGATCCTCTCTCTACTTCTCTGAGGTAAAGTTCACTCTTTCTCCAATACAACCTGAATCGTTGTCAGATTGGGAGAGGCTTTCATACTATATTGGAATTAATGCCCTCATACAAAATTATTAGTAAAGATGAACAGTTACATGAACACTTGGTTGTTCAGAGTAGCAATCATAGCCATAAACTATACAGGCTTCCCGTTAGATCGTTAGCCATCATTGGTGTTCATGGTCTCAGTTAGTCAGTCGTAGCAGAGGTCGGGGATGAGCAAGCAAGAGGAAAATCATCCTAGATATTCACAGTTACAGAGTACAGGTAAAATCAAGTGAGAATGCATTTAAGTTTGACTACTTTGGTAACCAGCTCTTGCAGCCTTACGGTACTGCAAAGCGACTCGTATGAAGAACTAATTGTTTAAGAAACAACTGCAGATGCTGGAAAAATTGAAAGTAGACAAAAATGCTGGAGAAACTCAGCGGGTGAGGCAAAATCTAAGGAGCGAAGGAATAGGCGGCGTTTCGGGTCGAGACCCTTCAGACTGAAGAACTAAAGTGCTTTGAGACGGAGATAAAACTATTATGGGCTAAAGTACAATGTGATTATTTCCTCCTTCATTCACTTTTGCCAAAGAGTAATCTCCACTTATCTTTGTGCAAATCATTTACCCAGTGTTTCTTGTCAACTGTTGGCATATGTTTTAATAACATAAAGTGAAGGATATATCCACCACTCCAACATTACATTTGCTCGCATTTCTTTGTTTATCCAGAATGGAAAGAGGCAGCTGGTTAGCTGGGACCTGGACACCCAATGGGTCGACTTTATCCAGTTTTATATTCGGATTGGAGGGAACACGGGATCCTGTAACACGCCTGACAGCAGAGAGGAGGGCGTTTTGTTGCAGTACAGCAACAATGGTGGCATTACCTGGAACCTGCTGTCAGAAATGTACTTCTCTGATTTCAGTCAACCCAGGTATGATGCAGGGAAGGAGCAGGTTAGTTTCAAGACAATTAAACAAACATTGAAGCTGAATGTTGTTGCACCGGGTAGCACATCTCTTCACAGCTGCTTTTTAACATTCTTCAAAGGTTGATTGGTCGCAGTAGCATTGTGTGCTTGTCACCAAAAAATGCTACTGTCGTTGCCAGCTCTCGTCTCGGCTTTGTAAATAAAATACAACATCTGGAGAAATGTAACCTTTCCAGCAGTGGTTTCTCTGCATCTTCCACGCACGCCAGCCTCCTGACACAAGCGCCGTTGGTCCCTACAGCCCAGTACTCTGCTGGCACCAGCTACATGTGTTCTATCACTGCAACACTTGGCAATGGAAGGAACAATCCCTCAGAAAGCAAGCATGCTGCAGAGTTCAGCCCATCAGGGGAGTGACATTCAGGAACTTTAAGTGCAGGAAGAGTTCCTGAAGCAAGTTCAATCTTCCAGTCAAGAGAAGTAGACTCCTCTTTTATCTGAGAATAGGTAGAGTCAATGTAAACAAACAGGAAGACTGAAGTTAAAGGAAAATCATTTTTGTTGCTCATTTGTGTTGTATTCAACAGATTTGTTTATTTTGAGCTTCCGGCCTTGGCAAAGACGACTTGTACAAGGTTCCGCTGGTGGCAGGCAGTTCATTCCGGTGAAGGGTATGACCAGTGGGCTATTGATGACATCATCATTTTATCTGAGCGGCAGAAACAAATCATCCCTGTCATCACACCGACAATACAACAGGTAACAATGTGATTATTTTATTATTGAACATTACCTGGAGAAACTCCAGTTGGACGCTAAAACTGAATATTACTTCAGGGTCATCTTGCCGCTAGCCCTTAAGCAACTGGTTGGAGTTGCATGTCAAGGCTGTAGATTCACCCAATGGCCATACAGATGGATGCTGTGGGACAGCTCAGCCTGGACAATAGCTGGGCAATAGATCACTATGAGAAAGGTTTTTTCCGGGTGCTCCGGTTTCCTCCCACATTCCAAAGGTGTGCAGGTTAGTAGGTTAATTGGCTTCTGTAAATTGCACTTAGTGTGTAGGATGGGAAAGTGGGATAACATGGAACTAGTATACAGGTCATAGAGTCATACAGCATGGAAACAGGCCCTTCGGCTTAACATGCCCATGCTGACAATATGCCCCAGCTACATGTCTGTGTTTGGCCCATATCCCTCTACATCTTTCCTATCCATGTACCTGTCTAAATGTTTCATAAACTCTGCAATAGTACCTGCCTCAACTACCCCTTCTGCAAGCTCGTTCCATACACCCATCAGAAATAATTGTAACAAAAATATTACCCCTCAGATTCCTACTCAATTTAAACTCCTTCACCTTAAACCTATGTCCTCTGCCTCGATTCCTCTCCTCTGTTTCTTGCCCAGAGTAGCTGAATCGAGGACCGAGGTTTAATGTGAAGGAGAAAAGATTTAATAGGAACTTTTTTACATAAAGGGTGGCGTGTGTATGGAACAAGCTGCCAGAGGAGGTAGTTGAGGCATTTCAGAAACAGTTCGACAGGTAAATGGATAGGACAGGTTTGGAGGGATATGGACCAAATGCGGGACTAATGTAGCTGGGCCAAATTGGCCGATGTGGCATGTTGGGCTGAAGGGCCTGTTTCCACACTGTATCACTCTGTGACACTATAACTCTGTATTCAATGCTGGAGCTGTGGGTTCAGGACGAGCAGGTTCCCTTCAAAATCTCATTCTCTGCCGGCTCAGTCAAATGATTTCCTGCATGTCACTCCCAAGGTTTCAAGTGTCTGATGGAGTGCCATTCACATTCCAACAATCTTTAATCCAGCTCTTTTAATCACCCTTGGATGGACCGCAGTGTTAGAAATAAAATATAGATTCATGTCCTTGACACACTGGAAGTAATCAGTGAAAGGCTGGAATTGCTCAAGGGAATTGGTTTAGAAAACAGATGTGCATTTTATGCACTCATCAATCTTTGCATAAAATCTAATCACTGAAATGGAACATTTTTATTATTGATCAACATTAATAAAAACATTTTGATTAGTCAAGGTTATCGTCCATGTATATATCTAATAAACTGAGCAAATTATGTTATGTCAATTGCACCATTAAAAACGTTTTAAAATTTGCTAAAACGATAACTGAACAATTT
Organism: Okamejei kenojei; assembly: GCA_035221665.1. Taxonomy (NCBI): domain Eukaryota; kingdom Metazoa; phylum Chordata; class Chondrichthyes; order Rajiformes; family Rajidae; genus Okamejei; species Okamejei kenojei. Next base: position 32,424,077 of record CM069151.1, on the reverse strand, counting down.
GTTAATCATCAGGATATGGAAGGTTAATCGGGTTCAGAACTTTGTATGTTCATGAATTCCTCGCTTTCTTATTCTGAGCAATAAGTAATAAAGCTTGGAGGTACACAAAAATGCTGGAGAAACTCAGCAGGTGAGGCAGCATCTATGGAACGAAGGAAATAGGCAACGTTTCGGGCCGAAACCCTTCTTCAGACACTTGACGCATTCAAAGCTTGGTTGTATTTCAACTGTTTGTTCAATGCAGACTGTTCCCAGTTACTCCAATGTTTAATCAAACTCAAAACATTTTATAACATTGCAACAATATTCTGTATACAGAGATTAGAAATACTCTTTACTTTTGAGATCCTGTTTAAGTCTTCAAAAGGGAGTGCTTCAAGGGCCTGTCTTACTTGCCGATTTTTTTCGGCGACTGCACGCGTCATGGCAGGGGCAGCAAAAGATTTTGAACATTTCAAAATCCAGCAGCGACAAAAAAAAATGTTGCGACACTTGAGGAAACACCGTGCGTCCATATGTCAACACGGAGCATCACGCCACGTCACGCCACATCAAGCCACGACTTTATCGGTGACCTGATACGTCAGTCAATGATGCCGGTAGTCCCCGAAAAAATCGCCAAGCGGGACAGTCCCCTTTAGTTGTTACTTTCTTAATCATTTAAATGAATGGCTGCAGTTTAAACGGTGAATTTGCTGGAACACCACAAACTGCAGATGGTAGAATCTTGAGCAAAAAAACATGCTTGTAGAGGTCAGCGGGTCAGGCAACATCTATGGAGGGGAATGGACAGGTAATGTTTGGGACAGGACCCTTCTTCAGAATGAATACATTCGCTACCTAGGTTCAAGATTCTTCACTCTTTGGCTTGCTTATCAGACATGTCTCTGTTTTATACGAGCCATAACCATTACATTGTAATGAAGCGATTGGTCATAAATTGACAAAACTTTGGATGTGGCCCCTGTGAGTGGAGATATATTAAATATGAAAAGCTGTGTTAGTTACCAAGGGATGAATATTTAGTAATGCACAGTCTCTCTCATTTTCCCATTTAAAGTTCTGTGACTTGGCCAAGTTCAACACAAAGGTAGGAAGTCCTTGTGCTCTTTCCAGGATAGCACACAAGAGAAATGGGCACAAGTCAATTTATAGGCTGGTGCTTAGAGATTGCATTTGAAAGTTATGGGCTTAGAGAGCCATGACAAATGTGCTGTAACCAAATCAATCTGGTACCCGCAGTATGAAAGCATCTGGAGAATCCCATTCACATTCTTTGATTTATTACCGGTAAGATCATGCCAGTTTGCTGGATTGGAGTATAAGGCGCTTCCTTCTTGAAATGTAATTAATTTGAAAGTGGCTTTTGCAGCTAACTAAAGTTCTCTGAAGGTGACATCAATTTCTGTGAATTAGTCAGAGGCATGTTTTGTAGATTGAGGTTGAATTTTGCACCTTAATTGTTTTTGCAAAGTGCCATTGGTCTGAAGCCTCTGTATCTGTGGGGTTCGGTTTTTTAAAATCCATTGGAAGACAGGGTGCCCAGAGACCTCTCCCCATAATCCGTGAAGTCTCACCCCTGCTGGATATAAATGACGGTGTCTTCCACTCTGAAAAGTATGTGGGGTGATTCCCTGATGTGGTGTAACCAGTGGAGGATGCTGCTTGTGGGGAAAGCATGTCAGGAAATTGAGACGCAAGTCTGAGCATTGGTTCTACACTGAGCACTGCTACTACTACGATTCTTAGCATTTACAGGCAAAGGGTGCGGCTTACATCAGTACAATTATATATACAGAATGATAGAAGACCTCTTAACTGTTAGAGCAGAAATCAGACCGAGGTGACCCTGTTTTATTGCTGAAGACCCATGATGGGCAAAGATTTACAGCTAGAGAGTCTTGACAAATACTCAAAGGATTCATTCCCAGGAACATGTTATCCATCTTGACATTAAAAAAATACTGTACTTCCCTGCAAAGATCTAAATCTGTGACTGACTTGTACACTGTAAGATAATTTATTTTAAGAACAGAGGTGTAATGGACTTTGTATTTTATCTTAAGCAATCATTCCAATTGCATCAACATTACAGCAAAGTGGTTTTCACACTTTTGGCTTGTGCATATATCCTTCGCCATCCAGAATATCAAGGGTTCAAACATAACCTTGAATCAAGCCCTGCACACCCGAAACATTCAAATAATGTTACTGCCAGACGCAGAACAAGTCTTGAGCCATTGTTCTCATGAAAACTTTTTTTTCCCTGACAGTTCTTAGACAGGTAACAGTTCAAATAGAGTCTCAACATTAGATAATTGCAGCAATTTGCTCCAAAGTATCAGCTAGTCATGTCTCAGTAAACTGAAGCATGAAATCAATTGTTAAGTAAGGCTTAGTGTTCAGTTCAGCAAGCAGGTACTTGATCGTTTACAGCTTGAAGGTGTAGTAAAGCAGTGGAGCACTAATAAGCGTTAAATTGGCAATTGCATTTCACAAGGTGCAATGAAGTAGGTCTGCCTCCCAGCTATTTACACCACATTTACAATCAAGTGCCTCCTCAGTGTGAGAATGTTGCGATGGGTGCAGACAGCCACAAAACACCTTGATCCAACAAAGCAGGCTCTGCCGAAAATAAGGACATAAAGTGATAGAGTAACAGTGGGTCAGTCAGCATCTCTGGAGAACGGTGCCATTTTGGGTCGGGACCCTTCTTTAGATTGAAGATTTGGTTTCAGGCCGCGTGGTTGGGCAGCACACGTACAAACAAAGCCACCAGAGAGCAATATACTCTGTCTCAGCAGCAAGTGAATTAAAGGTGGGAATGACCCAGTGTGCTTGGCCTGTTGGAATTGGCATCAGTCTTCCACGGCAGCCTTTTCACAATACCTGGAGAGATTTTCAACTCCAGGGTGAAGGAGGAGATGGACAGTTGCTGTTGGGTGCCAGCAGCAGGGCTTTCTCCCGACCCCGCCATTTTCATTGACGACCAGTTTGAAGTTGCCCTGAACCTGAAGACCTGTGATAGAGTTACCCTCTGGTTAATAGCCCAGGCTTGCCACTGACAACCTTGCGCATCAGTTTTGTTCAATGATGATGATCCTATTCCTGTGTGACCTGACCACTGTTTGAGGATGAGTACAAGGGGTTTTCTCTCTGTCTGGCACACATGGTAATTGTTACTGACACAGGCTGCCAAAAATAAGAAATACTTTATTTCACTGGTCCACATTAACTTGCCTAGTTCAATCTACAAAGCTTAGATTTAGATAAGGAATGATTTGAAAATAAAGCTGCACTATAGACGAAAGGTCAGCAATGCTATTAATTGTTCTGTTGCTTAGTTGCATTATCAATAACAGCCCAAAGACTGCTTTAATATGGTAACTTTCTACATCCAGCTTAAAAGATCTTGATCAGGAAGTGGGAGTCAGGTTCTGTCTCATTCCCGCAATTGTTTAAAATGCTATGGACCTTTACTACTGTGGCATCCACAGTGTGATATTGTGCACTGCAACCTGTCAAATAAGGACATAAGAAACTGAAGCAGGAGAAGGCCATTCAGCCCCTTAAGCATACTCTACTATTCAATAACAATAAAACTGATCTTTCACATCAGCACAATTTATTTGCGTTGACTTCATTTTCCGTTATTTGATACTTTTATTTAGAAGACTAAAAGGTGCCGGTATGCATAGTATGCCTTGCAGTTGATGTCTATGACAGATTGTCACCTTATAAACTGCTTAAGGGGCTGACCACCTTATTTAATTAATACATTTTATTTATTTAAGCTTTAACCTTTTTGTAATATTAAAATGTGAACATCTATTTTTTAATCTTTTAGAAGTACGGGTAGGCTGTACATTCACAAAAATGCATTGCCTTGATTCCCTTAATATTCAGAAAGAAATATGCCTCTGTCTTCCATGTATTTAAGTGAATGAACCTCCATGCCCTCTCAGATGGAACATCCAAAATGTAACAGTCCTCTTATCTCTGTCCAGAATGTCCAACCCTACTTTGAGTTGGTAACATTGGGGTAACCTTGGTTACAGATACTCCATCCAGGGGAAAACAACATCCCTGCACCAAGCCTCATGAGGAATTCTGGATGTTTCATCTCTCTAAACGCCAGAGTGTAGTCTGTTGGAAAGGTATACTGGGGTAAAAGGTCTTGTTGAATGGTGAAGCGGACACAAGAGACTGAAACACCTGCTTCTTCTGTGTTCTTTATATTTCCCAGTAGGACTTTACCCCAATTCCAGGTATCAGTCAGCCAAATTTTTCATTGTATTCTCTCTATTGCATGTATATCCTTCATTGGATAGGTAGACCAGATCTCTCAGCAGAACCCTGTTATAATTTCAGCAAGATGTATTTACTTGTGTACTCCAATCATTTTTGCAAGTAATTGTTTTCCTTCCTAATTGCTTTCTGTACTTGCATATTAATTTTGTTGAACCATCTCTTTTTTTTTAAATGCCAGTGTATGATATTTATCAACACCTATTAGAAAAAAAGTCTTGTTTAGTATTAATTAGTCAAGACAAAATATAATTTGATTCATGATTTTTGAAACCGAGGATAAAGTTCAACTCGGGTGACATTTTTGAAAATCTCTTTATTATTATTTGCTACTGCAAGTTTCTCACAGGACAAATATATTTGTGAGCAGGAATGCAGGCAGACAGCGACAGCTACGGCTATTTTATGGAGAGGGACTTCCTGAAATGAATCACTTGATCGTCCTTGGAATAATCGTGCATTTGCACCAATGTACTTCAAGGATGAAACTGGTATAAGCACTGTGGTTATAAGCAGCTTATCTGCCCATTCCACATGTGTTGTTCTGATATTATCTTGCCCAGGATTTCCAATAATCCGCCATCAAATGGCAACTCAAATGGATTTACTGTGTTTGAAGACAACTTTACATTAAGCAGCTCACTGCTGGCTTACAGCCACCACATTGCAGCCTGATTTACTGGGCTCTGAACCAGTTGTTCACTTGCAACTTGGCCACAACTTTACCAACACTATAGCCTCATCTCTATTGTCATCTTTAAACACATAAATGTCACTGCACCATAAACAACTTTCCTTTAACATCAGAGTGAACTTCTATTTATATTAAAAAATCTTATGTGGCAACATTAAGATGATCACAAATATTCGCTTCTTACTAAAGCAGCTGGCTGAGTTAATGGATCTGATATTTATCATTTAATGTATTTTCGTTTCTTTCTTGTCCCTCAGGACTATACACCATCCTATGACATCCCGCAGAGCCAGCTGAGCATTTGGCTGATGTTAGCTAACGAGGGGATGGGCAGCAATGAAACGTTCTGCTCCATGACCCACTCAGCCATGGTGTTTGCCAAATCCGACGGTGACCGGGTTGCTGTGACTCGAGACCTGACTCTGAAACCTGGATACCTGCTTCAATTCAAGGTACTGTGTGTGTGTTCTATCACCTCTCACTGATACTTATACACTTCTTGACCCTAGCCAGCTACTACTATTGTATCCTTGCATTATACCATGTATCAATTGGAGGTTTAATGTCCGTAAAGGAATACTTGATTTTTCTAGCATCTTTCAAGGTCTCTCAGAGTATTTTACAGCCAATGAAGCAGTTCTGAAGTGTAGCTAGTGTTATAAAGCACTAAGCTCCCACAAGCATTTGACGTGCTCTTGCAATGATTTTGGAGGGTTTAGGGGTGGTTAGTATGAAGGACATAGAAGAATACAGAACAGTGTCAAGCCCTTTAACTCACAATGTCTGTGCCAACCATGGTGTCAAGCTAAACTGCATATATGCCTGCACTTGGTTTATATCCCTCAATTCCCTAACTGTTCATGTGTCTGTCAAATGCTTTTTAAAAGTTGCTATTATATATGCTTCCACTATTTCTTCTGGCAGTTAATGCCACGTATCTACCACTCTTGTGTAAAAATACTTGCCATAAATCATCTTTAAATCTTTGCCCTCTCATCTTAAAGCTATACCCTGTCGCGTTTGACAGTTCCACACTGGGAAAGTGACAATTCATCCTGTATATATTTCTCTCATAATTTCATACACTTCTATCAGGGCACCCTTCAACGTTCCAGACAAAACATTTGCCTAACATCTTCTTACGACCAATAGTCTCCAATTTAGCGCCCTCTCCAATGCCTCCATATCCTTCCTGTAATGCAGTGACCAGAACTGCGCACAATACTCCAATATAGCCAAACCAAAGTTTTATACAGCTGCACCATGACTTCCCAAATTTTACACTCAACATCCAATCAATGAAGACATGCATGCTCTTGCCTGCTTTAACACCCTATCAACTTGTGTTGCCACTTTCAGGGAATTATGGATTTGCACCCAAAGACAAACTAGTTTGTTACTGACTACAGATTGAAATAGTCTTCATGGTCATAGATATAGTTGGGAATGTAGGTTCAGGGCTCAAGGGGAAAGCAACATGTAGTGCAGTTCATGTATTGGGCAGCAGCTGTTTGGTCAGTTCTACTATAGTTCAACCTGTTCGGTGCCACCCCAAGTATACTCAGGTCATGGCCAACAATTTTTTAAAAACTTGGCAGTGAATGGGTTAAAGGAAACCAAGATATAATAAACACTGTATTAGGTCTGAGGTAAATGGATAGTGGCTGAATCATGTTGTGATTCAGAATAAACACAATGCATCCATCTGAAATTGTTTTCTGCAGGCTTTGAATGAAGGTTTTAATCTTCCTATTTAAAAGGCCTAAAATAGTTGGCATAAGAATTGATATATAATGTATAAAAGGAAGGGTCACATTGGGAGGGTCGAATGCAGTTTGGACCCGTGTCACTCACTGCAAGGTCCTTGTTGCATTTGGTCGAATGGCTTTGTCCATTCCCTAATGTCTATTCATTTCACGACAAATATTGCTACTACAGGATTTAGATGGTAAGCCATTGCAGTTAAAATTTGGTGGAATAGTTCTCATTTTGAAAAGATTATACCTCATCCCCATTTTTTAAGCAGTTGACGCAATGCTGTCACTGTTATGTGATACACAGGACAGGCGCATATAATTGAAAATTAATGAACTGTGCAAAACTTTGTGATCAATGTATAACAGGCGAGAGCTGAATAATTGAAAGCTTGTAAAATAATGAAAGGCTACAGAGGTGAACAGCTGATTCATTGCCACAGATCAGCTTTCCTCACAACCCAGATTTACCGCCAGTTCCTTGATATTTGTCAAAAGGGGTTTTCATCCAGTTTAGTTGTTTGGACACTGAAGTTTGACAATCCGAGTTTGACGATCAAATACAAAGAATTTTTTTCCTCTGAGATGCTAATGGCATTTCCTCAATAAGTTCCAAAGCATTCGCCAACCAATTAATAACACAAACAAAGATGGTAATTTAGTTTAATTTAGTTTAGTTTATTATTATCACGTGTGCCAAGGTACAGTGAAGAGCCCATTTCAACCATTCTGCTCTGTATATTTCCAATATGAGACCACAATAAATGGACTCCCTTAACGTAAATGTTTTTATTGTTTTTCACATCATGCATTGAGATTATTTCCAGAATATAAGAAAATGGAGATGAATCATTGCACCATAAAATATGGACAACGCTTGCAGATGAATGATTAATTTACACATTTCTCCATCTAGTATTTTAAAAGGCTCTCCAACTCTATTCTGATAGAGATGAGCGATCCATTAAAGCAGCGCAGAGGAATGTCATAAAAATACCGAGTATTCATCTACAAATATTGCCAGCGTCTAGTTCAAACATTTTGGGAGCTGAGTTTTTAACATATAATGCAGTAGTGCTGGGTTTGATCCTGAACTCTCTGCCAATACAATGTGACTTGGAAGTACAGGTTCCCTCGGTGAACTTTCAATGGTGGCTGGAGCTTTCCAGCAATGATAGTCCCACTTGCGATAGAAAGGAATGTTCTAAACCATACTAAGTTCTCTGACGTGGCTTATGGTTACCCTAAGCCACGTCAGAGGTTAAGTGGAAATAAATTCAATGGAATAGAACATGTACTCATTTTGAAATTGGGCAAAAGCAGTTTGAGCTGAATCCTAAAACCAGGCCAAATTGAATGATCATAAATCTATTCCTATTAAATCCTGCCCCTCTCACCTTATGGTGAAAGAGGACAATTAATATTCACGTATTCTCAATCCTTTACCAGCATAATGACTAATCTATTACATCAAGTTCACTCCCTTCCTTGCTGCAGGACAGGCATGATTGTATGCATGGCTTTCGGATGTTTTTGCCCAGGGAGGATTTAATTTTCCACATCTGGGACTTTTCAGCTGAACATCGGATGTGAGAGCCAGTTCAGCATTGCTGCCCCGGTTCTGCTCCAATACTCTCACGATGCTGGCAGGTCCTGGTCCTTGGTAAAAGAAGGTTGCTACCCTGCATCAGCCAGTGTCAAAGACTGCGAGGGAAGTTCAAGAGAACTGAGGGAGTCGACAGTCTATTACACAGGAGACTTTGAAACCTGGACAAGGATCACAGTCATTATCCCAAGAACTGTTACGTCCAGGTAAGCAAGCGTATTTTCAACCTACCACACGAGGTAATTTATGCAACTAACATAAATACATTGATGAGAATGCTAAATTCAAGGACATAGTTGGATGGTTGGGAAGGGCATCTCATAGAGCATAAACATTGGCATGTGCACAGTTTTGGTGCTCTTGTCCGGGGAAGTCTGGACTTTCTTTAGTGGGAATACACTGATGTTCACTGGAAGGCGGCCCCATTGAGGTGAGATTGAGTAAAATGGGCCAATCTTCACCAGGGTTCAGAAATATAAGGTGGGTTCTTTCCAGAAGTAAAGGAAGGGAACAAGCTTATCCTTGCTTCGTGTATGAGTGCCTTGGAAATTGTCTTTAACTTTACTGTGGAAGTGTGGTTATTAGCTGCAGTGTGGTTAATGAGCCATTCCCTTGTAATGGGCTGTCTTACAGAAAATAATAAGACACTTTGTAACCTCTGCAGAACACAGGGTGTACACACCTTCTGAAGCCACCAGCAGGCCCTCTCCCTCTTTGTAATCATTTGAGCGTTTAGTCCAACTAGCGTAAGGCTGAATTGTTAAACATTTCCATTTACCCAGAGCCATTTACAGAGTAATTATTTTTAGTTAGAAATAACTGGAAAAAAATGCTCAATTCTTTTGTACCTTTGAATCACGTGCTGTCTGATGAACAAGCCAGTAGACCACTCGTACGCTCCCCGTCTGACAGGGAAAGAAGGAAGATTGTATTACTGTTGCAGCAATTGGTCTGTGCTCTGCCAGGATCCATCAACAGATAATGATTTTAATTTAATGATATAGATCAGATGAAGCCCCTGATAAACAGAGAGTGCTGGAGCAGCTCAGCGGGTCAGGCAGCATCACTTCTCTAAAGGAAAAGGTGATGTTTGGGGTCAGAATCCTTCTTCAGAGAGACATAAAGCCCCTGTTTTCTTTCCAAAAGATGCTACAGACTTTTGTACGTTCACTAGAACACGTAGACATCTTGCTGGAAAGCACAGCTTACTCTACATAGAGCAATATAATTATGAAATAAGGAATATAATAGATGGTTATTGACACTGACCTTGACCTTGGGCATACCTGTTTTCGAAACCCTGGGGGAAATTCAGCCTTTGCTCTGGCAATAACCGACTGGGAACAAAGCCTCTCCATCTCTGAAACCAACAGTGTGCAGGATGCAGGAAAGCCTCGAGCAAGGTTACATGTGCAGCCCGCTGTGAGATCGCCCTATTACCAAAAAGTTACACCGGGGAACCTGTTCTGCCATGAGTTGTATTTGTAAAAATGAAGCATCTGCAGATGGCTTTCATTTTTGCTAAATAGTCATCTGTTGTGCCGAGAACAGTAACACTGAACTTAACGCCGACTATAAATCACCTGAACATTTTCATTATTCTACAGTGTATAACTACGTTTGTATCTATCATTGTAATGTCTTAGTTTCTTTCATTCTTTGGTGAATTACAGTAAGACTCGATTCCGCTGGTTTCAGGAGACCAACACGCACAAGAGTGCACCTGCCTTTGGACTAGATGAAGTTTACATCTCTGAACCCTGCCCTAACTACTGCAGTGGACACGGTGACTGTATCTCTGGGGTCTGCTTCTGTGACTTTGGTTACTCTGGTAAGACCATGCCAGATAGCTGTTACCTTTATCTGAAGCTAGTGCCAGAGATGGCAAGATCCCGATCTTTGTTAAATGTCGTAGACATTGCCATTCCTTGTGTAGGTACTTCTGCTTCAGAAAGACAGAAATATCTGAACCAGCCAGCTAAGCAGTTGCTCCTCCTCATATTCTTGAGCCCCAAAGAATTCACTGCCTTTGACAAGATGTGACATAAACTGTAAAACGTTAGTGCATTTTAAACTCCGGCTGAATTTTTTTTTCCATTCAAAATAAAGCTGCTGATTCACCACCTCCCAAGATACATTTTATCTCCCATTGATGGTATAATGAATGAACTACTGAAGAGCAAAGTTCAAAATCATGTGTGAACGTTTCTGACTGATAAAGATGGGATGCAGGATGAGAAGAGTGGATTTTTGGTTGTTTGTAATGTGTGTAAAGTAATGTGTGGGTAAAATGAAAATAGGGAATTGAATATGTTGTGCACCATTTTGTCACCAGGTCAGGGAGATGCTTCGAAAGTACTGACAGGTCAACTAATGAACTGTACCTTTAGTTTGGGTGTGGCATTTTGAAAGTCTTTTTTTTTTAACTTTTCATTTAAAATTTGAGCAAGACCAGTTCTGCTATATGTTATATTACCCATGTTATATTGGAATCTGCATGTCATAAATTATTAAAAATAACCCTTTTCTTTCGTCACCTGTCTGCCCAAATCAATGTACTACCTACAAATTATTCATATTAACAAATCACAGTTTAATACAGGGTCCTGCTGAGCTTTATTCATTCAACAGTGTAATTATCTGATTGTGCCGGGTATAACGGAGGAAAATCAATATCAAGACATTATAACATGGGCTCACATTGATTTGAAATGCAGCTAATGTTGAGCAATTGTATCACTCAGGTGCATTATTCAAATACTTGATTCTTTGTTTCAGATCACCATTTCTAGTTTAGATAACAGAACATTTTCTATACTTGAATGCAAATATTAAATGTAGAACCCTACTTCTCTCAATGATGCATGGCTCCATTCTCTCATAGTTGAACATGGAACCTGTGTACCGAACACACCGAACCCCAGTGAAATGACTGATCGGTTTGAGGATAAGCTGAGTCCTCTCTGGTTCAAGGTTAAAGGTGGACAGGCTGGAATTGGCTGTGGGATACTGAATGATGGGAATTCCCTCTACTTCACTGGCCCCGGTCGGAGAGAAGCCAGAACTGTCTGTCTTGACACGACAAACATCAGGTGAAAAGCAAAATATATATTTGACCAAGCTGTTGAAAAAGTTCACATTAAAAGCTCCCTTTTAATATTGTTTAAGTACATGCATTTCCTGAAGCTGCTGCACAAAGACAACGTCTATTATTTTGAAAAAAATATTTTCCACATAGTTGTATCTCACGAAGCACAATACTGATTATTACTACCAGATCCAAATTAAGTGAGTTTAATTTATCTCTCATGGTTTAGTTTTGGTTAACTCAAATAGGCAGGGGCAGCATTGTATTCATTGTAGAAGAACATGACTTTTGAGATAGCTGAAGTTGCCTCCAAAATTGGTTCCATCATGAGGATGTGCAAATCTAATGAACTCATTGTCCGAAATGTGAAGTTGAAGATTTGGAAGGAACCACTCTTGTGGCACTCAAACTTACTTAAAAAAACCATTAATCCAAAAATCCAATACCATTATTTTACAAAGATGTTGGTAATAAGTCTTGGTGTGTGATTTGAATTAATTAATTGGGATTACAAGCCAGTAAAATGTAAGCATTTATTTCATTCAATTTACTCTAAAGACAGATTAATCAGAAGTGTGAAGGCATATGTAGAATAAAGCCTTTGACCGTAAGTCCTACAATGAAATCCTATGAACATAGTCTGGTATATCAGTGAAAATGAGGGCGGCACGGTTGAGTTACTTCCTTGTAGCGCTTACAGTGCCAGAGACCCAGGTTCGATTGCGACCATGGGTGCTGTTTGTATGTTCTTCCCATCGCCACGTGGGTTTTCTCTGAAATCTTCGGTTTCCTCACGCACTCCAAAGACATAGAGGTTTGTAGGTTAATTGACTTGGTATAAATGTAAATTGTCCGTAGTGTGTTAGGATGGTGTAATGTGCGGGGATCACTGGTCGGTGCAGATTCGGTGGAACGAAGGACCTGTTTAAATTAAATTAAAATAAATCTCTAAATTAAACTAAACTAAACTAAACTAAATGTATCCTGTTCCCACACTGGCCATTGTTGTAGCTCTCCAAGTGCATTACTAATATGTCCTGAATACTGGATATTCTGACATGTATAAACTGACGATTGGGGTCAGAGCTCATGTCCAGGCCGCTTCAGCACAGCAGCTTCCCCATGCAACCCTGAGGTTTCGTAGCAGTGTGCACATAGCAAGAAGAGTCCCTTTGCACGACATTTCCCTGCTTGCCTCCTGCTGAGTGACACCAAATAAGTTTCATTTTAGTTGGGTATGATTTTAGAATTCAGTTTTGCACGTCTGATAGTTCAGTTTCATGGCTGGATTATTTCTGTCCTGTGATAATTCTTGCGTTGTCATTCTATCGTCTATCGTTTCCATTATTGTCCATAATGCTCATTAGTCCTCTCTAGATGGCCTGTTTAATAACATAAGGTGGTTTTACCAAAGTGTATTTGTGATACCTTCTTCCTATAAATTTCATAATCTCTACTTTTCATACATAGATTGGTGCAATTCTATATCCGCATTGGAAGTAAAAGCCTTGGCTCCTCCTGCAGCAAACCAAGAGCTCGAAATGAAGGTAATTAGAATTCAGAATGTTTGCTGGAATACAAATTGCAAAGGGAACATATTATCAATAACCCCAATGTATTCAGTACTCTTGTTTGCCTAAAATACAAAATGCTAGAGGAACTCAGCTGGTCAGGCAGCATCTGTGGAGCGAATGAACAGACCAAGATTCTTGGTACACAAAATACAGGAGAAGCTCAGCGGGTGCAGCAGCATCTAGGGAGCGAAGGAGATAAGCAACGTTTTGGGCCAAAACCCTTCTTCAGACTGATGGGGGGTGGGGGGAGGCGAAGGGAAGAAAGGAAAAAGTAGGAGGAGGAGCCCGAGGGCTGAGGGAGAGGTGGGAAGGGGAGGAGACAGCAAGGGTTAGCAGAATTAAGAGAATTCGATGTTCATGCCGAGAGGATGCAGACTCCCCAAGCGGAATATGAGGTGCTGTTCCTCCAATTTGCGGTGTTGTTCACTCTGGCCGTGGAGGAGGCCCAGGACGGAGAGGTCGGATATGGAATGGGAGGGGGAGTTGAAGTACTGAACCACCGGGAGGTCGGGTTGGTTTTTGCGGACCGAGCAGAGGTGTTCGGCGAAACGATCGCCAAGCCTCCGCTTGGTCTCACCGATATAGATCAGTTGACATCTAGAGCAGCGGATGCAATAGATGAGGTTGAAGGAGGTGCAGGTGAACCTCTGTCGGACCCTTGCTGTCTCCTCCCCTTCCTACCTCTCCCTCAGCCCTCGGGCTCCTCCTCCTTTTTCCTTTCTTCCCCCCGCCTCCCCCCACCCCCCCATCAGTCTGAAGAAGGGTTTCGGCCTGAAACGTTGCCTATCTCCTTCGCTCCATAGATGCTGCTGCACCCGCTGAGTTTCTCCAGCATTTTGTGTACCCTCGACTTTCCAGCATCTGCAGTTCCTTCTTTAAGACCAAGATCGTTCTCTGACTGAAGAATGGTATTGACCCAAAACTGTGCCTGTCTATTTCATTCACGGGTGTATAAAAATACTTTGGTCCTGAATCGTCATTTGTAGCTTTGTCTTTCTTTTGCTCTAGTCAATTATTTCACTCTCAGGATGATTGCTAATGGTGGAGTCCGTACGCAAGCAAATGAGTCATGGATTTAATCTATACATAACAAAACTCTGATCTTGTGCTCTTCCGGTTTGCGCGTTTTTTCTATTAGCGCAAAAACGGTACGTGATAGCGCTACAATGTTTCGCCAGTTCACTCGCCGTTCTTCTGGGCTGCGAGTGCAACAAGTTTTGTTCCAATCGGTAGCATATTGTAAAAGTTGGCGAGGACTAAAAATCTTTAAAACCGCGCGTGCGCAGATCGATCTCCTCTCCTGCCAGTCAGCGCCGCGTGGATTGGTCTCTTCTTCTGTCACTCCCGGGAACGGTCCACCCCTTCCTGCACCATCGCGTCTTTACTGAAGCTGAGGATGACCGGCGGAGGTCAAAACTTTCGGAGGGACCGGAAGCGGCTCGGCCCGGAGTCGGAGATGTAACCAAACAGAAAGCAGATAATCTGATCCCGGTGAAGGAGAGCATCCAACGCCCGCTGTGAGTCCCAAATGCACCGCCAGCGCAATGCCCAGCAGCTCTAGCCCCTTCCCCTCTGGTCACCCTCACTGGCTCCTGCCCCTCTCCCCCATTATACCCCCTCTCCCCCATGGCTCTTTCCCCATCTTTTCTCCGAGCTCTCCACCCCAGCCAACACGCCCTGCGCGGCCATAGCTACTGGTGCTTCCGGGCCAAGCCGAGGATCCGCGCCGATGGCTGATGCTCCTCCGGGGCACGCAAGAAAGGAGAGGAGCAGCAACCTTGAGATCCTGGGGAGGGAGAGTGGGGAAGGAGACGGAATAGAGGGAGAGGAGGGGAATAGGGAGGGGAGAGGAGTTATGGAGGGAGGGAGGGGGTGACTGAGGGTAGGGGAAAGGAGAGGTGAGGGAGGGATTGGGGGAGGGTAGGAGGAGAGGGAAAAGAAGGGTGAGGAGGGAGAGTGGGGGAGGAGGGGGAATAGAGGGAGAGGAGGGCAGTGGGGGAGGTGAGGAGGGATACTGGGGAGGATAGGGGGAGTGGGGGATAGAGGTATAGGAGGGGGTATGGAGGGGAGAGGAGTTATGGAGGTAGGGAGGGAGTGACTGAGGATAGGGGAGGAGAGAGAGGGTGAGGGAGGGATTGGGGGGGGAGGAGGAGAGGGGAAAGAAGAGAGAGGGTGAAGAGGAGGGGGAGAGTGCTAGGGTTGAGGGGAAATGAGCTGCACCTGTGCAGTTGGGGGCTATGTGTGAGTGGTGGAATATTGCGTTGAGGGACCAAGCCTGTGTGACAGGGACTTAGTCCAGTGCCCTTTAATCATGTCATTTTTATTTGTGTTTTCCTTGATAATTTGTTGGATATTCTTCATTTTTCTGCAGTTTTCTTTCCATTTTTTCAGCTGATCCAGGAAACAACAAAGACACATAAATTGGTTTACAGTCTTATTCAGATTTCCCATAGGACAAGTCTCATTCTTGGTAACACTGTATAAGTGATATTGTTTTGGATTCATAAGTAGGAAGAGATGGGAAAGAGGAGCTGATAAGAGAATTTACAAACATAAATGCACCCTGAGGAATCAACAAAAGGTGCTAATTAAGGAGAACCAATTAAGTCATTTCAGATATTGACAATCGTTATTTTAATTTCTTCATTTAGCAAGGCTCATTGAATAACCAGAACCTGTGTAATTTCACTGTGCCATTTGAGAAAAATTACTTAATAAAAATTTATTGCTCCAACCTCTACGAATAATTTTATGGATTCAAAATATTTCAAATGATTGATTCCATTGTTTGAGAAACTTTAGATTGAGCTCACGTGGGTGCCCTGAGCTGTCACACTCCACTCAAGCAAATCATAAGGCAACAAGTGGAGTTCTCAGTGCAGGGGTAAAGGAACAAATTGCACGGAATAATCGTGTGATTAACAAGAAGAGTATATCATGACTTTCCCTGCTCCTGAGTGTTATTAGCAAAAAAGTACTCGGGACAAACTCTTGACTGCCATATTTAAGAGCAGTGAAAGAAACCAGCGAGACACCATCATCAAATTTAGTAGGATGGTAATTGATGTACTACTGAGGAGAAGTGGTTGATGGGGTCTTTAACAGGAATATCCCACAGCATGCCTTTTGATTTTGTTGTATGTGTTAACTAGTTGCACCAACTGTATTTATTTTATTCAAGATCTCTGCGTTGCTCCAGTTTGGTTTATTGTCCATCCCTGATCTTAGCTGTGCTATCAGTGGTGATTGTGCCTTCAGCTGCATTAAGTTTCTACTTTAATTTAATGTCTTTCCCCAAACCACTCTGCTCTATCCTTTCCTTTAAAAAGCGCCTTAAACTGTATCTCTTTGACATGGGTCTTAGCTGCCTATCCTCATGCCTTCCAATGGAACTAAGAGTCAATCTTATCCTGTGCTTGTTCTTTGAGATGTTTTGCTACAATAAAATGCTAAAACAAAATGACTACGTTGTCATTTTATTGCAAGTAACTAGGAAACAAACAAGTCTTGTAAACAATCTTGTCATATAAACATATTATCATATCAACAATGTAGTCACATCACAAATAGAAATTCTGAGTTTAGGTATATGTATGTACCTGCAAGTGTTTAGAAAAGAAAGGATCGAGCAAATTAGATTAATAATTGATGGTATATATCTTATTCACTTTAGCGTTTAAAAATCCAGGAGATGGAGAACAAAGGTTAAAAGTAATTTTTCCATTTAACACCCGTAAACTTGTTTAAGTTAACGTGTATGGAGATTAAAATATTAATTGATACCCAAGTGAAATGAAAAATGATTTGTTTATTTATGTGTCTGGTTCCTTGCCTTTTTTTAAAATCATGAATATATTGCTTATCCTTGGAGAACATATTTAATTCCCTCAGTGGGTACATCTTCCCCTCCAGCTAGTTCACTTTCTAACACTTTCCCTAGCCCATACTACAGAGTAATCATTGAACTATTAGGAATATTGTCAAGGGAAATCTGCCACTGTGAAGCAAAATCCTGGCAACACAATTTATCCTATCTCTCTCTTTCTCTTCCAAATTAGGAATTGTTGTCCAGTACACCAATGATAATGGAGTGACCTGGCATGCTTTGCGTGAGCTGGACTACATGTCTTTTCCTCCAGCCTCAGAAAATAACAATCGAACTGCTCCCCGAAGCCAAAACCATATCGACAACATTCCGCTGGTGGCAGCCACAGCATGGTAAGCTTCCATAACTTTGGAAACCAAGTATAAACTTATAAAAATAGTCCCTTTATAACTTATTCACCAATCAAATCTCCCTTTGAGATTCCTGTATTCAAAGCAAACAATCCCAGCCAAAACAAAAAAAAGATACAAAGTGCTGGGGTTCTCAACTGGTCAGGCAGCATCTCTGGAGGACATAAGGAGTGACATTTTGGGTCACAACCTCAACAGTATCCTAATAACTGTAATTCCTCAGCCATGAAAAACATCCCTATAAATTGTTTTGTCATCCTTACCAGGACTTGCACAGGCCTCTTGTAACAATGTGCAGAGACTGTACACAGTCCCCACACGGTTGCCAAACACAGTATATGTATAATACAATCTTTTACAACTTCATCCCTATCATATTTTTTGCCTTGACCTATAAAGAAAAGTTACCTCCCTATACATCCTATTCAGCATTTCTATTACCTTAAGCGACTTGTGGATATTAAATATAAAGTCTCTTTCTTTCAGTACACATCTTAATATGGAGTCATACACCATGGATACTCATCTGTGCTGACCAAGGTGCCTATCCAAGCTAGTCCCATTTGCCCATGTCTGGCCCATATCCCCATAAACCTAACCTATCCACAGAACTATCAAAGTGTCTTTTAAATGGTTACACAGTTCAACCACTTCATCTGGCCTATCCTCTAACTAATTATGCATTCACTTGCCCTATTGGTCCTTCCATTCGATCATGGCTGATCAGTTTTTTCCTCTCAACCCCAATCTCCTGTTTTCTCCCCATTACCTTAAACATCCTGCACCCTCCTCCAGATTGTGTTCCATATCTCACGTATTTGTTCATCTTTCCAGTCGATTAATATCATTTGCTGCGGTGTTCTTTCTCACTATAAAGCTCTGCACCAATGTTAACATTTTTGGCTCTTCTAGTCATGGCTCTTGCATTTAAATTCAAATCATAGAAACTTAGGAAATAGGTGCAGGAATAGGCCATTCGGCCCTTCGAGCCAGCACTGCCATTCAATATGATCATGGCAGATCATCCAAAATCAGTATCCTGTTCCAGCTTTTTCCCCATATCCCATGATTCCCTTAGCCCTAAGAGCTAAATCCAACTATCTCTTGAAAACAATCAGTGAATTGGCCTCCACTGCCATCTGTGGCAGAGAATTCCACAGATTTACAAATCTGTGGGTGAAAATGTTTTTCCTCATCTCAGTCCTAAATGGCCTACCCCTTATTCTTCAACTGTAACCCCCGACATCGGGAACATTTTTCCAGCATCTGCCCTGTCCAATTCTCTAAGAATTGTATATGTTTCTGTAAGATTGCCTCTCATCCTTCTAAATTCCAGCAAATACAAGCCCAGTCGACCCATTCTTTCCTCATACGTCAGTCCCGCCATCTCAGGAATTAACCTGGTGAACCTACGCTACACTCCCTTAATAGCAAGAATGTCCTTCCTCAAATTAGGAAATCAAAATCGCACACAATACTCCAGGTGTGGTCTCACCAAGGCCCTGCACAACTGCAGTAGGACCTTCTTGCTCCCAAACTCAAATCCTCTTGCAATGAAGGCCAACAAGCCATTGGCTTTCTTCACTGCCTGCTCTACCTGCATGCTTACTTTCAGTGACTGATGTACAAGCACACCCAGGTATTGTTGCAACTCCCCTTCTCCTAATCTGATACCATTCAGATAGTAATCTGCTTTCCTGTTCTTGCCACCAAACTGGATAACCTCACATTTATCCACATTATATTGCATCTGCCTTGAACTCACCCAACCTATCCAACCTATCCAAGTCACCCTGCAGCCTCATAGCATCCTCCTCACAGCTCTTGTGTGGGACCTTGTCAAAGGCTTTTTGAAAGCCCAGATACACCACATCCACTGACTCTCCCTTATCAATTCTACTTGTTACATCCTCAAAAAATTCAAAAATTCCAAATTCCAAAAGCATGATTTCCCCTTCAAATATTCATGCTAATTTTGATCGATCCGTCACTGCTTTCCAAATCACTGAATTAGAGCTGTATTCTGTGAAAAGCAAGGGCCTAATGCTGATCCCAGTGGAACTCACTGCAAACCGATGTTCAATGGCCAACGGTCTTGTCGTCCATTAGTCTTTTCTTTCCACCTCTGAGTTAATTGTGGATGCATTTTACCACTCACTGTAGAATCCCATGGACATTTATCATTCTGTTAGGCTATGTGTGAGGCCATGGAATTTCTGTGGATTCACAATAAATTATTTTTGGTTCTATCATAGTAGGGGTAATAGAATCTTGGCTCCTTTGGTGAATTTTGTTATGTACATCAAGAATTGAAAATTAGCATCTACCTAATTTTGTTCATCTGCACAGGATAAAACAGCACACTTCTTCTAATGGCGGATGATAATGTTAAGATTTTTAATCATGAAGATTAAATCACAACTACAAACTAATACATTCTTGTTATAAGGTTTTATCAATTGTTTATCAACATGGGCATGCTACCTGAATATGGAAATCTGCAATCCTTCTTCATGCTTGTTAACATTAGCCTCACATTGATTGTATTTGTCTTTTCAGGAAAGATCAGTGCACAATGGGCTTTGGATGATCTCTTGATTGGAATGAACGATAGCTCACTTACTGATTTTCAGGACACATTTGATGACTCCTCTGACTTGCAGCTCAATTGGTATCGCATTCAAGGGGGCAATCCAGATATGTATTGTCTCTCGAAGGACACAGCACTGGTTTTTAATCTGAACATTGGTAGGTAATTGAACAGAACTTGCAAACACAAGAACACAGGAGCTGGTGTAGGTCACCTGGCCCCTCAGGACTGTATTGTCGTTGAGTAATTCAATATGATTGTTGATGACCCGCACCGTGCCGCATTTCCTCTTCTGTGTCAGTTCTTGTAGTCGCAGAATTGCCGAATTTTTCAAAAATGGATCTACCTCATTTTGAAATGTATCCTGTCATCATCTATCCTCCTCAGCCCAGTAGGCTGGAGAATTACAGAGATTCGCCATTCACCATTACTAAAAACATTTGCAAAGGTGGCACAAAGTGTTGGAGTAACTCAGCAGGTCAGGCAGCATCACCGGGGACCATGGACAGCATCTCTAGAGAATCTATCCATATTCTCCACAGATTATGCTGAGTTACTCCAGCACTTTCTGTCTTTTTTTGTAAACCAGCTTCTGCAGTTCCTTTTCAAAAGATAGTACACCACTATCCACCATTTTCTAGCATTAATCATAATGGCACAACACAGTCAATAAATAATCATAGAAACATTTAATAACTTTGATGCTTTAGTTACCAGAGACATTTTAACCCTCAAAATGATACATTCTCTCTTCCTCCTTCATCCCAATTTGTCTATTTTGCATTCCAGGCAAGCCTCGGTTTGCAGAAACGTGGGATTTCCATGTTACTGCCTCCACATTCCTGCAATTTGAGCTCAATATAGGCTGCGGCAGTCAGTCTCCAGATTCCTCCGGCATCCACTTGCAGTACTCACTCAACACAGGCAAAGACTGGCATCTGGTGACAGAAGAGTGTGTCCCCCCCACCATTGGTTGTCTGCATTACACGGAGAGCACAGTCTACACGGCACAGAGTTTCCAAAGCTGGAAGCGTGTCACTGTCTACCTGTTTCCGGGAACCATGTAAGTCTGCGAAGACATAAGCACGCAATCGGGAATGGGGGAAAAGTGGTCAAGACCAATGAGCGCGTTGGCCTCCCACATCAAATAATCACTTTAAGGATACATGCATGTCTATGTGTGTATGTGTTTAGCACAGATGGTGTACTTCAAATTTCTTCATGTGATGATTTAGGAACAGGAAAATTACAGACGTGTTCTGCTCTGCAGTTAGATCATGGCAGATCCTGTTTTTAATTTCTTCAATCACTACTGATTCCTTATCCCTGCCCGACATAAATCCATAAACCTCAGTTTTGGCATTTTCATTTGACCCACCCCCCTTCTCCCCCTCCCCCTCGCCCTCGCCCAGCCAAAACAAATTTCAACTGGGTGAAGAAGTGTTCCCAATTTATTTTTTACTACCCTGCCACACAAAGTAATTTATCAACCATATTGATTTCAATAATCATCTTGACCACCTATATTATTCAGCCCATTGAATCTCTGCCAGCTCTCAGAACAAATCCGTCAATCCCAATTTCATGGGTTATTTCCTCTAAGCCTTTCCCCCTCACATCCTCATTCTTCCACACACAAGATTAGAAGTTGTTCAGCCAGAGCTGAACACACTTCTCGGCATCTGCACACAATGGCGTCTGTCTTGCGCTTCTTGTGCGTGGTGGTGGAAAGATTGGTGAAAACAGGGCTGCGACGTGAAAGTTCTTTCCTTGACCTCCTCATCCTCATTAACTCCCCCCAATCCACCAGCAACTTCTTCCACCAGGGACACTTTACAGTAACCAATTATCTAACCAACACACATGGCTTTGGGATATGGGAAGAAAACAGATTACCCAGGGGGAAATTCACAAGAACATGCAAACTGCAAACAGACAGCACCAGAGGTCAGGAATAAAAACAGGTCACAGGTGGTGTGAGGCAGTAGCTGAATGAGTCGAACCATTTTTCCAGCCTTAAAACTTTGTGGATTTAGTATTTTGCTAAGTCCTGTAAATGAAAGCAGTATATTTTGGGTAAACCTCCCCAAATCTTATCTTCGTTCCGTAATGTTAGAGATGTATATTACCAAGAACACACTTTGCTTCCCGCTGTTGTTAGCCCTGTTGTTGCCTCAATAATTGTGTAAAAAATGTTTTTGTGAGATTGAAGTTAGGCTTTAATTAATAATTTTCATTTCCTGAATGCTGAGAATGATTTATATTTCAACCCAGCACCTTTCCTTTTGATGTTACTTATTCATCTACTGTCTAATTAGTTCCCCCAGGACACGATTCAGATGGATACAAACTGAATACTCTTCTGGGACTGATAATTGGGCCATTGATAATGTGATCCTAGCCTCGGGGTGTCCCTGGATGTGTTCTGGTCATGGCATTTGTGACATGGGTCATTGTGTGTAAGTATGAAAGCATCGATCTAATTGTGACACCGATGTAAGGCAGGAAGCCATTTTCTGCTACTGACTGCAAATAATTAGAATTCATCCTGATACAATATCAGGTCTAAAACAGATTGAGAAAAGTTTTCATTATTATTCATTACAGATTACTGAGTGGTGTATATTAACTGTTGACTAATGTATCCCATGACAAACTAATCCCAAAAGGGCATCAGCCACTAATTAAAGTAACCCTGCCAGTTCATTTTTGCTATTGAACACCAACTTGCTCCATCCTGCTACAATTATAAAGAAAATGTTCATGGTTGACAAGATTTTAGATGTAAATCATTGATGGGACCATCTGCTGTAATGTGGCTTATTCAAAGCTACATAATACAGGATATTAGTCTGCTACCAAAATATTTTAATTACATCGCCTTTAGAATGTTCTGAGATTAGTTCTTAACAATGCATTTTGGTGCAAGCCAATAATTAGAAATTCAGTAACTGGGAGCAGAGTATGATTAAGATTTGAAAAGGGAAATGATGTACGGTTAAATTTCCATTCTTTTCCTTTTTTTGTTTAAATTTAAAAGTGTTTCTCCCCTTTTACAATTGCAAACTCCCATTAGTTACAATGGAGGTAATTTTTATTTTGGCCAGTTGTATTATCTGATTGACAATGGATTAGATGCCTATTATAGAATTATTGTGAAATTATGGAAAAGGGGGTTTGCAGGTCAGTAGATGAGAATTGCTGGATGAGTGAAAGCTATTATGTAGGGATAGAAAACCAACAAAATAGGTTTGGGCAGGTTATGTAGTAATTAGCAACATTCAGCCTGGTTATTTGGTTTGCTTGCTTCACTCAATCCTGGCAGGTCACGATTTTATTTCTTCTATGTTAAAGAAGGCTTGCATTTACAACCATCCTTTTTTTAGATGCACACTGTCGCTGCAGAGCTTCAAGGAGCCAGGAGCAGTGGCTGTCGTGGTCTCAGTGCCAGCAGCTCCTAAGCGTTTTGTGACATTGAATGATTGAATGCTTCTAAGAACAGAATGGATGAAAGGCAGATTTTTTTTTAATAATTGATACTTTTCTGGGAGTGAAACTCACTTCATCTTTGTTAATGTGTCAGAACGGACAATGGCAGATATAATCCGGTTCATTCTCCACATCTAGAGGAATGTTTTGTGACTGGAATAGGACAGTGGGAAAGTTTGCAGCCTTCACATATGCTTTGTTACACTTCCATTAATGGTGGGAAATGTAAAATTTGTATTATGTTTCATAGAATTGAAACTAGATATGGTTCAAGGCTTTTTCTGATTTGTCTTCGGATATCTTTTTAGAAATGAATTCAAAAAATGAATTTGTACGTGATCCTTGGGATTCCAGAGCAGCAGGAAGCAGGACGTGATCAAAGCAGATAAATGAACTGAATGCTTCCTTTCTCTGTTAGATTTCCTGCCTTTTTGTCAAGCTCCCCATGGTTTCTTGCGAGGAGATGCTGTTGGAATGAAGGTGCTGGGGTGGAAGAGGAGAAAACATTCTCCCCAATAATCTTGTACTGTGCCTTGGGACTTGCGTTGTGTGGCACAATGGCTAACAGCATTCAGTCTGATGAACACAAGTGAAAGGGTGGCTAGTACAGCTGAGGGAGTGAGCAAGTAATGTCTCAACAGTTTACGAATAGTGATTGCAGTTGCAATCTATTCTTGCCATTTGGGTATTATTACAGTTTATGAAATTGACTGAGCTGCTTGATCTGACAGTGCCTTGTAACTGCACATACAGTTACTGTCTTGTACACAAGACTTATTATTGGATAATATTAAAGAATTCTATATCAGAGATTTTTCAAATAATTGTTTAGAAAGCAATGGATATCACTCCAGAAGAAGGGTCTCAATCCAAAATGTCACCCATTCCTACTCTCCAGAGATGCTGCCTGTCCCGCTGAGTTACTCCAGCTTTTTGTGTTTATTTTAGGTGACGTATCGGGTTGGAAACTTTCTTCAAACCCAGCTAATCCAGCCTTAACCAATTCACTGGTTCCTGTAGAAACCTCTCCAGTGAATAGCAGAAAAGAGCATTTATTAGCAGCAAAGACCCAAGAGCAGACAATGGGCACAAGCCACCAGAGACTGGATGCTGATGCACAGGTCACTGCTTCTGCTGCACCTACAGGAAAGCCTGTAGGAAAACAGCAGATGGATCCAGGCCAACTTTTTCAGTGAAGCTGCCAGATCTGCTGATGATTACAGTAAAGGGAACATACTTATTGCTGTCTTTAATACTTATTGCTGCTACTAAGTGCTGTCAGTTGCAGTATATCTGTGGAAGGTGGCCCCCAATCTTGCTGAGGTGTCCATTGTTTCCGGGACAGTCCTCTGCATAGATAACCATTCTGGGTTCCATCATTTTGAAACCAGAATGGTTGCTGTAAAAACACACAGAGCACTGCTGTCCACAGCCTGTTGTTCCTGCTCCCACGGGGTGGAGAAGGCAACAGAATATATGAGGTGATAAATGGAAACAACAAAGGGCTACTGATTGCATAAACTGATAAGAAAGGAAGGTGATGAGTGGAAGCAGACAAGGGAGGGATGCTGGTCAGAAGAGAACAGTGAGGGGTGGGGATAGGGGACTCTTTATACTGGATATCTCCCAGTTACACCCTCAGTCCTAATGCAGGGTCTCAACCTGAAATGTTGACTAACCCTTTGCCTCCATAGATGCTGCCTGACCTGCTGTTTTCCTCCAGCAGTTGTTTTTTTTTTGCTCCAAGAGAATATTGTGCCTTGGATATTTGGACCCATATTCCACAGAAAATGTTGCATTGATGATTGGCAATTTGATCAGTTGGATGCGCTGATTTGTGGACTTTAGCTTGTGTGCTGTCTGTGGGAATTTCATTAGGTTGTGCCTTTCACTGATGTTCTTTTGCTTGCAGGTGCGACAGTGGCTTTGGAGGCCGCAACTGTGTACCCACTCGTCCATTGCCGTCAATTCTCAAAGATGACTTTAATGAGAAACCCCACCCTGACCTCTGGCCTGAGGTTCTTGGAGCAGAAAGGGGAAACTTAAATGGGGAAATTATCAAATCTGGAACAGCGCTGGAATTCAACAGGGTTAGCAATCTTATTATAAATATGTAGATGTACAAAACAGGTGTTGGAATACAGGTATGGCCCCACTCAACTAGGTTTGTGCAAGTGAAGCTGCCACTGAACACAGTGTCGCCAGCAAGTGAGGCTGCAAACTCCATGCCCATTTTTGTAACGTTAGTCAATGCACAATCTCCCAGAGGTATTGTCATTCTAATCTGTTTAAACAAGACTTTGGCACCTATTTATGTTTATCTTGCATTGTTTCAAAGTACCATTCACATCATCGCTTGGCATGAAAAGGTTCTTTACAGCTTAAGCCCCTCTAATTGTCAGGAGCACCTGCTTTATCTCAACATCATGTTGCCAGGAAGAGTTTATACAGATATGGTTTCATTAACATGAACCTCTCCAATAATCGGGGCACGTATTCACTCCCTCTGGGCAAAATTCTGCAGATGGTGGAAATCTGAAATAAAAACTGAAAATGCCAGCGATACTCAACAAATCAGTCAACTCTTAGAAAAATACAGCACCAGAACCGGCCCATCAGCCCACAGTGCCATGGAGTTAATGTGGCATCAGGATTGTGAAAACCTAGTAAATTGCTCATCTGGCCTGCTAAATATTTTCAGAATTTTCTGCTTTGATTTCTCTCCCCTTTATTGCTGGTTGAGTTGCAACCACGTCTGACAGAAGAATGCAAGGAATAGAATGATGACATAGTGGACAGATTTCAGCTAGCACTTTCAGATGCTGGGCTTTGTCTGCCTGCCTTTCTTTTTGCTTCTGGTTTCTATTGAGGCGACAAAAATGTGAAGTGTTTCCCAGGGTCCAAATCTGGCTTCCTGTTGGGATTTTTCAAAGCACGAGACTCGGAGAGGCTTTTTGTAATTGTAGGCCATTGGCAAGTGTAGCCTTCAGTGGCTCAGAGTTTGTCCCTCAGCTGTACCCCCAGAACATAAGCTCAGCTGGTTCCACAGCACATTCATTCATCCACATGTCACATGGAGCACGAAAATGCAGATAACTTCTGCCCATTCCTCTGCATTCTGTCGGTCTTGAGAATTAAATGTAATCTCTGCCCACCCCCATTGGGAAAGGACATGTTTTGCTGCAACATTTTTTGATAATTGCCCTCACTGCACTTTTGGAATCGTGTTTTGTCTGAATGTTCTGCAAGGCCAATTGTGTCAGGTCTGCAGGCTAGTGGATTTCTGACTGGTGATCACCAGTTTCCCCAATTATTCTTGGCCTCTCCTTCATTGATTTATTGTTTAGTTTTTGTGTGATTCAAGGGGGCTTTTACTTTTGTAGATTAAAGAGATGTTTATTATTTTTGATTAAGGAATTGAGTTCTTCAATTGTTGTCGACTAGAGAAGCAAGGAATTTCACAAGTATTGTGATTCTTAAGATAATGGGAGACTTTGCACTTGACACATATCCGTGCAGTGAGTTTACAGTCTGGATAGTTGTGCATTATTCTGGTGAAGGCATCAAGAAGCAAAGTATTCTGCAAACTGTGTACACTTCTGATTGCCCTGCTAGATTAGATGTTACAAAAAAAGGGAAGGGAACAAGGAAGATCTAGGAGGATGTTTCCAGGTCTGGAGGGGTTAAGCTATAACGAGCCACCGAATAAGCTGTTTTTTTCAGAGCGTAGGAGACTAAGGAATGACCTTACAGTGGTATATAAAAGCACGAGAGGCATTGATAAGTTGGATAGCCGCATGTGGAACAGTTGAGGATAGGAAAGGCACTTAGGCCCACGATGTCTGTGCCGAACATGATGCTAGTAAGTTAAACTAATCTCTGCTTGCATGTGATCCATATTTCTCTATTCCCTGTATATCTGTGCGCCTATCTAAAAGCTGCTTAAATGCCACTATCATGCCTGTCTCCACCACCACCCTGACCGTGCATTCTATGCACCCGCCATTTTCTATGTAAAAATACACACTGCATTTCTCCTTTAAACCCTCCCTGTGTGACCTTAAAGCTATACCCTCTATTTTTTGGTTTGGGAAAATATATGGACTGTTCTCCAGATCCATGCCTCTCATAATTTTGTATACTTATATCCGGTCTCCCCTCAACATCTGACACCACGGGGAAAACAATCTAAGTTTGTCCAATCTTTCCTATAGCTAATGTCCTTTAGTCTATTATCACTGCCACGTGCTTGCCCCTGAAGGTATGTGACACCATCCCTCGTTAAACATTTCTGAATTGATTATATGGACCTCCCCATGGTACTGGTGTACAATATTAAATAAAATCTTGGGTTTCTTTATCCATGAAACCTGAAACACAGTGTTTTGTGACTCTGAGAGTCATAGTCATACAGAATGAAACCAGCCCCTAGCGCCCAGCTTGTCCATGCCGACCCATATGCCCCATCTATGCTAGTCCCACCTTCCCACATTTGGCTCGAATCCATCTAAACCTTTCTTATCCATGTACCCGTCCGAATGTCTATTAAATGTTGTTAATGTACCTGCCTCAACTACCTCCTCTGGCAGCTCCTTCCACTTACCCACTATCCAGGGAGTGAGTTTGAAGTGACATTACTTTTGTTATGTGTTCTGTTGATACCCTTATACAATGGCCTGTATCTTCGGTTAATCGTTTCTAACATTTTGCACTTGGTGTGGTGTTATACAACTCACTGAGAATTGTGTAATTACTCTGAATGTACTGCATAATGTGTATTACTACTGTATAGCACTGCATGTTGTTGCATTAATACTCCCCTATACCACAGTTTATGGTGTGCTAACACTTTAACAAAGCACGCTGTACATTGTGCTAATATGTTTACTATGACAAATTGTGTTGTTAATGTTCAACATCATGCAGTTAATAATGTAACATACTAAATGATATGCATTTTAATTCCTTAATTTAAACGTTTTGTGTGCTGTGTTAATATGTGTGTCATGCTAAAATTATTATGCACTGCACTGTATCTTGAGTCAATGTTCAAACAAATTGTCCTGTAAGTTATGTTAATGTCATGCAAATGTTGTTAATCCTCTAACTACAATATACTAAGTGCGGGTTTAGTGCTGTTTTGTTCACACTCTAATATACTGCACAGTGTGTTGTCAGGGACACTTCTTTTAAATTGTTTACTGCAAAATAGACATTTGGCTGTTCATGTTCAATTAGTTGTACATTGATTATGGAAGTAAAATGCGCTTGGCCTTCATTTAAATAACACTTTGTGGTCATTTCTGTGTGTTTTTCTATACAACATACAACCACTTTGGTTCTAATCCTCGCTTTCCTCTTCATTTCTTGCAGGATGGGCTGCGAATGCTGGTGTCCCGGGACCTGGAATGCACAAGCACCTTGTACATTCAATTCTCATTCAAGTTCATCACTAAAGGTCTGTTTAAAAAAAAAAACTTACCCAAGTAAACAATATTGAACAGATATCCGACTTAAAAGTTCCAGAGTATAGAAGCTATCGTGCATCTCATGCTGCAGAGACTAAAAGTAACATTAATGGCAAACATTTAAATATAACAAAAATAATATATATATTTGATGTTAGATATTATTTCAAGTGAGGTTCTTTGGCCATTTTGGATGACTGTTGCAACTCATGGAAAATCCAAGGATTTTTGCAGGGAAGGTAATTTACCTGGCCAATTTTCTGATTGTGTTGCCTGTTTACTAGAGCACTGTGGCAGTTGGGCATGTTGCTTCCCTGTAACCTACTCGTGGCCAGGTATCATATGGAACCTATGCAGGTAACTGGCTGTTGAAGGGTCCCTGGGAAGGTGTGGAACTTCCAAGTGTGCACTTTAGCAAGGTCAGTCAGGATTAGCAGAATATCCATTGTGCTATAGTGCCAAAGGGACCTGGTGGTCAATTGGCACCAAATTATCAAGATGTAAATTTCCATTCATTTGTTCCATTCCGTGCAGCCGAACTGCAACTGTCAGAGTTGGACTGACAAATAATCATGTACAAGTTAAGTAGTACGGGTGTCAGGGGTTATGGGGAGAATTGGGTTACGAGGGAGAGATAGATCAGCCACAATTGAAAGGCGGAGTAGACCTGATGGGCCAAATGGCCTAATTCTGCTCTATCACTTATGGCCTTGGAGAGGTTGGACAGAGTAACCTCATCTGATGAAAACTCTGCATTTTCTGGTAATTTGATTAAGAGCACATAGATCATTGTACATAAGATTTAGTGTGTATAACCCGAGAAAGAAGGGAGAGAGAAAGTAACGGGTATCTGGACGGGTACTGAAAATATAAAGCTATGATTTAATACCCAAACACAACTCTGCACTGAGGTACAGACATCTGAAAATATCAGGAGTCTCTGAAGTCAATATATTAAAGCACTTCTCATGACAGCATGTTAAAATGACAGAAGGATTATCTCATCTTATGAGCTAAATATTTAACAACTGAGTTACAGAGACATACTCAGCCGCCATTTAGATTAAAAAAGGGAAGCACTCAGTATGAATGCAGATTTCAAAATTAGTTTATTAATGGATATTTTCCTCGCTGCTTAAAAGGAGTTGCTTTCTTTGGAGATATGCACAGTTATTCCAGAGACTGGTTAATGCAGAGCCCGTAAAATGTTACTAACATTCATTGTCAGAATGTGGGTCATACATTTAAATTAAAAGTATCAGTGCAGGCTTCAAGCCCAAAGCTAGTCCGTTGTTATTTTGCATTTACAGTTAAACATAGAATTAACAGAAATTCAATGATTTGTAGTATTTTTAAATCCAGAATGGCATTTACATTGTTTTAGTATTAAGTCCCATTGTAATATAAAATATTCTAAAGCATTTCTATCAGTTGCTGATAAGTATTATATTTAGCTTCTGTATTTTTATATATTTGCCCCTCTTTCAATTTATTCTCCAGTCCCAATGTTATGCATGTTATTTAATTGTATTTATTTTACTCAGGAGTGATATATATGCCAGTTATTCCATCTGGTTAAGGAAGAAGGGAATTGTTTTTCACTCTGTCAGGTTTCAGTGACTTGGACACCAGCGTTGGCCCTGGCTATGCAAAGTGTTGGGATCCTAAAGACATCCTGGTTTGTAACGGACGATGCGCTCAAATAAACTATTTGATGCTGTGAATGAATTGGAGAGTGAGCTGATGGAGTTGATTAGCACGACCTGGCAACGTTCTAAGGGCTGCATTCTGCATTTGTCAATCATGCACCTAGAGAGTTTTTACAACTCCTAGTGGAGTTTCTAAACTCTGATTAATTACACTTATGCAGACTGACTTTTAATGGATATTTTTGTAAACTTAAATTAATTTATTAGCGCCTGCCATTTCTGTGATAAATTGTAGGCTAGCAACAATGTGGTTGTGGTTCAGCCTCGTCCTGAATTGGTCTGATGGGAATTATACTGATCCCAACGCTGTCTCTTTGGCTCAGGTGCTCCCGACCGCTCGCATTCTGTTCTGCTGCAGTACTCCATCAATGGTGGCATTACCTGGCATTTGATGGATGAATTATACTTTCTTCAGACAACAGAGGTGCTCTTTATTAATGTCCCCTTCCCACACACTGCCCAGACCAATGCTACCCGTTTCCGCCTCTGGCAACCTCACAACGAAGGTAACACATTGGAATTACATTTACATTGTGCTTTCATTAAATCATTTCTGCCACCTTTTTATTCAGTTTGCTATAGGTTTTTCAAAATGATTTTGTTTGAAGACTACAGATGGACATTCTATTTATTAAAGCTGAATCTGTGAAGTTCTGTTGAACTCTGCAATGTGACATGTGGTGTGTTATGAATAAGACTAGATCAAGGATAATGTTATAGACGCAAAATGTTGGAGTAACAGTCTGAAGAAGGGTCTCGACCCGAAATATCACCCATTCCTTCTCTCCAGAGATGCTGCTCATCCCGCTGAGTTACTCCAGCATTTTGTGTGTATCTTCGGTTTAAACCAGCATCTGCAGTTCCGTCCTACACAGGGATAATGTTATGCTGTGAATTAAATCTCTAATATACTTAATTCTTCTGTTCTCGCTCCGAGTTAGGAATATGCAGATGCAGAGGGGAGTTCACTGAATCAATCCACCCTTACCATTACACCTCAATGCCAACAGTAAACCACTGTATCCCGTTTCCATTTCTTGAGCCAGTAATGCACTAAAGATCAGAAATCCACAAAAGATGGTATCTAACTTGGTAACATTTCACTACAGGGCACAAAGATTCTGCAGGTCAACCTTAGCTCAGCTCCCTTTGTTCACATGTAAAATTGGCAAATGTGTCCTATTTCAACATTTCTCATGGCAACAATGGACTAATAATTGTACCAGCAGCTGAGTAAATGATAATGTAGTTAACCCCGCATTGTCTGCAGAAGGGACATGACCCACCCCCACAATTAAGTTAGGAAATTGGTTGATAAAGTTACACTGACATTCAGAGTGGTTTACCAACACTGGAAACGATAAACCCAGGGGAAGTATCACTCTCAATCTGTGTTAACAACTTTCATTTTGACCATTGATGAAATAATTCCATAAATGAACATTTCAATAATTGTTCAATGAGGCACCAATTCTTTAATCTTTTTAGTTACCTTTACTGTAATGTCTACAATGCTTGATTAAAAGTAAATTGTACCTGGCAGCTGCATGTTAATGATTTTTTAAAATATATGTAGTGTATGCAGTCTTAGTTAATTTTTGTGAAATTGTAAGATTGGTGAGTTGATATTGAGGCAATTAAGATGGAAAATACAATAGCGACCTTGTAAAATGCATTCACACAGAATTAATAATTGACTTTTAACCAATTTGCTAAAAAAAAGGTTTGTTGGGATGTTATAGCCAAATTCACTCTAATGTTTGTGTTCTACAATAAAGGACAAATGGAAGAAATCTGGATCATTGATGATCTTATTATTGATGGGAACAATGAGAAAAATCATGCTGTTTTGTTGGAAACGTTCGACTTTGGGCCAAAGGAGGAAAACTGGTTATTCTATCCTGGTGGAAACATCGGTCTTTATTGTCCCTATATATTAAAGGGAACCACGTAAGCATAACGGCTTCTCCAGTCCATTGGTTATTGGTCTCTGACTGTGTGCGTTAACAATAAGCATTTATTACTCTTGATTAATGTCCAGGCTCTTAAGTCATAAGATCATAAGGAATAGGAGTAGAATTAGACCATTTGGTTCATCAAGTCTACTCTGCCATTCAATCATGGCTGATCTATCTCCCCCTCCTTACCCCCTTCTCCTGCCTTTCACTCCATAACCTCTGACACCTGTACTAATCAAAAAGTCAAAAATTACTTAATGTCTCCACCTCTCTGCCACTTATTCCACTTTAAGGATGCTTCTTAAAACCTCCCTATTTTAGCAAACCACTCCCAAGGCCTAACATTTCCTTCTGGCATGCATCACAATGTATACCACCTTACAGCACCAAAGACCTGGGTTTGTTCCTGACTACGCATGCTGTCTGTACGTTTGTACATTCTCCCCGTGACCTGCGTGGGTTTTCTCCTAGATCTTCGGTTTCCTCCCACACCTGGTATCTTGGAAACATGAGCGGCCCGAGACATTATCCCCGTTGCATTTCCCCAGGTGTCCTTTTCAACATTTGCTTTTTTGGGCAAATTATATCAGATTTCTAAATGATCTGTTTTGTATATTTTTTTAAGCATTGGAAAATGTTGTTGTATGAACCGTCAGGAAATGATTGCATCGTCAAGGGCAGAGTGACCAGAAATGTGTCAGCATCACACCTCTTCATAGGCTTTGGCAATGTAGGTTTACACTATAGGCGTAGGCGTAGTCAGGCTCCTTTTGCAAACTACATTACTGCATTATATACTAATTATCCTCGGGTACATGTCAACATCCGCAGATCCTTTTAGGGACGTCCTGAAGATTTGCTCTAATGTTTTTACCTCACACCTTTTCTTACATTTTATTTGCAAAGGAGCTTTACATCACCATCAAAGCAAAACAAAAGCTAAAATGTAGTTCTCATCAGGAAGCTTCTTTCCAATCATTGAAGTGAGTACCAGTTGTAGATGGTCTCCAATGTAGCAGCATCCACTCACCAGAGATGCCTGGGAATGAAACTTATCTCAAAAGATGACTAGACAGTCAGGTGGCATTGGTGGAGAAGGAGAGCTTCTCTGGCTGCTCTTTAGTTTGGGAATCACTTTTCCTCTTAACAAATGTTTTTAGTGACATACACAACCATCATAGCATTGCTTCTTTCAATATGCAATCCTCTGAATGCTCCCAAGCAATGCTTGTTGCAGTGTTTACACGCTATTTTAGCAAGCGGATTTAACTTCATAGTTACTGTGCAGTTATTTTTATTTTAATGTTGTGTCTCTGTGAACAAGGGAGGAAGATTCTGCCATCGTCTTCGTGTCAAACATGGTTGGGGAACATTCCATCACCACACGTGATCTGGATGTTAATGAGAACACCATCGTTCAGTTTCAGGTAATTCTCTATGTTTACTGTACCTGCCTATTTTTTAGCAACATAGAATTTTTGGACATTGACTGCATGAATTTAGAATTTAGGCCGCACAGCGACTAATGTTGGTCCCTAAATGGTGCATTTGATTAACTTAGGTTCCTGAGTGTCCACAAAGATTGTTTATCAGTTTTCAAATTCTTTGGCACATCACTCACTTCGTACTGAACTCACACAGCATAGGCCAGAGAGAAATCGAACTGATCATTTCCACAAAGGGATACTTTGACTGTAAACAGGACAATGGAGCCCAAACCAGAACCCCAAAAAACATTGAGTAATAGTGGGGAAACCAAACATTAAACAATATAATCTCAAGATTGACCTTTTAATCATTTAAAACAGGCCTCTCGAAAGGAATACTAACAAATAATTAATGGGTTAATCTACTAATATACCAAGCAATGGTTATTAGGTCTTAAAATAGAACATGTGTAGCACAAGAGAGAATCAGTGATAAATATTCCTCGGTGCATAGAGAAGGTAAAACATCTGCCGATATATTTACCCTGACAACAGCACAGCTGTAGGAGAATTATTAAAAACAAAAGAGAAATAATCTGGGTCATATCAAAGATGTCCTCAGAATATTTTGAATTTCCCAAATCGTCTTTGAATCAAAACGTTGTTGCTCTTCTAATGAAAACCTTCCTAGGCCAAATGCTTACATTTCATCAACAATGTGTAATAGCATCATTGAGTTAAAACAGAGAAAATACATGTGTTTTCTATAATTTCAGATCAACGTTGGATGTAACATAGATAGTTCAGCTTCTGATCCTATTAGATTGGAGTTCTCACGGGATTTTGGAGCCACGTGGCACTTGCTCCTGCCTCTCTGCTACAGCAGTGGACACATCAGCTCACTTTGTTCAACTGAGCTCCATCCCAGCAGCACCTATTATGCTGGAACCACCCATGGCTGGAAGAGGAAGGTCATCCATTTTGGCAGGCTCCATCTTTGCGGGTGAATTCCTAATTCAGAATTTTTTGAAAAGCTTTATTTAAATTTTTTTTATCTTTCCACACACTTAAACTGGTAATCTTGTGATTCAAAAGAGTCGGCAGCCTTCTGTCCCACTTGCACATTGATGGTCAGTAGTTTGCTGAGCCTTGCCTGGTCTGGCCTGGTGTGGCTCAGGAGTTCAGTTGCACTGCCATTCTCTGCTGCACCTGAACAAGTGAAGGCTGTGGCCTGAGAAGGTGCAATAATTCCCAACTCCCATTTTGTCTGGACCCACCTTTCATTCAATTGCGCTTTCTGCTTTTTCATACCTCTTCTGATATCCTTCTGAACAGTCAGACTCTGGTGGTCCTAACCAATTGTTGCTATCTCCTCTTCGTCCAATTTGGTGCTCATCACATTTAATTTCTTCTTGTGGCAAAGGTACAGATGCATAACAGGTCATGACCCTGTCGTCAGTTCACTGCATAGATTTCCATGGAACTACCACTGTAATACACCCAATGAACATGAGATGCCGGAGTAACTCAGCAGGTCAGGCAGCATCTCTGGAGAAAGTGGATAGGTGACGTTTCAGTTTGGGACCCTTCTTCAGACTTTTCAGACTTCTTTATGGGCCTGCCCCACAGGCGTTTTTTTTCATCAACTTCCGACGACTGTCATAGTCGTAGCAGGTCAAGCCCATGGGCACCGACTGTCGCCGAAAAGTTTTGAACATTTCAAAATCCGGCGGCGACCAGAAAAAAGGTATGACTCTTTGGGCGACCGAGGAAACCATACAGGTGACACCCCGGCGACCATGTGGCGACGGCCTAGTCGCCTAAAAAATCGCCTAAGTGGGACAGGCCCATTAGGCTTTTTCAGTCCGGACCTGCAACGTCATCTATCGATTTTCTCCAGAGATGCTGCTTGACTTGCTGAGTTACTCCAGCATTTTGTGACTACCTTTGATATAAACCAGCATCTGCAATTTCATTTTTATTACCCAGTAAACATGGCTTAGTAATGAGTGTGTGCTGGTACACTCCAGGTCTTCTATGTTGGTGAACTTATTCGTCCATGAATGTAGAAGCACCTAGGGTAGTAAAGATGGGAAAAGGACAGATGTTGTTTTGGATTGGGCCTTTCTTCAAACTGGAAAGACCAGGATAGAGGTCTGAAGGATCCCTACCCTTCTCCCTCCCCACATGCTGCCTGGCCTGCAGAGTTCCTCCAGCACATACAGTATTGCTCAACATTTACAGCTTGCTTGAAATCTTCTTTTCTTTAGCTCATGCCAGGGAAATAATACTGCTTGTTTCCACAGGTCAGTGCGGTTTCGCTGGTACCAGGGCTTCTACAGGCTAGGTTCTCAACCAGTGACCTGGGCCATTGATAATGTTTACATCGGGCCCCAGTGTGAGGAGATGTGTAATGGTCACGGTAGTTGCATCGGTGGAACCCACTGCATTTGTGACGCCAGGTATTCCGGGCCCACCTGCAAAATCAGCTCCAAAAATCCAGACTTTCTGAAGGGAGATTTTAAAGGTAGGTTGGAAAAAATTATAGTGGGTTATACTTGGTAAAATAAGAGTAGTAGTATAATATGATTGTAGGTTTGTGAAGCCTGGGTTAAAGCAATCGAACAGATTGACTATCCAGCCAGCGCGGCCTGAGGACTTCGGGAGCTGCGGTCTCCAGGGAAGAAGCGGCCGCTCCAGACATTTCCAAGCCGCTGAGTAGTGTTCACCCGACGACGGAGTTCCAGCTTCACGGCAAGAAGGCCTGAAAATATCGGACTGGCAGTGGAGGCCACAAATAAGCCCCGACCACGGGTGATCACAGAGGAAGAGGACTAAACTTTCTGGTGCCTTTCCCCACAGTGGAGAATTTTGATTCTGTTGTGGGGGGACGTTTGTGTTGAACTCTATGATGTGTTGTGTCATTTTTCTTTTTTTTTAAATTTCTCTATGGATGTACGGAAACTTAATTATTTATTTTATGTAAAGCACTTTGGTTTCAACGCGGTTGATTTAAACGTGCTATATAAATAAAACTTACTTACTTACTATCTACGGAGAATGGAAACAGTCAGTCTGTTCTACCATTTTGCGTAAAAATCTGAATGATGCGTAACTTCCAGGATATTTGACACTGAATGGAGAATATGTCCAAAATCAGGATGTGGGTGGGTATTGTAACCTGTGTCTACGTGTGGTGGAGGGGATTTGATATGTGTGGTACAGTGGGAAGTGCTGGGTGTTCATGGGGTATAGGTGGCTGGTGGGGGTATTAGTGAAATGCAGTCCCCTCCACCATCAGTAGGGGACAGTGACGCTCAGCTCAAAACAGATGGGAAGCTGGAGCTTCATAATGTGGGTAGGACCTGGACAGTGTGTAAGGTTCAACTTGTTCGAATGCTGTGGATACTGTTGCATCAAGATAGAGTAGCTAGGCGTTCCCTATCTGTCAGCGCTGTACATTATAAAATTCAATGTAAGAAAATAAATATTTACAGTCGATTTTGCTTCAACATGTGCTGGCAGTTCAGTCAAAGTTTTATGAGCAAGTGTGACAGGCACAGGAGTTGTCGCTGGTGGTTCAGTTTT
This sequence comes from Okamejei kenojei, assembly GCA_035221665.1. Classification (NCBI taxonomy): domain Eukaryota; kingdom Metazoa; phylum Chordata; class Chondrichthyes; order Rajiformes; family Rajidae; genus Okamejei; species Okamejei kenojei. The sequence continues at coordinate 32,386,588 of CM069151.1, read as the reverse complement.
TAGTCATTATTGTTAAAGGAGCCGGGGTCAGGAATCCCTGTCTTTCCACGGTACTTAAGCAGAGTGTCTGATGTTGGAATGAGGCCCTAAACCCACAAATGTTGACACAGTGAGGTGAGGCAAATGCAACCAGTGAGCATTGAAAACATCTGCCATTACTGCAGTGTTTAATTAATATAATTACTGCTTGGCTTGAAATGTCAGGCTGCCAGAGTGCTTGCAGCGATGAAGAAAGCTATGAACTTTGTCAAGAGTGAGCAAAGGAGGAGTTTAGGGCCGATCCATTAAGATTACACTGAGCTTTATGTTTCTCTGAAGGACTATTCACGGGTTAACAGTTCAGAAACCTCTAAGATGTCAAGATAATACATGTCTGCATCATATTTAAGGCTGTAATCCACTTTGGGTTTATATTAGTCAACTGATGTGGCGGCCACTTTCAAATATTTTTGGCAAATCAAACCTAACCAATTCGGACTTACTTTCATTCTTAGGTCCAACAGACCCTGAGAGGTTTTTGGTGGTGAGTGGCGGCAAACCATCCAGGAAATGTGGTCTAATGTCCAGTGGAAACAGCCTCTTCTTCAGTGAGGAGGGCCTACGCATGCTGGTGACTGTTGACATGGATTTGTCATATGCAAGGTATTGGGAACACGTTCAGTCATGGACATTTCTACCATGTTCACCTCTTGTTTAAGCCTTTTGTAATGAGCCTTCGTGTGAAATCCTGCATTCAAAATTCAGGTGTGATGGGGAAAAAATGCATTTGGTTATCAGACACATCCATACCGAACCACATAATTTGTGCCTCCACCTGCCTTGACACCGATTTTTCTGGTGGTCACACTAATGTGGCCATGAATGTTTCCAGTAAGTCTCCAGTCACTGTACCAAGCCAGGCCCGTTCTAAATGTGGAATTGTTATTTCCCAAATCTGCTTTAGTTTCAGATCCATTTCACAGTGGCCCCTAACAGTAAGACACCCATGTCCCTTTCCCTCTGATTTCTTTCTCCCTTCAACCTCAGGCACAGATTCAACAATATTTGTTGTTCTCCTCTTTCATCAGGAGCAGAAGTAATATTCTCTACCTCCTTTCCTGTTTGAGGTTTGGCGTTATTTGCCTGAGTGTTTCAAAAATAGAACACCAAACAGGTTCCCTCCGCCAGTTCCCAAGATACTCATTCCTCGTTAGCCGGACTGGTGCGTGGAAGAAATAATTTCAAACAACTCACTGAGAACAATGTAACCATGTTCAGCTGTCATGTTTAGAAGATAACAGAAATTCTGCCCAGCTTTTCTTCCTCTGATTTCTAAGAGACAGACAATATGTCAGAGCGTTCTTTAATCTCCTGTCAGGTAGGAGTTCACTATTTCCTCGCTGAGGTGACGGTGAAACTGCTAATTTGAGACCTGAAGGTTGATAACGGAACCATTCAAGCTGATGCTGAGTGTCCAGTGGTTTTCACAGCACCGTGCCATCAACACTATCCTGATGCAAGCCTGTGGGACAGTGGGCGTCTTAATGAATTCTCATTAAAAATAATCAGCAAATGAGTTTTCAGTCAGAACCTGCCAGTAACCTAAAGAATCTACTTCAGTTTAAGAATGTAAACACCTACGCTTTCCAGATGAAGTGATCCAAATGCGAGAATTTAAAGTGGCAGCCCCATGTTTGCTGCTGAGTGCTCAGAATTCCTTTCCAAACTTATGTTGTCCATGCAAAGTGTTGTATTTGAGGTTGTCAATTATATGTCAGACATCATGAATCATGTGCCTCAATTTAAAGAGGTGTTTGGTGGAAAGAGAAAGGGACAGTCACTTGTGGATTTTCTGACCTTGAAAATCCACTCCGTCCCTTGGAACAGGAATGAGTTATTTATAAAAAGCTGACATTTTATAGACCCTGCTCCTGCAATTAACCTCCACCAGACCTTGGATTATCATTATATTGTGTCACCGAAACAAGAATACCTTAAAAAATGAATTTAATGGAGTAAGCTAGATTCAACAGAGGATCACAGAAAGGTTACATCCTCTGTTTGAACACTGTGATTGAACTTGCCTCTGCATTCCATATTCTGACTACTTGCTGCTGAAAAATGTTGTTCCTTATGCCACCTTATGTCAATTTGCGTCATCTGGTTGTTGATTATCCACAAACGCAAAGAGTCTCTGTTTAGTTCCTTCATGATACTTAATACCTCTGTCGCAATCTTCCCATCCTGCTTTGTCCAAGGAGGAGGACCCCATTTTCCCCAGTCTATTCACCTAACTAAAATCCATCATCTCACAGAAAATCTCTATTGCACCCTATAAGGCTTTAACTTATTTCCTAAACTTTGCCATCCAGTACTCCAGTTATGGTTAAAACGGTATCTTATAATAAACAGTTCACCATGACCTCCTTGCTCTTTTCTGAGTGACTGCTAATTCCTTCCTGGATTATTGTCTCTAGAACATTCCTCAACAACCAAAGTTAAACTGATGAGCCTGAAACTGCCGGGTTTACACTTAAAGCATTTTTTTGAGCAAAGGTGTAACATTTGCAGTACTTTTACAGTTCTTGGGCACCACCCCAGAAACTATATCTGTTGAGTCTGACCAGTGGCTCTGCATTTACCTCCCTTAATTCTCTCGGCAATGTACAATATATCCCACCCGCACCAGGGAGGTGATTTATCTACTCAAAAAAGAGTTAACCTTACTCTCATCTCCTTAGAAACTTGCAGCACAACCAGTATCCCAATAACATTTAGCTTTGTTGAGATTTCAACTGCACATTTTATCTTGGGAGAATCATGTCTGTGATATTAATAGTCAAAACCACCAGTAATATGTGGACGGGGCCATCAGCCAGCTGGTAATATTAGACTTAAATAAAGTTGTTATGTAAAGCCGCTAAATATACACAATGCATTGAAAGATGGAGCCATTTTTCTTCGCCTCTTAGAAAATCTCCTGGTTTTAATATCCAATCCACAATCCCACATGGATTATGGTGTTGCTCTGAGTTGGAAACAGATGTGATGTGGTTCACTCTGCCATGACAAGTGGGCCTGCCGGCATTCTGACATTTACCCAGAAACTTACTGCATGAATCAAATCCCTATATGAGTGTCCACAGAGTCTGTCCGGTGGGATATTTTAACTGTGAAATGCCAGCAGTTTTACTCCACTTTTCACTCAGGTTTGTGCAGTTCTTCCTGAGACTGGGCTGTGGCAAGGCATCGCCTGACCCCCGCAGCCAGCCAATGCTGTTGCAGTACTCCATGAATGGAGGCCTGAGCTGGGGCGTGCTCCAGGAATTCCTCTTCAGCAACTCCAGTAACGTGGGCCGATACATTGCTCTCGAGATTCCACTGAAGGCCCGCTCCTCTTCCACCCGACTTCGCTGGTGGCAGCCCTCTGAAGACGGACATTTCTACAGCCCTTGGGCCATTGATGAGGTGAGATCTATTAACTGAAGGCAGGCGTGATACGTTGAACTCATGAAGGCAAGTGCCATACAGTGAATACGGGAAGGCACTCGCAGTACATTGGGTGAAGGCAAGCATTTGCTGCAAGGCTTCTGACCTCCAGTCAAGGGTATATGTTATGAGGTGTAAGGAAGGACACAAGTTGAGGGCAGTTAAATAGCAGCTGGAATCCCTGCTCGGTTGGCTGCTCAGTGAGTTTAGAGATACAGCGCGGAAACAGGCCCTTCAGCCTACTGAGTCCGTGCCGACCAGCGATCCCCACACACTTACACTATCCTACACACACTAGAAACAAATTACAATTATACCAAGCCAATTAACCTACAAAGCTGTATGTCTTTGGAGTGGAGTGATCACTGTTGGAAATTTCACATGCCTGGACTGGTGAAGACCAGGTCCCATGTTAAATGTCCAGAGTCATAGCATGAGAATGGTCATTGGATTGAAGCTTCAGAGAATCATTTTCCTCTGTGGATGGTACCATTGCCTGAGTCCCGGCCACCAGACAGGGGCAGGCCATGTGCAAATGCTTGAGCAATCCGCCAGATGAATGGTCGCCCCTTCATATCTGCCTCGAGCATGCTGTGTTATCTTTCCTTGGATCTACAAAACCCCTAAAACATGGTCGCAGAGAGATACAGCATGGAAACGGGCCCACCATAACTCTGCCAACCATCAGCCTCCCATTTAAAATATCCCTGCCTTAATTCCACAATCTCAGCATCACCCCTCAGCCTTACTCACTTACCCACACACTGGGGACAATTTACAACAGCCAATTAAGCCAACAACCCACATATCTTTGAGATATGTGTGGAAAGCAGAACACCTAAAGGAAAATCACGCTATTGCAGGGTTGACCGTGCAAACTCCACACAGACAACACCCAAGGTCAGAATTGTTCCTGGATCTCTGATGCTGCAAAGCGGCAGCTCTACCAGGTGCACCTCTGAGCTTCCCCTTTATTGTCCGTTTTGCCATAATTCAAAATGGTGAATGTTTTGGCCCGTTTCCATGCTGTATCACTCTGTGACCATGTTTTCTGGGTTTTGCTGACTACCGTGTAGATCCAAGGAAAGATAACAAAGCATGCTCGAGGCAGATATGAAGGGGTGACCACTCATCTGGAGGATTGTTCAAGCATTTGCACACGACATGCTCCGGATACTGCCCCTATCTGGTGGCCGGGACTCAGGCAATGGTACCATCCACAGAGCAAAACTTCAATCCAATGACCATTTTCATGCTGTGACTCTTTGCCATCATTTAAAATGGTTTGGTGGTTTTGAAAGAAATCCAAGACTCAAACTCCAGTAACAATGATAACTCTGTGTCTGAAGATGGGTCTCGACTCAAAACGTCACCCATTCCTGCTCCACAGAGATGCTGCCCATCCCGCGGAGTTACTCCAGCATTTTGTGTCTACCTTCGTATTGTATTAGTGCCTGTGATTTGCTCTGTGTGTAATGTATTGACCTCTGTATAAAACAGATAGTGATTGGAGGCAGCATTCTGGGTGACACAGTGATTGAGGATAACTTCAGCACTCTGGACAACAGGAAATGGTTGCTCCACCCAGGAGGCACCAAGATGCCGGTCTGCGGTTCGAGCGGGGATGCGCTGGTGTTCATCGAGAAAGCCTACACCCGCTATGTTATCTCCACTGACGTAGTCGTAAACGAAGATTCTTTCTTGCAGTTTGACTTTGCTGCCTCCTGCTCCGTCACAGACTCTTGTTACGGTAAATATCTTCTGCATTTATTCATTTGTGAGGTTCCCCTCGGCCGTCTGTATCGTGGTAGTGCAGGCTTCCTGTTCACCATTCCCTGGAAAGTCTGATGCCATCTCATAGTACAGGAACAGGGTCTTCGACACTGACACGGCAGGTGTCACATTCGTAAAGGGTGCATCAATAATCCCTCATTTTTAAAATTTAAAAAAAAAAAAAAATTTTAATTTCAAAATAGACTTTATTCAAATGATAAATATATACAATACATGAACCTTGCGGAAAATCCATCCGACATTTTCGGAGGCTGTACAAATTGATCAATACAGTTTAGACATTTCTTTCCCCAAATTTCACAAATCAGTCCCCCACTCGTGCCACTCATGTGGCCCACTGGCGTGGGATACCTTCCCTTATTTTGAGGGGCGTCTCCACCATACCGTGCCCCCCATGTCAAGCAGCGGAAGGACCTTAGACTGTGGCCCTCCCCCACCGAGCCTTGGCGTTGGCTGCACCGAGCTTCAGTGCGTCCCTCAGCACGTACTCCTGCAGTCTGCAGTGGGCCAGTCGGCAACATTCCCTGACGGACATCTCGCTCTGCTGGGTGGTGAACAATGCTCAGGCAGACCAAAGGGCATCTTTTACCGAGTTGATGACCCTCCAGCAGCACTCAATGTCAGCCTCTGAATGTGTCCCTGGGAACAGTCTGTAAATCACCGAGTCTTCTGTGACGGAGCTGTTCGGGATAAAGCGTACCAGGGACCCTTGCATTTTTCTCCAGAATCTTTTAGCAAAACCACACTCTGTAAAGAGGTGGGCAACCGTCTCCTCGCCATAGCAGCCGTCCCGAGGGCAGACGGTGCAGGAAGGATCTGACTGGGAGGGCTCCCCTCACCGCCAGCCAAGCCAGGTCTTGGTGCTTGTTGGTGAGTTCTGGCGATGAGGCATTTTGCCAGACAAGCTGGGCAGTCTGCTCAGGGAACCACGCCACCGGGTCCACAGAGTCCTTTCCCTGCAGTGCCTGCAGGACATTCTGTGCTGACCAATGCCCAATGGACATGTGGTCAAAGGTGTTGGTCCACAGACGACAGATGGGGCGGCAATGTCCAGATGACTGGCACATTGCGTGGCACCTGCGCCAGGCCCATCCTCCACAACACCGGGGACAGGTAGAACCTCAGCAGGTAGTGACACTTGGTGCCCACGTGCCTTGGCTCTACACTCCGCCTGATGCAGCCACACACGAAGGTGGCCATCATGGTGAGGGCGACGTTGGGCACGCTTTTACTCCCGTTGTCTGCCGACTTGTACATTGTGGCCCGTCTCACCCGGTCCATCCACGACCCCCAGATGAATTGGAAAATGGCCCGGGTGATCCCTGTGGCGTAGGAGGGAGGGACAGGCCACACTTGTGCCAAGTACAGCAGCCCCGAGAGCACCTCACACCTGATGACCAAATTCTTTCCCGTTATGGAGAGGGAGCATTGCCTCCACAGCTCCAGCTTCCATCCCACCCTGGCTATCCGCTCCAGCCAATTTTTGTTACATGCCTCAGCCCCCCCAAACCAGATCCCCAGCACCTTCAAGAAGTCAGGCTTGAAGGTGAAGGGGACGGAAGATCTGTCGGGCCAGTTGCCAAAGAGCATGGCCTCGCTCTTCCTGCGGTTCACCCTGGCTCCCGTGGCCGACTCAAACTGGTCGCAGATACTAATCAGTCTGCGGACCGACCCTGGATCCGAGCAGAAGACAGCGACATCGTCCATGTACAGGGAGGTCTTTACTTGAATGCCCCCACTGCCTGGCAATGTCACTCCTCTTATGCTCGCATCCTTCCTGATGGATTCGGCAAAGGGTTCAATACAGCAGACAAACAAGACAGGAGAGAGAGGGCAACCCTGCCTGACTCCAGACCTTACAGGGAAACTGTCTGATTCCCACCCATTGATTTGGACTGCACTACGGATGTTGGTGTAGAGCAGTTTGATCCAATTCCTGATTCCCTCCCCAAAACCCATTTTGGAGAGCACGTCCCTCATGTACGTGTGCGAAATCCTGTCGAAGGCCTTCTCCTGGTCCAAGCTGACTAGGCAGGCATCCACCCGTCTGTCCTGCACGTAGGCGATGGTATCTCTCAGCAGCGCTAGGCTGTCTGAGATTTTCCTGCCAGGTACAGCACAGGTTTGGTCCGGGTGACCCGGTTGGCGATGGCCTTAGACAGGATCTTGTAGTCTACATTCAAGAGTGTTATGGGTCTCCAATTCTTTATGTCCTTCATCTCCCCCTTCTGCTCGTAGATTAGGGTGGTTGCCCTTCCTCATGGAGTCTGACATGCTACCAGCCAGAAGCATGTCGTTGTACACTTCTAGCAGGTCCGGGCCCATCCAGTCCCACAGAGCCGAATACAACTCGGCCGGTAAGCCATCGCTTCCGGGAGTTTTATTCGAGTCAAAGGAACGGATGGAGCCAGTCAGCTCCTCTAGGGTCAGTGGTTGGTCCAGACTCTCCCGCTTGCTGTCCTCCAAGACCTCCGTGATCGAGGACAGGAAGTTCTGGGAGGAGGTACTGTCTGTGGTCTTTTGGTCTTACAAATCTGTGTAAAAGGATTTGCAGATCATCAGCATGTCTGTCTGTGAGGATGCTACCGTGCCGTCCTCCTCCCGAAGGCTGTTCATCACAGAGCTCCCCCTGTGAACCTTATGGAAGAAGAAACGTGAGCACGTCTCATCCTGCTCCACATGGCGGACCCTGATTCGGAAGATGATCTTTGAGGATTCAGAGGTAAAGAGCCAAGCTTGCCGGTCCTTCAACTCTCTAAGTTCCTCCCTCACATCCACCCCGCTCGACTGCAGAAGGAGCAGTTGTTGCAAATCTGTCTGGAGTTGGCACAATTCCCTCTGACTCTTGCTCTCTGAACCCCTTTAATTATGAAGAACCTCTTAATGTTCTCCTTGGTTGCTTCCCACCAGAGTGTGGGGGAGTCAAAGAGAGGCCTCACTGTTCTCCAACATGCGTAATCCCTCTTTAGCTCCTCGACATTCTTTGGGGTCAACAGCTTCATGTGGTGAGTAACTCTCTGCCACAGCCCATTGGCTCCCTTGTGGCTAAGGGGATTCAGAGGGTATGGAGAGAAGGCAGGTGGGATACTGAGTTGGATGATCAGCCATGATCCTATTGAATCGGTGCAGGCTCCTCCTACTCCTGCACCTAATTTCTATGTTTCTATGTTTAGGACAGGAAGCCTGAAGGAGGCAGTGGTCAGAGAAGAACACCGGCGTGAGGTCAGTGTGTCTCACCGTGACGGCCTTCGTCGTGACGACAAAGTCTATCCGAGATCGGGCTAAACCGTCCGATCTCGACCAGGTGAACTGCGGCTGGGACCCGTCTGCAGGGTCGCTGAAGGCGTCACGCAGCTTTGCGTCTTTTACCATCTCCATCAGGAACTTGGACGTGCTGTCCAGTCTGCTGTCGGCACAGTCAGCTCATAGGATTGGCATCCTCCACTTGGTAAAGGTTTGGAGGCCAGCTACAGTGAAATGGATTTCCTTAATAATATCACAACCACAGTAGAGTCATACTGCACGGAAACAGGCCGAAAACATGCAGCTCCTTCCATCTGGATTTCATGTGCATGGCTAATTTTGAGTACATGTGACTGCAAATTACTCAGAGAATGCTCATGCAATGTATGTTGAACACAAGGCTGCCCAATATGTTTTGTGCCTGAGTAAAAACCGATTAATTTACATATTACTGTTAGAAATATAGAAACAAAGAACTGCTGATGCCATTTTACAAAAAAAGGCACAAACTGCAGGAGTAATTCAGCAGGTCAGGCAGCATCCCTGGTGGACATGAATAGATGATGTTTGGGGTCGGGACCCTTCTTCAGACTGATTGTTGGGGAGGTGGGGAGGAGAATGCTGGTAGAGAGATGGGGCACGACAAAGTGCAGCGAGTAATAGGTGAACATATAGGTGGGGGGGGGGTGAGGTTGATGGGCATATGGTTATACAATGGCCAGAGATGAAAAAACAAACGGTGTGAGAAAAAGGATGCAGCATTGTGAATGTGAAGCTGGGGAAGGAATATTGGGGGTGTGGAGAAAATAGGTGCAAGTCTGTTAGGTTCTGCATTCCTTCCTCTGACTTCACAATCAGTCAGACTACACTTATTCATGGTCTCCAGGGATGCTGCCTGACCCGCCAAATTCTCTAGCACTTTGTGTCTTTTATTGTTAGATGGTTGCTGGAGATAATTTCCACTGTTCCTTTCTTTGAAGTTATTTGTTTAGTGCTTAATTAGCCAACAATTATCTTATCAGCCAGCTTATTATCGTGAGTGCAAAGTCTGATAGCAAGCACACGAGACATCGAAAGCGGATGGCCATCCAGTTTAGAGGGACCATTCCCTTTCCCAGGCCATCTGCAGTTTGGGTTGATGCCCAGTCTGTCCCAGGCTACAAGGATTGATTCAGCACTCTGAGATCAGAAGCCTGAAATTCTTGTACCTGTTGTTTTTCCACTCATTGGCAGCAATGGGCAGAGAATCACGACTGCTCCTGCACTCCTGCCATGCATTTTCACCCCTGAATGTGGCGCTCTCTGCTGGTGCAGTAGAACCAGTCCTCTGTTCTCCTTCAACTCCATAAGTACTTAGCAAAATGCCAGTGTTTTTAATTTCTTCCCAAATCTAAACTGTCACTGCTTATTCAGGATGGTATTGCCACATGCTTGGTAATGTTAATAATGTAGACAGACACAAAGTGCTGGAGAAACCCAGTGGGTCTGATGAAGGGTCTTTTGTCCTGGAACGTCACCTATTCCTTTTCTGCAGAGATGCTGCCTGACCCACTGAGTTACTCCAGTATTTTATGTCTCTTTTTGGTGTAAACCAGCATCTGCAGCTCCTTCTCACATGTAGTGGATTATACCAGCTGAGTTCCTCCAGCATTTTGTGCATTCCCTCCACAGACGCAGCCTGACCCACTGAGTTCCTACTGCACTTTGTGTTTTGCTGTTGGTAGTTTATACAAGCAGTCTCATGGTGCTGACCTGCCTGATCCTGCATTAAAGCTCCAAAACCCTGAGACCTTGCAGGGTCCTGACCCCTTATGTTCAGATCTGAAATTGCATGCTATATTCTGCCTCGGGATTCAGTCTAAGACTTTAAAGCGAGTGCGTTGAAACTGTTGGTTATGAACATTTGGGTCTCTTTTGTTCATTCAGCTGTGGAGTTGCAGTATTCTGTGGATCTGGGACTGACATGGCAGCCTGTGCTGACTGACTGTCTCCCCAGCAACGTGGAGTGTAACAAGTACCACCTGCAGAAGGTCCTGGTGTCAGACACATTCAACAAGTGGACCAGACTCACGCTGCCACTGCCACCCTACACCAGGTATCTCCCGCACCCTTCCTTTCGGTTCACAGAACATCTGCATAAAAAATGGCCATAGGCTGTATTTCTACTTCACTGAGCTGCTGATAGTGGCGGGGAAGAGGCTGGCAAAGTGTCAACAGAGATGGTATCAAAAGAGGGATGTTCATCCCCTGGGAATTAAATGTGTCTGAAAATTCTTAATGATCAAAATGTCATCATTATTTTTTGAAAAATACTGCACAGTTGCACATTTTAATTGAGGAAATCAATTTGGCCAAAACCATCCATTGACCTCTGATCAACTAATCCCTGGATGATATCCCCGTCTTCTCCTGTTACTTGTGTGGTGCAAATCCAGGGAATCCCCAGGGAAGAAATAAAAAAGAGCTATTTATATAATCTCTGTAAATGAGCCATGTTGCATAAATCAGTCTTGGCTAAAATGGCACGAAGGTCAACGTGCCTGCCCACAATTGCTATCAAAACTCACAGATGAGAATTTGCATTTGGACATGATGTGGAAGGGATAATCATTGTTCACTGTGCAGTGCCTTTATCTCTCTGCTTTCCACAATATTCCCATCTATCTGTTACAGATCTCGCTTGTATGGAAAACACTGCCATCTGGTGATCACTGTGAACACTGCACAATCTGACTATTTCCTTGAAATTACTTTTCACCAAAATCTTCATCCCAGCAGCATTTAGCCCTATTGCCCAAATGGACAAAAGAAAATTCAACACTCCCCCCTCCAAAAAAGTGGGTTGTTCGCTGTGTGCAAACGCTACCTGCCCGATCCCTGGCAGCCACGTCATACTCATGCTAACAACAGGGTAGCCTGAAGTGCAGCCAAAGTAGGGCCCAACGAAGCTGAAATGGAGGTGAGGTCGGATGCCCTGAGTGGTTGCAGCAAAACTTCCCTCCACATGATCATCCTTACTGAATGGGCTGTATACTGTACTGCGAGGCCTGGGTTATAACTGCAGATGTTGCAACATTATCAGTGTTGTGAATAACTGCAGTCAACACTGTGAGACTCGGCAATGATTTCTAAAGCTCAGGTGACACACGTGGACAGCGAGCAGCACTGTCCCCAGGAGAACCCATTTAATTCAGATTTCCTTGCTGATTTGCCACAGCTTCATTAGAATTATTAGTCTGATTCCTGTGGACAGAATCCAGTAATTGAAACATGAATGTGGCAGGAGTTATATCCCTCCTTCAGTTTAATTTTACAAAGTAACTGCTCCTCTGATCCCTGGACCCAAACTACACGTATTAGTCTCCCTGAACAACAGGAATAGAGTAAGAATTAAACTGGCAGAGGTAAACCTCCCATTGCCATCACACTGGTCTTAACATCATGTGAAGTACCTTTGTGATCCAGAGGCAGAGATACAGATGAGGTTCCACGATATGGAGGAACTTTCAGTAAGCAGGACATCCCAGCTTTGCCACCAGATGAATCTGCCAGACACTCTGTAACATTGTCTTGATGTGTTAAAGGCAACTGTCCCAAATGGGAGCTGGGGGATCAGTTCTACCTCAGAATGGGAGTCCAGACTTCTGCTGCCCCTCTGATGGGCTGCACCTCCAGCTCACATGCCAAGACTGCTGTCCATCTGCCTCATTAGTCAAAGTCATGTGGTACAGAGCATCCGTGGTGTTGTGCCCAGAGAACATGTATGTTTCAAATGTTCCCAGGGCTTAATATCTTTAATCCAATTTAAATAATGTTGCAGCTCATTCTATCAAGGCAATACAGTATCTGATTAAGATTTGCTTGAAGTGGAATTACACAATTTTACAAAATGAATTTATTTGTATGTGCCATCAATCACTATTATTTAGTAATGTCCATTTTTAAACTCCACTGTGTGAAGTACAATCTCTATCGCTTCTGATATATTTGCCATGTTTATTGATAAACCATTGATATTTCACGGCGATATTTTACATTCACTCAAAGAGATATTTGCTGAGAAGTGTATGTGAAAACGTGGAGGTTATAGGTAGGTTTTGGCAGCTACCAGAGCTGGTGAAGGATACCAGTCACTATTCAGCCCTCATCCACCCCTGCCTGCCATCGGCATCCACAGGACTGTGCTCAGATTCTCTTGGCGATTTATTTCGGCAACTGGCGGCATCATTGACTGACGTAACAGGTCACCGAAACATTTGCGGTGATGACACGGCGTGATGACGTATGACGTGCGGTGTTTTTTCAAATGTCGCAACATTTTTTTGTCGCCGCTGGATATTGAAATGTTCAAAATCTTTTGGCGACCCTGATATGATGCCAGCAGTCTCGCCGAAAAAAATCGCCGAATGGGACAGGCCCTTCAGTTACTGCCCAGACAAACAAGTCAGTGACAGAGACCAAAAGTAAGAGATGCAAATGAATGATAACAATTAACCTTTGTCCACTGCACTGTGCTGGAGAGCTGCAGCTGCTGGCCTGCAACCTGCTTTCCGTCAGCTGCTCAGTGAGGTTGAACTATTCTCCACAACAGCAGTACCATTTGAGGAATAAATGAACTGATGATTCTATTTGAGTCCATTATCCATTACAGGTCCCAGGCCACCCGTTTCCGTTGGTATCAGCCAGCACCCTTTGAGAAGCAGCAGACATGGGCCATTGATAATGTGTACATCGGGGACAGCTGTCTGGACATGTGCTCTGGCCATGGAAGGTGCTCACGTGGATCCTGCATGTAAGTGAAGGATATTTGATGTTCATGCTACCAACTGTTTCAAAGTATTGTTCTTCAACTGCTTTAAGTTTGTCCTGTTTAGGTTTAAGTTTAGCATACAGCTGCATCCTAACACATCTGGATTGTGCATGTCACAGAATCACCAATATAGATTTGTATTTCATGTAGACACAAAGAACTACAGATGTTGATTTACCAAAAAGAACTTACAATGCTGAAGTAACTCGGTGGGCCAGGCAGTGTCTCTGGAGAGGGAAATGTGATGTTTTGGGTCAGGACCTTTCTTCAGACTGATTGTAGTGGGTGGAATAAGTGGGAAGAGAGATGGGAGCAGGACAAACCTGGCAAGTGATAGGTGGATACCGGTGAGGAGGACTTTCAGTGGCAGATGGTTGGACAAAGGCCAGTGATGAAAAGACAAAAAAGTGTGAGATGAGGAGGTAAAGATAGAGGAGGTGAGAAATGTAAAGCCAGAGGAAGGAATATGTGGAAGGGGATTGGGGGGGGGGGGGGGGGGGGGAGGGGAGAGGGAGAAATAGATGCACAAAGGTGGGACAAGGGAAGAGAGGGAAAAAGGGGTGGGGGGAGAAAATGGCAGTGAGGTTGTTCACCTAAAAGTGGAGAATTTAATGTTCATGATGTTGGGATATGGACTACCCCAAACTGAATGTGAGCTGCTGTTCCTCCAGTTTTGTGTGGCCGCACTCTGGCAGTGGAGGTGGCCCAGGATAGAAAGGTGAGTATGAGAGGGGGAGTTAGCAACCTCAAAAATGCACAGGCACCTCCTCTAACTTCATCTACTGCATTCAGTGGTTTCAATGTGGCATCCTTTACATCAGTGAGACGAAGCGTAGATTAGGCAACAGCTTTGCTGAACATTTGCGCTAGGTCTGCTACTCCCGGACTCCCAGTTGCTAACCATTTTAACTCCCTCAACCATTTCCATGCTGACCTATCTGTCTCGGGCTGCCTCCATTGTCAGAGTGAGGCCACACATAAACTGGAGGAACAGTCCCTCTATTCTGCTTGGGTAATTTACAACCCAATGGTATGAACATTAAATTCTCCTATTTTAGGTAAGTAATCCCCCACCTCTCTTCCAATTCTCTTCCCATCTGAAGAAGGGTCCCAACCTGAAATTACACTTATCCATGTTCTCCAGAGATGCTGCCTGACTCGCTGAGTTACTCCAGCTCTTTTTTAGAACTTCCTTTATCTGGGAAAACCTATTCAGTTTGATTGTAGGGAACAAGTGATGTACAGTGGCTTGCAAAAGTATTCACACCTCTTGAACTTTTCCATATTTTGTCACCTTACAACCACAAACGTAAATGTAGTTTGTTGGGATTTTATGTGATAGACCAACACAAAGTGGTGCATAATTGTGAAGTGGAAGGAAAATGATACATGGTTTCCAAATTTTATTACAAATAAAAAACTGAAAAGTGTGGCGTGCAAAAGTATTCAGCCCCCCTGAGTCAATACTTTGTAGAACCACCTTTCGCTGCAATTACAGCTGCAAGTCTTTTGGGGTATGTCTCTACCAGCTTTGCACATCTAGAGACTGAAATTATTGCCCATTCTTCTTTGCAAAATAGCTCAAGATCAGTCAGATTGGATCGAGAGCGTCTGTGAACAGCAATTTTCAAGTCTTGCCAGAGATTCTCAATTGGATTTAGGTCTGGACTTTGACAGGGCCATTCTAACACATGAATATGCTTTGATCTAAACCATTCCATTGTAGCTCTGGCTGTATGTTTAGGGTCGTTGTCCTGCTGGAAGGTGAACTTCCACCCCAGTCTCAAGTCTTTTGCAGACTCTAACAGGTTTTCTTCCGAGATTGTCCTGCATTTGGCTCCATCCACCTTCCCATCAACTCTGACCAGCTTCCCTGTCCCTGCTGAAGAAAAGCATCCCCACAGCATGATGCTGCCCCCACCATGTTTCACAGTGGGGATGGTGTGTTCAGGGTGATGTGCAGTGTTAGTTTTCTGCCACACATAGCATTTTGCAATTAGGCCAAAAACTTCAATTTTGGTCTCATCAGACCAGAGCACCTTCCTCCACATGTTTGCTGTGTCCCCCACATGGCTTGTGGCAAATTGCAAATGGGACTTCTTATGGCTTTGTTTCAACAATGACTTTCTTCTTGCCACTCTTCCATAAAGGCCCGATTTGTGGAGTGCACGACTAATAGTTGTCCTGTGAACAGATTCTCCCACCTGAGCTGTTGATCTCTGCAGCTCCTCCAGAGTTACCATGGCTGCTTCTCATTGGCTGCTTCTCTGATCAATGCTCTCCTTGCCCGGCCTGTCAGCTTAGGTGGACGGCCATGTCTTGGTAGGTTTGCAGTTGTACCATAATCTTTCCATTTGCAGATGATGGATTGAACAGTGCTCCGTGAGATATTCAAAGCTTGGGATATTTTTTTATAACCTAACGCTGCTTTAAACTTCTCCACAACTTTATCCCTGACCTGTCTGGTGTGTTCCTTGGGCTTCATGATACTGTTTGGTCACTAATGTCCTCTGAGGCCTTCACAGAACAGTTGTATTTATATTGAGATTAGATTACACACAAGTGGACTCTATTTACTAATTGGGTGACTTCTGAAGGCAATTGTTTGCACTGGATTTTATTTAGGGGTATCAGAGTAAAGGGGGCTGAATACTTTTGCATGCCACACTTTTCAGTTTTTTATTTGTAAAAAAATTTGAAAACCATGTATCATTTTCCTTCTACTTCACAATTATACGCCACTTTGTGTTGGTCTATCACATAAAATCCCAATAAAATACATTTATGTTTTGTGGTTGTAACGTGACAAAATGTGGAAAAGTTCAAGGGGTATGAATACTTTTGCAAGCCACTGTATATATCAACCACATGATGAGACGATCTGATGTGACTGTTTATCAAAGCTGAACAGATAAGATAAACCTCAATGTTTTCAATATATTGAAGTTGGTAGGCAGGTAGCAGGTGAAACAAATGCAAGCAACAATGCTAAAGCAAATAAAGTAATGTTTCTAGAAAATGAAAGCGATCTAATATTAAATTATCTTAATCCTGCTTGTTAACTGTTGGGATCTGTTAGAGAATCAAAACTGATCTGAAATGCTGGGATGCTCGTCTACCTCAGAATACCGTTGTGACTACACTTATTTCTGTGTATAGTTCTAATCACCTCCACCACATAAAAAGGAGTTTGTGGCTATTGAAGGATTGGATGTCATGCGGTCTCACTTTTGAACCAGTCTCCTATATGGGGCTTGTCACAGGCCCTTCTAAAGTTTGTGTAAATCATATCTACTGCCCTGCCCTGATCGATACACTTTGAATTCTTGAATTAAAGCCTTGAATTCTTGCTATTTCTTCATTGATTATTTCTGACTGTGCAGATGTGGACGTGGTTGCAAGCAGATACACCCAATCTACTTTTGCCATGTCCTCCTTTACTTTACTGAATGTGGCCACACCGCAGAATGTGGACAGATCATGGACCTTTATTAATGGTCCTTCCCTATCCATCTCCATAACAATTTCAAAATATGCAGTTATTTAGTTTAGGTTAGAGCTACAGCATGGAAACAGGCCCTTCGACCCACAGTGTCCATGCTGACCATTGATCACCCTTTCACACAAGTTCTATATTTTCCCACTTTCTCACCCACAGACAATTTTACAGAGGCTAATTAACATACAAATCCTCACATCTTTGGCATGTAGGAGGAAACCGACAAGGTCAGAGGGAGTGCGTGCAAACTCCACACAGACAGCACCTGAGTACAGGATCGAACGCAGATCTCCGGTGGTGTGAAGCAGCAGCTGTGCCACTTTGCTGCCCTGTGATGAAATATCCTGCATTACAACTAATCAAAGTTGCCAAACAGTACCCCTCCCCACCGTGACTATGACAAACAGGAGTACATGGAAGCATCTGAGAACAATTCTCCCAATTGCATATCACGTGGTTTTTATTTCTGTGTAAGTCAAGTTGAAGGTTAGCAAAGACACGTTTTAATTAATCCCACAATGCAATCAGACCTGGCTGATGTTGACTCAAGTAATAGAACTCTGCTTCAACAACATCTGGCAGGTGCGGGAAAGAGAGAATATCAGACACTGTAAACGTCCCAGCCCACCCTCAACAAAATAATTGACCAATCTGTCTAACATTACCTTACTTACAAATGTTTCTGAAAAAATTCTGTTTAATTTGGATTTCGAAAAGTGTAATCTATGTAAAACTTTAAATTGTATCAGGGAGTGTCTGGCATTTAATGAGCAGTGGTGTATATGTTGTAAACTTTCATTCCATACTTCTACACTAATTGTTTGTCCTAATTCGTTGCCTATATATTTCCGACTTTGGTAAATCATTTTCCAGTAAAATATTATAAATATATGATATTAATTTTTCTGTATTCGGATATTTATTTAGACATTCATCTAAAATTTCTGTCTTTCTATTTCTAAAATCCTGTCAGTTTGATTTAACATAGTCTCTAATTTGTAAATATCTAAAGTACTCTTTTGAGTGTAATCCATAATCTTGTTGTAATTCCTGAAATGAAAGGAATAAACTTTCCCTGTAGAGATCACCCATCTTATTTATTCCATAGTTCTTCCATTAAAAAAAACCTTTATCCATCATTGAAGGTTTAAAAGTGATGTTATTTACAATGGGAAGAGCCAGTGGTATACTTTCTAATTTTAATGTTTTCTTTAATTGTTTCCAAATACGTATGCCACTTTCTATTATTGGATTTCCTCTATAACTTTTTTAATGTATTTTAGTATTAGCAAATGAAAATCGTGCTAATTTCAAAAGGTGAACAATCTTCCTTTTCCATTTTTAACCAGTTTGGTTGTTTATCTACTTCTTCCAACCAAAAGTTCATATTTTTAATATTAACTGCCCAATAATAAAACATAAAATTAGGCAATACAAAACCTCCATTCATTTTTGATTTACATAGATGTTTTTTATTTATTCTATGGCTCTTATAATCCCAAATAAAGTTGGTAACTATAGAGTCCACTTTCTTAAAAAATTTTTAGGAAAATATATCGGGATCAGTTGAAACAGGCATAATAATTGCGGAAGAAAAATCATTTTTATCGCATTAATTCTACCTAGCATTGAAATAGGTAATGTTTTCCAATATAGGATATTCTTAAGTAGTTTATTCAATAGGGGTGGGAAATTAGATTTAAATAAAGAATAATATCTTTTTGTTACATGAATTCCAAGATATTTTATTTTTTCATTTGCTATCTTAAAAGAATATTGTTGTAATACATGTGAGTTATTTCCCATTATTGGCATAAGTTCACTTTTATTCCAATTAATTCTATATCCTGAAAATCAATCCAAATTGAGTTATTAAATCTAATAAGTTATGAATACTAATTTCCGGCTTTGTAATATAAAGTAATACATCAACTGCGTATAAAGAGATTTTATTTTCAGTTTCTTTGGTTTCATACCCGTATATTTCAGGATGTAATCTGACGCGCTGTGCTAATGGTTCAATTGCCAGTGGGAACAGTAGTGGAAATAAAGGACAACCTTGTCTATAGCCACGGAATAAATTAAATTTAGTTGTTAACATTTGATTTATTAATATTCTAGCTGTTGGCTTGGTATATAGTAGCTTAACCCATGTTATAAACTTCTCTCCCAACTGAAAAGTTTCCATAACCAAAAATAAATAAGACCATTCAATCTGATCGAAAGCTTTCTCTGCATCCAATGAAATAATTGATAAATCCTTATTAATGTTTCTTTTCGAGTATATAATATTGAATAATCTTCTCAGGTTGTTTGAGGAGTATCGTTTTGGTATAAATCCTGTTTGATCTGAATGAATTACTTTATTCATCACTGTATTTAGTCTTTGTGCTAGTATTTTGGTTAATATTTTTTGATCAGTATTTAAAAGAGCTATGGCTCTATACGACCCTGGATCATCCAGATTTTTATCTAATTTAGGTATAAGTGTTATAATAGATTTATTTAATGTTTCTGGTAACTTCTGTTGTGCATAAATGTGTTCATAAAGTGTCTTCAAATGTGGAGCTATCATATAGAATGTTTTATAAAATTCTGATCCAATACCATCCGGTCCTGGAGTTTTACCATTTTGTAATGACCTAATAGCTTCTTCGATTTCTTTAGTAGTTATTTCAGCTTTGAGTGATTCTCTATTTTCTGAATCCAGTCCTTTTAGATTACAATTTTTTTTTAATGTTTCTACTCTATTCGATTTTCTGTCATTTTGGTTGAATATAATTTTTTATAATATTGCAAAAATCTCTCATTTATATCTTTAGTTTGTACTAATAATTCCCCTTGTCTGATTTAATCCTATGAATTATTTTTTCTCCTTCCAATTTTTGTAATTGACGTGCCAATAATTTTTGTGGTTTATCTCTGAATTCAAATTGTATTTGTTTAGTATATTGGTATAGTTTTACAACTTGGTCTGACTGTATTTTATTTAATTTATAATTTCAATGCAAAGATTTTATTATGTTTTATTATGGTTGGGTTAACAGCGTTTTCTGTATCTAATTGTTTGATCTCCTTTTCCAATGTCATGTTGTTCCCTGCAATTCTCTTTATTATAAAATGCTTGAGAGGATATCATAATTCCCCGAAGATATGCTTTAAAACTTTCCCATAATAGGGAGGAAGATATTTCTGGCGTATTGATCTGTTTTGTGATGTATTCTTGAGTTATTTTGTCTTTTAAAATTTGTGGGTTAAATCTCCATTGTCCCTGTTTTTCCATTTTACCAGTTATTTTCATCATAAAAGTTAAAGGTGCGTGGTCTGAAATTATAATATTATGATATTTTGAATTATAAGTGAATGGGATAAGTTTTAAATCTACCAAAAAATAATCTATTCTTGAATAAGTTTTATGCACAGGTGAGTAAAATGAGTATTCCCTTCCAGCTGGATTTTGCATTCTCCAAACATCTTTAATATTACTAGTATCAATATATGCATTTATTCGATCACTGGAATGCGATTTAAGTTTCCGTTGTTTTGATGATCTGTCCAAATAAGGATCTAGTGTACAATTTAAATCTCCTCCAATTATTAAGTTGTGTTGTAATAATTCTGGAATAGTATTAAATATATTATTTTTTAAAAAACAGTGGGCTGTCAAAATTTGGGCCGCATACATTGACAAAAATCATTTTTGTGTGTATAATTCTCCTATTACAATAATATATCTACCATCACTATCAATTAATGTTGAAGTGTGTTTAAATGAAGTGCCTTTACAAATTAATATTGCTACACCTCTAGATTTGTGTGTGAAAGAAGAATGATACACTTTGTCAATCCATTTAGCCTTTAATCTATGTTCTGCCTCTTTTTTTAGATGTGTCTCTTGGATGAATACCACATCTGCTTTAAGTGCTTTTAAAAGTGCTAATACTTTACCTCTCTTAATTGGTTCATTAATACCTTTAACATTCCAGCTACAAAACGTTATTCCTCCATTCCCCATATTCATTTGTAAGTCTTGCATATTTTATCTAAAGGAATATATAATAGGGCAAATGGTTCAGCTCGACATACCCGACTTTACACCCGAACCCTGAATACATGAATTTCAAGACCCTTGAGTATCTCTCACGTAAATACCTCCTTTGCATTAATTTATAACTCCATTCAAAAGTAAAATAATAATAACAAGAGATAAATATTTTTTTTAAAAAGGATAGATTAAAGGCAGTGTATGGTAATATCAATGTATTTGTTGATGCAAGCAAGTAAAAACAAAGGAAGTTACTTGTTGGCATCAGTAATCCAGCACTGTGACCCTGGAGCTGAGGCTGAACCTTAATGTTTCATTTTACAAATGCATGAGTCCTGCAAGAGTGTTTTGTACTGGATACAGGCAGCGTCTCAAAGCAATGACTTGCGGTGTCCTTGTTTGCAGGAAATGTTTAAAGATGTTGTCTTTCCTTGTGTAATTGTGGGATGCTTTCATAACCTACTATTATCACTCAATTATCTTAATCTCTGTGTCCATAATCTTGGTAACTGCTTTTCTTTCAACCCAGCTGTGATGAGGAGTGGGGTGGCACGTATTGTGATGAACCAAAGTCCAGTCTTCCCCGACAGCTTAAAGACAACTTCAACAGATCCCCCTCCAGCAACAACTGGCTGATGGTGAACGGAGGCAAACTCAGCACTGTCTGTGGAGTCGTGGCCTCAGGAATGGCTCTTCATTTTAGTGGAGTGAGTGCGATCTTCAGGTTCAGTTGTTTCCAACCGGGCTGTTGTGTAAATAAACCATTAGTTGTGAGAGGTTGGGTTCAAATATATAATCATAGAAAATTTTCAGCTTTGAAGAAGGAGATTCAGCCTTTCATGGCTTTGAGCTACCCAGCCCAAGGAGATTTGGGGTCCAAAGTTTAGCATGCAGGTACAGTACGTAATTTGGAAGGCTAACAAAGTTTATTGTAAAGGGTATGACATATAGAAGTGGGGAGGTTTTATGAAATATTTCATGAACCAATGTTTCGTGGTGCGATGATACCTGGATACAAATCAGTACAATCAAACCCCATTAAAGGACTGTGTTCAAAGTATTATTGCATTAATCCACGTTCAAAGGTTCCTTGCATTAAATTGCATACTTATTTACTTTCCGATAATATAGAAACATAGAAAATAGGTGCAGGAGGAGGCCATTCAGCCCTTTGAGCCGGCACTGCTTTGAACAAACATCGTGTTGGGACAACTTGGCATCTAACATGCCCAAAACCAGTGACGTTTGCCTCTGATGGAATTCTCCCTCTGCTTTAGGGTTGCACACGTCAGCTGGTGACGGTAGATCTGGATCTCACGGATGCTGAATTTATTCAGTTTTACTTCATGTACGGCTGCCTTATTCCCCCAAACAATCGCGATCAGGGAGTCTTTCTGGATTATTCTGTCAATGGAGGCATCACATGGAACATCTTAATGGAAATCTTCTTCGACCAGTACAATAAGCCTAGGTGAGTATCTCAAGTACTTGTACATAAGGACCTCTTTGGGGAGCTGCAGATGTCTCAAAATTAAAAGGTGCATTAACTAACGAGTCAGTGTGAATGGTAAGGGCTGTCGGAACCTGGCAATGGAGCCTTACTTGGCAACAAAGTAAGTGGTGTGAGAATTCCTGGGCTCAAGAGCTTTTCTTATTCTACAGATACAGATACATTTTATTTGTCACGTGTGCCAATTGGCACAGTGAAATGAAATCACCATACAGCCATACAGGAAAAAAATAAAGAACACAACACATAGATAGAAATTCAACATAAAATATCCCCTCACAGCAGGATCAAAGTTTCCCACTGTGAGGGAAGGTACCAAAGTCAGTCTCTTCCCCATGTTCTCCACTGTTCACCCGTAGTCGGGGTCTCCCTGAGCCCTCCGCTATCGCCGCTACTGGCGGCTCGATGTTCAGGCCCGCTCCCCGGGGTGATGCAAGTCCGACGTCGGGGCTGGGGGAATCTCCTCAGCGGCCTGGACCTCAAGTCGGCCCCCTCCTATCGGAGTCCGCGGCTCCCAAAGTCCACAGGCCGCGCCGGGTGGAGATGCAACGCTGGAGGCCCTCGGCAAAGGGCCCAGAGCTTCATGATGTTGGAGCAGCGGCCCCCAACGCTCCGGAGCTCCAAATGGCGACCCAGGTAGGCATCGCCCGTTCCGCAGTGACTCCAGCGCTGCCGCTGTTGCAGCTCTGGTTCCCGGTCCCCGGCAGGAAAAGCCGCTCCGATCCAGGAGGTAGGCCACGAGGGGGGGGGCGAGGACGCGACTCGGAGAAATAGTCGCGTCCCCGCCAGGAAGCGACTGGGAGTTAGTTTCCCCCTAACCCTGCCCCTAATTCCCCCTAATTCTGCTTCACTCTGAACTTTATTTGAGCCTCTGATATACAGTCAGAATTATATTATATTAGGAAATCAAAATTGACCAATTATTGAGATTCTCTAATGAAGGAACGTGATGTGATGAAGGGAAAGCAGTAGTTGAGCTATGCTCGGATATCCAGAAAACATTTGACAAGTTGGTGTGTCAGAGGTTATTGTGGAAAATAAAAGCTCCCCGTGAAGTGGCAAGTTGGTTTACAGGAAACAAAGATTTGAGTATATGTGGATCATTTATTTGTTTGTCTTGGTGTAACAGGTTGTTAGGTTAATTGGCTACTATAAATTGCTCTAGTGTGTGTGATGGGTGGGAGTGGTTGATGAGTACATGAGAAACTAGAACTAGGTTATTGAAAAATAGGTGGGGGAATCACAGCCATGGCATTGCTTTGGGAACTGACGTTGAATCAGTGGGTCAAATGGTTACCTTTCTAAATCACAATGAGTAATCGGTGATGAGTTGTGTACTACATGGATCAGTGCCAGGGCCTCAACATTTTTCAATTTATATAAATGACTTGGAAGAAGGCACTGAATATATGGTAGAAAAATGAACTGCAAAAAAGTACACAACGTACTGGAGTAACCCAGTGAGTTGGGCAGCATACCTGGAAAACATGAATAGGTGCAGGAAGGAACTGCGGATGCTGGTTTAAACTGAAGATAGACACAAAAAGTTGGAGTAACTCAGTGGGACAGGCAGCATCTCCGGAGAGAAGGAATGGGTGACGTTTCGGGTTGAGACTCTTCTTCAGGGCATGAATAGAAACATAGAAACATAGAAATTAGGTGCAGGAGTAGGCCATTCAGCCCTTCGAGCCTGCACCGCCATTCAATATGATCATGGCTGATCATCCAACTCAGGGGATCCCCTTTGAACTGGCCTCAACTACCCTCTGTGGCAGAGAGTTCCAGAGACTCACCACTCTCTGTGTGAAAAAAGTCTTTCTCATCTCGGTCTTAAAGGATTTCCCCCTTATCCTTAAGCTGTGACCCCTTGTCCTGGACTTCCCCAACACGGGAACAATCTTCCTGCATCTAGGATCCCCTCTCAATCTCCTAAATTCCAGAGAGTATAAACCGAGTCTATCCAGTCTTTCTTCATAAGACAGTCCTGAGGAATCAGTCTGGTGAACCTTCTCTGGGCAATAATGTCCTTCCTCAGATTTGGAGACCAAAACTGTACGGGTGTGGTCTCATGTACAACTGAAGTAGAGCTATGAAAGCTAACATACCATTCGCTTTTTTCACTGCCTGCTGCAATAGGTGATGTTTTGGGTTGGGAACAGGACAAAGTTTGGGTGATAGGTAGACATGGGCAGGGGGGATGGGGGATGGGGGGAGCAGCAGGGTGGGGTGGGAACGGGTTTGAGAAGCAGATGGGTGGAACAAAGGCCAGAGGTTAAAACAGAAGGTGCAAGACAAAACGATTGAAGAGTTTCAAATTGTGAAGCCAGAATAAGGAATGTGGTGGAAGGGGAGGTGAGATATAAGCGTGAGGCCAGTGAGGCACAGGGGAGTGTAGGAAACAAACGTCCTATAGCAAGCAAGATAGTGCATTCCTGCAAAAACCAATGAGCTGACATGTAGTATGCTACGGAGCGGAACGTCAGCCTTTTCGTCGGCCATTTCAGTAAACCTGACCCAACCCGACTTTGTATATCCCTCTCGCAGTGTAATCAGCGTTGCAGGGGAATAGTTTGCGTGTGTGTGATTTAGTGTTAGACCCATTATTTATAATTATGCTAATTCATAATTAATGATTAATATGTCAATAAATTATAATTCTGTTAATTTTCTTTTTTAAATGTTTTTTTAATTTTCTTTTTTTTTAAGTTTAAAAAAAAATCTCTTTTTAAATGGCTCATGTGCTGTTTTTGAGTTGATGTTTGTATTAAACTTGCACTCTGTAATTCATTTGATCACACTGTTCACAAGATGTGGACGCCATGGCCAAAGCAAAGATAGGAGTGCGGAAACGGAAGCCGGTTACGGAAATGGAGCAGCAGATTCCCCATGAATCTGCCCATGACCCTACTACGCCTTTTTCGTCGAGTGCACTATCTTGCTTGCTATAGGATCTTTGGTGGGAGAGACAGAATGGGTGGGAGACGGGGGTCAGAGGAGTGTGACGGGGTCTTGTCGGGCTTACCTAAAATTGGAGAATTCAATGTACTTACTGTTGGGTTGTAAGCTACCCAAATGGAATATGAGGTGCTGTTCTCTATTTATTTTTTTTAATCAGGCCTCACTCTGGCAATGGAGGAGGCCCAGGACAGAGAAGTCAGTTTGGGAATGGGAAGGGGAGTTGGAATGGGTATGGTTATGGGAAAGGGAATGGTTATATATAATGCATGGTTGCTGGATTACCTACTGATATAAAGATAGGTAGGAAAATGTACAAGTTTCGGAGGCATCTTGTCAGTGCTCATGGAGAGGAAATTTTACCTTGCAGGAGAATCTAGAACCATACATCAATGTTTAACAATAAGGGGTTGCCTAGTTAGGAAACATGAGGCAAAATATTTATTTTCCAAGTCTTTGGTACACAGTTCTTCAAAGGATGGTAGAAGCAAAGTCTTTGAATATTCACAGCAGAGCTGGATTCACATTACTCAGGGTGGGCAGTATTTTGGTGTGTAGGTTACAATCAGATCTTGTTAAATAGTAAATGTTCAGAATTTACATTGAAGATGTAGGGAGTCTTTCATACAAATAGGCAATTTTCCAGTTAGTCTTTTTGGCAGAAAAAATTAAGTGTCAGCGTAGTGCTGAGACACAGTTGACTTCTGAATGGAAAACGTTTTAGAGCAGCAGTCATGAAATAGAAACACGGAAGTCCCATTGATTTTGGTCCCTTTTCAAAAGCTTTCCCATAAAACCCACCACTTATTTTCTTGACTCCAATTTTTTTCTCTCGAATTTTTGTTCTAATATTTATCTATTTCATCTTTGTAGGTGATTACTCAATCTGCCTCAAGCTCATTGCACTTAAAGACTAAATGTTTATTTTGCCAATTGCTCTAAATTGGTCTTCCCTGGCTATTGTTGTACATTCTAGAACTAGAAACAGGTTCTGTTTATTTATTTCTTCTAAACCTATTTGTGATCTTAAACATCAACTCTCCGCTTTGTTTTCTGAAACTTGGAAGTTCTTTGACAATGCTTCCCTTCATTTAAATGTGTAATTTGCGACAGAGATGTCAAATTCCTAATATGACTGGAAATGTATGTGCTTATTTATGTGTATATTGAACTGAACTGTTCTGTATTTTTACTTACAATATTCTGTTGTGCTGCAGCAAGCAAGAATTTCATTGTCCTATCTGGGACACATGGCAATAAACTCTCTTGACTTGACTTGACTTGACTTGAGTTAAAATAAAAACACTCAGCAGGTCAGGCAGTAACTGTGGAAAACAAAACGGGGTTAATATTTCTGGGTAAAAGGAGCAACAAAAAAAACTTATTGCAGAGAGGATGTGGGAGGGATTCATATAGGGCAAAATGAAAATCTCAGACAGAGACGTAATGCAGTCAAGGCCTCTGTCACCTACACTGGAGGGGAAGTTGCCTTGTGTGAAAAGTCATGCTACCAGAGCCCATAAGATAGAAAAAGAGGAATCTCGAAAATGGGATAGATATCTCACAAAAGTTAGGGTGGGAGGAGCTATAGGAGACTTTTAGACTTCAGAGATAGAGCCGGAAACAGGCCCTTTAACCCACTGAATCTGGGCTGGCCGGCGATCACCCGTACACTAGCACTATCGTACGCACTGGAGACAATTTACAATGTTACCAAAGCCAAATAACCTACAAATATGCACATCTTTGGAGTGCGAGAGCAAACTGGAGCACCCGGAGAAAACCCACGTGGTCAAAGGGAGAATCTACAAACTCCATACAGACAGCACCTGTAGTCAGGATCAAACCCTGGTCTCTCTACTGCTGTGCCACTGTACCGCCCATAATGTCAGCAAGCTTGTAATTGATGTTTGTCTTTATCTTATTATCAGCATCTCCTTCCATGGAAACTGTCAGACCTCCCAAGGTTTTATAGCAGCTTTTTTTATTACTCATTTCCATCACCTGCAGCTTCATTATTTTCATGGTGTTGAGTCTGTTTCAGACAAAGAACCCACATCAGTTGCTACCGTAACCCAACGATTTGTTGATATTTTGGTTTTATTTCCAACTCTTAGAGCGTTACCACTGCCTGAATTGTACCAAGTCCTCTGGACTTGTGAGAGTGCTGCTGTTTATATCGTCATCCTGATTTCCATCCGTCTTACTTGTTAAGGGAATAACTGGCCTCTTGGTTGGTCTTTAGTTGTCTTTGCAGAGATCAGGAGCTAATGAGGAATCTCAGATGGCAGCAGCTGTTGTGAAACAAGTATTTAAAGTGAATAAGGGGTAAATCAGCAGCAGGCTTGGAGTGAATAACAATCTAGTTAATCTGCCATAACAATTTGTCACTGATTTAGTTTTAGTTTAGTTTATAGATACAGCATCAAATAGGCTTTTCAGCCCTCGGAGCCCAGGCTGATCACATTAGTTCTCTGTTACCCCACTATCTCACCCACTCCCTACACACTAGGGGCAATCACGGAGGCCAATTAATCTATGAACCTGCACGTCTTTGGGATGTGGGAGGAAACCCTGCCACGGTCACGGGAATGTGCAAAATCCACACAGCTCCCAAGGTCAGGATTGAACCCAAGTCTCTGGCACTGTGAGGTACAGTTTTACCTGCTACTGCCGAGTTTAATCCATTTTATTCATAATTGCTTATTCAAATGTATTTTTTTCATTCATGTGATGTGAGCATCACTGATAATGCCAGCATTCATTGTGCATCCTTGAATTAGTTTTGAACTAAGAAGTTTGCTTGCCCATATCGAAGGGCAGTTAAAAGTCAAACACTTTGCTACAGGAAGGGAGTCTCATTCAAATCAAACTGGATAAGTTGGACTCATTTCCTTCTCGAAAGCTCATAAGTGACCCAGTTGGATTTTTACTACAATCTGCGAGTTTCATGATGAACATTACTGATAATCGCTTTTTAATTCCAGTTCATGTAACTAATTAACTTCGCAACTACACTGGTGAGATTTGAAGCCAAGGTTTTGGATCACTAGTCCAGGTTTACTATTCTCGTTATGTAAACTTAGCAGTATACCAGTATATTTCACTGAAGTGTTCATTGTATGGTTTTGAAAATAAATAAAGCTAATTCATATTTGTGGTTTATTTGTAGCTTTGTAAGTATTCTCCTTCCATATGAGGCGAAAATAGTTGGCACACGTTTCCGATGGTGGCAACCAACGCATGATGGACGTGACCAGAGCGACTGGGCCATTGACAATGTGTTGATAGCTGGTTCAGCCAGTGAGAGAACCTTCATGCTGGATACGTTTAGCAGTACCCCTGTCCCACCACATGACCGGAGCCCCGCTGACAGTGGTCCTGTGGGCAGGATCAGCTTTGATCTGTTTCAGGAAAAATCCACAGGTAAATCATAATTCCACAGCCAATAGTTACTGAGGTTCCTCATAGGAAGGTTTACTGTGTAATTCTTAAACAATGGACTGAAAAGTTTAACTCATGATTATCTAAATGCCACTTTTGTTATCTCTTTTATTGCATTGAATAATGCGTCAGATGCAAACAGAAACAAAAACATGCTGGATCTTGCCATAAAAACATATTTACCTGTCCCTTGGGACTCTCCAACTTCAATAATTTATTGTGTTTATACCAAAATAGAGCAACCATCAGTATTACACCTCAAGGCTAATCTCTGACTCCATTGTACAATTGGGTCAGGTTATAATTCCTCCTAGAAAATTACAAAACTACCTTGTACATCCAGTCTCGAGACCCAATCTCCCACGCTCCCAGTTGGAGTCTCAGTAGAAAGACTTGTAAACTAATTGCAATCATGACTTGCACTGCAACTTTCTAATTATGTCCTGTGATGCAGAAACTAATTTCTAATTACATTCCTAAGGCACATACTTCTAGCTCAGAGACAAATATTCAGTGGAGAAAAACTTCATCCTCGTTGAGATTAGTGGAATGAGTTGCCAAAAGCAGAGTATTGCCCTCAAGTGCTACCCTTGTGTGTGTTTAGTGGCACATTGCCATCCCCAACATTTTGAGCATTTTATCTTCACCACTGCAATACAATAACACCGCACATCCAAATAATGCAACATTTTCCAGGTGAAAATTAATATCTACTCATCAGCTGTCAAGAAATGTTAAGTCAAGTAAAACTAGAGCTTACCCAAGAAGTTAACAAGAACTTGTTGCCGGGAGAATCCCCAGTTGGTTTTATTTGTATGCAATTGATAATGATTCTCTAAAACATGCTTTTATCTCTAAACTGCTGGAAACTGTGAACGCGTTGGCAGCTTACAAACCAAACAAGTACTGGATGTTCCATGATGAGTGTTCTGTGGAGAGATTCTGTGATTCGCCTGATGGAGTGATGCTGTGTGGCAGCCATGATGGGCGGGAAGTCGATGCAACGACCCACGACCTCACACCAAGCGAGGACTGGATCGTGCAATTTAAGGTGAAACCTCATCATCTTGCAAAGTAAAACTGAATTGGCATTTGATATTATGTTGTATGCCTTGATGGAAAATGCTGGTTGGTAATAGGATTACGCAGGCGAGGTTAGATAACCAAATGTCTAAAGCTGTAAAGGTTTGCTCCAGGCTGATTCTGCAGTGCAGTGCAGCGCAGGTACTGCATTTCGTTCAACTTCTGTTTTCAGGATGGTCTGTCATTAAAAAATAGTTAAAACAAAGAAAGTCAGTGCCTAACAGAAAGAGTCAAATGAGCATTTAATCATCACATGACAGTTTTAAGACTAATGTTAATGTGGATTTCTCAGCAGAGGCTGACTGGTTTTTGAAATATTGCCAGCACTCTTTGTGCAGGTTTCCGAATGCCTGCTTTTATTTTGTCTCCTTTTCACTTTCCTTTATTCAGAATCAGCTTAAGTCATTTGAAATGAATGTTAACAGGCTGAGCATCTTGATGTCCACTCAAAGTAATGCTCATTTTACTTATGAAACAACACATTGAACTGTTTGGAGTTTTCTGAAGAGTAGCAACTGTTTGTCATAAAGAAATCTTGGCTACTCCTTTTGCCCACAGGAAGCCTGACAAACAATGATGTGATTGTGACTGGGTAACCTGTTCCTGGTGCTATTATTGAGAATGCACAATGGTGAAGGCACCAGGGGAAACTCGTTGAAATAGTGCCATAAGTTTTATGCTTTTTTACAAAGGAGAAGTAAGCAGTGCCAGCGAGGTCAGCATTTCATGCTCATCCTAAATGCCCTTGAGAAAGTCCTTCTTGTAAAAGATAATCCCACAGCGGCGAATTAGACCCAGTGATGCTCTAAGTGTGCAGTTTGTTTCCAAGTACTGTGTGTGTGGGAGGGGAAGTTGCAGGTATGGTATTCCCATGCACTCACTGCCATTACCTTTTTGGAAATAAAGATCTTGCTGGTTTGGGAGTAACACTAGTCCCTGGAATTTTGTGAGAGGACGTTGCAAAATAGACTGGGCTGCAACATTAATACGTGATTCTAATTTCAATGGACGATTCAGTCAACCATACCCAAAAAGTGGCATGTAGAATTGCTTAGGTGAGGCAAGCAGATTTCCTCCCTGAAGGATATTAGGTGCCTAAGACAAATACCAATTCTGAATTCAGTGAGATTAACTGAATTAAATTTTCCCTGGTGGGTTTTGAATTTACACCTCCAAATCAATGCTCCAGATTAGACATTACCATCTATAATTTAACCAGCACACCAGTGTTCCAAATAAGAGATGAGACAAGACCCCAGTTTAATGTCTCACTGCATAGATCAGAACCAGTGAGGCAACAAAGGGTATTAGCCCTTTGTGTAAATATATGTCACAGATTTAGTATGCTTACTAAAAGTACTGCACTTTGCACTTTGTCAGAAATCCTTCATGCTTCACTGATGTATTTGTTCTCGATTATGCTCGGAATTTTATGTTGTAAATCATCAGCTCATTTTACTGAAAATCAAGGAACCACAGATGCCAGAAATCTGAAATAAAAATCGAAAATGCTGGAAATACACTGCAGGCAGGAAGCATCTGTGGAAAAGTCAGTGTGGCTGCAATGTGTCCCACATCAGAAATGTGAAATATGTTTCTCATTTTGCTGCTGCTGCCCGACCTGAGAGTTTTCAGTGGTTTTTCATTTTGTGCAGCTCATGTTTCCCTGCAGATGAAGGGTTATTAATATCCAGCAATGATTTTCACCTGACCAAAGTCAGATCACTTCTTTGCAAACTAAATGGTACATAATTTTTAATGACAGTAAAGCAAAATACTAACCAGTGAGAAACATCATTGGACTGGTTTAAGAATGTTTTATTGTTTTTGTTTCAGATTTCAGTGGGCTGCAAGACTACAGAAAAAGTCATTCAGAATCAGGTCCATGTTCAGTATTCGACTGACTTTGGAGTGAACTGGCGATACCTGATGCCACAGTGCCTCCTGGCGGACCCGCAATGTTCTGGTGATATCACTCAGCCCTCTGTGTTCTTCCCTGCCAAGGAATGGAAAAGAGCCATCTACCCGCTGCCTGACAATCTGGTGGGCAAGTGAGTAAGCGGAGCTGTTGCAGTGAGGAGTGTGCTGCATTGATTTGTTCCCTAGAGGTCCACACCCAAACTTCCAAGGTCCTCAGCATAGAGAAAATAAACCTTGCCCAATGCTGACATCAGACAAGATCTAGTGATGCAACATCTGCCATCTCCCATTAAATTGAATTGGTAATAAACTGATGAAATAACAGGTTGCCTAACCATGCTCCCATTCCTCACCCTTTCTCTGTCTCCATCTCAGAAACTGTAACTGATGACTGGAAAAACCTCAGAGATACAACAACTTTCTACCAGCCCTCCATTTGCTTTCATATTCTCTCCGCACTGACACACCTCATTCTTTCCTACCTCCTCTCCCCTCCACACACCCCCTCCATTCTCCCTTCCTTTCTCCTTCACTCATCCTCTTCCTCTCAACCGTCATCCCCCGCCGTGCCATCCACCCCCAGCACCCCCTTCTCCCCCCCTCCCCTACCCTCCCTCTCCCCCTCACTTTCTCTCTTCCCCCTGCTTCTCATCCCTTCCACTGCCTCTCTGCTCCTCTTGTCACTTGTCAACAACTAGACTAAAGCCACATGAAGAGCTTTGTACACCACAAAAGCAAACGTTGCTAGATTTACTCAGTAAGTACTGTATGGCAGCATCTTTCAGTGAGGAATAGAGTTGCAGGTTGATTAATCATCTCTGAACTGCCAGACCCGCAGATCTTTCCCCACATAATCCAAATTTAAAGCACAAGTTTATTTTGCTTTATGGCAGAATGTATGTTTTGTTAAAAAATAAAGACGTGTGTGTGTGTGTGTGTGTGTGTGTGTGTGCTCTGCTCTAGTTGACGACCGCTGTTGACCTTGACTCTGGCAACTTATACACGGGCAAGCTTTGGCTCTCGGCTTGAGTGAATGCCAACGCAGGGCTGGAGGAGAGTAAACAGTGTGTTTGAAACTGAAACCCATAATGTAAATTAGAAAAGGAAATGTTTAATAGGAACAATCTTTGATATGGCTCATGAATCATTATTGAGGATACGTTAATGACATACCGATCCAGAGGGCAATGGTGAACAGAATCCTATGGCATTAGACACAGGGAACTGCAGATGCTAGAATCTTAAGTAGAACACAAAGTGCTGGAGTACCTCTGCAGGTCAGGCAGGATCTCCTGAGGGTATGGATGTGATGTATCTGGTCAGGACCTTTATTCAGTCTGATCGATGTGGAGGAGAGAAAACTGGACAAGAGTTGGAGGTGGGACAAAACCTGGCAAGTGGTAGCATAATACAGATAAGGCGGGGATTGATTGATTGATCGATGGACAAAGGCTGTATTTGAAAATGAGATGAAAGGGGACCAAAGGTGTGACAAGGGTTTATATAAGAGGAGGAGTGAAATCTGAGGGAGGGAGAAGGAGTGGGGAGAGGATGGAATAGTGGATGAATAGGAGTGCGCCAGGTTTAGGAAAGAGTGGAGGGGAGAAGAAGAGAGACAAACAAATGGGTGGGGCATTACCAAAAGCTGGGGAATTCAAAGTTCATACAATTAGGTTGTAAGTTATTCAAGTGAATACGAGGTGCAATCCCTCCATTTGCATGTGGGCTCACACTGGCAATGAAGGTGACTCAGGACAGAATGATTTAGATGGGAATGGGAAGGGGAGGGTTAACAACCGGGAGGTCTAGAAGGCCTTGATTAGCGAGTGCATGTGATTGATGAATCGGTCGCCTACTCCACACTTGGTCTCACAGATGTAAAGGAGGCTACATTGGGAACACTGAATGCAGTAGAGGAGGTACTTGTGAACCTGGAAGAGCTGATAGGGTCCCTGGTTGAATGTAAGGGTGGACGTGTTACATCTGCAGGATTATACAGAGAGAGAGGTCTCTACAGAAAGGATGGATCAGGAAGGTATGTAGTGTGGTGGCATCCTGTGGAATGCCTATAGCATTAATTGGAATTCAATTAGCAAGTGAACATTCTTTTGTAGCAATGAAGCAGACTCCCTATTACTCAGTGCATCAAAATCAGAAAAAATGCAGATGCTGGAAACTCAAAATAAAAACACAAAATGCTGGAACCGACAGACAAAAGACTTTAAATTTACCTTTACCTTTAAATTTCACCATTACCTTCAGCTGAATGTGCTCTGTGTGATAAAGAGAAAGTAACCAATTTGACTGGAGAAATCAGGTCCTTTATTCAAATGTTTAAACGAAGGACCTGTTTATTTATATTTGCATTTGGTTTATTGATAGATGTCACTTTGTCATTCTGCAGGTGAAAGTAAAACTAACATGTTTTATTCCAGCCCAGTGAGATTCCGCTTTTATCAGAAGTATTCTGATCTTCAGTGGGCCATAGACAATTTCTACGTGGGACCTTCTTGCCCAAACAATTGTGGAGGACATGGAGACTGCCTGCACAAACAGTGCTACTGTGATCCTGGCTTCACTGGGTCAAATTGCTATTTGAGTCACCCTCTAAAGGTAAAGTTAGATTAGATGAGATTAGATTAGATTCTTATCATCTTGTGTTCTTGGAATATTGAAACTATGCAGATTTCACTTGGCTCTTGAGTCCAGACTTGTGATATACTGGGTCAAGAGGAACAGTGTGGACCAGAACCTTACTTTCAACTTCTGTGTTACATTAATACTGAATGTCTGGGGCATTCTTTTGATGCACAAAACGTTATTATATATATAAAACTTTCTTTATTCTCGCTAAAAACTCAAATTGAACAATTATTCTCTTTTGATTGATGGTCAGTTCTGTTTTCACATTACACAGGTGGCTAAAATAACTGTAGCTTTCTGAGGTGTTAATACTTAAGCACAATGTAATGAAAAATATGTCCATTGCCTTCTAAAAATATTGCCTAAAGTACCTCATAGATAAAGGCATTGATTGACCCCCTATTTAGTGGCGCAGAGAAGGTTTACAAGGATGATCATGATGAAGGTTTACAAGGATGATCACTGTATGGAAGGCCCATCCTACAGCGCAGGTTTGGGCTCCACACATAAGAGTTAGAAGAATAAGCAACAATCTTATTGAAATATGTACGGGTCTTAGTGGATTAGAAGCATAACTGCTGGTGGCGTGTTTCCCCTCATGGGAGAGTCCAGGGCCAAAGGGCAGTGTCTCCAAATAATTGAACGCCTATTTAAGATTCAAATGATGAGAAATAACTTCTGGGAACATTTAAGTCTTAAAGGGATCATTGGGAAAACAACAGTTCTGGGGAGGGGAAAGGACAAAAAATTGGACAAGAAAATTTGAATTTGAGATTGAATAGCCTGTTAGAACAGTAGAACTGTTCAATAGAACAGTAGAGCACAGGAACAGGCCCTACAGGCCACAATGCCTGCTGAACATGACACCATGTTAAACTAATCTCCTTTGCCTGCATGTGATCCAGATTCGCTCTTCCCTGCATATCCATGTGTTTATCGTACAGACTCTTAAATACCACTATCGTATCAGCCTCTAATACTACCCCTAACAGTGCAGTCCAGGCACCCACCACTCTCTGCATAAAAAACACTTGCCCCATACGTTTCCTTTACCTCTCACCCTAATGCCCTGTCCTCCAGGCTTTGACAGCTCCACCCTGGGGAAAAATATTCTGTCTACTCTATTTATGACTCAGAATTTTATATACTTCTCACTTTTGTTCCTACATCTAATGATGTAGTATCAACATGTATGAACCAGATGATTTTAAATTTAATTTCTTATTTCAGCTGAGTTAGCTATCCTTGGGCAAATCAACCTTTGAGGTAAAAAGGTATCTGTAGCCCATGGGCTAGTCTTTCATATCCAATCACTACTACAGTAACCTCTGTTGGAAAGTGTTGGGCATTGGTTGGGATTGGGATTATGCCAGCAGTCATAAAGAGCAGAGAAAAGCTTACACAGAGCAAATGCCAAGGTACTGAGTTGTATTCAATACACACCATGAGTACGCATGGAGAAGGAAAATAAAAACACAATGTCCTTTTTGCTGTGGATGTTTGCTAAGAAAAAGACTTGCATTTCTACTGAAATGTTCGTGTCTACTTCAGGGCGACCCACAACAAAATTCCCCTTAAGATGACTGCTATTGTGAAACAGGAAGGAATTTTACCTAATTAATATTTATATATAATATTAGTTACTGCGGCCCACTCAGTTCTACAGACCATAAAGCACATTTAATTAACTTCTTTCAACTTTAAATTTATGTCAAAATTAGTCCGTCTGTAACATGTGATGTAACATTAGACTAAATGTTTGATGGCAGCAATTGGGGAATGAGGGATGGTATAAAGGAGAACTTGGCTTTCCAGTATTCTCTAATGTGAGTTGTGCAACTAG
The DNA here is from genome assembly GCA_035221665.1 of Okamejei kenojei. Lineage (NCBI taxonomy): Eukaryota > Metazoa > Chordata > Chondrichthyes > Rajiformes > Rajidae > Okamejei > Okamejei kenojei. The sequence continues at coordinate 32,350,331 of CM069151.1, read as the reverse complement.
GGATTTTGTCCTTTTTTCACAGCATGTCACCTCTCATCACATGATAGTTTTTTTGGGAACTGGAGGCGAGAAGAAGGGGATAAGGAGGAGATTTCAAAACAGCTTAAACTTTTTGACGTTGGCCCCAGATGAAAATAGGAATGTTGACTTGGTCTTTCTGATCTAGTAATGGCAATGTTATGTGTTGCAGACTTCATTGAAAGAACGCTTTGAGCTTGATGACATGAAATCAGATACATGGATTTCTCTGGATGGTGGAAAGGCTTGCACAGACTGCGGTGTTCTGGTGGAAGATTTGCCCCTCTATTTCAGTGGAGTGGGCATGAGACAGGCCATAACCAAGGACCTTGATCTCAGGGGTACAAAGTGAGTTTGACACCATTGTTTTTCTGTAAAGCTCTGTTGCATAAAGGACCAATCAAATATGTATTAAAATGTTTAAAACGTTGTGAATTACTGATCATAGAAACATAGAAAGTAGGTGCAGGAATAGGCCATTTTGACCTTTGATATGGCTGATATATCCTGGCTGATCATCCAAAATCATTCCCCGCCCTTGCTTATCCCCCATATGCCTTGATTCCGTTAGCCCTAAGGACTCAATCTGCTCATCACCTACTCTTGTCAAATTGTTGCTGATTTTGGTACTTTGCTGAAAATCTGGCTTCAGGAGTTCACAAAATATTGGCGTGGTGAAAGGAGAAATGTTAGCTTGCTGCAGAGACAGTTCTAGTCTGATAGTGATGAGGCATCTTGTTTGGCAAATTCCAGGGAACATCATGCCTATTTGAACTATTGCTGACAATGACTGATTTGCCTACCCAATATTTGGAGATTATTATCAGGGCTGGAAAATGGAGCAAGATTATAAATCTACAATGAGAAAATAAACCACACCATCCATTTTGATTGTGCAATATGTTATCTGTTTGTTTTGAAAAAGTCGAGCATTTGTACAGAAACTTTCAGTATTTCTTAGGTGGAACTGCAAAGACATACCCTTTGTGCGGCTGCTAAAGTGTGGTTTGTAATACTTTTATTTACATTCAAGTGAAAGTCAGAAAAAAAACTACTGTTTAAGGTCATAGGTCCACCGCACAGGAACAGGCCTTTTGGCCCACCTTGCCCATGGTGACCATCGACAACCAAACCAGCTCATTCCATTTGTCAGCACTCGGTCCTTAGCCTGGCTGTGTCTGAAATAGAAAATATTCCAAATGCCATGACTAACATCCTTTACCAGATGAGAACAAAATAAATCTTAAACCATTTAAGAGAAAGAAATAATAAAAAATATCTGAGAACAGAGGATGAAGTCCATAATTCTCCATTGAAGAGAAAAAATAAAACGTGAACTGCCTGCTTCTACTCTTTCATTCCCTGACACCTTCCCATGCAACTGGAGGAGATTCAACACCTGCTCTTAAGGCAGATAGATTCTTAATTAGTATGGGTGGCAGAAGTTATGGAGAGAAGGCAGGAGAATGGGGTTAGGAGAGAAAGATCAGTCATGATTGAATGGCGGAGCAGACTTGATGGGCCGAATGGCCTAATTCTGCTCCTATCACTTATGACCTTATGACTTCTTGGATCTCCTCCCTTCCCAGCATCCAAGAGACCCAAGCAGTCATTTGCAGCAAAGAAGAAATTCACTTGCAATTAGAGCCACAGAGCCATACAGCATGGAAACCTCAGCTTGTGACTCTCTAGTAGACGTAAATATACTCCGGCTCTCGGGGAAGTGTCTCCGAAGCACTGACTTTCGGTATGTTATACATCACCCATCTTTGGCTCACATCCATGTGGACCAAGTTGGCATTCTGGGATAGTAACATTTGCTTGCATTTGGCCCATGTCCCTCTCGACCCTTAGATAGTCACAGAAAGCTGGAAGCACTCAGCGGGACAGGCAGCATCTTTGGAGAGAAGGAATGGGTGACATTTCGGGACGAGACCCTTCTTTTCATGGATTTCATGGATTTCATGAAAACTTTATTGTCATTCAGACCTTTCGGTCTGAACGAAATTTTGTTGCCTTGCAGTCATACATATAGTAAATAACAAAACATACAAAAAACACAAATTTAACATCCACAGTGAGTTCACCAGACATCTCCTCACTGTGATGGAAGGCAAAATCTTAAGTCTTTGTCTCTTCCCTTCTTGTTCTTCCTCTTCCTCTGCGCTGAGGCGACCCAGGCCTCTGATGTTATGACCCCACCGGGTGATGTAAGTAAGTCCCGCGGCTGAACCGTGCTCCGCGAACGGGCCGGTTCAAACTCCGCGGACCGGGGCGGTCGAAGCTGCCGAAGCTGCCGCCCTCCAGTCCAGCGGACGCAGCTGTTGCTGCAGGAGCTCCGGAAAAACAGGTCACCAACCTGTGACCTGCGAGCTCCCGACGATGTCGTCCACTGGGCCCGCGGCCGGGCCTCCGAAGTCGCCACCGCCACCGGAAAGCCGCCACAGCTCCGAGTCGGGCCGCCGGAACGCCTGAACCCGCCACAGCCCCGAAGTCAGCCAGCCTCGCGCTGGTAAGTCCTGGCTGGCTCTGCCTCCGGAGCCTCGAGGTCGGTTGCAGTTGGAGGCTGGCAGCTCCGCCATTAGGCCTCAGCGCAGACGGAGACGGAGACGGGGGATACGACAAGAAAAGTTGCGTCCCCCCGAAGGAAGAGACTAAAATGTTTCTCCCACCCCTCCCACAACATAATAACTCAAATTAACATGCCATACAAGACAAGAAAACAACAAAAAAAAGAAAAAACAGATGGACTGCAGGCGAGCCGCAGCTGCCAAGGCAGCGCCGCCACTTCAGACAACATCCTCCCTTTCTACTCATGTGTCTTCCAATCTTGTCCACTGCATTTGATGACCACTACTGTATGTGGCCCCCTCGACATTGGAGAAACCAAACATAGATCACAAACAGTGCTCGCAACACAGAACACATTTGCTCAGTCCGCCAGGGTGATCCTGGTCTTCCTGTTGCATGCTACTGTAATTCTCAATCCCACTCCACACTCAACCTGTCTGTCAGCAGCATTCTCCACTGCGACAGTGCAGTCAAACAAACATACCTTCTGTCTCAACACTTGGTAAATTTCTGGACTGAATATTGAATTTTCCAGCTTCATGTAAGCTGCTCAGTCATAATTTCCCACTATCATGCTCGTGTCTCTTTCTTTTAAATGCTTTGCTCATGGCCAGTACTTGTGTTCTGCTCTCCCTGATCTGTTTTACCACTCATGCTCTGTATTCCCCCCTGATCTATCTTATCTCCATGTAGACTTTTGTCTTGCACCTCACTCCTCCTTCCAACTTTGTTTTAAAAACTGTAATCCCTCTACTCTTCCCCAGGACCTGAGGAATGGTTGCTGATGCAAAATGTGGATGAGTTTCTCTTTCCACAGATGCTGCTTGACTGGCTGAGTTCTTCCAGCATTTCTGTTTTTGTTTCAGATTCCAGCACCTGCAACTTTGTTTTCCATTTGTTGTACACATTTAATTAAGTTTAATTGAATTTAATTTAACAACCCAGAATCATCAAACCTTTCTCCAAAAGAAAATCACTTGTACAAGATCTTCTGACAGGTCCTGATAGGAGGCAGCTGTCACGCAGCTTGCATAAGGACTATGATGTGAATATGAAGCAGAGGTTGGAGAAGCTGCTACCTGATCAGAACTCTTGAAATTCCAGCCGTCATTCCTGCCGAGCATCTTGAACAGCAGGAAAAAATGTTGTTTCTGGGGAAGAGACTTTGGTGGAAAATCAGGAAAGGGAATCTATAAGACCACCTCAGCCTCCTGCACTCCATGGAATAAAGTCCTACTCTGCCCATCCTCTCCCTAAAGCTCAGGCCCACAAATCCTGGCAACATCCTCATAAATCTTCTCTGCACTTTTTGCAACTTGACAAGATCCTTTTTATAACTAAACTGAACACAATACTCCAAATATGGCCTCACCAACATCTTGTACAACTGTAACATAAGATCCCAACTTCTATACTCAATACGCTGACTGATGAAGGACAATATACCAAAAGCCTTTTTGACCACCCTATCTAATGTGAAGCCACTTTCAAAGAACTATGCACCTGCATTTCAAGGCACTACAACACTTGCCAATGCCCTGGCATTCACTGTGAACGTCCTGCCCTTGTTTAACTTCCCAAAATGCAACACTTCATAATTATCTGCATTAAACTCTATTAACCATTCCTCAGCCCACTTGCCCAACTGTAATCATGCTGTAATTTTTGATAACCATCTTCGCTATCTACGATACCACCCACTTTAATGTTAGAGCTTGGGCCTCTGGCATTTTGCATCTTGTTCACCTTTGATGCGTGAGCCTGAGAAAATGCGTAAGTATGCTTGACTGCATTTACTCAGAAGGTCAGGGATGAGAGCTGCAAACAGAATGGAATTCAATCTGTGGAAAAGTCACATTCTTTAACCTAATGACAGACAGCATTCATGGTATGAAAAATCACAATTAGGCAAGGGTTTTGAGATAGCAGTGGAATATTCCGATAATATGCTTCTTGAGCTAAAGTACCTGAGAAATATGCAGTAAACATCCATGACTCAGATAATACTTTGTGCCTAAAAACAATCTGCTGGAAGATCTCAGTGGGTCAGGCAGCATCTGTGAATGAAGTTTGATGAAGGATCCCGACCCAAAACATAGTCTGTCCATTTTTATCAGTCTCAAGCTGACCTGCAGAGATCCTCCAGCGGCTTCTGTTTGTTACTCAAGATTTATGCATCTGCCATCTCATGTTTCAGAACCTTATGCATTATTGGAAAAGAAAACAGCCTGAAAGTCCCCTCTGCTCGTAGTCTGTTTCCGATCAGTGCCAATAGATAGTACTGTATCTAAGTACAAGTTTACAAATTAATGCTGATCTTTTTGTTCCAGATTTGTACAGTATTGGGCCAGAATTGGTAGTGAGAACAACATGACGACTTGTCACCAACCCGTCTGTCGGAAGGAGGGAGTTTTGTTGGACTATTCAACTGATGGAGGTGAGATTTATTCATTGTCTTACTAATTGTGTAATTAGTTGAAATACTTCTTCCTGTCCAAATTAATCAGACTAATCACTGTGGCGTTTGAAAGAGGAAATGGAAACCTAACCAACGTTAGTAATTGACTGAATTTGTAACATTTCATTGGCACATTTGGACATAAGTTAAAGACATGTCAGTGGGAATTTTGAGGGAGACAACTCTTAAACCTTTGTAGATAAGTATGTGATGAACAGAAGGATTGAAAAACATATTTGTGCATTAGGATGAAGTAAAATGGAAAGAGGCTTGTGTGAGGAGCAGGAAGGAATCTGAGGGGGAAGGTTTTCACATGCAGACCTATTGGCATCTGCCAGAGGAGGTCATACAGTCATAGAACCATATGACATGGAAACATGCCCTTCAGCCCAATTCCTTCACCCCGACCAAATTGCCTAACTGAATTAGCCCCATTGTCTATATGTGTCCCATATCCCTCTAAACCTTTACTCTCCATGAACCACTCCAAGTGACTTTTAAATGTTGTAATTGCATTCACCTCCACCACGTCCTCTGGTTGCTTATTCCATATGTGCAACATCTTGTGTGTGGACAATGTTGCCCCTCGGGTTCCTTTCAAATCACCATAAACCTATACTCTACAGTTTTAGACATCCCAACCCTCGGGAAAAGACTGTGGCAATTCACACTATTTAATCCCGTCATACTTTTATAAATCTCAATGCTCAATAGACTGACCAATGAAGACAAGCTTGCTAAAAACCTTCTTCCCCATCCTGTATACCCGTGTTGCCACTTCCATGAAATTATGTACTGCACCCCTAGATCTCTATTTTCTACAACATTCCCCAGGCCCCTCCTATAAACACCTGGCGTTTATCTGAATTAAACTCCATTTGCCATTCCTCAGTCCATTCGCCCAGTTGATTAAGATCCCATTGTAATCAGAGATAACCTCCTTCACCATCCACAATACCACCAATGTTATTGCCATCCGCTATCTTACTAATCATGCCATATCTTATTAATCATGTCAATTATATTCACATCCAAATGGTTGATATAAATAATGAGTGACCGTGGTCCATGCACTGATTCCTGTGGTAATTCACCCGTTACAGGCCTCCAGTCTGAGAAACAGTCCTCTACCGCCACTCTATGTCTCTAATCTTCAAGCCATTTTTTTTTCTCCATTTGGCTAGCCTGCCCTGGATCCTATATGATCTGAGCTTCCAGATCTTCTCATCCATGCTCATCCACATAGACAATGTCACCGTACCCCCTTAATCAATTCTTTCTTCAAAAAATGCAATCAAATCGGTGAGACACGATTTCCCACACACAAAGCCTGCTGGTTATCTATAATCAGTCCTTGCCTTTCCAAATGCATGTAGATCCCGCCTCTGGATATGTACTTGACTGAGCAGGGCATAGAGGCGTGGGAATCATATAGATAGCCACGATGGTTAGTATTGGTGCGATGGAATGAAGGGTTTGGTTTTGTGCTGCTCATCTCTATGACTGTGATCAGCATAGATCGGGTGCTATGACTGGCTGCTCATATACAGTTAAGATTGTGTGTGAAACCATCGGTACTAGCCTTCATCAGCAAGCAGCAGCGATTGAAATCATTGCTATATTGAGCTTCATTTAAAAGAAAACCTTTTAAACTTTTTTCCCATTGAGATATATTCTGTGCCTGATTCATTCTTGTGATGTGCTGCAGGAATGACCTGGAACATGCTGCATGAAATGGATTACCAGAAATATATCTCTGTGCGCCAGGACTACGTGTTGCTCCCGGAGGAGGCCCACACCAACACCACCCGCCTGCGATGGTGGCAGCCCTTTGTTGTTCAAAACAGTCTGATGGTGGCGAGCACAGACCGTGCTCAATGGGCACTGGACAACATCCTGATCGGAGGATCTGAGATCAATCCAAGTCAACTCATGGATTTCTTTGATGATGGTAAGATGAAAATATTAGGCTGGTTAATGGCACTGTTGGTATTTATTTGTCAGACGCATGGGATTGAAACTGGAACAATGACATTCTTACCTGCTGCAACTTTACGGGCACATTAGACTCCTGAACAAACATTAAATTCTCCTATTTTAGGTATAAACACTGAATTCTCCTATTTTAGGTTACTCTGAAGCCCCCACTCTCTTCTCTCCCCCCAACCGGCCCCCTCATTCTCCATCTCTTTTCCACTATACAAAACCAAAATGCTCAGCGTTCCCTGGGATTCCTGGGAATGGAGGATCGAGGGTCATACAACAGGATTGCACCAAGGTAGCTCCACTTGCATAATTGTGGCCTGAACAGACATTGTCCCAGGGTGTGTGTCCAGTGGAGCTATTGTTCACGCTACAAAATACCTCAGATCCTTAAATAGGATGATAATGTATCCATGTTGTTGAATAAGGCCAGATATCTGGACCTGGCTTGAAATTTAGGGAGAGGTTGGATAGGCTGGGACTTTTTTTCTTTGGAGCTTAGAAGACTAAGTGGTAACTTTATTAAGGTGTACAAGAGCATGAGGAACATGGATAAAATGAATGCTCACGGTCTTTTTCCTAGGGTAAGGTGTTCTAAAACTAGAGGGCATAAGCTTAAGGTTCGAGGGAAGAGATATAAGAGGAACCTGAGATGCTATTTTTTTTCACTCAGGTGGTGGTCTGTATCTGGAAAGAGCTGCTAGAGGAAGATATAGAAGCAGATACAATTACAACTTTTAAAAGACATTTGGAAAGTAACATGGATAGGAAGAGGTTAGAGGGTGATGGGTCAAATGCAGACAAATGGGATGCCTAAAATGTCACCCCAGTTGGCATGGATAAAGTAGGCTGAAAGGCCTATTACAGTGCAGTATAGCTCTGAAAATGTCGATGCATGGTGGGATAAACATGTGCCGAACTTATAAACCAGCCTGATGTTAGTAAGCAGCCAGATATTATCACGTGACCATGATGATTAGGATCAGTGATAGCAGGTGTGAATGTGGTGAGAGTTTTAATCATACGCTGTTTCATAAAAGGACGCTTTACATTGAGGAATGGATGCACACGGAGTGCAATAAAATATAAATAGTTTTGTATGATGGCTTGCCAAGGGGAGAACAATAAATATAGAACATCCATTATTAGATCATGGACAAATTAGATGGTAAAAGTGCAGCTCAAGACACCTAGGTTTCATTCATGCTGAATAACAGGGTCTGAACTTTAAACTCTGCTTTAAGAATGTAAAATATCGATCAATCTTGCAAATGTGTTCCTCAGGATTGTACATTTTTCCTACAGAAGGCATTAACCATGATGGGAACTGGATGTTCTACCCCAATGCAGTCCGTACAGCCGGTTTCTGTGGCAACCCCTCCTTCCATCTGTATTGGCCTAATAAAAAGAAAGATAAGACGCATAATTTCCTGGCTTCACGGGAACTTATTGTAGCACCCGGATACGTTCTGCAATTCAGAGTAAGGTTCTCTTTGGTTCATTTTAATAATTCTCATACTTCAGTGCTTTCAAATCAAAACAACCCAAGGGAGTTCTGTTTATCCAGAACACAAAACTTTTTGGAATTTAATTATTCTACTTTTCCATTGATTCAATTTAATTATTCTACTTTTTCATTGATTTAACACTACATATCAATTTTCTTTGTCCCCACCTGCCTCGCCCAGCAATAAACGGGAGTGTACTCGGCTCTATCAGATACTGCAGTATGCTTGAAGGCAGCCACATTGACTGCAATTATGACTTGAGCTGAAGATAATTTGATGCTGTAAGAGAAGTAAAGTGTTGGGGTGGGGGATTGGAGACGGGAGTTGTAAAGGGGCACAATGTTGCACTTCAGCATGGAGGGATCGAAATGGAGAGAGGACTGACTGAAGATGAGCAAAGAGGAGGGCAGGTCCGTTAACAATGGCAATTTTGAAGGAGTGGAGTCTGAACAAGGGTCTCGACCCGAAACGTCACCCATTCCTTCTCTCCATCATTCTGTGTCTAACTTCTGAAGAAGTGCAGATTGGGTTGGGAAGATGACTGGGTGCTGGGTGAGAGGCTATCAGGTGAACAGAGAATGGGGACATTGGGCAAGGTTGCTTTAAGAAAAAAAGACCAGACCTAGGTGAATCCATGAAATCTATCACTGAAGGGGCCGTGGGAGACAGTGAGTAGGTGTGATAGTGAGCCTGAAAAAGGTAGCTTCCAAATGCATTATTCCGGGCACCCCCCCAATTTTCAAGTATTTATTTTGGCACGCCAGCCCCCTTTTACAACTCTGTCACCAGCCCAGCCCAAGAGTACCGGGTTCTGCTGACTTCCTGCCAAAACTGTTGAACTGTTACATAGGAACACTGACCCAAAAGTGAATAATTGTTCACATCACGTTCTACTTGATGCTTCTACTTGTTCTGTGTTTTGACAGATTCTTTTGTAATTTTGTAACTTTTAATTTTCTTTTGGAATTTTTTTTATTCTGGTATTCTCTCTCCTGTTACTTATTTACATCTTCTCATGTTACTTATTTAATACTCTGTGTTCTGCAAAAACCTTCTTTCCCTGGTTAAATTCATTTTTTTAATCATAAATCTACACACACTACCTCATAATATTCAAGCGAAACCAGGTGTATCGAATTTTTTGCAAAGTAATTAAAAATAAATAACGGAAATATCACACTTACATAAGTATTCAGACTCTTTCCTATAACACTCAAAATTGAGCTTTGGTGCATCCTGTTTCCATTGAGTACCCTTGAGATATTTCTACAACTTGATTGGAGTCCACCAATGGTAAATTAAATTGATTGGACATGATTTGGAAAGGCACACACCTGTTTATATAAGGTCCCGTAGTTGACAGTTCATGTCAGAGCAAAAACCAAGCCATGAAGACAAAGGAATTGTCCATAAATCTCCGAGACATGATTGTGTCGAGACACAGATCTGGGGAAGGGTATAAAACAATTTCTACAGGATTGCAGATCCCGAAGAGCACAGTGGCCTCCGTCATTCTTAAATGGAAGAACGTTGAAACCAATAAGACTCTTCAGAGAGCTGGCCGCCCAGGGGGGTGAAGGACTTTGGTCAGGGAGGTGACCAAGAACCCAATGGTCACTCTTACAGAGCTCCAGAGTTCCTCCGTGGAGATGAAAAAAACTTCTAGAAGGACAACTATATCTGCAGCACTACACCAATCAGGCCATTATGGTAGAGTGGCCAGACGGAAGCCACTCCTCGGTAAAAGGCACATGACAACCAGCTTGGAGTTTGCCAAAAGGCACCTAAACAAGATTATCTGGTCTGATGAAACCAAGATTGAACTCTTTGGCCTGAATGCCAAGTATCATGTCTGGAGTAAACCAGGCACCGCTCATCACCTGGCCAATACCATACCTACGGTGAAGCATGGTGGTGGCAGCATCATGCTGTGGGGATGTTTTCAGCGGCAGGAACTGGGAGACTAGTCAGGATCGAGGGAAAGATGAACAGAGCAAAGTACAGAGTGATCCTTGATGAAAACCTGCTCCAGAGCATTCAGGACCTCAGACTGGGGCAGAGGTTCACCTTCCAACAGGACAACGACCCTAAGCACACAGCCAAGACAACACAGGAGTGGCTTCATGACAAGTCTGTGAAAGTCCTTGAGTGGCCCAGCCAGAGCCCGGACTTGAACCCGATCGAATATCTGGAGGGACCTGAAAATAGCTGTGCATCGACACTCGCCATCCAACCTGACAGAGCTTGATAGGATCTGCAGAGAAGAATGGGAGAAATTACCCAAATACAGGTGTGCCAAGCTTGTAGCGTCATACCCAAGAAGACTTGAGGCTGTAATCACTGCCAAAGGTGCCTCAACAAAGTACTGAGTAAATGAATACATTACTTATGTAAATGTGATATTTCAATTGTTTCTTTTTAATTACTTTGCAAAAATTTCTAAGCACCTGTTTTCGCTTTTTTTATTATGGGGTATTGTGTATAGATTGATGCTAATTTTTTTTCTCTCTCTCTCTCTCTCTCTTTTCACTGGACCTTTTGTAATGTCTTTCAGATTGTGGTTGGCTGTGAAGCTGATTCCTGTGGGGATCTCCAGCCTGTATTGCTGGAGTACAGTAAAGATCCAAGGTAAGTTGCAACCTATGAAAAGATTGTGACATTTTCGCCATCAGAATGTTACGTGAATTCAGCGACCTGTTTGGAAAAATTCCCCGCTGTACCCTCAATAAAATCATAGGTTGTGATTTCAGATATTCCAAATACTTAAGTTTATTTCTCCCTTCCACATTTTTCCTTCGCAAATTATTCTTAATTGTATCCTATGACATCTGCATTGTGGGGGTACTGTCTGCCTTGCTAAGCTGTGTGCTGCACACAAAACCAGTGTTATATTGCAGCGTTATATACCAGCGTTACAGTGGCTTGCAAAAGTTTTCATACCCCTTGAACTTTTCCACATTTTGTCACGTTACAACCACAAACGTAAATTAATTTTATTGGGATTTTATGTGATAGATCAACACAAAGTGGTGCATAATTGTGAAATGGAAGGAAAATGATACATGGTTTCCAAATTTTATTACAAATTAAAAACTGAAAAATGTGGCGTGCAAAAGTATTCAGCCCCCCTGAGTCAATACTTTGTAGAACCACCTTTCGTTGCAATTACAGCTGCAAGTCTTTTGGGGTATGTCTCTACTAGCTTTGCACATCTAGAGACTGAACTTTTTGCCCATTCTTCTTTGCAAAATAGCTCAAGCTCAGTCAGATTGGCTGGAGAGCGTCTGTGAACAGCAATTTTCAAGTCTTGCCAGAGATTCTCAATTGGATTTAGGTCTGGACTTTGACTGGGCCATTCTAACACATGAATATGCTTTGATCTAAACCATTCCATTGTAGCTCTGGCTGTATGTTTAGCGTTGTTGTCCTGCTGGACGGTGAACCTCCGCCCCAGTCTCAAGTCTTTTGCAGACTCTAACAGGTTTTCTTCCAAGATTGCCCTGTATTTGGCTCCCTCCATCCATCTTCCCATCAACTCTGACCAGCTTCCCTGTCCCTGCTAAAAAAAAGCATCCCCACAGCATGATGCTGCCACCACCATGTTTCACATAGGGGTGGTGTGTTCAGGATGATGTGCAGTGTTAGTTTTCCGCCACACATAGCGTTTTGCATTTAGGCCAAAACTTCAATTTTGGTCTCATCAGACCAGAGCACCTTCCTCCACATGTTTGCTGTGTCCCCCATCAGACCAGAGCACCTTCCTCCACATGTTGGCTTGTGGCAAACTGCAAACGGGACTTCTTATGGCTTTGTTTCAACAATGGCTTTCTTCTTGCCACTCTTCCATAAAGGCCCAATTTGTGGAGTGTACGACTAATAGTTGTCCTGTGGACAGATTCTCCCACCTGAGCTGTGGATCTCTGCAGCTTCTCCAGAGTTACCATGGGCCTCTTGGCTGCTTCTCTGATCAATGCTCTCTTTGCCCGGCCTGTCAGTTTAGGTGGACGGCCATGTCTTGGTAGGTTTGTAGTTGTGCCATACTCTTTCCATTTTCGAATGATGGATTGAACAGTGCTCCGTGAGATGTTCAAAGCTTGGGATATTTTTTTATAACCTAACTCTGCTTTAAACTTCTCTACAACTTTGTCCCTGACCTGTCTGGTGTGTTCCTTGGGCTTCATGATGATGTTTGTTCACTAATGTTCTCTAACAAACCTCTAAGGCCTTCACAGAACAGCTGTATTTATACTGAGATTAGATTACACACAAGTGGACTCAATTTACTAATTAGGTGACTTCTGAAGGCAATTGGTTGCACTGGATTTTATTTAGGGGTATCAGAGTAAAGGGGGCTGAATACTTTTGCATGCCACACTTTTCAGTTTTTTATTTGTAAAAAAATTTGAAAACCATGTATCATTTTCTTTCCACTTCACAATTATGCGCCACTTTGTGTTGGTCTAGCACATAAAATCCCAATAAAATACATTTACGTTTGTGGTTGTAACGTGACAAAATGTGGAAAAGTTCAAGGGGTATGAAAACTTTTGCAAGCCACTGTATATACCAGCAAATAAACCTGCGTTAACCATGTATTGTCTTTAAGCTGCCTGGCTAGCATGCAACAAAACCTTACATGTACCTTGGTACACGTGACAATAAACTAAACTCAACTCATAATGTATCGCAATTGTATGCCCACCCTCTGACTCACAAATAAAGGAATTAACCACCTCCTTGATAAACACATCTTTCCATGGTAATAAATAAAAAGGCCCTTCAGAAAATTAGGTGAGAAAAATTAACATAGAATTCCTCACTGGAAACTAGATACTTTAGTGAAATGTATCCATTGCAGGAATTCTCACAGGTGCCTGGCTGAATGCAAACAGGAAAGTACCTGTTTCTAGGGTGATATTAAATGACCCCTGATGTGATGCTTGTTACGTTTTATTCGAAGGTAATGTCAATTCTGGTCATGTAGAACTTGAACTGTGAGGTATTAAGAGATCTAATTTCTAAACATAAAATGAAAAAGTGAAAATGCTAGAAATATTCAGCAGTTCAGGCAGCATCTGCAAACAGGGAAACAGTTAACATTTTAGGTAAGCGATCTTCATCAGAACTGGGATTTCACTCAATAATAGACATTTAAAGTTCAACTTTAAATTTAACGAGTAAGTACATTATTCTGTGCATTTTGTCAATCACAATGCAAGTCAGCTCTGCAATGTTACATTTATAATTGGAAGTTGATAACTGTGTGTCAGGTATTGCAACACTTTAGTTATGGGCCTGTGCATCTTCCTAGCGGCAGAATGGTGATTGATCATATCATATTGGCCAGAGGTTTTCATCCTGCACTCCGTACTCATTGCTTTTCCACTTAATTCACTTTAACGACTAAGGAGTCATGGATTAACATGGGGAATCTGAACCATATTATAATTTTAAGCAATATTTCTTATATTCCAGGCTCCAGTGAGAAGGCACAATCACAAGGCGTGGAAATCAGGGAATTAATCAGTGACTAATTAAGCATGGTTTTCTACTGAGGGAGAGAGCAGTATATTTGCCCTCATTTTCTCTCAATCTACAATGTGTAGATAATGGATTGATAATAGGCAAACATTTATTTTGTTTCTCCATGATCCTGACCTCTCTTACTGGTGTCATCTGCTCTTTCAATGTATTTGTTTTATATTTGAACACAGTGAGTGTGGTAGCTGAACATAAAGTATCTGTAGGGCATCCTCTGCCTGGTTGTTCTTGGTTTAAATTCTGGATTCCTTTCTTCCTTTTGAAATGCTTCATTAGGAAACAGCAACGCGAGCAGTTAGCAGCAAAATATTAAGCAATTTCCATCAATTTTGCAGTCTGTCGTGGGGATCAGTTGTGACAAGCGCATCATTGAGGTGCACTCTTTTTCCTTTATGCAGAAAGGACTCCTGGTCACTTGTCCAAACAGAGTGTCTTCCTTCTACAAGCAGCAACATTGGCTGCTCTCCATTCCAATTCCATGAGGCCAGCGTTTACACTTCCGTCAACTGCTCCACCTGGAATCGGGTCACCATCCAACTACCAGATTACGTTGCATCCAGGTACGTTTCAGAAGGGGAGGTGGTCACTTTGTGGCATTACAGCTCCATATCGTTTAAAACACATTTTAATCCACATTTTCACATTGCTGTTTATATTTTTTAAATGACAAGTATGTTAAAGGTGCATTAATTTTTAATGTTTTAGTTTTTAATGTCTGAAGAAGGGTTTCAGCCCGAAACGTTGCCTATCTCCTTCGCTCCATAGATGCTGCTGCACCCACTGAGTTTCTCCAGCATTTGTGTACCCTCGATTTTCCAGCATCTGCAGTTCCTTCTTTAACATTTAATGTTTTTTCCATCACTCTTGATTGGCCGGTTAGTGCCGGGATTATAGACACAAAGTGCTGGAGTAACTCAGTGGGTCAGGCAGCATCTCTGGAGAAATAGGATGGGTGACATTTCGGGTTGAGACCCTTCTTCAGACTGAAAGTCACGGGAACGGGAATCTTGCCACTCCCTCCCAAACAGGTTTGTGGGTACACCTACTCTTAAGGACTGCAACTATTCGAGATCACAGCTTACCACTACCTTCTCCTCAAGGGCAACTAGGGATGTACAATTAAATGCTTGCTCAGCCGGGGAAGCCTACTTCTCGTGAATAAATAAAAAAATGATAAGAAAAGCTACTGGATTCATATCCAGTGTCTGGACAATTCATCATATGCCTCTTTAAATTTCATCACGGGAGCTAAGGAGTTTAAGTTCAAGTAAATAAATGAATCATTAATTAAATGTGAACCATAATTGTTGTAAAAAATCCAACCTGGTCCACTAATGTACACCAGGGAAGGATACCTGGTGCCTGGTCTGGTCTCTATGTAACTCAGACACTCAACAATGTGGTTCACTCTTAACTACTCATCAACAAATGCTGCCTTGGCCAGTGACATCCACACAATACATAATGAAATTTACTCCTCTTATTCTGTTAATTATCACCTTAAACGATTCCATAAATTATGATGAACAGGATCTACCTGAACAAAATCTTTGCTAAATGATCTTGCTCAGTAGGTTTTTCTAGAGTTATGGATTAGAATACCAGCAACTGATTTATACTGAACCTGCCAAGTCCTCTTTTCTTGCAATCCAGTCAGGTATTCACTTCACAACTTCTTTTCTTTTTTGTTTTATTTTCTGATACTATTTCTTAAGCTTTATTCCCTAAATTTAATGGCGGACACTTTTTGGAAAAAAACAGAGGCAACTTGTTCAACCTGTTCAATCATTGTTGTTGTTTTCAGTGCAACTCAGTTCCGATGGATTCAGAAGGAAGGCAACGCAGAGAAACAAAGCTGGGGAATTGACAATGTCTACATTGGTGAATCCTGTCCTAAGCTCTGCAGTGGACACGGATACTGTAGAACTGGAACTGTCTGCATTTGTGATGAAAGTTATCAAGGTACCTGCTCTATTTTTCACTATAAACCAAAATAAATGGAAGCCGTGATGGAGCAAAAACCTTGCGGGTTTGATTGTGATAGCATCATATGTTCAATAAAAGATGCAGTTATTTTTTCCACAACCCTTTCAAGTCTGGTCAAAAACTGAAGACTCATAGACTCATATTAAAGCACGTAATACAATTGCTGGAGGAGATTGCATGCTTAGAAACTGAGAGTCCAAATCAAGAGAAACATTTTGGAGCATAGGGTAGGGATGGAGAAAAGATAAAGATCAGCAGGTGGTTTGAGGAAGTAATTATAAAGTAGCAGAGGTTTTATTTAAACCAGCTCGCCACTCAGGATTTGGTCCGTTTAAAGAGTTGAAACCTTGTTTACTGAGGTTGTTCTCCAGAAACCTGTCTGCTAGATATTAGAGATATTTTTTTGTTTTGGGATACAGCCTTGTTAGGCTGTAAGTGAAATGTTCAGGTGGTCATGGTGATTGTAGGGTTTAGGGAGAAAATAGAAGGGCTTTCAGATAACTGGGAAAGGAGGCTCTGAGGGAGGATTGAAACATGGATAGAGATATGCAAAGATTGGATTCAGAGGTCAGGTTGAAGTTGAAGGCAATGTTGCAAATTGGGAAAGAAATTGGACAGAATGGGAAAGCAAGACTGCAATGAGTCTGACAGAATGGAAAGGGAATGCAGTGGTCCAAGGGGATGGGAGAAGTGGCTCCAAAAGGGAGTCAATACAAGAACCATTTGTTGGGCACCTTAAGGGGTAGTGGCGGTGGATTAGATACATCGTTTGGATAGAGTCTAAGGTATAGATTATTGGGATTGGAGGAAGGAATCTTATTCCCTGTGAATTGCAAGCCATCCTGTAAAAAGTATTTCCATAAACGATTCAGCATAAATCACCTAAAATTTGTGCAGATACCTGGCTGGCCCATCTATAGGATCCTCACTCTCGTAGCAATCACCACCCCTTGCAGCTCCCCGTCTACTCTCCCCAGCATCAAATCTTCATCTTTACACTATTGAGCCTGAAGCTTTGAGTCTTAAATGTTCTATTGTTTTAAACTTTGTTCATGCTTGTACATCAATTCTTCCAACACCATAGCCCTGCCTGTTTCAACAAGTGTTCTCCAGCTTGTTTCATTCATTCTTCCACAGATTTCAGTCGCAAATTAGTATCTCGTCTATTCCTTCTGCATTAGTTTAGCAGTGAGTGGAACTAAGCCATTTGATAATGGGCCTTGTAGCCAGCAATGCCGAGGTGAATTAAATCAAGGATACATAAGAGGCCAATATTGGAATAAGCCGAGTGCCAATGCCTGCAGTATTGGAGACAATTGCAGAGATGAGGGGAATAGCATGCAGGATGGAAATGTTCAATTATATCACTCAGTTCGGAACAGCAATTTTATTTTCCTTTGGAACTGTAAAATATATTGGCATTCTAATATTGTTCAATAATACGAATAAACCTGTGATTAACTTGTAGTTAATTATGTAACAAGTGTTTGACAGTCTTAATTAAAATTGAAACCTTGCTTTAAAAACATTGCTTCTCAGTTGGACAGCTGTATTTGCTTCACATCTGTATCATATCACGTAATTCCTTTTTTTCCTTTGTTTAATTGTAGCTAAAAGCTGTTTATCTTCCATGTGCAGGAGATGACTGTTCTGTTCCAATTAATGACCTGCCCAGTTACATCAAAGACAACTTTGAATTGTCCCGCATCAGAGAAACAAACTGGCAGGTGATCCAGGGCGGTGCGATTGGCAGTGGATGTGGGCAGCTGGCACCCTATGCCCATGGCGAGTCTCTGTACTTTAATGGCTGTCAGATGAGACAGGCTGTAACCAAACTTCTGGATCTGACCAGGGCCAGGTACATATCCATAAAAAAACAATCGTCAGCTTTATTTTTGCTAAAAGTGTTAAATCCACTGTGGCTTTCTGTAAATACAGCTGAAACCTTCCAAATCTACTTTTAAAGAGAAAGTATCTTTCAGTGGTCATGAGGTTGCAAAATAAACTTTCGTCTCCTCCCCTCGAATGACAAAAGAATGTTGAGAGCAGAATAATACATTTCATGAAAATTATATCTAAAGGACAACCTGATAGTCCCTGGTTGAAACTAACTAATGGATGTTCCAACAAATATGCTATCCAGGTGACTGTTCAGCTGAAAACAGAAAAGTACCATTTAAAAATGAAATTGACATCAAGCTGATTACATATTTTCTGTAGATAGACACAAAATGCTGGAGTAACTCAGCAGGACAGGTAGCATCTCTGGAGAGAAGGAATGGGTGACGTTTCGGGTTGAGACCCTTCTTCAGACTGAAAGTCACGGGAACGGGAAATGAGAGATATATACGATGATGTTTCTATGTAGAGAGATATAGAACAAATGAATGAAAGATATGCAAAAAAAGTAACAATGAAACAGGCCATTGTTAGCTGTAGCTAGGTAAGAATGAAAGCTGATGTGACTTGGGTGGGGGGGGGGTGGAGAGAGAGGAAATGCAGGGGTTACTTGAAGTTAGAGAAATATGAAATGCTGTTCCTAAAATTTGCATTTCGCCTTACTCTGACAATTGAGGAGGCCTAGGACAGAAAGATCAGTGTGGGAATGCGTAGGGGAATTAGGGTGTTTATCTACCGGATATGGCCGGGTGGACTGAGTGAATGTCTATATCTCTCGTTTCCCTTTCCCGTAACTTTAAGTCTGAAGAAGGGTCTCAACCAGAAACGTCACCCATTCCTTCTCTCTAGAGATGCTGCCTGTCCCGCTGAGTTACTCCACATTTTGTGTCTATCTTTGGTTTAAACCAGCATTTGCAGTACCTTCCTACATATTTTCTGTACTGCATTTATGCCAATGGTTCAAGTAAATTTTAGTTTTGTTTAGAGATCGCTAAACTAAACTAAAAGATACAGCGTGAAAACAGGCCCTTTGGCCTACCGAGTCCACACTGACCAGTGATCCCCGCACACTAATGCTATCCTACACATACTAGGGATAATTTCCAATTATACCAAAGCCAATTAACCTACAAACCTGTACGTCATGCAGTGTGGGAGGAAACCGGAGATCTCAGAGAAAACCTACACGGTCATGGGAAGAAGGTACAAACTCCGTACAAACAAGCACCCATTGTCAGGATCAAACCTGGCCTGCGGCGCTGTAAGGCAGCTACTCTACCGCTGTGCCATTATGCCACCTGTTAGATAATAAAAACATTTATTCTGTAATTATATGGAAAGGGGAATAGTCCCAGATAAAGTTCAACCATGCAGCAATCTAAGTCTTGGTTCAGTGTATCCAAAATTGTATGTTTGCGATGTTAAATTCCGATGCTTGAAAATGGGGAAGAGATGGGCAGCTGGAATTGCACCTTGAATTTTCTGTTCACTAATGTGGCTAGTGTGAGTGACCACAACAACCTGTTCCCTACAATCTGCAACAATCTGGAGCTCCCTACTCTGACAGATTATCCTGAGGCAGCAACAATGCCCAGCAATCAGGCACCTGGCTGGTCCGATGTGACCTCTCCTACTAAAATAAACAAGAGGTGTTCCAGAAAGCAAAGGCACTTGCAGAATCAAATTGCTGCAGGCGCTGGAAATCTGAAATAAATTACAGAATTATATTTTAGTTCAATAACCTATCATCACTGTTCTAATATCAGGTCAGTGATCAAAAAGTCATCACCTGAAGTATTAACCCCGTCTATATCCAGAGATGCAGCTTAACTTGCTGAGTATCTCCAGCATTTTATGTTTTTTTCAATTATTTCCAAGAGGCCTTGGCATCAATTAGGGCCGGTATTCTGAAAATGTTATTGAAATACCATTTAAAATCGGTGTCATTTTATATTTTAATGCAGACAACATGTGAATTATTTTACAAAAAAGTAATTCCTTCGATCTTTTTTACTTTGTAGAACTCCACTCATCTAAAATAACTTGCACATTAACTGATCAGATTGACACGTTAACTGCTTTGGATTTGGTTATTTTTCTGAACTTCAAATTAATTAATTGTTATGATGACATAATCACTAAATAGGAAATGTTTTCTTTTGTCCTCAGCAAAATCATGTTTGTGCTGCAGATCGGTAGCATATCGCGGACAGCAAGCTGCAATATTGACCTGACAAACCCCAACATTGCAGACAAAGCCATCCTGCTGCAGTACAGTTTGAATGGAGGAATTACATGGCATGTTATTGCTCAGCACCAACCAAAGGATTTCACACATGCCCAGAGGATATCTTACAACGTCCCACTGTGAGTATCCAATTGTCTGAAAGTCAGAATATGATGCTTTGTAAAAGCAAAGGTCTACCTCTGTGAAATTAGACAAAGAATACCCCAAAGCCTCTTATGAAAAATTGTAGCATCTGTTTAGGCATGGAATGGAGAGGCCCACGTTTTTTAACCACTGCCAAATAAAAAATATATATATTTCCTGGATATTTTTTTGAGTGCTCCTTTAAACTCTAGTTATTACCTTAGCATCTTAGAGTCATAGTCGTACAGCATGGAAACAAACCCTTCAGCCCAAACCTGTTAATGCTGACCATGTGCCCAAACTAAGCCAGTCCCATTTGCCTGTATTTAGCTCATCTCCCTCTAAAACTCAGAGACACAAGATGCTGGAATCCTGAGTAAAACACTAAGTACTGGAGTAACTCAGCAAGTCAGGCAGCATCTGTGGAGGGAATGGAGAGGTTATGTTTTGGGTCAAGACATGCTGAGTTACTCTAGAAAGTTTGTGTTTGATTTTGTGACGAATAACTTTAATCTTTTTAAGTTCTTGGTTATTAACTGAAATAAAAGCCATCATTAATACTGATGACCACAGAAGGTACAGGATGGTGTTGGAATTGTGTGTGTCAACACAGTTGTGGGTTTAGAGAGAGTAGAGCACTTAGCATACAGCCTTGAGGTGCTTCAATTTTGGTGATTGTTGCCAAAATTAGTGCAAAACAAAACAAAACAAAACCCCTAAGTTCCTAGTGCAACCAAGACAATTAGTAGTTCGAAGTTTAGTTGGTATTCATAGTGTTCAATAGCAGGATGGTTGTTTGGAAGAAGCTATTCCTGAGCTGGAGTTCACAGTTCTCAGATTCCTATACCTTCTTCCCGGTGGCAGGAATGCAACGAGAGCATGGCAATGGGTGGTGTGGGTCCTTGATGATGCTGGCTGCCTTTTTGAGGCAGCGCCTCCTATAGATTCTTTCAATGGTGGGGAGGCCAGAACCAGTGATGAACCAGGCACTGTTCACCACTTTTTGTAATCTCATTTGTTCCCGGGATTTCAAGTTGCCAAACCAGGCTGTGATGCAACCAGTCAACATGCTTTCTGCGGTACATGAGAGCATTCGTCAACATATCAAATCTCCTCAATCTTCGAAGGAAGTTGCAGTGTTGATGGGCTTTCTATATGATTGCAACAGTGTGCTGGGCCTAGGACAGATCATCAGAGATATGCACGCCCTGGAACTTGAAGTTGTTGACTCTATCCACCACCAATTAACGAAGACAGGTTCATGGATCTTCAGCCTTCCTCTTCCAGTCAACAATCAAGTCTTCGATCCTACTAACGTTGAGAGCAAGGTTGTTGTTCTGGCACTATTCAATCAGACGATCGATCTCCCTACTATACTTTGACTCGGTATTACCTGTAATTCATCCAACAACAGCTGTGTCATCAGCAAAGTTAAACATTGAGTTGGGATGGTGTCCAGCTACATAATCATGGGTATTGAGTGAGTAGAGTGAGGGACTGAGCACACAGCCTTGAGGTGACCCTGTGCTGATGGTCATTGAGGAGGATGTGTTGTTACCAATTCATACCGATTATAGTCTGTTGATGAGGACATTGAGGATCCAGTTGCAAAGGGATGCCTAGAGACCCAGTTCCCTTACCTTGGTAAGTTTGGAGCCAGGATTCCTGAAGTTCCAGAAACTGGCTCACCATCAGTAACTCAAGCACATCTCAAGATGGACAGTAAATTCAGACCTTGTCAGTGACATGTCCTTATTAAAAAATGGAAAGGAGGTGCTTGAATTTGAATTATTCAATAGCATCAAGATCGAGTAGAGAACAAACTAATACATTGTTACTTTTGGCTCTTTGCCACATTTTTCACCAATTTTTATTGATGAGTAATTATTTGCACCAAAGCAATGTTAATTTCCTAGTTAACACTAACTACCCTGAGTTAAGTCATATTTATACAGTTGTTCAACGGATCCAACTACTCATCTATTAAATGGTTTCTCTTAGCAGTTGTTTGATTGTTTCATAATGTTAGGATTTATTGTTATCCATATCTTCATCTTGTATATGTCATAAGTTGCATAAATATTATGCATGTAAAGAAAACATAGATCAGGACAAACTTAACATATATGTTATATGATAGGAATATGCATATTGAAAATGAATAGCACTGAAAACTTACATAACCATCTTGGATTCCTCATGAAAATAGCTCACACTGCTTCAAGAAGTAATTATGCAGAACACTTTGAATGACATTAAGTTACAGACATTCAGTGCACATCAACCTTGATCATTGATAGTACTTGCAACTGTAAGGAACTATTTTACTATATATAACAAAATCAAAGGCATTAGTCTTAAAGATAGATACTTCAGTTTACAAAATCCTAGAAAGTAGTTCAGGGGCTTCCTTGCTGCCTCCCTTATGAAACAGAGCATTCTAATTCTGCACGCAGCTGTCTCTCCATCTGAGATGAAGCGATAAATGCTTTATTTTCAGTGGAACCAAACCAGCAATTCTTTCCTGTGGTACCTATTATGGGTAATGGAAAGCTTAAAAACAAAATACCCTCAAATGTTTTGAAATTTCCTTTAAATTCCTTTAAATCTTGCTCTTTCTTGCTACAGAGAGGCACGAGTTAAGGGTGTACAACTAAGATGGTGGCAACCACGTCACAATGGAACAGGCCATGATCAATGGGCTTTAGATCACGTGGAGGTGGTCCTGTAAGTATCTGAGTTCTGTGTCATGAAGATAATGAGTTTTCCCATTTTATTTGTGTGCAGTCACTGGCAATTTGCAAAGCTTCAAGAAAAGTCAATAGCTGGCTTCTCTGAAGGATGGAAAGTTAATCTATCTGAGTGTCTTTTGCAACACCACAGGTTTATTCAGCTCATTTCCTTTGATTGCAGGACTCGTAAACAGAATTACATGATGAACTTCTCAAGGCAACATATGCTCAGGCATTACTACAGCAGAAGGCGAAGGTCCCTCAGACGAAACATTTAAGTAATTACAATACATCTCTGACCTTCTTCATTATTCCAATAAACAAAGTACTGTTTTTAATAAGGGGCCAATATCAGATATAGGAAAGTAATGAAATAAATTAGTCTACAAGATACATCTTTTACACACTGTGAATTGATGAATGAAGTGGCTTATATTCTGAAATGTATTGTCTTTTGCTCATTTTTGTGGTTATGTGTTATGTGGTATGTTGCAATGTCAGTTACTGTGGCAGTATTATAAATAAATGTAAAAGTACAATTTAATTTGCAATATATTTGTTCTTATAGTCTCGTGGCACAATGACACAAATAATATTGAATGGTGCTCATCACATATGAATCTGTGTAAGTTAAATATGTTTAAAATAAGAGGATCTTAAAGTGGAAACTAAAACAAAGAGAAAGTAGAATTCAAACTGAGCCCGTTAAAAGTAAATTGATAATAGGAGTTTCACACCATGTACAAATGTGGCATGCACTGTTCCAGATGGCTATACATACAGAATTGGTGTTCTAAAACAGTTATTTACATGAGCGTTTTAGGCATATAAAGAATTATAAAAAAAGGCTTTAGATAGATCTGCCACAGCTAACAAATTGCAAATCAAATGATGAGATGACTGTCTTTATAATCTTACATGGCAAACAACAGTTTTCTTTGCATTCTGTTATCAATAAATGAAACTAAACTAAAAAAAAAATCCGATGTTCAAAAAACCTCAGAGTTTGGGAAGTTATTAAAACATGTTGATTTTTTTGTGAAACAAAAGTAGTTTGCCTTTTAAAGCCTTCAACACCATAGAAATAACAATGTGTTGCAGTTTAAATGTGTATATCCTAGTTGGACATTAATATTGGTTTTAATGTAAATCCTTAATCTAGCTTTGTGTCCTCTGGCAGTAATTTAATGGTGATGATGCTTATTCAGTATGACAAATTGTTGTTAATTGTGTTAATTTTTAACTTGTTTCTACTGATTGAAAGCTGGGTCATGTTTGTAACTTCTGGGTGAACTAGTGTTGTGGTGACCTAGCATAGCTATAACTGCAATGTACATGATCTAAAATTAGGTAGAGGAACTTAATATATCACAATGTTATTTACTGAGATAGGTCCAAAGTTACTTTCAATAAACCAACTATCACTGATACCACTTATTGCTTTGTGGTTATCTTTTTGAAGTTAGGTTTTAACTACTTTCCAATCGTGACCATACTTTAAAAGCACTTTTCGGTTGTAAAGGTCTTTGACACATACTGAGGATGCAAAAGGTGTTATTGGAATTAAAGTTCTTTGCATTTTTACACTTTTTTAATGTATTTTTTGTAAGCAATTTAAATAATTTTGACTCTTTAGGATAACTCATGTCGGAAAGAGTCATTGAATTTTATTGATCACATTTTCCATCACTATTTCTTTACCACCTTGATTTTGATATGTTCCCTAATTACTCAAAGGAATGTGCTGTGGATACCAAACCAAAGAACTTTTAAGAAATGGTGGGCCAATGTTTTTATAAAGATATTAATTGAATTGTTAATATTTATGGAAGGAGGAATTGAAATTACTGATCTTTAGTTAGCTGTCAAACATATTGCTAAGTTCTCAAACTATTTATTGTGTTCACTGAAAAATAAAAATGGAAAATATTGGAAATGCACAGCAGTTCAGACAAAGTATAGAGTAAGAAATTAGTTAGTGGTTCAAGTAAACTCTCTCCATCCACACCTTAAGCTGGTATTATGCAGCTTAATACCAAGCTGCTTAATTTAGTATTTCCATCAATTTTATGTTTATACTTCAGATCGACCATGTGCCTAAAATTTAACCTTGATAACACTCCAACTCCTTAAAGTTGCCTTTAGTTACTAAGGTTAATATATAAATGGGAATCTGCCTTAATACAGTGAGAGAATACATACAGCTGTAAATTATTGTGGATTTTGAAATGTGACAATTTAATGCCCCAAACTCATAGACTAACAGGCCACTGTAAATCACTCTCATTGTAGATGGGTGCTAGTATAATTGATCGGCATGTGAGAGAATAAATGACAGGAAAGTTGGTGGAAGGAGTGTAATTGATGGCATTGTACTAACAGCAGGTAAATAATGGACCAAAGTGTCTCTTGAGTCATTAAAACATAAATAACCTTTAAAATGAAAACTGATTTGGGGTTTGCTACAGTGAATCAATATTAAAATACAACTAGATTTAATTTCTTGCAGTGTTTCCACTGATTGCCAACAAATCTTTGGCAAAAGTAATGCAGTAATCTGAGAAGATACTATAAATAGCTATCATGTACCACATGACCAGAGATTCCACTAAATATTTTCCAATGTGGATGCGGAAGATCGGGAGTCTCCATGTGAAAGTTCTACTCCACTATGTTTAAAAAAAAGTACCACAGCAAGAGTGGTTTAGTTCTAAAATTGAGCTGAGGGTTTTGAACACTTCAAGTCGAAGAACGCTGTCATTTTATATAATGTTCATTTACTCTCCAGTGCCACAATCCACAATTATAGTGCATCAATATGGGCGATTTGCACATCACAAAACCACACAAGTAAAATACTGTTTACTAATTATATTTATTGGATGCACTAAAATATTTTGAAAGATCTACATAGAAAAGATTAAAATATGAACCAATCCATCCCTTTCCAGATACATCGATTTATTGTGTATTTCTGTTCTTACTCATCCACTAGTTCAGAACCAGTGATTTCACCTGCCACAGTGGGCCTAGATTTTTCCAGCACGATCGCGGGTACTTCTGAGCTTTGAGGTCCAGCAGGAAGCGGAGTTGGTTCAACAGAAGTTTTGATTGTAAATTCAGACACTGTGGACACCTCGGGCTGCAGCTCCGTCAAGTAATCAGTTTCATTCCAGAAGACTTCCTAGAGACATGATGGGAAGTACCCATGAGTATAACTATGAGTATGGGAAGTAACTATCGGCGTAATTAGTAATCACATCTTCAAAGCTTATTTCTCTGTTGCTTTACTGACTGTACATTGTTGTCAGGAAGTGATCCATATGAAAGAGAAGCAGCCTTAAAATATGATAGGCATTAACTGAGTTATTTGATAATGCTAGTTTATTTCTCTAATTACTGGATTATAAGTGGCATTGCTTATGATCAGGCAGATGATATGACAGGTGCATATCATCAAATGCATGAAGCATTG
Organism: Okamejei kenojei; assembly: GCA_035221665.1. NCBI lineage: Eukaryota > Metazoa > Chordata > Chondrichthyes > Rajiformes > Rajidae > Okamejei > Okamejei kenojei. The sequence goes on along the minus strand of CM069151.1, from coordinate 32,323,789 downwards.
TTCCACCGCAGCTGTATGTAAATAGACCTGCTTTTTAAATCCAGACCTCCAATTGGTAAAATAGAAGAACTGAAGATTGATTGATATTAATGAGGAAAGTGTGAAAATTAGAACATGTTCGTAAATTTTCACACTTGATTTTAAAAATAGACACAACACATGCAGCACATAAATACAATGATACATTATGCAAATGTGTCTTTAATGGAAAAATACAAGATATACGGATGTAAATATGATCTGTTAGTATCATGTGCTGAACAGTTTGTCATCTCCCCCTGCAAAATTCATTATGCTCAGAAGAAAAACACTAATATCAGTGACATTTCTACAAATAGTAAGAGGATTTTCTTGCCAAAATATAGGATAGCTATTGGTTTTGGATGAGAAATTAAGAAATTAAATTAACATAAGGGTCATAAGAATAGGCTATTTACTAATTATATTTATTGGCTTTACTAAATATATTTTACAAGATTTACATAGAAAATATTGAAATCTTGATCTATTTGCCCCCTTTCAATATGTGTTTTCCCAAAAGTAATTTTACTTCATTGTACATTATCAGAAATTCAGAAAACTAAGGCCAATTAACATACCATAGGGAAAAGGTGAAAAGCTTTAATGAGGAAGTAACAGGAGGCTACAGGAAAAAAAAAAATAATAATTGGGCAAAGTCAAAATGATTTATGAAAGTGAGTGAAACAGACCAGTAAGAAACGACTATGACTGCCATACAAATAGAGGTATACACAAAATCTGCCAGCTAATTTGTACTTTGGACATTAAAACAGTGCTACAATTTTACTGCAGTCAGTTGTCAAGTTCAAGAGAGTTTTATTGTCATGTGTCCATGATGGGACAATTAAATTCTTGCTTTGCTTTAGCACACCAGAACATAGTAGGCACGAATACTGAACAGATCAGTGTGTCCATATACCATTGCAATTAGAGGAGATTAAATAAATAAATAAATTGGGTGGCAGCGGATGTGAACATGTGTATTACCCTGCAATAATAGCCTCAACCAAAGCCATAAAACTTCAGTCATTTTAAAAGAATGCAAATTGTTCCTCCTAAATTTCTGCCACATCACTTTGACAACAATGCCAGAACATAAAGCAAACCCTTCACCATGGCATTCCCACCCCACAGAAGATGTATTACGATTGGCAATTATGATTGCAATACTGTATTACGTTAGGATCAGAGCACAACCATACCTCTTTCTTTCTGGCTGCATATTTTAGCGATGCATATAATTCTATAGAAAAGTGTCAAAAGTGCAAGTGTTTGTGATTAGGATATCTTTTCTGGCTGGTCTTAATGATGTCCATTATCTCATCAAAGGCTATTGATGGAGGTTTCACAGGATTTTGAGTGAAGCTTTGTTTAACCTAATGATATTAATTTGGACTATAGCCTTTGGTCATAGATAACTCACTTTAAAACAGAGATTGAGCAATGTTTTCCCCACATTGGCTCATAAGTCTTTAAAACTCTCTTACTTAAAGGGCAGTAGTAGCATTGTTTTTGAATATTTTTAAGGTAGAGGTAGATTGATAGGTGATAAGCAAGGTTAAAAATTTACTATGGATAGATGGAATGCTGAGTTGACCTTGCAATCGATCAAAAAAGGCATTCGCTATGAAGCTCTGTTATGGCAAGAAATTAACAGACGACAGAGGAAATAATTTCAAGGATGTTCCCAAAGCATGCTTGAAAGAAATCCCTTACTAATGACTGCCATAATGGAGAATTCTGGATTGTTCCCATCAGTGGATGCAGGCAGAAGCCCAGCGTAAATGGCAGATCACCCCCTCCATCAAGCACTTTCTGACAGCCCCCCCCCCTGCCCCCACCCTTCTCCATTGTACAATCTACCAGTTACACACTGGCTTCATCAACCATCTCAGAAGTCATAGACTGGAATGGCAGCAAAATACTGGATGTGCAACATCACAGCCATGTGTTATAACACCCGAGCATTTATACATCAACTGGCTCCTGACATGAGCAAACATCGATCCTGAAGACATGAGGAAAGAATCCTCTGTTGCCCATTTTGTTACCTTTCTTTTTAAACCCTGAGGAATTATCTGAGAAGGTAAGAAAAACCAGGAGAACGAGAAGGTGATTCACAAAACATACATTAAGAAGGATTATTAAATAATGATAAACAGAGATTGCCAATATTTTCCTCTAATCAGGGATTATAATGTGCAGTTAAAGCACTCCAACTGATACGCTGTTGATTTTTACTTGCATAAACAGACTGGGATCAAATAGTAAATTGTCTAGATTTGTAAGGTTCTCGTCATCTTAAACTAGATGAAACTCTCAAACTAAATACACGGAAAGTTTAATTAATCAGCCCTTACCGTGTAATTGAGTATATAGACTTTCCAATCTTGCGTCACGTTGCACGTTAACTTGTGGTAGACTAGTTTTCCAAAGATGTCATAAGTCTGCATGGTGAAACAGACAGCAGAACCCTATGCAGAATAAATATGTCAGATCAAATCTGGTAAAGTCTTGATAAATCTTAAAGTCAATAAAGTGACTTATTATTGGATGTAAACAAGCTTTCATCAAAGTAGTGATCTACATTTTCTGGTATACAATGCAGTAATAAGAAATAAAGCTTCAACGCCAGCAACTTACTGCTGTTGCAGGGATCTTTGGACCACACATTTCTGGTACAGTCTCATTATTGTTAGGACAGGTTGTTTCAATAAGCTCGAAATTCAGAGTAATGTTCTCCCCTATGGAGTTCTATAAACATTAAAGTACAGGAGAGAACAATGTTAGAAATATCGTAGAGCTATAATTATCACCTGCAAGCCACATCATATTTTTAAAGATGTTGATGTTTAATTGTATTTATTTAATGCCCTACTTGAAGGTTGCACTTCGTGAATCAAGCTTACAGGATAGGTTATAGATTTTAAGACACAAAGTGCTGGAGTAAATCAATGGGGCAAATGACATCTCTGGAGAACAGGTCTCTTCTTCAGACTGTAGTAAGGGGGAAGAAAGTTGAAAGAGAGGAGGCAGGACAAAGTCTGGCAAGTGAGGGGGACTTTTTGATTGGAAGATGGTTGGATAAAGGCATGAAAGGCCAGAGATGAAAGGCAAAGGTGTGTGATAAAGGAATGTGCATGTACACAATATGCATTTATTTAAATGCATCTAAAGAATCTATTCTAAAACGGAAATGCTGAAAACACTCAGCTGATAAGGCAGCATCTGTGGAAACGGAAACAGTCAACTTTTCAGGTCAAATCATTAACTCTGACAACAGTAGGTCAGTATCATTACCTTGCCTGCTGGCTGTTCATACATTTTCTATTTTTATTCCAGATTTGCAGCAGTTGCAATTTTTTTAATTTTCATTTACTATTCACTTTTCCTTGGCAAATGTTTTCTTATATTAACTTAACTTTCTACAGTAAAAAAATGATTAGGAATGCATATTTGCCAATTTAACTATTATAACATTTTAGGTTCTTTAGGAGCAAGATTAAACTTATTAATGTATCATGACACGTTAGCAAAATATTGGCCAGGTCATGCTTAACTTGACAACTGTCCCCCATTTCCAACCCCTCATGTAATTGCTATGGTGGCACAAATCCTTCAGGTCCATGGTCCTGGCGGCCTCTACTACAGAGCCTTTCCACCAGATGAAACCGGTCACGTCTGCTGAGCAGGCAACAGAACACAGTCCCCATTTCCAGACTCCATGATGGGGTTTCTAACTTTGCCTCGATGAAAGATACGTTTCATTGTTCTTAAATATCTTCAATAGAAACTATTAAATAAATCATATTGATTTAAAAATTGTTTTAAAATAAGTAAACCTAGTGATTACGGACCTCTTTATAACGGATTTCGGTTATAGCAGATGGAGCATCCCCACAGTAATTAGACACCCGCTTCTTTAAGAACATAGGTTGCCAGTTACACTGTGGAGGTCATTGAAATTGACAAGAAATTGCTTCTATCACACTTAACTCTATTAAACGACCTAACAAACAATCTATAGTATGTGTAGCTAATAGTAACAAAAATACATTTTTGTTAAAATGAAATTTGTACGCTCAGCAGGTTAGTGTCTTTTGAAGGAGAAAACACGTTAACATTTAAGGTTGAAGAAGGAACTGGAGATGCTGGAAAATCAAAGGTAGACAAAAATACTGGAGAAACTCAGTGGGTGAAGCAGCATCGATGGAACGAAGGAAATAGGCGACATTTCGGGTCGAGACCTTTCTTCAGACTGATGTGGAGTTGGGGGGGGGCAGGAAGAAGAAAGGAAGAGGCGGAGACAGTGGGCTGTGGGAGAGCCATTCCACCTATAGTACCTTAAATTGAGGGATTACTGTAATTCATTAAAAAAATCATAATAAATTTAGTTTAAATATATTTAAGTACTACAAATGAAAAAATAGACATAAAGTGAAACAAAACTCAAAACTTCACCTGAATTTATCTTTTTAATAGTTACAATCTTCCATAAGAAAAAAGGATGATGTATTAATTATAACAATTAGCAAGGAATATTTACAATCAATAATATTGTAAAATATTAGGTTCCCAAGGAAGGATATTATAAACCAATTGATTATAAATTAGCCACAGAAAGCATAAAGCTGAAGAGCCAGATGCTCTTAAATAGTGGGGGGTGGGGGGGGGGGGGGTAGGTAGGATCAAAGTGTATGAGCTTATAGTGCAGTTAGAAAATGGTAGGTACAACGTTGTGGACATTACAGAGACGTGGCTGAAAGAGGTTCTGAGCTGGGAACGGAATATCCAAGGTTATACATCCTATTGAACGGACAGATAGGTGGGCAAAGGGGTGGGGTAGTTCTGCTGGTAAGGAATAAAATTCAGTCCTCAGCAAAGGATGACATAGGATCAGAAGATATAGAAACCTTGCGGATAAAGCTAAGAAATTGTAAGGTTAATAAGACCCTGATGGAAGTTATACGCAGGCCTCCGAATAGTAGCCAGGATGTAGGATACAAATTATATCAGGAAATATAATTGGCATGTGAGAATGGCAACGCTACAATGATCATAGGGGATTACAATATGCAGGTAGATTGGGAAAATCAGGTTTGTACTGGATCCCAAGAGAAGGAATTTGTAGTATGCCGATGAGATGGCTTCTTTGAGCAGTTTGTACTTGAGCCTAGTAGGGAAACGGCAATTTTGTATTTGGTGTTGTGTAACAAACCAAATTTGATGAGAAAGCTTAAGGTAAAGTGACCCCTAGGAGGTAACGACTGTAATATGATAAAATTCAACTAGCAGTACAATAGGGAGAAGATGCAATCAGATGTGTCTGTATTACTGTTGAGTAAAGGTAACTACAGAGACATGAGGGAGGAGCTGGCTAAAGTTGATTAGAAAGGGACCCTGGCAGGAATGATGGTGGAGCAGCAATGGCAGGGGTTTCTGGGAGTAATTCGGAAGATGCAAGATCTTTTCATCCCAAAGAGAAATAAATATTCTAAGGGGAGAATGGTCGACCGTGGCTAACAAGGGAAGTCAAAGACAGTATAAAACTAAAAGAGAGGGCATATAATATTGCAAAGATTAGTGGGAGGCTAGTGGATTGGGAAGCTTTTAAAAACCAACAGAAGGGCAGGATTCCCAAAACGTTAATTTGCAAGTTGAATCGGTTATAAGGAAGGCAAATGCAATGTTTAACATCTATCCCTGCGACTTAGAAACATAGACATAGAAACATAAAAAAATAGGTGCAGGAGGTGGCCATTTGGCCCTTCGAGCCAGCACTGCCATTCATTGTGATCATGGCTGATCGTCCACAATCAGTAACCCGCGCCTGCCTTCTCCCCATATTCCTTGATTCCGCTAGCCGCTAGAGTTCTATCTAACTCTCTTTTAAATTAATCCAGTGAATAGTCCTCCATTGCCTTCAGTGGCAGAGAATTCCACAAATTCACAACTCTGGGTGAAAAAGTGTTTTCTCATCTCAGTTTTAAATGGCCTCCCCTTTATTCTTAGACTGTGGCCCCTGGTTCTGGACTCCCCTAACACTGGAAACATTATTCCTGCATCTAGCTTGTCCAGTCCTTTTATAATTTTATATGTTTCTATAAGGTCCCCTCTCATCCTTCTAAATTCCAGTGAAAACATGCCCAATCTTTCCAATCTTTCTTCATATGACAGTCCCGCCATCCCGGGGATTAACCTTGTGAACCTACGGTGCACTGCCTCAATAGCAAGGATGTCCTTCTTCAAATTAGGAGACCAAAACTGCACCTAATACTCCAGATGTGGTCTCACCAGGGCCCTGTACAACTGCAGAAGGACCTCTTTTCTCCTATACTCAAATCCTCTCGTTATGAAGGCCAACAATCCATGAGCTTTCATCACGCCTGCTGTACCTGCATGTTTACTTTCAGTGACTGGTGTGCAAGGACACCCAGGTCTCGTTGCACTTCCTTTTTTCCTAATCTGACACCATTGACATAATAATTTGCCACTTTCTTCTTGCTGCCAAAGTGAATAACTTCACATTTATCTACATTATACTGCATTATCTCTTTTGTATGCCCATCAACTATCCTGTTCTTTTTTCTGTCACTAATTCTGCCAAAGGGTAATTTATAGAGGCCAAATAACTTACTAATACATCTTTGGAAAGTAGAATAAAGCAGGGGACCCAAGAGCAACGTGAACAGTCATGGGAGAATGCGCAAACTCTGAACTGAGCACTCAAGGCCAGGATCAAAATTGGCTTGCTGGGGCTGTGTCGCAGCCATGCCAACTGCTGCATTACTGTGCCGTCTGCCATTTAAACACCATAAATTATAGAACAGAGTTTTGTTTCACCATTACAAATGTAATTTATTGACCTTGAGATGTTGCACCACTTTTTTAAAGTTTACTTATGCTATGTCTTCTGGGTTTAATTATTTGCAACTAAGCCAGTGATAAAGTGAATGTCAAGCACACAACCATGTTTTACCTCATGTACTGCCGAGAGAACTCGAGCCAAAACAAATTTGTAAAGCTGCCCACTGTTGTCATTGAATTTAGAAATGGAATGCTCCACAACCTTGTGCACTCTTGGGTCAGTAACCTTCAGAGGTAGTAAGCAATCAATACATGGCACCGCACTAACATCTGGAAAACAAACACTTATTAGGGAATGTCAATACAATTTTCTCCAAAAAGTGTGAGTTCCGTACTTGCTTAAACTGAGCACCCTCAGGAAATTTTACATGGATTATAATAATGATCCCCTGCAGAAATGGAATGTTAATGTAATAAATGCGTTGTTTACACTCTAGTGAGGTGAAACCACAGATTTAATCTACACACCAGAAGTTTGAAGGGATCACAATATCCCAGATCAAAAGCCTTGATCAGGCACAGCATCTGTGCCACGTTTAAAGTTATTTACGTATTGAGCTTTATTGTTGGCTCTACCCTCTTGCCTAGAAAAATGCTCTGGCAGACTTTATCTGTTGCATGTTTCAGTAGAGAGGCCAAGATAATAATAATGTACAACAAAATTCTCCTACACAAGAATAAATGTAAGTTTATTTCTGTGAACTACTCTTGGATGAATGGCAGAAGGCAAAGAGTTGGAATAGAAACATAGAAACATAGAAACATAGAAATTAGGTGCAGGAGTAGGCCATTCAGCCCTTCGAGCCTGCACCGCCATTCAATATGATCATGGCTGATCATCCAACTCAGTATCCCGTACCTGCCTTCTCTCCATACCCTCTGATCCCCTTAGCCACAAGGGCCACATCCAACTCACTCTTAAATATAGCCAATGAACTGGCCTCAACTACTCTCTGTGGCAGAGAGTTCCAGAGACTCACCACTCTCTGTGTGAAAAAAGTCTTTCTCATCTCGGTCTTAAAGGATTTCCCCCTTATCCTTAAGCTGTGACCCCTTGTCCTGGACTTCCCCAACATCGGGAACAATCTTCCTGCATCTAGCCTGTCCAACCCCTTAAGAATTTTGTAAGTTTCTATAAGATCCCCTCTCAATCTCCTAAATTCCAGAGAGTATAAACCGAGTCTATCCAGTCTTTCTTCATAAGACAGTCCTGACATCCCAGGAATCAGTCTGGTGAACCTTCTCTGCACTCCCTCTATGGCAATAATGTCCTTCCTCAGATTTGGAGACCAAAACTGTACGCAATACTCCAGGTGTGGTCTCACCAAGACCCTGTACAACTGAAGTAGAACCTCCCTGCTCCTGTACTCAAATCCTTTTGCTATGAAAGCTAACATACCATTCGCTTTTTTCACTGCCTGCTGCACCTGCATGCCTACTTTCAATGACTGGTGTACCATGACACCCAGGTCTCGCTGCATCTCCCCTTTTCCTAATCGGCCACCATTTAAATAATAGTCTGCTTTCCTGTTTTTGCCACCAAAGTGGATAACCTCACATTTATCCACATTATACTGCATCTGCCAAACATTTGCCCACTCACCCAGCCTATCCAAGTCACCTTGCAGTCTCCTAGCATCCTCCTCACAGCGAATAATAAGGGCTTTTTCTGTTTGGCTTCCAGTGACGCGTGGTGGTCCACAGCGGTCGGTGTACTCTTCATGTTGTTGATCAATGATTTGGATGAGAGAATTGAAGGCATTGTGGCCAGGTTTGTGGATGATACAAAGATAGGTGGAGGGAAGAGAAAGCAAGAACTCTGCAGAAGGACTTGGACTGGTTGGGAGAATGGGCAAAAAAGTGGCAGATGGAATGCACATAGTAAAGTGTGCAGACATGCATTTTGATAGTAGGAAAAAAGCCATAGACTATTTTCTAAATGGGGAGAGGATTCAGAAATTGGAGGTGTGAAGGGACTTGGGAGTATGTTTACATACTGTGATTTACAAAATCTTTCACCATATTGTCTACTGGTGTCAAGCTTATGCTGTATCAAATATTAAACGTATTATATATATTGGGAAATAGGATTTCTGTTGGCCAATTCATATTTGAGTGTACTTTCAATAAATTAATACGTAGTCAAGGCAAAGCTTTGAATAAGCTTATGGTCAAAGAACACTGACTATGAAAAGTTACAAAGGGTGACTGGGTTCCGACTGTAACCTGATTTTCCACCTGCTTAAGTGCCTGTTGTAAACATTCCAACATGCATGGACAGGGTTCAACTGTAGGTTAACTACTGCTGTTAAACAAGTCAAGATAATTTATTGTCATGTGTCCCAGATAAGACAATGAAATTCTTGCTTGCTGCAGCACAACAGAATATTGTAGGCACAAATACAGAACAGATCAGTGTGTCTATATACCATAAGTATACAGACATAACATAAGTATATATACATAAATAAACAGATAAAGTGCAATAGGCTGTTATAGTTCAGAGTTTGTTCGAAGTTGTGTTTAATAGTCTGATGGCTGTGGGGAAGAAGCTGTTCATGAACCTGGATGTACCAGATTTCAGGCTCCTGTACCTTCTACCTGATGGCAGCGGAGAGATGAGTGTGTGGCCAGGATGGTGTGGGTCCTTGATGATGTTGGCAGCCTTTTTGAGGCAGCGACAGTGATAGATCCCCTCGATGGTAGGGAGGTCAGAGTCGATGATGGCAGGACAGTGTTTACAACCTTTTGCAGCCTTTTCCGCTGCTGGATGCTTACCTAGTTGCCAAACCAATCCACAATGCAGCCGGTCAGCATGCTCTTTACTGTGCACTGTAGAAGTTCGAGAGAGTCCTCCCTGACATACCGAATCTCCGTAATCTTCTCAGGAAGTAGAGGCGCTGATGTGCTTTCTTTATAATTGCATCAGCGTGCTGGGACCAGGAGAGATCTTCGGAAATATGCACGCTCAGGAATTTGAAGTTCTTGACCCTTTCCACCATCGACCAGTTGATATAAATGGGATTGTGGGTCCCTATCCTACCCCTTCCAAAGTCCACAATCGGTTCCTTGGTTTTGCTGATGTTGAGAGCCAGGTTATTGTGCTGGCACCATTTGGTCAATCGGTCGATCTCATTTCTATAGTCTGACTCGTCCCCATCAATGATACGTCCTACAACGGTGGTGTCGTCGGCGAGCATAATGATGGAGTTCGATAATTCAATGGTTCAGAAACAATTATTCTGATGAAGCAATACAGCATCTCAAGAATAATAAAAGTAAACATTTCAAAGAATTAGCCCAAGGATATGTCCCCTGGGATGATATGTTTTTATTAAAATGAATGAAAATCAATGGGTCATAAATGAATTTTTTAACACTTTTGAATATTGTTCAGTGGTGATTTGTGCCTAGTTTTTATCTCCGTGAGGAGATTTTAAGGCTCTAAAAAAGGTCACGGAGATAATGCAACCTTTGTGGAGCAAGAATCAGAATTAATCTTTCAGGTCAATGACCTTTCCTTTGAAGATTAATAAAGGGTTTTTAAAATAATAACATAAATGAACAAAATAACTCAATATGTATATTTTCAAAGAGCATGGACTTCATGGAAATTTGATCAAGAATGAACATAAAAAAAGGTTTAAATTGTGTTTAAGAGAAACTATTATTTCAACTGTAATAGAGGAAGAACTGATCTACAGGTTAGATTGGGGCAGAATTAGATTGGATGTTAGGTGCTTCAGCTCCAAGAGATGGATAAACCTGTGGATTCACTCGTGGAACACACATTCACAGATTTCCTTCACAACAAATTTACAGCTGACTGAGTGACCCTAGACTACTTTCCTGAGGGAATACAGTAGGTGACATGGAAAGTAATTCAAATGGGTTTCATTCCCCTGAAGGATTTACAGAGAACTTTCAAGATTTCTTTCAGCTAATTGACAGACTATGAATTAGTTTATTTAGCCTTTCACAGTGGCTCTGAGCATGTGGGGAATGAATTGTAGATGGACACAGGATGTTTAAATATGAGGAATTAGATGGGCATAGATGTTACAATTCATTATTTACCACTCATTCTTTTTGCATTATCATGATTTGCTGCTATTTTTCAATATGTAAGCCAATCAGAGGCAGTGTGACTTACATTTTACATCTCTTTTCTCTTAATCCATATGACTATGCAAATAAAATATTTCTTAGGGATTATGGTTATGCTGTTTTATTTTTATACACATGTGTTTCTGAAAGACGGTGAGGGAGGAGGGAGAAATGATGGATGACCTTTTTATTTTCTATTCATTCGCCATTTATACATTTCCAAAGTTTTAAACAAAAGAATGTCTTCACCGTTGAATATTACCTTCATCGATAATCAGTTGGATCAGCTGGCATTTGGGATATCCTCTTATCTGACCTGTTGTATCACCAATTGGAAACAAAACCTCTGCACGGCAATCTCCGATTATCTTGATTTTTACAAAAGGCATAGAAATTACAATTCAGCCTGATGGTATAATGATTCTGTGCATAAACAACTCAATAACAATTCAGGCACCTTCTTGTAAAGCAAATGCATATAGGGCACATTAGAAATCTATCAACGCCAGGTGTGAACATTTTTTCTAAAGGTTAGTAAATCCTTTGCACAGATTCTTGTTGTTATTTCTGCAATGGAGACTACTTGCCCAAGAGCCTGATCTGTGGTCGAAGGAGACTCTGCAAATTATGGATATCATGCAGATTAGCTGAGAAGAAGATAGGATGGAGTTTGGGATCAACAAAGGATGTGAAAATTAATAAAGATGGAGTTCAAATGAGAGTTAAATAATCTAGAATTCACACTATGATTCTACGGTGATCTACTGCATTGTCCATGGTTTTTTTCTTTGGCCTGCATCCTGTGATAGGTAGAAGTGTCTATTCTTAAGTATCTGTTGCTTATAATGATATTTGAAGAATCATTCAACATTCAGATACTTCTGCTTACATTGTGCTCTTTTTTTAAATCACCAAATGACAATTGTTTCTAATATGATTTTCCTTTTATCTTGAATAAAAATAGGACATTTATTACACATGAACTTACTGCTTCATCAATTGCTTTAAGTGGACAGTCTGACCAGTGCTTTTGTTTGTTTTCTCCACATTCTGTTTCCCGAATTTGGAAGTGCACCCAGTATTTCTCTCCCATCACCACCTGACAAAGAAAACAATACTAGTTCTTTGTGATAATCTCTAGTTCTTTTTATCCCTGGTGAAGTTAAAAGTAAGTGGATTTGAACAGATCACCCTTGCGTAACTGGTGATTTTCCAGTCATTGAACTCAAAACATGTGAGGTTATATCATCTTTGCCTTGCACCCACAGAAAGAGGTGACATAAAAGATTAACTTTAGCTGGTTGTTTCACTGTATTTTTTAAACGTAGACTCAGTTATTCTAATGCTTTGCTAGACAATACGCAAATATTAATTGAAACTTTGCAGCCCATTACCTAACCGTGAACAAGTTATTTGCAACCATCATTCTGTGCTTAAACTACACTATCTACACTATTTTAAAATCATCATCTTCATTTTCATAACCACATGTGCCTTTAGTCTTTCTCTATCTCTCTGAGCCGCAAACTCCACAATCCTCTAAAGATATTATTGTGTTGATTACTTAATGTTGGATTATCCGGTACCTCTTTTATTGCATATAAAATCTTGTTAAGTGCAAATGTCCTTTTCTTCTTGTTTTCATAATTGAAGATTTTCAATGCCAATTCCACTGATGCTTTCACCATGGGATTGTCAAGGCTTGCAGAAACGGGACAATCTTCACAAGGAATAGCAATGGTCTCCACTAGCAAAATAAAAGAGAAAATTGATTAATGAGCAAAGGCAAGTTGAAGAATTGTTTCAAAGAGACTATTAAAGTTTCAAGTTGGAAGTTAAAAGACTATGGCGCCTCAGAAGATGGCTTACTCACTGCAAGGCACTTTCCTTCTGACCTCTTTATGTCTGTTTCTAATTAGGCTTCTGGTCAATGGCAATCCGAGGATGGTCATGATAGAGGACTTGATGATTAGAATGGCATTTGAATGTTGCCTTGCATTTTTACAGAGCAAATGCAATGACCACTTATCATCCCATGCCTGAAAGTTGTCTAGGTCTTCATATCTTTGCATGTATGTGTGGACTGTTTTAATTGCAGGAGCTCTGTTCAAGTAACCGAACCATCTGTAATCATCACCATAGTTTTTCTTCTGATTTCCTAGAGTCCAGTATTTCTGGTGAAATCTAAACTGGGCATAGGTGAGTGGCATATTGGAGATAGTACTGTTGAAGCCATATTCCATTAGTTGGCTGATTATTCATTGGTTCACCTGGCCAACACCAGATAAATCTGATGTTTCTATGCAAATGAAAGACATTTGGAAAATACATTAATATCCCCTTATAAAGTATTGCCATTAGAAGAGAGGGACACAGAACACAAGAAACATACCAAATAGAAGCTCCTTGAGCTGGTGCTGCCATTCAATAACCTCATAACCAATCCTGTATCTTCTTCTGCTTCCCTCCTAACCACAATCTCCCTTGATTCTATTGGTGTCAAAAAATCTATCACTTTCAGCCATGAGTATATTCATTGACCAAGCATGCACAGGATGGTAAGATGGCAACATGGAATACTGTCAGTTGTAGAATTTTATTCCAGTAAATGCCAAAGAATTTTGAACTTTTCCAGTATAGTAATTGATGGTATTACCAAAGCAGATCTATTTTTTAAATGTAATATGCACAACTCTGTTACTCACCCACTTTTTTGATGGGCATTCGTAGATTACACATAGGTGTCTTGGGCACTTTAATGTGGAACCCAAATTGAAAAATGATTTCTGCTTTGCACACACCCTCAACCTGGTGTAAATGAAACACACATCCAATATGGTTCAGTTTCATCTTTTCTCTATTGAAAAACTATTACATTTAAAATGCATAATCCTAATTGATCGGGTGTGTTTATATGCATCTGTAAGGGTAGACAAATGCAAAAAACAGCTGGAGACACTCAATAGACCAGGCAATGTCAGTGAAAGGAAATGGACAATTGACCTTTTGGATTGGGACACCTCTTCAGACAGATGGAGTAGAAAGAGGTGAGGAGAAGAGGTGGGGCAAGAGCTAGTGTTATATGGATCCAAGTGAGGACGGGTTGACAAACTATCCACATACATCTATTCCAAACCCACTGACCACCAGATTCACCTTGTCTACATCTCCTTCCACCCTGTCTCTTACAATGTGCCTCCCTTTCTTGCAATTACTCAGGCTTCACTGCACCTGCACTGAAGGTGAGGTTTTCCAGTCTAAGACATCTGAAATGTCCTCTATCTCCCACCCTCCCACAGTTGTGGATGGAGCCCTCACCCATGGCTCCTCCTCTATTTCCCACAGCTCTGCTCTTGCCCCCTCCTCCCTTCCAGACAGAACAAGGATCACGTTCCCCTGATCCTTGCCTTTCATCCACCAGCCTCCGCACCCAACACATCATTCTTCAACAATTCCACCAGCTTCTAAGCAATCTAACCATTAGTCACATGTACCCTTTGGCACCCTTTTCTATTTTCTGCAAAGACAGTTCTCTCCATGACTACTTGGTTTGCTCATTCCTACTCACACACTTCTCTCCCTCCCCAGGCACATTCCCCTGCAGCTACAGGAGATATTGTACAATACCTGTCCCCACACCTTCTCTCTCACCTCCATTCAGGGACCCAACAGCCTTTCCGGGTGAGACAGAGGTGTGCATGCACCTTCTCCATCCTTGTCGGTTGCAGTCGGCGCTCTCGATGTGGCCCTCTCTATATTGGCAAGACCAAGCATAGACTTGGTGATCGCTTTGTCGAACACCTGCTCTCTGTCCGCCAAAGCTAGTTGTAGCTCCTGGTTGCCAGCCATTTTAATTAATATTCCTATTTTCATACCAGCCTATCTGTCCTCAGCCTCCTCCACTGCCAGTGAGGCCACATGAAAACTGGAAGAACAGAACCTCATATTCCTAAGTCAGGAAACAATGCACCTGCACATCTTCTTCCTTCCTCCTACTAAATTCCCTTTATTTGTAAATGACACAGGGATGGCCAAGGTAATAATAATCTCAATAAAATCCCCCTTGAAACTTTGACACAGTTACCAGACAAGGTTCAGGTTAAGGAATTCTTCAATAAGTTATTTATTGTAAGACAGGAACATTTGGTCATAAACAAAGACACAAAGTGCTGGAGTAACTGAGCGTGTTGGGTTGCATCTCTGGGGAATACAGATAGGTGTTTTGGTCAAGGACCCTTCTTCAGAGTGATTGTGGTGGAGTGTGTGGATAAAGCTGGAAGAGAGTAGGATGCAGGACAAAGTCTGGCAAGTGAAAGGTGGATAGAGGTGGGGGGTTCATTGGCAGGTAATTGGACAAAGGCCACAGAGGAAAAGACAAAAAGTAGGAGATGAGCACAGAAGCACAAATTTTGAAGCCAAAGAAAGAAATATAAGCAGAAGGGATCGGGGGAAAAGGGAGAAATTATGTAACATCTCCAACTTTGTGGATGACACAAAGCTGGATGTCAGAGTGAGCTGCAAGGAGGATGCTATGACGCTGCAGGGTGACTTGGATAGGTTGGATGATCAAGGAACAAGGAGGTCCTACTGCAGTTTTACAGGACCCTGGTGAGACCACACCTGGAGTATTGTGTGCAGTTTTTGTCTCCTAATTTGAGGAAGGACATTCTTGCTATTGAGGGAGTGCAGCGTAGGTTCACTAGGTTAATTCCTGGGATGGCGGGACTGACATATGATGAAAGAATGGATCGTCTGAGCTTATATTCACTGGAATCTCGAAGTATGAGAAGGAATCTTATAGAAACATATAACATTCTTAAGGGATCAGACAGGTTAGGTGCAGGAAAAATGTTCCCGATGTTGGGGTAGTCCAGAACCAGTGTAAGAATAAGGGGTAGGCCATTTAGGATAGAGATGAGAAAAAAACCTTTTCACGCAGAGAGTTGTGAATCTGTGGAATTCTCTGCCACAGAAGGCAGTGGAGGCCAATTCACTGGATGTTTTCAAGAGAGAGTTAGATATACTGTAGCTCTTAGGACTAATGGCATCAAGGGATGTGGGGAGAAAGCAGGAACGGGGTACGGATTATGTTTGATCAGCCATGATCATATTGAATGGCGGTGTTGGCGCGAAAGGGCCGTGGTCTACTCCTGCACCTATTTTCTATGTTTTTATGTAAATGGGTACGCATCCAGGTAGGGCATGCTGGTGAAAGAAAAAAGGTGGAGGAAGAGGGGGAGAGGGGCGGAAGGTGGGGTGGTGTTAGTAGATTAGTTACCTATTTGTCCTTCTGAAGGGCTGTCCCACTCTGAAGGGGCTGTCCCACTTGGGCAACCTTATCCGCAAATTCTGGCGAGTTTGCCCTCGACTCATACTCGCAGCATAGTCGACACAAGGTCATAGGAGGTCTTTGTAACTCTCCTTCATGCTCGAGAGTAGTCCCCGCATACTCGAGGCCTTAGCTAGGTCGCGGCGTATTTTTCAACATGTTGAAAAATGCCCGCGAGTAAATAAAGGTTGCCATGGAAAAAATAGATACTTTTTTTACTCGTAGGTTTAGTCGTAGTAGGTCGTAGTAGGTTGGCATGTTAGTCGTAGGTAATCGAGGGCAGTCAAAGGTAGTCATAGATAGTCTTTATCATAGTCGAAGGGAGGTCAAAGGGAGATCGAAGGAGGTCGTCTTCAATCTCCACTATTCGGTGTCCAATTTTCCCGGAGTTTGTCGTAGCTAGTTGAAGCTAGTCTTCAACATAGTCAAAGGAGGTCGAAGGAGATCTTCTACATAGTCGAAGAAGGTCTTCAACATGACATTTTTTCAAACTCTCAAAGGACAGCCCCTTGACAGCGGAGGATGCCAAAGGACAGAAATGACAGTATCGGAATTGGAAGGGGAATCTAAATGCTTAGCATCCGGGAAAATAATATTTAAAACCACAAATCTCAAACAATACCATTCACAAATGTTGTTTTAGGTGCATGGTGAACTTGTTTAATATGTTTATATTGGATAATAAATTTTATATGCAAAACATTATTTCTTCAAACTGGCTTTATCGGAAGGAATAATAAATGTAAAGATACTTACAGCATCACCGTCAGATTTAAAACGGCATGTTCTCAGTTCCACTTGTTCTTGACAAACACTTTCCTTAATATCAAATATCACAGTGTATGCTTTCACCCCTGGAGAAGTGATCTGTTAAGATGCGTACAACACAGGAAAATATTGTTCTCTCTCCGTCACTTATATTAAACTATGTGATGCCTGTAAAGTAAAGATAACTTCTCCTTTCATTAATACTTATGTATTTTCCACCATTAGTGGTGAAGATATGAAAGACTTCAAACTTTCTGTAAAATCAATTATACGGATTCATTAATGCTTTCATATTTTCCACTATTACTAAAGAATGAAGAAGATATTAAAGACGTTATGCTTTCTTTGACATCAATTAGACAGATTCATTAATGCTTATATATTTTCTATTATTACTAAAACGTGAAGAAGATATTAAAGATTTTAAGCTTTCTTTGACTTTAATTGTACTGTTTCAATTGTACCCCAACATTCCATTTTATGTTAATCAGGGACTGTGGCATAAACATTATTTGGAAGTGCAGGGGGTGAGGTGGTTTTATTTAAATTCAATTATTTAACTGAATGAAATTGAATAGTTTGTTTCTAGTTTGCAAATAAATTTCTCTTGAACATTTTCTTCCTTCCGTTTGTACATTGAATGAACAAATGAGGAAGAATCCTTGAAGGCACATTTTCAATCGGTAATTTTTCTTTTTATATTTTACCATTCTTGTCTAGTTACTCGTTATTGAAGAATTTGAAATAAAGCAATGTTTTGTAATGTAATAAATCTTAATAAAAAAGGAAGCAGCAGTTTTAAAATATTACTCCAATAGAGGGCTGAGAGCAGAATGGTGAAAGGATTTACAGAATGATTAGCAGTTTTAATTGAAACAAGACTATGACAGGAAATATTAATTCTGTAGCCAGTCATTTTTATACCAGCAGTTTTGGATAGTTTGACCTACTCGGTTTTATGGATTTCTGCAAGATATTATGAAAGTAGTAGCTATTTGACACGACTGTCACGTTGAGAGCGAAACCAGAATTCAAGCCTCAATTTATTTATCAAGAAATTAATTGCTGGGGGAACTCAGCAGGTCAAGTAGCATCTGCAGAGGTAAAGGACTGATTAATGATTTGGGTTAAGGTCCAAGATCAGGAGACTGCCACAGAAGGCTCTGGAGACAAAGTCAGTGGATATATTTAAAGCAGAGATAGATAGATTCTTGATTAGTACGGGTGTCAGATGTTATGGGGAGAAGGCGGGAGAGTGGGGTTAGGAGGGAGAGATAGATCAGCCATGATTTAATGGCGGAGTAGACTTGATGGGCTGAATGGCTTGATTCTACTTCTATCACATGATCTTATGATCAGGACTGAGAGTAGAGAGAAGATAGCCAATATAAAGAAGCGAGAGGTAGGGTTGAGACAGGGACTGATAGATGGAACTAGATGAGGTGGGGGATGATGGGCTGGTGGAGCTCAGCAGGGGAGGGGAAGAGGGGAAAGAGGAGTTTTGAGATGGAGGCTAGTGATAGTGGAAACAATTGGGGGAGAAAAGGGAAGGTGGAGCCAGGTGCGGAGGGGAGAGGGCAGAGGCAGGAAGATAATAAGTGGAACGATAATGGGGTGATGGGCAGGTTGAATAAGACAGGGGAGGTTAATAGATTAACAGATCCAGGGGTGGGGGGGGGGGGGGGTATGGAACCTAGGTGGACCACTAGGAATGAGAAAGGAACACTGCAGACGTAGGTTACTTGAAATTGGAAAAATCACTGTTCATACCCCTGGATTGTAAACTATCCATGTGGAATATGCGGTGTTGTTCTTCGAGATATAATTTGCCCACATTGTGGCAGTGATGAAGGACAGACAGATCAATGTGATAATGCACAGAGAAGTTGAAATTACATGCAACTGGAAACTCAAATGGACAGAGCATAGGTAGAGGGCACATTGTGTTTGGTAGAGGGCACATTGAGAGCGTCTATTGCAAAAGACAAAATTGAAGAAGATGCACATAGGTCTCTGCCTCGTCTGGAATGGCAGTTAAGCCCCATGATCCTGGTGAGGGAGGAAGTGTAAGAACAAGTGTTACAGCCCCTACAGTTGTAGGGGAAATTGCCAGAGAGAATGGTTTCTGGATCTAATACCATTTCTTTATTTGATTTATTAGATTATTAGATTAGATTAAATAATCTGCACAGAATATTCAGTTTGCTGTTTTGTATAAACTGATTATTAATATTGAAAAGCAATCAACAATGTATTTTCTTTGCAGATTAACATATTTGCATATTTTTAAAAGAGCTACCCTGCATTAAAAAAAAGGCTTTTCTTTCCATGAGACAGATCTTCTGACATATATAATTAGCATTTGTACCTTTATAAATACAAACTTTTTCAGATTGTTGCCACTTTTCCACTGTCTATATTTATGGACCACATACTGCTGTTACTGAAAGAGCATACTAATCAGCTTTTGAAGCTTTACTGAGTCGCATTTCAACGAGTGCTTCCTTCTTCTACTGAGTAAAAAAATTAATGTATATTTATTCCATTGCAAAAGTCCTTGCTTTGTTTTAATTTTCTAGTAATCTGTAAATGAACACAATATTGTTATGTTGTTCCCATTAATTAAGATGAAATGGACTGATTGACTTCATCCATTGATCTGCTCACATGATACTACAATAAATAATGAAGAATACTCTCTGATGCACTGTATACACAATTGAACATACCTCTGGATACATACTGTATTGTTTCCAATAGCTCTCAAGTTCCTGGGTACTCCTCCCCCTGCTAAAAATCTGTAGGCTCGATCATGTATCAGGCCTTAGTCAATATCATTGATTCTCACCCCATGGAGGTTGATGCGTTGTGGTGATTTTCTCACACATTTTGCTTCCATTCTTGCAAGTATGGTTTAGTCTTTACTTAAAGTCCATTCTTTCACCCCTAGTCTATGTACAGTGCAGATGCAACCCTAAATTTAGTTCACATTTCAACCCATTTGTAACAAATGCATTGGCATGTACAGCACTGTTGCGCCTGCGCACTGGTGCAAAACAACAGTTCTCCACTGGGGGGGGTGGGGGTGGGGGGGGAGGCAAAAAAGTGCCGCTGATCGCGCGGGCCGGCGCCGCCCAAAGCTGTGGCACCGGGGGCAATGCAATATTTTGGTGCCGGAACACCGTCGCCGGGACAAAATACGGCGAATCCGGCTTTGTAGATTGGCAGTATTTTACCAAAAAACAGTTCTGTACTGAACAAAATTGGCTTACCAAAAAAAATTGTTACCATAACATATAATAATAAAAACAAAACATACAATAAACACATATCCAACATCCACCACAATGAGTTCACCAGGCACCACCTCACTGTGGTGGAAGGCAAAAGTCTTAAGTCATTGTCTTCATCTCTCCTAGTTCTCCCTCTGCGCTGAGGCGATCCAGGTCTCCGACGCTGCTGGAGCACCGCAGCTCTAAGCCAGACCGCCGCCGCCGCTGGAGCACCGCAGCTCTAAGCCAGACCGCCGCCGCCGCTGGAGCACCGCAGCTCTAAGCCAGACCGCCGCCGCCGCTGGAGCACCGCAGCTCTAAGCCGGGCCGCCGCTGCCGCTGGAGCACCGCAGCTCTGAGCTGGGCCGTCGCTGGAGCACCGCAGCTCTAAGCCGGATCGCCGCCGCCGCTGGAGCACCGCAGCTCTAAGCCGGGCCGCCGCCGCCGCTGGAGCACCGCAGCTCTAAGCCGGGCCGCCGCCGCTGGAGCACCGCAGCTCTAAGCCGGGCCGCCGCACCCGCAGGAGCACCGCAGCTCTAAGCTGGGCCGCCGCCGCCGCTGGAGCACCGCAGCTCCAAACCAGGCCGCCACCACAGCTCCGCCATTAGGCCTCAGCACAGATAGTGACGGGGGACACGCATCCCCCCGAAGGGAGAGACTAAAACTCTGTTTCTCCCAGCCCCCCCCCCCCACACCTCACATACACAACCTAATAAAACAAAGTTCTACTAAAACAAACACTAGAAGACAACAAAAACGAATAAACAGACGGACTGCAGGTGAGCCGCAGCTGCCAGCCAGCGCGGCTTGAACTTGCCCAGAGCATTAAGAATAGAAAACTGAATTTCCATTGAAGTGAAACATTTTCATAAAGCGTAAATTTGAGTCAGTTTACTTCAGTTATTCTCTTTCCTTATCCCATGTTTTAATTTTCTTTGAACTCTTTTTTCATATTGTAACATTTCAGCTGAAAGAGAAAGTTCAGTAGGCAATCTGACTTGCAATCGTTGCCACTATCTTTTCCACTGCATGGAGCTTTCCTGTTGCTAAGGAAAAAAAGAAGGTCTGCCTGAATTAACTCCCTTCCCTTTTCCTTAAGCACCTGCCCTTCTGCAGTTACTGGAACAAGGTGACCAGGGAAGTTTCAACGTATTGAAGTTACTTCAATCTCAACACAATATGCCATTAGCAAGTAAAGACAGCTTTTTCATTCAAAATAAAAATATGGTTCTGATTAAATATTTGTTCGGGAGCACATTTCCTTATGAGGTTATAGCTGATGTAGGTTCGTGAGGGCCAAAAGAGAGATGGTAAGAACAGATTTATAATTTCTGATGAAGTGGCGCTTTCTCACATAGAGGATGGTGCGTATACAGTATACGGTACACTATTGTCTATTGTCTATTGTAACAAGTTGCCAGAGGAAGTGGTAGAGGTGGGTGCAATTTTAACATTTAAAAGACAATTGGACAGGTACAAGATAGGAGAGGGTTGCAGGGATATGGGCCAGACGGGACTAGCTGAGTCGGTCCATGCCGACCAAGACAACTAGGTCGGCATGGACAAGTTGAACGAAAGGGCCAGGTTCAGTGCCATGTAGCTTTATGATTCTACGACTCCATGTCTTGTAGACCAGGAGAGGCAGGACAGTTTTTTGACCTACAAAGAAACATTAAAGCTATCTTTGATTTCCTACCCACGCATCTGACATGCCAAGCCCATCCGATATAGTAACCTCACTCTGATCTGCAGGATTAGGTTCTGAGCTGCCCAAAGGTTCTAGCAAAGTGAGGGATGTTATTTGTCTAAGGAACAATGTTATCACAATTTTATTCTTCAGTGGGAAAATCTAATTCCAATCTATTCTGTGCATAAAAAAGTCAATTGCATTTTCTCAAAAACTAAGTGTTACAATAGCATACATGCTGTCCATGGCAACATCAGTGTCATTGCATGTTTATAACATTATTACAATGCATCAATGCTGTAGCACGTCCCATATAGGGACTTGGTTTTGAAAGTTAAGTACACATATACCTTTTTGCTCAGTCGTAAATTTATGGAGGTCTCTGATTCTGGTGGAGGCCAGATCATTCAATATAGTTAAGGTTGAGATAAATAAATATTTGAAAGATTGAGGAATTGAGGGTTTTGGGGAAATGGCACAAGAGTTGAAGCCAGCATGGATCAGCCAAAGTCATTTGAATGGAGGGGCAGGCTTGAGGGGCCTCATGGCCTGCTCCCAATCCACTTTTCATGTATTCTGAAGTTAAATGTAACTTAAAAATGACAGGTAATTGATGTTCATATTACAATAGTAAACTCACATAAAATCAGATATATTCAGTTACCTGTCATATTACAGTTACTTATTGTTGGAAACCTGTTGTTTTATTTTTAGTTAGGCTGATTTGTGAACTTTGTAAACCATATAGGATGTGTCTCATATCTATAATTTCAATCCAATCCAGTGAACTGAATCTAAGAAAAATTTCCAGACATTAGTCGTTTTTTTCTACTTCAAATTGACGCTAATTTAATGCAGTAAATATATAATCTGGATACAATGTACACATAACAAAATAAATAATTTAGATTTGGCTATGCCCAACACAATAATCTATTCTCATTTGGTACTCCATGTTAAATTATTGTTTAATGCAATTGAAAAATATTTTATGGTAATCATGAATTCTATGAGTAATGGTCAGTTATACAGATTAATTGCTAATTACATGTGGAAGCATAGTTACATATATAATTATTACCCACCTTATACTTTGCACTTTTTAGTTGCTGCTGCTTGAAGAGGTAAGGATTGGCAGACTTTCTGTTGTAAGCATTCACAGCATAATCTACAGCCAGGTTTGCCTCCCTATCAGAAACTGGAACCTGGATAAATATTTCTGCCGACTTAATGGTAACACTGGTTAAAAGCAGGAGACTGAAACAAAGTAGAACATACACTAAAGCTCCACAAGCCATGCTCAGAGCTGGTCTTTTTTGTAGAAATGGATTATAAAATTAATAAAAGCAAGTTTCAATTTACAACCATTTGCCCTGGAAAAAATCTCAACCTGAATTTTCTGTGGGACTTTCGTACATGACTTGCCTAATGCACTCAGAGCTTTGTTGAAATAGTTTGTTTATTACTAAGTAAACTAACATCCTGATATTAGGTCAAGAAGAGTATATATTCTATGTTTACTTGGACAATACCAGAAGATCTTCCTGATCGGTCAAAACCCAAAACATATATACGGAGATGACTTTGAAAAGATTGGTCTAAGATTAACACAGTAATGTTCAAATCTCTTTTGCTGAACTTACCTGTTTTTCCCCACAAAAATATTGGGGCTGTCATCAGTTTAAAAAATGATTTGTATTTAAGCTCACAACTACTTTTAGTTCATCACTTCAGTTACACATTTAATTCAGACAAATATATACATTGATAAAAAATGTATAAAAAGAAAGCGTGCATCTTGGGATACTTGAAAATATCTAGGCATCTGCCGAGAACACTCAATCAACGGTAGAACACTTCCAACCTTATTTTGCGGGATGGAGCTGAGATAGGCTGTATTTCCCTTTTGTTCAAAAGTTTCTATTTGGCATATAAATTTAAGATTTGATAGGATAAGAACTGGAGCAGTGGAATTGTTACATGCTGCAGCTTTAAACATACATTAGATACAACAACAACAATAAATATACAATACATTATCAGTTATTCTAAGTAAACTAGGCCACGTTAGTGCAAAAACCAAAGTACAAAGAGCAACCGTAATTCTGCAAATTCCATGGTTGTTTGGTTGGGTGAAGGTGGTTAAATAGGGTTGTGCCGGGTGGTACAAGAACATGATAGTTTATGGGAAGAAGCAGTTGCGGTGTTCTGAGGCTCTTGCATCCTCTTCCTGATGGGAGCAGTGAGAAGAGAGCCTAACCTTGGTGGTGTGGATCTTTGATGATATTAGCTGCCTTCTTGAGTCAATGCTTCCTGTAGATTCCTTCTATGGTGGGGAGATCAGTACCTGTCCTGAACCAAACAATGTCCACCAGTTTCTGTACCCTCCTTCATTCCTGAGCATTCGAAATTCTGAACCAAGCCGTAGTGCAACCAGTCTCTTTGTTCTCCACTGTACACTTGTTGAAGCTCAATAGTTTTCGGTGACACCTAGATCTCCTCAAACATCTGAGGAAGTAGAGGCATTGGTGAGCTTTTTTTTGTAATTACATCAATGTGCTGAGCCCATGACAGATCATCAAAGATGTGTACAACCAAGAAATTGAAGTTGTTGACTCATGCCACTGCCATCCCGCCGATGAAGGCAGATGCACGATCCTTTGGCTTTCCCTTCCTGAATTCAGGATCGGCTCCTTGGTCTTGCTAATATTGAGAACAAGATTATTCTGGCAAAGTTAGTAATTGTCACCAACAAGAGAAGAAGAATAATCAAGGATAAAGTTACAATTTCCCATAAAATAAGATCAGTAAGCTTCGAGAATAATTCATTACAGTCATTACGTCCACCAGGAGCGCCGAGGAGATGACTGCCCTGCCGGCAGTCTGTTCGTATTTTCTTTCTTTTTGTTATTTTTTAGTTTGTTAAAAGTTTGTTTTAATGTTCTTCGGTTTGTTTTATGTTCGGGGGGGGGGGGGGAGATCGGGGGAAATTTTTTTTCAAGCTCTTACCTTCCCGGAGATGTGATCAATTTTCAGATCACATTCTCTGGGCTCTGCGGCCTTCCATCGATGGAGGTGGAAGCCTCCTCGGACTGTCGTGAGCCCCACCGCGGGGCCTGGGATCGCTCCCACTGCGGACTTTAACATCAAGAGCTCGCAGTCGGGAGAGGCTTGTCGGGAAGCTCCACGCCGCGGAAGGTTCGACCAGCCCCAACTCGAGGGTCGATCGCCCGGCACAGGTGGGGGTTGACATCCACCCCGATGCGGGAGCTTATCGCCTCGACGCAGAGGGGCCGAACGCCGCCGGCTACCGCAGTCAAGATCATCCTGAACAAAAGGAAGAGACTTGAGCTTTATTTCGCCTTCCATCTCCTTCCAGTGAGGAATGTGTAGGAGTCACTGTGGTGGATGCTCATGTTAAAATGTGTTTTTTTGAGTGATCTGTTGCTTTTAATTGTATGACTGACCTGGCCAATGAAATTCCTCGTATGTTGCAAAACATACTTGGCGAATAAAGTGTGATTCTGATTCTGATTTCTTCCTGAAAAGACACAGGAAACTCTACTTATCAAAACGGGGTAGAAGGGATGTCACTGTACATCCAAAGACGAGACAGAAAGTCAATAACTCATGATCGTTTTTTTTCTGCATATATCCTGTGAAAAATAATAGGAAAAGCTAATCCTGAAACAAAATATCTGAAACATGAAAAAACAGTAAGTCCAGGAAATATTCATCAAATTAGTGCAGATATGGGCAATTCACCATTTTTTAAACTTTTTGTCTGCTATCTACAGCATTTTCTTGCTTTTGCAAATGATTCACTGCTCTCTTCCAGAAAAGCTTACTCTGAAGAAGTTTGTCAAAGCTCTGACAAGATTTCTGTTTGTCTCTTTTAATTTGTTCTTCATCCTCATCTTTTTCCCTATAAATTTTTTTTTATTGTATGTATATTAAAGGCTGCTATTCATCAACAACAGCTCAGCATTCAGCACTATCCAAACTCACCACTTGCCCTCACTTTGCAACTGGATCCCTGACATTCTCCAAGGCAGACCTCAAACATTGTGGATCAGTAACAACATTTCCTTCTCACTGTCAACACTTCAAGGCTGCGTGATCACAGGTAGAAAGGATGGCACGGATGATGTTTGGCATATGGTCCATCATCAGTTAGGGAAATTAGAATGGAAATTGGGATGTTATGACACAGTTGCACAAATCAATGGTGAGGTTGCTCTTGTATTATGTTCTGTTTTGATCATCCTCCCATAGAAAAGATTCCATTAAGCTGGAAAGACTGCAGAGAAGATTTACGAAGATGTTGCTAGGACTCGTGGGCATGAGGTATAGGGAGAGGTTGGGCAGTCTACAACGTCATTCCTTGGAGTGCAAAAGACTAGGCAATGATCAAATTGAGGTGTATAAAATAAAGTGGTATAGATAGGATGAATGCACATAATCTTTTTCGCTCGGGTACGAAAATGCAAAAGTGGAGGGCATGGGTTTAAGATAAGAGGAGAAAGATGTAATAGGAATAAGACAGCACAGTGGTGCAATAATAGAGTTGCTGCCTGACAGAGCCAGAAACCAGAGATCGATCCTGCCTGTATGATGGGTGTACATTCTCCCTGTGATGACACAAGTTTTCTCTGGGCGTTCCGGTTTCCTCGAACACTCCAAAAACATACAGGTTTGTAGGTTAAATGGTGTTGGTAAAATTGTCCCTTGTATGTAGGGTAGTGTTAGTGTACGGGTGATCGATGGTTGGCATTAATTCGGTGAGCCAAAGGGCCTGTTTCCGTACTGTATCTCTAAAGTCTAAAATAAAGAATCTCAGGGTAATTTTTTTTAGTCACACAGGACTGTGGGTCAATGGAAAGATCTGCCAGAAGAGGTCGTTGAGGCAAGTATAACAATAACAACATTCAAAAAACATTTGGACAGATACATGAATAGGGGCTCTTTAGATCAATATAGGCTGATGGCATATAAATGGGACTATTTTAGATGAATAGTGAAATGCTTTGAGAGTGTGGATGTGGAGAGGATATTTCCACTTGTGGGAGAGTCTAGAACTAGAGGTCAGCCTCAGGAAACTGTCAATGGATATTTTTAAGACAGCGATCGATAGGTTCTTGATTAGTACGGGTGTCAGGGGTTATGGGGAGAAGGCAGGAGAATGGGGATAGGAGGGGATAGATCAACCATGATTGAAGTGGAGTAGACTTGATGGGCCAAATGGCTTAATTCAGCTCCTATCACTTATGAACCAGATGGGGCATTTGGTCAGAATGGGCAAATTGTGCTCAGTTACGCCATTAGTGAAACCTACAAATGTACACAGATAAAAACCAAAAAAATATTAGACATGGCTATAATATACTCACTTAAGCGTGATGGCTCCTATAGATATGTTGCAAAGTACTTTATAAATATGACCTTATTTAGAGAACAATTATAACATTCAAACTCTTTGAATCACTTCCCTCTGGAAGGCAACTCTGGATTGTCAAAGCTGCCACAGCCAGACATAAAAACAGTTTTTATCCACGAGTAGTTGCTCTACTCAACAGCCAAAAATCTGTAGCCTCCCTTTGATCTGGTATTTTGTTGCTTCACATGCTTGATCAATGGTGTATTATCATTAATGTCTTATTATTATTAATGTTTAGTGTTTTCTGAGTCATTCGTAACTGTCACTGTATGTCATGTTGTTACTTGTGGGCAGAGCACCAAGGCAAATTCCTTGTATGTGAATACTTGGCCAATAAACCTACTTAGAAACATAGAAAATAGGTGCAGGAGGCCATTCGGCCCTTCGAGCCAGCACCGCCATTTATTGTGGTCATGACTGATCGTCCCCTATCAATAACCCGTGCCTGCCTTCTCCCCATATCCCTTGACTCCACTAGGCCCTAGAGCTCTATTTAACTCTTGCTTAAATCCATCCAGTGACTTGGCCTCCACTACCCTCTGTGGCAGGGAATTCCATAAATTCACAACTATCTGGGTGAAAAAGTTTTTTCTCACCTTAGTCTTAAATGACCTCCCCTTTATTCTAAGACAGTGGCCCCTGGTTCTGGACTCGCCCAACATTGGGAACATTTTTCCTGCATCTAGCTTGTCCAGTCTTTTTATAATTTTATATGTTTCTATAAGATACCCCCTCATCCTTCTAAACTCCAGTGAATACATAGAAACATAGAAACATAGAAATTAGGTGCAGGAGTAGGCCATTCAGCCCTTCGAGCCTGCACCGCCATTCAATATGATCATGGCTGATCATCCAACTCAGTATCCCATACCTGCCTTCTCTCCATACCCTCTGATCCCCTTAGCCACAAGGGCCACATCCAACTCATTCTTAAATATAGCCAATGAACTGGCCTCAACTACCCTCTGTGGCAGAGAGTTCCAGAGACTCACCACTCTCTGTGTGAAAAAAGTCTTTCTCATCTCGGTCTTAAAGGATTTCCCCCTTATCCTTAAGCTGTGACCCCTTGTCCTGGACTTCCCCAACATCGGGAACAATCTTCCTGCATCTAGCCTGTCCAACCCCTTAAGAATTTTGTAAGTTTCTATAAGATCCCCTCTTAATCTCCTAAATTCCAGAGAGTATAAACCGAGTCTATCCAGTCTTTCTTCATAAGACAGTCCTGACATCCCAGGAATCAGTCTGGTGAACCTTCTCTGCACTCCCTCTATGGCAATAATGTCCTTCCTCAGATTTGGAGACCAAAACTACACGCAATACTCCAGGTGTGGTCTCACCAAGACCCTGTACAACTGAAGTAGAACCTCCCTGCTCCTGTACTCAAATCCTTTTGCTATGAAAGCTAACATACCATTCGCTTTTTTCACTGCCTGCTGCACCTGCATGCCTACTTTCAATGACTGGTGTACCATGACACCCAGGTCTCGCTGCATTCTCCCCTTTTCCTAATCGGCCACCATTTAAATAATAGTCTGCTTTCCTGTTTTTGCCACCAAAGTGGATAACCTCACATTTATCCACATTATACTGCATCTGCCAAACATTTGCCCACTCACCCAGCCTATCCAAGTCACCTTGCAGTCTCCTAGCATCCTCCTCACAGCGAACACTGCCCCCCAGCTTAGTGTCATCCGCAAACTTGGAGATATTGCCTTCAATTCCTCATCCAGATCATTAATATATATTGTAAATAGCTGGGGTCCCAGCACTGAGCCCTGCGGTACCCCACTAGTTACTGCCTGCCATTGTGAAAAGGACCCGTTTACTCCTACTCTTTGCTTCCTGTTTGCCAGCCAGTTCTCTATCCACATCAATACTGAACCCCTAATACCGTATGCTTTAAGTTTGTATACTAATCTCTTATGTGGGACCTTGTCGAAAGCCTTCTGGAAGTCCAGATATACCACATCCACTGGTTCTCCCTTATCCACGCTACTAGTTACATCCTCGAAAAATTCCACAAGATTCGTCAGACATGATTTACCTTTTGTAAATCCATGCTGACTTTGTCCAATGATTTCACCACTTTCCAAATGTGCTGCTATCCCATCTTTAATAACTGGACTCTAGCAGTTTCCCCACTACCGATGTTAGACTAACTGGTCTGTAATTCCCCGTTTTCTCTCTCCCTCCCTTCTTAAAAAGAGGGGTTACATTTGCTACCCGCCAATCCTCAGGAACTACTCCAGAATCTAAAGAGTTTTGAAAGATTATCACTAATGCATCCACTATTTCCTGAGCTACTTCCTTAAGTACTCTGGGATGCAGCCTATCTGGCCCTGGGGATTTATCGGCCTTTAATCTATTCAATTTACCCAACACCACTTCCCGACTGACCTGGAATTTCACTCAATTCCTCCTTTGACCCACAGTCCCCTGCTATTTCAGGCAGATTATTTATGTCTTCCTTAGTGAAGACGGAACCAAAGTAGTTATTCAATTGGTCTGCCATATCCTTGTTCCCCATGATCAACTCACCTGTTTCTGACTGCAAGGGACCTACATTTGTTTTAACTAACCTCTTTCTCTTCACATATCTATAAAAACTTTTGCAGTCAGTTTTTATGTTCCCTGCCAGTTTTCTTTCATAATCTATTTTTCCTTTCCTAATTAAGCCCTTTGTCCTCCTCTGCTGGTCTCTGAATTTCTCCCAGTCCTCTGGTATGCTGCTTTTTTCTGGCTACTTTGTACGCATCATCCTTTGCTTTGATACTATCCCTGATTTCCCTTGTTATCCACGGATGCACTACCTTCCCCGATTTATTCTTTTGCCAAACTGGGATGAACAATTTTTGTAGTTCATCCATGCAGTCTTTAAATGTCTTCCATTGTATATCCACGTCAACCCTTTTAGAATTAATTGCCAGTCAATCTTGGCCAATTCACGTCTCATACCCTCAAAGTTACCTTTCTTTAAGTTCAGAACCATTGTTTCTGAATTAACAATGTCACTCTCCATCCTAATGAAGAACTCAACCATATTATGGTCACTCTTGCCCAAGGGGGCACGTACAACAAGACGGCTAATTACCCCTTCCTCATTACTCAAAACCCAGTCTAAAATAGCCTGCTCTCTCGTTGGTTCCTCTACATGTTGATTTAGATAACTATCCCGCATACATTCCAAAAAATCCTCTTCCTCAGCACCCCTGCCAATTTGATAAACCCAATCTATATGTAGATTGAAGTCACCCATTATAACTGTTTTGCCTTTGTCGCACGCATTTCTAATTTCCTGTTTGATACAGACCTCCCAACATTTGATTGTCAAAATTCATAATATTTCCCCTCAAAATTCATATTTTTAAATGAAAATTCATAATATGTCGCGGCGCCCTATTCGGGGTCCCATGTCACAAATTCTAAATTGTGAAGAAGTATTTTAAATGCCAAAATGTGAAAAAGGTACATGTATGCTGAAACATTTATAATTCTTTGTTAAACTTTGATAAACTTGGCACTAGACTCACCTTAATTTCTCTCACTTGGGGTTGTTGCCGGCGGCTATGCGCCTGCGCACTGGTGCAGATCAGCGGGCTGCCGGCGGGCGGGTGCGGCACATGCGCACTTGGCCAGGTTGCCGGCGGGTCTGCGCCTGCGCACTGGGTGGGGGTGGGGGTGGGGGGGGAGGCCCGGTGATGGGGCTGCCGCGAGCGGCCGGCTGCCGGCAAGAAAGTGCCGCTGATCGCGCGGGCCGGCGCCGCCCGGGCTCTGGGCCGGGCGTGGCGTGGCTCGAAATGGCGCCAGGCCCGGCAACCCTCCCCCACTGCGCACGCGCGGCCACTGGGGCCCGGCAACCCTCCCCCACTGCGCACGCGCGTCCACTGGGGCCCGGCAACCCTCACCCACTGCGCACGCGCGGCCACTGGGGCCCGGCAACCCTCCCCCACTGCGCACGCGCGGCCACTAGGGCCCGGCAAAGTGCCGCTGATCGCGCGGGCCGGCAAACCGGGGACACATGGCGCCGGCGTTCACCACGGGAGGAAGAATTTAGCGGGATAATTAGGGTACAAATCGGGATGGCGGGAAGGGAACCTAAAAAGCGGGAATATCCCGCCAAAAGCGGGATAGTTGGGAGGTCTGCCATCCCCAACTTCTCTGCTACTGTTAGGTGGCCTGTACACAACACCCACCAGCGTTTTCTGCCCCTTAGTGTTTTGTAGCTCTACCCATACCGATTCCACATCCTCCAAGCTAATGTCCTTCCTTTCCATTGCTTTAATCTCCTCTCTAACCAGCAACGCTACCCCACCTCCTTTTCCTTTCTCTCTATCCCTCCTGAATATTGAATATCCCTGGATGTTCAGCTCCCAGCCTACGTCACCCTGGAGCCATGTCTCCGTGATCCCAACTATATCATAATCATTAATATCTATCTGCACGTTCAACTCGTCCACCTTATTACGAATACTCCTTGCATTGAGACACAAAGCCTTCAGGCTTGTCTTTACAACGCATTTACCCCTTATACAATTTTGCTGAAAAGTGGCCCTTTTTGATTTTTGCCCTGGTTTTGTCTGCCTGCCACTTTTACCTTTCACCTTGCTACCTAATGCTTCTACCCTCATTTTACACCCTCCTGCCTCTCTGCTCTTGTACCCATCCCCCTGCCACATTAGTTTAAATCCTCCCCGACAGCACTAGCAAACACTCCCTCAAGAACATTGGTTCCATTCCATTCCAGGTGCAAACCGTCCTGTTTGTACCGGTCCCACCTCCCCCAGAACTGGTCCCAGTGCCCTAAAAATTTGAATCCCTCCCCCTTGCACCACTTTTCAAGCCACGTATTCATTTGCAACCTCCTAACATCCTCTCCTAAGGTCACCCTGCAACTTCCTAACATCCTCTTCACAGTTCACACTGCCACCCAGCTTTGTGTCATCCGCAAACTTGCTAGTGTTGCTCCTAGTTCCCTCTTCCAAATCATTAATATATATGGTAAACAGTTGCGGCCCCAACACCGAGCTTTGTGTCATCCGCAAACTTGCTAGTGTTGCTCCTAATTCCCTCTTCCAAATCATTAATATATATGGTAAACAGTTGCGGCCCCAACACCGAGCCTTGTGGCACTCCACTTGCCACTGCCTGCCATTCTGAAAAGGACCCTTACTTATAAGTCTGTATCCTGACCAGATAAAGCGATTTTGTTTGTTCTATTCTCACTTCCTTTTCCTTTTCCCTGGAAATGCTCTTCCCTCAAGTACGAACCCACTTCTCTTTGAAAGCTCAGAATTGCAGTTATTTACACTATCGTTATCAACAGGGAGCTCCAGGTCTTACATTACGATTATAAAATAAAAATATTCTAACCATTTGCCCCAAATTTTAACTCCCTGTGTCTTAAACCTGAGAAGCATCTTCTAATGGGGAAAGCTTTACCCTAAGCAATCACTTTTCTCATTGACTCTGGCGTTTTCACTACAGGCCGAAATCTGAACATATTGTAGTGACAAGTAGATGGACACAAAATAGGAATGGGTGACGTTTGGTTCGAGAACCTTCTTCAGACTGTCACCCTCACATTCCTTTTCTCCAGAGATGCTGTCCCGCTGAGTTACTCCAGCATTTTGTGGCTATCTTCGGTGTAAACCAACACCCGCAGTTCCTTCCTGCAACTTGCATTAACAAGTGCTCCGCAGTGAGCAACAGAAACACGCGTTATAAAAATAAACACGCTCCACCCACGGCCATTTGGACATCTCCAAGGCTCAGCCCTGACGCGGTGGGGCGGTAAGGTTCGCGCAGGCGCACTCGGCAGCAGGAATCCGCGGGCCTTTCCCAAGATGGCGCGCCTGTGGTCACGTGATGCCAATGAGAGAGGGGGGGGGGTCTGACCAATGAGAGTGTGGCGCGGTCAACGGGCCGGAGCGGCAGCGTGAAGATGGTTTGTTTCAGAGACGGCGTCGGCACGGCGCCCTGACCGTGCCGTACACGGAGAGGCTGGAGGGCAATAAGGGACGAAGGGTGAGTGACCCACCGACCACGGGAGTTTGGGGGTGGGGCTGGGATCCCAAGCAGGGAAGCGTTGACATCCATGTTGCCGGGCTGTCGGGTATCTCCCCTCTCCCTGCACCGAGCCGCTGTCAACAAGGGAACCGCTCCTGACGGTCGCACTCTCACACAGTCAGCACCAAAGATACTAGAGGAGCTAGTATCTTTGCTCAGCAAGTTGGCTTCGGTTCCATTATCATCCGGCTACCGTGTCGGCTCAAAGCAACGGGATGATTAAACCAAGGCGGACCCCTTTTGATGCTTTAAAGACTGTCTTTAAAACGTGTTCAATACCTGAGTGGAGCGAAAGTGGTGCTGCTTTCTTCAATCTCGGATGTGTACAGACATTTAACATCATTTTTTTTGCTATCTGGGAATTAAACAATTAACTTTCAATATCTGTATTGGTTTTTGTACCTTTTTAATCTTATTTGGCTGTGAGTTGCGATGAGGAATGAAAAGCATTGCCTCCTACTACACCGTATTGTCGATGAGAGAAGTATCAACAAAAAAGTAGTAGCGATAAAGAGTCTGAAGAAGGGGTTCGGCCCGAAACGTTGCCTATCTCCTTCGCTCCTTAGATGCTGCTGAACCCGCTGAGTTTCTCCAGCTTTTTGTGTACCCAAAGAGCAGGATACGTTCCCTTGACTTTTTAGTGGAGGCGCGGGGAAATTCTTTGAAATATTGAGTCACCATTCAAGAGAGCCCTATTAACTCGCTGCTGAAGTCTTCGATATTGTTGTTGGGGATCAAAGTTGCCAATTTGTAATGGCAACTGTAAACAGCCTATTCTAACCACGGAATTGGAATGGGGTTGAAAAGGTTTTTATTGTATTTTCAAAATGTTTCATTAGGCTGTGAGTGTGTTTTGGTTTTGATTTCGTGAATTCCTATTGTGGTCTTTTAGCTTAAGTTTAAACTACTCGGTTTGTTCGAGATTATTCAAGTGAAAGTTTGATTTTAATTTTATTTGTGCATCAAAGGCAAGTAAACGTGCAATCGCTGCCCTGTGCTCACATGTCGTAATACTACACTTCCTTAACATTGAAAGGAAAGCATATGACTCGAGAGAAAATTGTCATCATAAGCATGTGATGTGGGCCGTCTAAGAGTAGAGGCATTATGAAGTACAGATGTAGTTTTGCAGTGCTTAATCCTTGTATATATCGCTGATACTTCAGGGCTGCCAATTCGCAAGCATTTCGCCAAATTCTCACGCTGATCACAAATCTGTCGTGACAAATTCTGTGAAAACGAAAATTTCAAAACTCTTATCAACTGCATAGACCGCGGGTGTTGGAGAGCCGGCGTTGAGGGAGGGATGGAAGCAGAAGCAGCAGCTGGGATAGATGCGGATGGGGAGGCCGGGCTGGCGAGTCGCTCGCTGCAGCTCCAGCCATGGAGCAGCCTCAGTGCAAGAGTCCCGGGCCGTCGGAAGCGTCGCGCCGCTGCCGTGAGAGTCTCTGTGCCGAATTCGCCGAGGTGACCGGCATGGATCAGGCGGCGGCTCGGTGCACCCTGAAGGACCTGTGGGTAGAAACGGTGGAAGATAGTGGCTTTCAAATGGGGGTGGTTGGAGAAACCTGCTTGCCTGCTAGATGTTGGGGGAGTTCAGAACCAGGGGTCACAGTTTAAGAATAAAGGGTCGGCCAGTTCGGACTGAGATGAGGACAAAGTTTCTTCAGCAGAGCTGTGAATCTGCAATGCTCTGCCACAGAAGGCATTGGAGGCAAATTCACTGGATGTTTTCTCTTTGGGGCTAGCGAAATCAAGGGATATGGGGAAAAAACAGGAAAGAGGTACTGATTTTAGATGAACAGCCACGATCATATTGACTGGCAGTGCTGGATCGAAGGGCCGAATGGCCTATTCCTGCACCTATTTTCTATGTTTCAATGCTTGAGTATATGGCAATAAAACTCGACCACTTGATTTTGGAATAATTATCATGGAATAAATGCCATTAAAATGATTTTTCTTCCACAAATTCTGTACTTATTTCAATGAATACCAATATACATACCTAATTTTTTTTTCAAAAAACTTGACTCGTATATTACAAATTTCACATGGGACAATAAATCACACAGAATTAAAAAACAAAACAAAACATTTATGTAAACCTAAAGAATTTGGTGGACTTGCACTTCCCAACTTTATGTATTATCATTGGGCAGTGAACATTAAAAATATAATGTACTGGCTGGACAGCTCAACATTACAGGCAGAATGGACAATAACGGTGAAAGAGGATTGCACTCCTTTTAACATAGCAGCGACCCTTCTCTCCCCAATAAAATTGAAAAGCACAATGTATAAGAGAAATCTGATGATCCACAGCACAATATGAATCTGGAGACAAATAAAATCCACTCTTAAATTAAGAAACCTTTCGCTTCTTTCACCGATAGTTAATAATCCGTCGTTTAAGCCATCGACTATTGACAAAACGTTTACTCATTGGGAACGATTAGGAATTAAGACTTGGGAAGATATGTACGAAATGGGAAACATTTTATAATTTCAAGAATTACAGCTTAAATATAATTTGGAAAGTAACCAATATTTTAGATATTTGCAAATCCGAGATTATCTGAAAAAATATTCACAAGGTTATCAAAACCTGACGTTGGGTCCACTAGAGCAAGGCATGAATAAACAGGTAGAATTGGATCACTTAACATCATATTTCTATAATACTATTTTAAATATAGATATACCTTCTACAGATGGTATAAGAAAAGAGTGGGAACAAGAACTGGCTATAGAAATCCCTAAGGACAGATGGGAAGATTATTTGATATATGTACACAAATGTTCGATTAATGTCAGACACACCCTGATTCAATTTAAAATTGTACATAGATTATATTACTCGAAAACTAAACTAAATACTTTTTTTCCAAATGTCTCTCCCATCTGTAATAAGTGTTTAACACAGGAAGCAACAATTGCACATTCATTTATCTCCTGTGTAAAACTTCAGAAATTTTGGAAGGAGATTTTTGAAACCTTTTCAAAACTATTTAAAACAAGACTGGACCCAAACACAGAATTGATAATTTTCGGAGCAATGGAAGCCTGTTCTGAGCTAACGTCATTTCTACAGCCAGACCTGGGACAAGTGAGCTAACCTGGGATTGGCTTTAACGCCCAGGTCACAAAACATGGTGGGGGAGGGGGAGTTGTCCCTCGCCTCTCAAAACATGGGGAACAGTGCCCCCCCCCCCAGGATTTCCGCCCATGCAGGGCTGCACCATTTGTTGCTAACGAGAAAAGCAAGTCCCCCACCTTTATACTTACCACACTCTCTGCAGTCCCTGTCCGTCTGAAAGCCGTCCACACTTGTTGAACTCGGGGATGTCCTGTGGAGCCATGTCTCCGTGAAACGCATCACTTTGCTCACACCGTACTCCCTCTGGGTCCTCACTAGTGCTACTATATGTGCTGTTTTTCTTTTTGCCCTTTACCTAGATTGAATACATTTTAGGTAATGCAGTTTATGGAACAAACACATTTGTGAATTTGTTTCTTTGCAGAACTAGAGTTTGATCAAACTACAATCAAATTTGTGCTAAATACACAGTAGAGGTAATCATTGGCATAGTGGTAACACATTCAATCTTGCATCACAAAGTTCTCAGAACAAGTTCCATCCTAACACTTTCACCCTTATCGGATACACATTGAAAAGTTACTCTTTGGTGTTATATTCTTGGAGCTCCTATCTCTCAGTCAAGGACTCTGTCAAGGATTTGATCTTGCTTCAGTAAACATAAATTATCATTTAATAATGTTTAAATAAGTGTTCTCTTATACATTATCTACAATAGTGTAAACAATCTGGTTACATTTCCCTTTTCCAGAACTTTTATCATTTGCAAATTATGAAAGGGTAGCCTCAACTATTTTGTATTTCACAATGGTATTTAATTGGATTTAAAATGCTTTGAGATGAACTTTGATTATTCCCACATATACAGAATAGCCTGGTCATATGCTACAATTACTCCAATTGTTTACCCTGCTCTTATCTCCTGCTATTTTCCAAGATTTGTTCCGGGGGGGGGGGGGGGGGGGGGGTGGTGGTACACTTTTGTACCATTCAGTCATGTCAGCTTTGGGGTCTTCATTGATAATGTATCTTCATCAATACCTGAGACAGACAGTCTGATTATTTAATTACTACTTTTGAGATTCTAAAAGGCTCTAGATAAATGTGCCATTCTCTGCTAGCTTTGCAGGCTATATCTTCAACTGTAAAGGCTTTACATTTCAAAATCCTCCTGCTGAGCTCTAACCAACCTCATCCTTATTAACGTTTAGGCCGCCTTTGTACACATATTTAGTTAGGTTTTGCTTACTCTTTTAGCTCTGCATTTTTTCTAGCCAGATTTATCTGACAGCAGCTTATCCCACAAGCATTTCATATTGATTTCTATCCTCCCTCCTTTGAGTTTGCTCCAATAATTTATTCTCAACACTGAACCTATCCTGGTTGGTGGAAGACTTCAATATTAAATACACCATGCAAAGAATGTACTTGTTTGAATGCAGTTGTGTGTATGGAATATTTGTCCATCTAGGCTGCCCACTCCCCAATTGAATAAGTGGCCTTGGTGTTACTTTTTGGCTTGCCTAAATTAGCCATCATTGTTTAGAAGATTCTTGGCTTGATGTAGTTTTCCTGCTGTATTCAATATTATTTTCAGCAAAAGAAAATCATAGTGTTTTCTATTCTTTTGTGACTACTGTTAATTTAAAAATGTTAAGCATAATATCTAATAGTTGGGGAAACACTAATTGAAGTTTTTGACTGTAGCATTTGAACTGACCTTGAAATGATCTTACTTGTTGATTATGAAGCTGGTTAAAATACTGTTATGCCTCTTTATTTTTAAATATTATATGCTTAATGTCATTTTTTTTCAACAATGACCAAAGTTGATGAGAAATAACTAAATCTAATATTACCTGTTTTCATTGCAGTGCATTAATTTAAGGATACATTTAAACGTTTTCTCAATTTGATTGACATATCAACTCCAAAATGAACAATACTGAATTGAGCAGTGAGCTGAGCTATAATGTCAGTCGTAGAGTTTTTAATGAAGAATATTTCCAAGCATACCTACATAAGAAAAAAAAGCAGAAGCTATCAAAAAGAGAGAGGTTTCTACAGTATTTTCGGTAAGTTACTAGTTTGTGAAGAGCTTTATAAACTGTAATGAACTGAAGTGGACCAAATATTACTTGAAGACATGAGATTCCGAATGCAAATTATCACAGTTCAATTAGCTTTAAAATAGTTACAGATAAAGACAAGGTGGGACCACAAGTTAAAATTCTGAATTGAGGCAAGGCCAACTTTGATGGTATTAGACAGGATCTTGCTAGATTGAAGTAGGTTGTTGGTGGCCAAAGGATATCTAGAAAGTGGGATACTTTTAAAAATGTGATGACTAGAGTTCAGGGCATGCCTGTTCCAGTTAGAGTGAAGGGCAAGGCAGGTGGGTGTAATGAGGTAACGAAGGAACTGGAGATGCTGATTTATATCAAAGATGGGCACATAGAGCTGGAGTAACTCAGTGGGTTAGACAG
This sequence comes from Okamejei kenojei, assembly GCA_035221665.1. Classification (NCBI taxonomy): domain Eukaryota; kingdom Metazoa; phylum Chordata; class Chondrichthyes; order Rajiformes; family Rajidae; genus Okamejei; species Okamejei kenojei. The sequence goes on along the minus strand of CM069151.1, from coordinate 32,284,649 downwards.
CACCTCTGGAGAAAATGGATAGGTGACATTTCAGATTTGAGACGCCAGGTATAGGCAGTTGGGATCAAGTGTGCCCTTGGAGGAGTTTTGGGATCTGAGGAGTATACTTAAGAAGGAAACGAGAAAAATCCAAAGAGATTTTATGTACATTAAGGAAAAGAGGGTAACTAGGGAGAGAATAGGCCCCCTCAGAAGCCAAAGTGATCATCTCTGTGTGGAGTCGCAGGAGATGGACAAGATCCAGAATTAGTATTTCCCCATTGTTTTTACTTTGTAGAAAGAGATGAAGTATGGGGACAGTCTGTATTACAGTTTGAGGAGGTGCTGGAAGTTCTAAGGCATATAAAGATAGATAATTCTCCATGATTGATCAGATAGAAGAAATAACCAAAAAGATTGACGAGGGGAAAGCTGAAGACACTATCTATATGGCCTTAAAGCATTTGTTAAGGTTCCACATGTTAAGCTGCTCTGGAAGATTATATCACATGGGATCCAGGGAGAGCTAGCAATCCTGATAGAGAATTGTCTTCATGGAAGAAAACAGAGTGACGGTAGAATGTTGTTATTTGGATTGGAAGCCTGTGACTAATGGTGTGCCTCAGGGTTCAGTGCTAGGCCTATTGATATTTGTGGTTTATAGGAATAATTTGGATAAGAATGTACATGCCATGATTAGTAATTTTGCAGATGGCACCAAAGTGGATGGTATATATAACAAACATGAATATCAAAAATTACAGCAGGATCTTGATCATCTACTTGAGGAATGGTTAATGCCCTTTAATACAAATAATACAGAGACAAATAAATAAATTATGGGTCTTTGTCCCAAACATTATAGAGATGCTACGTTTTGGAAAGTTTAACCTGGGCAAGACCTTTACAGTGAATGGCAGGGCCTTGGGGAGTGTTGTAGAGGGTTCCTTGAATGCAGGCAATTAGGACCAGAGAATTTGCCAGCTATTGTGGTTTGTCCAGCAGATTTTCTCAATTGAAAATGATTTACTGAAAGTTCCCCTCCTCTGTTCCCATTTTCGGCCATTGGAGTGTTTGTAGTATTTTCTACTGTGATGATGAAACAAAATATTTATTCAAAGTCTTTATCATTTTCTTGTTTTCATTTATTAATTGCCAGATCTTAAACCTGCAGCTTTCTAACTTGGCTTCCATTGCCTGCATTATAAAACAAAAATGATGTCTGCGTATTTTTAGGTTTGGGGATTGTATGACATGGCGCACCAACTACCTCTACCAATTTACAAGCGGCTAAATTACTGCTTATTAATTTTGTTTTCTGCAGTTGTTCAACCGTGAAAGCCAAGTCAACACTCTTCAGCTCTGTTCCCATTCTGCAATGGCTACCCAACTACCGGGTAAAGGAGTATATATTAGGAGATATAGTATCTGGAGTGAGCACAGGAGTGATGCACCTACCTCAAGGTAAATATGAACACTGCATACATTGTTGTGATGGAAGGGAGTGAGGGGGTATCTGGGTTCAGAGGGAGGGAATGTTTGAATGTGCTGAGCATGGTCATAAGCCTAATTCTCCAGGCTTAACCATTTAGATTTCAACAACATTTGCTCAGTTATTCCCTTGCTTCCAATTGACACCCAAGGTCTCATTTTAAAAAGGCAGTTCCTGAACCTTTGGTACATCTTTGGAACATGAGAAGAAACGTAGGAAATAGAAACTAAGAGCAAGAGTAGGCCATTAAATCCTTTAAGACTGCTCAGCCATTTGATGTGGTCATGACTGATCATCCACATTCAGTACCCTGTTCAACTTTTTCCCCAAACACCTTGATCCCTCAACCCAAAAGAAAAATATCCATCAGTGTGAATATATTTGACAGATAGAGAATTTCACATGTTCACATATTTTGGGGGAAGAAGGGCGTAACTGGCAGCTCAATGTTCTAGAGTATAGATGCTACAGGCATGATAAAGATCCAGGTAAGATAGGAGGCGGAATTGCCTTTTTGATTAGGGAGGTCATAACTATAGTGCCCAGAGATGATTTTCTTGGGCAACCATGCAGTGAGGTTTTAAGTAGAACTTCTAAATGGGGAAAGAATGATCACTTTGGGACTACATTATAGTCTTCCCAATAGTCAGTATGCATTTGAAGAGCAGATGTGTAGGGAGATTGTAGATAGCTAAAAAAAATAGGGTAGTATTAGTTGTAGATTTCAACTTATCTCGTATTGACTGGGTCTCCCATTGTGTAAAGGGCTCGACGAGGTGGAAATTAAGTGTCCAAGAAAGCTGCCTTAATCCATATATAGAGGCCTCTACTGAAGAGGCCACAGCACCTGACCTCCTCAGGGACAGGATAGGGCAATTGACTAAAGTGTCAATGGGGAAGCACATTGAAACCAGGATCTAGATCAGTTGGGAAGGCGGGCTAAGTAATAGGAAATGGAATTTAAATCTTATCAAGTAAAAGGTATTGCACTTCAATTTGTCAAATCAGAGCAAGACCTGTGCAGTAGATGCAGAGCCCTGGAAAGTGATGCAGAACAGAGAACTGTGAGTTCTCTGAAAATGGCAAGTCCTTATAGGTAGTATGTTGAAGAAGCCCTTTGGCGTGCTTGTTTTCATTGAATAGCATATTGAGTACATAAGGTGGCACATGATGAAGTTGTTGGTGAGACCATACAATGTACAGTTCTGGTCACCGAGCTATAGGGAGGAATGGTGCAGCAGCGATTCATCAGGATGTTACCTGGAATTTTGGGCTGGAGGTATTGGGAGAAGATGGATAAGGTGGGATATTTTTCTTTGGAGCATAGGAGTGACCTTATTGAAGTGTACAAGATCATGAGGGGCGTGGATAAAGTGAGCACTCAGTGATTTTCCCAGGGTAGAGTATTCTAAAACTGGAGGGTATAGGTTAGGGTGAGAAGAGTGAGATTTAAAAGGGCAACTTTTTCACTCAAAGGGTGGTCAACAACTGGAATGAGCTGTAGGAGGAACCTTTAGAAACAGATGCAATTACGACATTTAAACAACATTTGGGCAGATATGGATAGAAAGGGTTTAGTGGGCTATGGCGAATATGTAGGCAAATTGGACTAGATCATTATGCTAACTTAGTTGGTATGATCTAGGTGCTCCCAAGGGCCTGTTTGTGTGCTGTATACGTTTACAATATTATTTTAGGTTTCAGAGACCCTATTATTGTTCCAAAGACGTGTGAATTTGAGCCTAGTTGAGCAATGTTTCTCAATACATCAGCCTCCCTTGCCAGCAACCGTGCTTCACCCGTGACTTACAAACGAAAGGCAAATATATGAAAATATCTTTTAATACTTTTTTTTTGATGAACAGTGAATTTAGTTTTTTTGTCACGTGTACTGACGATGTACAGTGAAAAGTTTCCATTAGTGAAGATTTTGTCCACGTTTTTATGGACTGAAGTAATAGATGCAGGAATGTGCCAGGTAATAAAGCTAAATGTCAGCCATAATCTCAGTGAATTTTGTTATCCCCGTTATTATTCGCACTCGTAATAGAGCCACTAGCAGAAAGTGTTGGGTCCCATCCTGAAATATACGGGTATAATACTAAAGACACTGAGAATAAAATTTATTTATATGCAGACGATGTATTAATCTACATTACAAAACCTGAATTTAGTATCCCAAACCTATTAAATTTAATAACTCAATTTGGCTCGTTCTCGGGATACAGAATTAACTGGAATAAAAGTGAAATTATGCCAATAATGGAAATCAATCCACATAATCTCCCTTCAAAATAGTTAATGAAAATTTTAAATATCTTGGAATTTATGTAACAAAGACATATACTTCTTTATTTAAACTAAACTTCCCACCTTTATTGAACAAATTGCATAAGAACATCCAATATTGGAAAACACTACCCATCTCAATGTTTGGTAGAATTAATGCAATAAAAATGATTTTTCTCCCGCAATTATTGTACCTTTTCCAATCAATCCCAATATATCTTCCAAAAACTTTTTTTTAAAAAGGTAGACTCTATAGTCACTAATTTTATCTGGGATTCTAAGAATCACAGAATAAATAAAAAGCATTTATGTAAATCAAAAATAAATGGAGGTTTAGCTCTACCGAATTTCATGCTCCATTTCTGGGCAGTTAACATTAAAAATATGAACATCTGGTTGGAAGAATTGGACCAGCAACCAGATTGGTTAAAAATGGAAAGGGAAGACTGTTTACCCTTTGAAATTGGTTTGATTTTGGTTGCTACCACTAAATTAAGCAAAAAAACCTATAGTGAAAACCCTATAATATACAGTGGTATACGAATTTGGAAACAATTAAAAAAGACTTAAAAATTGGATAATCACTACTTCCCATTGTAAACAACCCTGCAACCCAGGGAGATATTTTAAAGATGGATGATCTCAAAAAAATTATTATGGGTGAGCTAAAACAAATGCTTAAGGATATGAAAAAAGAATATAAAGAGGAAATAAAGACTTTAAGAGCTGATATTTTGGTGTATCATGAAAATTTGAAAGAAGAGTTCAAAAAAGATGTTATAGCCACTGTAAAGACTATGATGGATGAATGGAAAGATAAAGCAGGTACTGATTTGCAACAACAGTTGGATGACGTAAACCGTAAAACTGGTTAGATGGAGTTGCTGCTGGATACCAAGTTAGAACCTATTAAAATCTCACTTAACCAACAAAATGACATAATAAAAGAATTGACTGAATCAGCCGAGAAGCGTCTTTCCTAGAACAAGCATTTATCAGAATTATTACACAAAATAACTGAGAAATGCATTGACTTGGAGGGACGTCAAAGGCGTCAGAATCTGCGTATTGTTGGATTGAGTGAAGGCCAAGAGGGAAATCAAGACCCTCGAAAATTTGCTGCAAAACTCCTAAAGGATATTCTGAACTTGGACCAAGAACCTCTGCTGGGCCGAGCACACAGGGCATTGAGACGTACCCCTAGGAGGGATGCTCCCCCAAGACAGATGATTGTGAAGGTGGCTCACAATCATGTTTTTGAAGATATGATGAAGATAATAATACGTAAGAAAAATCTCAAATATGAGGGAGACAACATCAGTATCTTCTGAGATTACCCTGCGGAAGTGGCCAAGAGAAGATCTTTATTTACAGAAACAAAAGGTATCCTGAGGAACATAAAGACACTGAGATATGGCCTGATGTACCCGGCAACATTAAGAGTAACTTATGATAACAAGGAGCACCACTTCACCAAACATACAGAAGCTCTTCAATTCGCTCGAAACATTCAGAAGAAACTGGAAGAGGAAGAAGTAGATGAAGATGAAGAATACTGAATATTATTGATCACTTACCTGATGATACTGCCCATCCACAGAAAAGGAGGAGGATTCACACTGAAGGAGGATCCGCAGGGAAGGAGGAGGAACAATGGACATGGACTCTATCTTGGGGTCAAGGAGGGATGGATGGATTATTAATAAATATAGTTTTGTATTAACTACCCCTTAAAAATGTATGTTAGCTCTCCTAATATAGTGCTATTATTAATATTATAGTAGTATTATTAATTATTAAGTATATAAATTTAATACCCCACCCCGACATATATAGCCCTAAGGCAAAAATGGAGCTGGAACTATTAACATCTTTTTTTTTTCACGGAAGTCCGTAGATTAATAGCTACGCTAGTGTGGCTTACACTAATACTAACTGCATTAATTATAGTTGTAGTCACTTTTTTCCCCCCTCACACTTTACTAACATCACTTACTTTACTCACATTTTTTATTATTACTTTTATATTATGTATTTTATTTCATATTATATATTATATAGATTTAAATATGATTGGTATTATATAGTTAGTTTAGAGATGTGTGTATAAGGCAATGACACAGATATTAAATTTCATCGATCTGAGGTTTGGGTATAGGATTGGGTTAGAGGAGCTGAGACATCTGCTCCATTATAAACCACCTTAATAATAACATGTATGACATAAATACTAGGATTGGGGATGATGGAATCACCTTCTGTAGTTGGAATGTTAAGGGAATTAACGAACCAATTAAAAGAGGTAAGGTTTTAGCTCAATTAAATAGATTGAAATCTGATATTATTTTTCTCCAAGAGACACACCTTAAAAAAGACGCACAGTATAGATTAACAGCAAAATGGATTTCCAAAGTATATCACTCTTCATTTACACATAAGTCTAGAGGCGTAGCAATAATTATTTGTAAAGGTATACCTTTTTAACAAAGCTCAATAATAGAAGATGTTGAGGGTAGATATATAATAATTACAGGTGAATTACATTCTAAAAAAGTAATCCTTATGAATATATATGGTCCTAATTTTGATAACCCATTATTCTTCAAGAAAATATTTAACAATATCCCTATATCCATTCAACATAATCTAATAATTGGAGGTGATTTTAATTGTACCCAAGATAATTATTTAGATAAATCATCAATGAAAAGGAAAACCACTTCTAAGTCAAGTACACTTATAAATTATTTTATTAACATAGCAAATGTTAAGGATATCTAGAGAACAGATAACCCATCTGGTCGAGAATATTCATTTTTCTCCCCTGTATTCGGAACCTATTCAAGGATAGACTATTTTTTAATAGATTCAAAACTAATCCCATTTACGTATGACTCAAAATATTATAATATTATTATCTCGGATCATGCTCCATTAACATTTAAGATAAAATTAAAATACATAACTATTAAAACCTCTAACTGGAGACTCAACCCCCAAATATTAAATGATAAGGCTTGTTATGATTACTTGGTAAAACAGATTAAATTATTTTTTGAAACTAATAACAAACCTGGAATTTCACCATCACTGCTTTGGGATACATTTAAAGCATTTATGCGTGGTGCGATAATATCAGCACACGCATACTTTAATAAGGAAAATCGAAAGACTCAACAAAAGTTGGAAAATGAAATAAAACAATTAGATATTGAAAATGCAGTATCCCCTTCAAAGGGGCTAAGTAATAAAATTGCATCATTAAAATATAAGCTAACTAAAATATATTCAAATCAGATTATTAAACTTTTTCAACAGTCTAAACAAGTATACTTTGAATTTGGGGATAAACCACAAAAATTACTGGCACGCCAGCTTAGAAAATTAGATGAGGAGAAAATTATACATAAAATTAGATCTGAAGACGACTTCCGGTGGCGCTATGGAGTGAATGGAACTCGCGCCATTCAGCTCCGCCAAAACGGTATTAAAAAAACGGGGGTAAAAGGGGTTAATTGAAACCACTTACCAGAGGAGAACATTTCTGAACGGCTCCGGTCGCGTTGAAAAGATGCGTGACGTCTTCAGGCGCGCGACTTTAATAAGAAAAATGTTGCTGCATCCCCCCCCCCCCCCCCCCCACCAAGGGTAAAAGCCTGTGAAAAGGGAAGTAGGCCTCACTGGAGCCTCGGGCTCGAGTTTGAGTGCCTCCCAGGAAGATATTTTAAAGATGGACGACCTCAAAAAAAAAAACATTATGGGTGAGTTGAAACAAATGCTTAAAGATATGAAAAAAGAATATAAAGAAGAAATAAAGACTTTAAGAGCCGACATCTTGGTGTATCATGAGAATTTTAAAGAAGAGTCCAAAAAGGAAGTTATAGCAGCTGTAAAGACTATGATGGACGAATGGAAAGATAAAGCGGTTACTGCTTTGCAACAACAGATGGATGTTGTAAACCGTAAAACTGGTGAGATGGAGGTGCTGCTGGATACCAAGTTGGAACCGATTATAACTTCACTTAACCAACAAAAATAATCAAAGAACTGACGTAATCAAAGAACTGACTGAATCAGCCGAAAAGCGCCTTGCCGAGAACAAGCGTTTATCAGAATTATTACACAAAGTAACTGAGAAATGCATTGCATTGGAAGTCAGAGGCGTAAGAATCTGCGTATTGTTGGGTTGAGTGAAGGCCAAGAGGGAAATCAAGACCCTCGAAAATTTGCTGCAAAACTTTTAAAAGATATTCTGAACTTGGACCAAGAACCTCTGCTGGGCCGAGCACACAGGGCATTGAGACGTACCCCTAGGAAGGATGCTCCCCCAAGACAGATGATTGTGAAGGTGGCTTACGATCATGTTTTTGAAGATATGATGAAGATAATAATACGAAAGAAAAATCTCAAATATGAGGGAGACAACATCAGTATTTTTAGAGATTACCCTGCGGAAGTGGCCAAGAGAAGATCTTTATTTACAGAAACAAGAGGTATCCTGAGGAACATAAAGAATCTGAGATATGGCCTGATGTACCCGGCAACATTAAGGGTAACTTATGATAATAAGGAGCACCGCTTCACCAAACATACAGAAGCTCTTGAATTCACTCGAGATATTCAGAAGAAACTGGAAGAGGAAGGAGGAGAGGAAGAAGAAGATGAAGATGAAGGACACTAAATATTACTGATCACCTACTTGATGAGACTGATTAACGATCACTTATCTAATGATACTATCCACCCACAGAAAAGGAGGAGGATTTACATTGAAGGAGGACTCGCAGGGAAGGAGACGGAACAATGGACATGGACTCTATCTTGGGGTCAAGGAGGGATGGATGAATTATTAATAAATATAGTTTTGTATTAACTACGCCTCAAAAATGTATGTTAGCTCTCCTAATATAGCACTACGATACTAATTGTAATTGATATTAGTAGTATTATTAATCACTAAGTATATAAATTTAATACCCCGCCCCGACATATATAGCCCTTAAGGCAAAAACGGAGCTGGAATTATTAACATCTTTTTTTTTTCTCACGGAAGTCCGTAGATTAGTAGCCACGCTAGTGGCTTACACTAACACTAACTACACTAACTATAGTTGTAGTCACTTTTTTTTCCCTTTACACTTTATTAACATCACCTACTTTACTTACATTTTTTATTATTATTTTTATATTATGTATTTTATTTCATATTATATACTATATGGGTTTGAGTATGATTGGTATTATATAGTTAGTTCAAGGAGACGTGTGTATAAGATAATGTCACAGATATTAAATTTCATCGATCTGATGTCTGGGTATAGGATTGGGTTGGATGAGCTGAGACATCTACTCCATTATAAACCACCTTAATAATAAAATGTATGATATAAACACTCGGATTGGGGGTGATGGAATCAACTTCTGTAGTTGGAATGTTAAAGGAATTAACGAACCAATTAAAAGAGGTAAGGTTTTAGCTCAATTGAATAGATTGAAATCTGATATTATTTTTCTCCAAGAGACGCACATTAAAAAAGACGCGCAGCATAGATTAACAGCAAAATGGATTTCCAAAGTATATCACTCTTCATTTACACATAAGTCTAGAGGGGTAGCAATAATTATTCGTAAAGGTATACCTTTTAAACAAAGCTCAATAATAGAAGATGTTGAGGGTAGATATATAATAATTACAGGTGAATTACATTCTAAAAAAGTAATCCTTATGAATATATATGGTCCTAATTTTGATAATCCATTATTCTTCCAGAAAATATTTAACAATATCCCTATATCCACTCAACATAATCTAATAATTGGAGGAGATTTTAATTGTACCTTAGATAATTATTTAGATAGATCATCAACGAAAAGGAAAACCACTTCTAAGTCAAGTACATTTATAAATTATTTTATTAATACTGCAAACGTTAAGGATATCTGGAGAACTGATAACCCATCTGGTCGAGAATATTCATTCTTTTCACCTGTATTTGGAACCTACTCGAGGATAGACTATTTTTTAATAGACTCAAAACTAATCCCATTTACATATGACTCAAAATATCATAATATTATTATCTCGGATCATGCTCCATTAACATTTAAGATAAAATTAAAAGATATAATTATTAAAACCTCTAACTGGAGACTCAACCCCCAAATGTTAAAGGATAGGGCTTGTTATGATTACTTGGTAAAACAGATTAAATTATTTTTTGAAACTAATGACAAACCTAGAATTTCACCATCATTGCTCTGGGATACATTTAAAGCATTTATACGTGGTGCGATAATATCAGCCCAAGCATGTTTTCATAAAGAAAATCGAAAGACTCAACAAAAGTTGGAAAATGAAATAAAACTATTAGATATTGAAAATGCAATATCCCCTTCTAAGGGATTAAGTAATAAAATTGCATCATTAAAATACAAGCTAAATAAAATATACTCAAATCAGATTATTAAACTTTTTCAACAGACTAAACAAGTACATTTTGAATTTGGGGATAAACCACAAAAATTACTGGCACGACAGCTTAGAAAATTAGATGAGGAGAAAATGATACATAAAATTAGATCTGATCAAGGAGAAATATTGACTTTACCAAAAGATATCAATGATACATTTATAATGATACAATATTATCAAAATCTTTACTTATCTAAACTAGCAGGACAATCAGATGGAATGGAAACATTCCTACAAGAATGTCATGTTAATAGTTTAGATCAGGAAGGTAGAGACTTGTTAAACGCTGATATATCAGTAAAAGATATTGAAGAATCAATTGGATCATTAAATAACGGAAAAGCTGCAGGCCCTGATGGCTTAGGTGTTGAATTTTATAAGAAGTTTCATGATCTGATCTCTCCACGCTTACATACAATATATAAATATGCTTATGAACAAGGAAAGTTACCAGAATCATTAAATGAGTCTACAATTACACTTATCCCTAAAGCTGATAAAGATTTGGAGGACCCTGGATCATACAGAGCAATAGCTCTTTTAAATACTGATCAAAAAATACTAACTAAAATTTTATCTCGGAGGCTAAGTTTAGTGATTAATAAATTAATACATCATGACCAAACAGGTTTTATTCCAAAGCGCTCTTCATCCTATAATCTGAGACGTCTATTCAATGTCATGTACTCAAAAAGAGTGAATGATATTGAACTAGCTGTCATATCCTTAGATGCTGAAAAAGCATTTGACCAGGTTGAATGGCCATATTTATTTAAAATAATGCAGAAATTTCAACTGGGGGATATATTCTCCAAATGGGTAAAAATCATATACTCTAATCCAACTGCAAGAATATTAACAAATCAAATGTTATCAGCAAAATTTAAACTCTTTAGGGGTTGTAGACAAGGATGCCCGTTATCACCATTACTATTTGCTCTGGTAATAGAACCATTAGCCGAAATGATTAGATCAGAACCAGAAATATATGGATATAATACCAAAACTACAACGAATAAAATATCTCTATACGCCGATGACTTCTTAATTTATATTACAAAACCGGAGATTAGTATTCCCAATCTATTTAATGTTATAACTAAGTTTAGTACATTTTCTGGGTATAGAATTAATTGGAATAAAAGTGAAATTATGCCTATAACTGGAATAAAATTCCCACTTAAAATAGTCACGGACAAACTCAAATATCTTGGAATTAATGTATCTAAATTGTATAACTGTCTATTTAAATATAATTACCCTCAATTATTAAATAAACTAAAAATATATATTTTATATTGGAAAACACTACCTATATCAATGATCGGTAGAATAAATGCTGTAAAAATGATTTTTTTACCACAATTGTTATATTTATTACAAGCAATCCCCTTATATCTACCTAAAATGTTTTTTAAAAATATAGATACTTTGGTTAATAGTTTTATTTGGGACTATAAAAACCATCGAATAAGTAAAAAACATCTATGTAAATCTAAAATAAATGGTGGACTAGCACTACCAAATTTCCTATATTATTTCTGGGCAGTTCAGATTAAGAATATGAATTTTTGGTTGGTAAATTTAGATCATGAACCAAGCTGGCTAAAGATGGAAAAGGAAGACTGTTTGCCTTTTGATGTAGGTTCGATTCTTTTTGCACCAAGGGAAGTACAAAAAAAAATGTATGGTAACAACCCTATAATTCATAGCAATAGACGTATTTGGAAACAAATAGTTAAGACCCTACATATGGATAATTTGTCACTTTGTTTGCCAATTATGAATAATCCTTTGTTTAAGCCCTCTGTATTGGACAAGGGGTTTAAACATTGGAATGATTTAGGAATTAAAAGGATAGAGCACCTTTATAAGGAAGGAAAATTTATTTCATTTCAAGAGTTACAGGATATCTATGGATTGCAGTCAAATAACATATTTAGGTATTTACAAATTAGATATTATATTGTCAAATACGCAAGACTATAAAAATATAAAACCAGGATTATTAGATGAATTGTTTAATAAACACCCAAATACAGAAAAATTAATAGCGTATATATATAATACTATTTTGGATAAGGAAATCCCAACTTCGGAAATATATCGACAAACATGGGAAAATGAAATGGGTTTATCTATAACGAAGGAAATTTGGAAAGAAAGCCTACAATGTATACATCGTTGCTCATTAAATGCTAGACATATATTGATACAATTTAAGGTATTACACAGATTGCATTATTCAAAAACGAAATTAAATAGAATTTATTCTAACATTTCTCCTATTTGTGATAAATGTCAGAACTTGGAAGTCAATTTAATGCATAGTTTTGTAACATGTATAAAACTTAATTATTATTGGATAGAAATCTTTAGAGTTATTTCTGAAGTTGTTAAAATTAAACTAGACCCAGATCCAAAATTAATAATATTAGGAGTTCCAGATTCAAATCTAACATTAACAGTAAACCAAAGAAATTTCTTGGATTACTGTTTGATAATAGGGAAAAAATTAATATTGAAATTTTGGAAGGGAACATTATCCCCCACAATCAAAATGTGGACAGTGGAAATGTTGGAGACGTTGCATTTGGAAAGAATCAGATTTGTCCTAATGGACAAATACGAACTCTTTGAACAGATATGGTCTCCATATACAGAATATTTGAAGGGGTAGCTGTTCTTGGCATCGCAACTCAATGGGAACCCGGCAGGATTAGATGAAAAGAACTCTCTGTTTTTCATTTTGATTTGTATACATGTCTCCATTAATATTGCTATTTGAAATTGTGTTATTCACTATTAAGATGTATAGTATAATCTCTCTCTTTTTTATATACTTTATTTTAATTAAATACATATAATTAAAGAATATATACATATACATATATTTTTTCTCTTTTTTCTTTTTCTCTTTCTTTATAATCAAAATTATTATTTAATCACCACTCTTATTGATTAAAATCTATTCATTTCTTTTTCTACTTAAAAAAAAAAGAAGTTTATAAGTACTATTCGTAACATTCGTATACTTATTGAAATAAGTTGGTTGTGTATTTGAAAAGTTGTAATACCGTTGTTATGATGGATTCCTTTTAATAAAAATATTATTACAAAATTAGATCTGAACAAGGAGAAATATTGACTTTACCGAAAGATATCAATGATACATTTTTACAATATTATCAAAATCTTTACTCATCTAAACTAGCAGGACAATCAGATGGAATGGAAACATTCCTACAAGAATGTCATATTAATAGTTTGGATCAGGAAGGTAGAGACTTGTTAAATGCTGATATATCAGTAAAAGATATTGAAGAATCAATTGGATCATTAAATAACGGAAAAACCGCAGGCCCTGATGGCTTAAGTGTTGAATTTTATAAGAAGTTTTATGATCTGATCTCTCCACGTTTACATATAATATATAAATATGCTTATGAACAAGGAAAGTTACCAGAATCATTAAATGAATCTACAATTACACTTATCCCTAAAGCTGATAAAGATTTGGAAGACCCTGGGTCATACAGAGCAATAGCTCTTTTAAACACTGATCAAAAAATACTAACTAAAATTTTATCTCGGAGGCTAAGTTTAGTGATTAATAACTTAATACATCATGACCAAACAGGTTTTATCCCAAAACGCTATTCATCTTATAATCTGAGACATCTATTCAATATCATATACTCAAAAAGAGTGAATGATATTGAACTAGCTGTCATATCCTTAGATGCTGAAAAAGCATTTGACCAGGTTGAATGGTCATGTTTATTTAAAATAATGCAGAAATTTCAACTGGGGGATAGATTTTACAAATGGGTAAAAATCAAATATTCGAATCCAACTGCAAGAATATTAACAAATCAAATGTTATCAGCAAAATTTAATCTCTAGGGGTTGTAGACAAGGATGCCCGTTATCACCATTACTAATTGCTCTGGTATTAGAACCATTAGCCGAAATGATTAGATCAGAACCAGAAATATATGGATATAATACCAAAACTACAATGAATAAAATATCTCTATATGCAGATGACATCTTAATCTATATCACAAAACCGGAGATTAGTTTGGCACATTTTCTGAGTGTCGAATTAACTGGAATAAAAGTGAAATTATGCCTATAACTGGAATAAAATTAAATATACTAGAACAATTCCCACTTAAAATAGTCACAGACAAATTTAAATATCTAGGAATTAATGTATCTAAGTCCTATAACTGTCTATTTAAATATAAATACCCTAAATTGTTTAATAAACCAAAAAAATATATTTTATATTGGAAAACACTACCTATTTCAATGATCGGTAGAATAAATGCTATAAAAATGATATTTTTGCCACAATTGTTATATTTATTTCAAGCCATCCCTTTATATCTCCCTAAAATGTTTTTTAAAAAAAGAGATACTTTGGTTAATAGTTTTATTTGGGACTGTAAAAATCATCAAATAAGTAAAAAACATCTATGTAAATCTAAAATAAATGGTGGACTAGCACTACCAAATTTCTTATATTATTTCTGTGCAGTTCAGATTAAGAATATGAATTTTTGGTTGGTAAATTTAGATTATGAGCCAAGCTGGCTAAAGATGGAAAAGGAAGACTGTTTACCTTTTGATGTAGGTTCGATTCTTTTTGCACCAAGGGAAGTACAAAAAAAAACGTATGGTGATAACCCTATAATTCATAGCATAGTATAACCATATAACCATATAACAATTACAGCACGGAAACAGGCCCTCTCGGCCCTTCTAGTCCGTGCCGACCATTTGTTTTCCCCTAGTCCCATCTACCTGCACTCAGACCATACCCCTCCATTCCCTTCCCGTCCATATACCTATCCACTTTACTTTTAAATGTTAAAATCGATCCTGCCTCCACCACTTCTGCTGGAAGCTCATTCCACACAGCCACCACCCTCTATACATAAAACTATACATGTCTCTATTGATATCGTTATTTGAAATTGTGTTATTCACTATAGAGATGTATACTATAATCTTTTTTTAATATATATATATATATATATATATATATATATATATATATAATACTTTGTTTTAATTGAATATATATAACAAAAATTAGTTTTTCTCTTTCTTTTCTCTTTCTCTCTCTATATAATCAAAATTATTATTTAATCAATATTCTTATTGATTAAAATCTATTCTTTTCTTTTTTCTATTTTCTAAAACATAGGTTATAAGAATTATTCGTAATATCCGTATACTTATTGAAATAAGTTGGTTGTGTATTTGAAAAGTTGTTATACCGTTGTTATGATGGATTCTAATAAAAGTATTATTTTTAAAAAAAAACATTTATCAGCACAGCTAAGGATACTCCAACTGACCAATACTAAGCTATTTGCCTCGTGCAGCATTGATAAAAACATAGAAACATAGAATATAGGTGCAGGAGGAGGCCATTTGGACCTTCGAGCCAGCACCACCATTCATTGTGCTCATGGCTGATCATCCACAATCAGTAACCTGTGCCTGCCTTCTCCCCATATCCCTTGATTCTGCTAGCCCCTCAAGCTCTTTCTAACTCTCTTTTAAATAATTCCAGTGAATTGCCCTCTACTGCCTTCTGCGGCAGAGAATTCCACAAATTCGCAACTCTCTGGGTAATAAAGTTTTTTCTCATTTCAGTTTTAAATGGCATCTCCTTTTATTTTTACTCTGTGGCCCCTGGTTCTGGACTCTCCCAACATTGGGCACATTTTTCCTGCATCTGGCTTGTCCAGTCCTTTTATAATTGTATATGTTTCTATAAATTCCCTCTCATCCTTCTAAATTCTGGTGAATACAAGCCCACTTACCAATCTTTCCTCATATGACAGTCCCGCCATCACTGGGATTAACCTTGTTCCCTTATTAAATCTGGTTCATTAGACAACACTAAATCCAGAATTGCCTTCTCTCTGGTAGGCTCCAGTACAAGCTGCTCTAAGAATCTGTCTCGGAGGCTCTCTACAAACTCCCTTTCTTGGGGTCCAGAACCAACCAGATTTTCCCAGTCTACCTGCATATTGAAATCTCCCATAACTACAGTGGCGTTACCTTTGTTACATGCCAATTTTAACTCCTGCTGCAACTTGCACCCTATATCCAGGCTACTGTTTGGCGGCCTGTAGATAACTCCCATTAAGGTCCTTTTACCTTTATAATTCCTCAATTCTATCCCTTTTTTAGCGGCTCTTCATCATCAGTCCCTTGCAAGGGACTGAATTTAATTCCTTACCAACAGAGCTACCCCACCACCTCTGCCCACCTGCCTGTCCTTTCTATAGGACGTATAACCTTGAATATTCAGTTCCCAGTCCCGATCCTCCTTCAGTCATGTATCTGTAATCCCCACAATGCCATATCTACCAATCTCTAACTGAGCCTCAAGCTCATCCACTTTACTTCTTATACTTTGCATACATATGTAATACTTTTAATCCATTACTCACCTCGCCTTTCACCGATTCCTATTTCACTTGGCCATACTCTCGTATTGCTTCTTGAGCTTTCTGCCCTGTTAATTCTGGTGTCTTTCTTAACTGAGAAATTACCTGAGACAAGGCCAAATATTTACATTTTATTAGGACGGATTGAAGTAATATAATTTGACACCTTAAGGTAGACTAAGAAACAATTTATTTGTGTCATTAATTTTGTATATTTGGTAAAACATTTTGTATTTTATTCATATTATGTCCTAAGTTTCCTTGCTAATGGTTAAGTTATGATTAAATATTTTTTTCCTTTCTTCTAGGTTTAGCATATGCCATTTTGGCAAGTGTTCCCCCTGTGTTTGGACTCTATACTTCATTTTTTCCAGTTCTGTTATATATGGTATTTGGGTCATCAAGGCATGTGTCAATAGGTACATTTCATTTATCTGTAACTACTTATTTGGTGTGCCATAAGGCAATCTTTTCATATGTATAATTTACATTGTATGAAGTCTTTAACATTGAAAACAAGTTATTGGTAAACCTCCAAGAATGGAAAGCTTTTGAAAGTTGAGGAACAATATGTATGAAAGACTCCACAAAGTGAGTGTAGTGTATCCCAGCATTTGAGGAGCTTATTGGTACCTTCAGTTATTACTTTCTTGTCTCTTCTGAGTTTGTGACCATTGTTTTTTTTAATTCCTCCTTTACCCCACAATGTACAACAAGTTTCCAGCATTCTGTTCCCACCTTCCACATTGAAGAGACCAAAAACAGATTTGGTTGACTAGTTTATTGCGCACATCTTGTCTGGTCTGCAAGCATGAGCTTGAGCTTCTCATTTTAATTCTAAGTGTATATATAATGACTTATTTTGTCTGCAGAAATAGTTTGTTTTATTCATTATATTTTCCATGGAAAAGTACATGCATGTACATACAAAATGGGGAACCTTTTATAATTACCCTAATGCAGTTACATTTATGGTCTGGGGCTCCTTGTGCACATCTATTTAAATGACACCTGGATGAGAATGTACAAGGTTAGGCGACCCGACTGAGGATCCCAGGTACGGCACTTGGAAACCCCGGGATGACCTTTCGAACGGACGGGCTGGATATCCCATGAAAAATGAAGCTGGAGCTGCTGACAGGTACTGGGTTGGCTGTACCTGCTGTTTCTGCGGACCTGCGCTGGAACGGGAATTCCCTCACAGACGGAAGCTCCAGCTCCGTAACGAACTCTGCGTGGTGCTCAGACGTGGCAGTCCTGTCCAACTCCTGCTCTCCACACCTCGAACATCTGGCGGTGAAGTGCCGTCCCTTCTACCTTCCGAGGGAATTCACCTCCATCATCCTGACCGCGGTCTACATCCCACCCCAGGCAGACGTCCGTCTGGCACTGGAGGAGCTGCATGCCGTGGTCAGCAAACACCAGACGTCTTACCCCGAGGTTTTTACCACCATTGCTGGGGACTTCAATAAGGCAAACCTCAAGAAATCGCTCCCTAACCCCCACCAACATGTCTCCTGCTGTACCAAAGGACCAAACACCCTCGACCACTGCTACACCACCATCAAGAATGCTTACCGCTCTATCCCTCGCCCTCACTTTGGTAAATTCGACCATACTGCGGTGCTGCTTCTCCCTGCCTACAGACAGCAATTAAAGAGCGCACCCCCAGAGGTGAGGACAGTACAGAGCTGGTCGGGGGGGGGGGGGGGGGGGGGGGGGGGGGGGGGGGGGGGGCAGAGGAACAACTACAGAACTGTTTGGAGTCTGTAGACTGGGCAATGTTCAAGGACTCGGCAACGGACTTGAATGAATACGCCACAGTCGTTACAGACTTCATTAAGAAATGTGTGGAGGACTGCATCTCTACAAAAACCTTCCCAGTGTTTCCCAATCAGAAACCTTGGATGAACTGTGAGATCCGCACTCTTCTGAAGACCAGACACCGGGCATTCATGTCTGATGATACAGTGGTCTACACAAAGTTCAGAATAGACCTTGGTAAGACCATCAAAAAGGCCAAAAGGCAGTTCTGATCCAAACTGGAGGATGAGACAGATGTTCGGCAGCTGTGGCAGGGACTGAATGCAATCAACTTCTACAAGGCAAAACCAGGAGGCAGCTCGGATGTCGGCGATACATCACTCCCTGATGAGCTCAATGCATTTTACGCACGCTTTGATAGGGAGAACACCGATCTGCCTTCCTGAGCCCCCATTCGCTGTGATGGTATTTCAGTCTCAGTCACAGAGGCCGACGTCAGTAAACCCTCTGGGGTGAACCCTCAAAAAGCGTCTGGACCTGATGGCCTACCTGGTCGTGTTCTAAAAACCTGTGCGGACCAACTGGCTGGAGTTTTTACGGACATTTTCAACCTGTCACTTCTGAGGTCTGAGGTTCCCACATGCCTCAAAAGGGCATCAATAATACCGGTGCCCAAGAAGAACAAGGTGACATGCCTCAATGACTATCGATCTGTGGCACTAACGCCTGTGGTGATGAAATACTTCGAGAGGTTGATCATGGCGCAAATCAACTCGATAAAAGCCTGGACCCACTGCAGTTCGCTTACCGCCACAACAGATCAACGGTGGACGCGATCTCGCTGGCCCTACTCCGCTCTGGACCACTTGGACAACAAAAACTCATATGTCAGGCTGTTATTTATTGACTACAGCTCGGCATTTAATACAATCATCCCCTCCAAGCTGGTTACCAAACTCGCAGAACTGGGTCTTTGCGCATCCTCCACTTCCTCATTCACAGACCACAGTCTGTTCGTATTGGTGGTAATGTGTCAGACTCGATAACAATCAGCACGGGAGCACCTCAAGGTGTGCTCAACCCCCTGCTGTACTCGCTTTATACTCATGACTGCGTAGCCGGTCATAGTGCGAACTCCATCATCAAGTTCACTGACGACACCACTGTTGTGGGACATATCACTGATGGGGATGAGTCGGAGTACAGAAGAGAGATCGAGCGACTGTCCATATGGTGCCAGCACAATAACCTGGCCCTCAACACCAGCAAAACCAAGGAACTGATTGTGGACTTTGGCAGGAGTAGGATGGGGACCCACAGTCCTGTTTATATCAACAGGTCGATGATTGAAAAGGTCAAGAGCTTCAAATTCCTGGGCCTGCACATCTGTGAAGATCTTTCCTGGTCCGAGAACACAGATGTAATTATTAAGAAAGCTCATCAGCGCCTCTACTTCCTAAGAAGATTACGGAGAGTTGGTCTGTCAAGGAGAACTCTCTCTAACTTCAACAGGTGCACAGTAGAGAGCTTGCTGACCGGTTGCATCGTGGCTTGGTTCGGCAACTTGAGTGCCCTGGAGAGGAAAAGACTACAAAAAGTAGTAAACACTGTCCAGTCTATCATCGGCTCTGACCTTCCTTCCATCGAGGGGATCTACCACAGTCGCTGCCTCAAAAAGGCTGGCAGCATCATCAAGGACCCACACCACCCTGGCCACACACTCATCTCCCTGCTACCTTTGGGTAGAAGGTACAGGAGCCTGAGAACTGCAACGACCCAGTTCAGGAATAGCTACTTCCCCACAGCCATCAGGCTATTAAACTTGGCTCGGACAAAACTCTGAACATTAATACCTCCCCATCTGTAATTTGCAATTTATTAATTTATTAATTAATGTGTGTATTTAAGTATATAATTGTAGTCAATGCCTACTATGTTCTGTTGTGCTAAGCAAAGAAAGAATTTCATTGTCCTGTCAGGGACACATGACAATAAACTCTTTTGACTTTGACTTGAGTGTAGGAGACTGCACTCGCCACATGGTTGCCACATGTATGGTCGCCGCAAATATTTAAACGCGTTGAAAATTTTTCTGCGACCAAAAATTGGCCGCTATGGATAAAATCGATAATCCTGAAATTGTAGGTGCAGTTGTAGTTGGTTCGCCATGTTGTATTAGGTAGTCGAGGTAGTTTTAGTTAATTGCCTTTGCTGACCTGTCATTTTCATTGGCTCATTGGGGGGAAAAAAGCTTAAGCATGAGTTTTCACAAACCTAGGAGAACCGACCGGTAATGTTGAATGCCTGCCGAACTTCACAGCTATGTATCTCTGGCTTATTAAAAGTTGTGTGACTTCTTAAAAGTGTCTCCACTCCTTCATCCTCCCCCTCTTTTAAAGGACTTACCGTACACTGTGCTAGCCGTCTTAACCTTCCTGTTCATCGCGGTGTGTGTCTGTATCACCTTGGCTTTGCACCATGTGAATTTTAGACAGTGCTCCCGCAGCTTGCCCTTGCCCCCGCCTTTGTTGTGTATCGATGATAAAGGGAACAAGCCATTGTAAGCTGTTTGTAGTGTGAAAATGAGAAGCTTGGGGAGTCTGCATCCTTTGGGCTTGAACATTGAATTTTCTCAATTCTGTTAACCCTTGCTGTCTCCTCCCCTTCCCACCTCTCCCTCAGCCCTCGGGCCCTGGCATTCCTCTATCTCTATCTCCCTCCCCCACCCTAGTCGCATTAGCTTCTCATTTTCACACTACAAACAGCTTGCAATGGCTTGTTCCCTTTATCATCGATACTTTTTTGCATATCTTTCATTCATTGTTCTTTATCTCTCCACATCACCGTCTATATCTCTCGTTTCCCTGATCCCTGACCAGTCTGAAGAAGGGTCTCGACCCGAAACGTCGCCTATCTCCTTCGCTCCTTAGATGCTGCTGCACCCGCTGAGTTTCTCCAGCTTTTTGTGTAACCCCCCCTGCTTAGGAAAGGTTTAGTGGAGTATGGGCCATTGTGAGCGAATGGGACTAGCTTGAATGGGGCATCTTGGTCAACAATGATGCATTGTGCCGAAGGGCCTGTTTCTGTGCTGCATTATTTTGACTTGCATACAAAAATATAAACTGTTGCTGATGATGTTCATGACAATCAACCTTGTTTTAACATTTTCTTCTATCCTAGGCACGTTTGCAGTTATAAGTTTAATGATTAGTGCAGTGGCAGTAAAACTTGTTCCAGATGATATGTTTGTGCATTCCTTGAATGCAACTAATAACTCCGACCCATTCGCAGAAAGAGATGCAATGAGAGTTAAAGTAGCAACGGCCACAGCTTTCTTATCGGGAATTGTGCAGGTAACAAAAGAGAAAAAAAAAACTTAGATAAGAAATATGGTATATGAACCACACTGTCTTATTCCATTTTTAAATTTTATTTACTTTTTTCCCCCCCTATTTTTGTTTATATTGTTTTTCTTATTTTGTTTTATATATGGTGATGGTGTTGCACTGTTTCTATATATCTCTGTGAAAAATTAATAAAAATTTAAGTGAAAAAAAAAGAAATACAATATAAACTTTTTTTATTATTATGCAATATTGTAAGCCATTGATATTGTGTTGGAAATCTTACTGATGACCAGTGAACATTGACAAAAATTAGAACTTTGATTTCAGGGGATGAAATTATAGGATTCAATTATTCTGATTTATTCCATTCCCCTGGTTAAAGACTAATTGCCAGTGTGAAACACCTGTGTTTGGAAATTAATAATTCCAGGTAACATCTATTCTATTTAAATAGTACTTGGTTTATTTCCATCCAATCATTATTTATTTTTTTCTTGAGCAGCTCTGCCTCGGACTCTTACATTTTGGATTTGTTGTTGTTTACCTCTCAAAACCTTTAGTACGAGGTTTCACCACTGCTGCAGCTGCACACGTCTTTATCTCTCAGTTAAAGTATTTTTTGGGCATCAAAACTAAACGATACAGTGGAACGCTCTCAGTAATTTATGTAAGTATCCTAGTTGGACGTATTCTGTTAAATAAGGACATTTTGTTGACTGTCAAACAGTTTTCATGGTTTCACTTTAAATACAAGTTTAACCAAGTGAAAGATCAAACTATCATGCTATTCAATCCACTCTTTCTTACAACTTTAATATTGTCGCTTCCTTTATGCCAAACATGAATCCAATTCCCCCTCTGCATTTAATTTCTCCTCTGAAACACGTCACATTCTAGAGCCAAAATTATTACAATTCATTTCGGGTGGTAGAGTTGCTGCCTCACAGCACCAGTGACCCGGGTTCGATCCTGACTGCGGGTTCTGTCTGTATGAAGTTTGCACATTCTCCCAGTGACTGCGTGGATTTTCTCCAGGTGTACCGATTTCCTCCCATATTCCAAAGACGTGCAGGTTTGTAGGCTAATTGGCCTCTTATAAAATTCTCCCCCCAGTGTGTAGGATAGAACGAGTGTTCACAAGTGATTGTCGTCAACATGGACTTTGTGGGCTGAAGGGCCTGTTTCAAAACTATTTCTAAACCAAATAAAGCTAATTAAAATGTCACAGTTTGGATTTTGAAGTGTGCTTTATTGATGATTTTATTTTGTATTTGTAGACCTTTCTTGCTGTGTGTAAGAATATTAAGGAAGCTAATATAGCAACAATAATTGTTGGAGCAATTTGTGTTGTCATCCTGTTTGGAGTGAAGGAAGTGAATGCCCGCTGCAAAGATAGATTTGTTGCTCCCATTCCTGTGGAGCTTATTGTGGTAAGTGGATTGATTCTTTTTAAACTTCACACTTGGGACTGAGAAAATGTTTTTTTTTAATGCAATGAGATGATGTGATTTGAAGGCAGTGATTGAAAGAGTACCGTGATCAAATTTAGTTGGAAGGGAAATAAATAATTTAAGGAATAATGTGTGGGGATGGAAAACTAAAGTGCTGGAAGTATTCGGCAGGTCAGGCTACAGCTGAGGAGGGTGAATTGGCAATGTTTTGGATTGGTGACTTTACATTATGAGTGCAGGCCTATAGGAGAATACAGAGGGTGGTGGTGGGTGTGAGAATGATTGGGTGGCTCTTTCAAAAGATTTGTTATGGGTATAAGGAACCATTAAGCCATTATGTGCTGTCACGTTCTATAATTCTTTGAAGTATCTGCAATGGAACTTGAACGAAAACTTTGAGTCCCAGCAAATGCATAATGACACTCTAAACTTCCAAGTCAACAGCGCACAACAGGCCAACAGCAACTTTGATCTTGGTTTTAATTCCCTGAGTCCTGTCGTTTAGCTGTGAAAGCAATGGGATGGATTCTGCAACAATGGCACAAAAAATATTTGAAATATTGATTGTAACTTTTTTTTTAATTTGTAGGTTGTTGTTGGCACTGGTGTTTCTGCTGGAATGAACCTCGTTGGCAATTATCGAGTAGACGTTGTTGGATATATACCTTCCGGGTACGAGGTGCATGTTGGAATAATTACTTAAGCCATTCATCGGTTTCAAAATTCATAAAAATATGCTAATAGTGTTGGATTGTATATGAAAAATCAAGACCATGTCTACAACTTGGATTGATAGATTAGTCAGAATGGGATGGAATTCTTATTATCCGTCCCATTAAGGGGATGCTTTATTGTAAAAATAAGCGATGTTTTCCTGCATTTGACATTCGGGAATAGTTTTCTCAGCACCTCTTTGGTGCATGTACTTTTTTTCTGCATGTATGCCTCCCTCTGATATGAGTACAGGCAGTTGACTGCATGGTAAAATGAGGGGGATAAAAATAGAATTAATTGTTGAACAATTGATCAATGAATTGGTTTAAGCGACCAACTAAATATTGCTCCTCAATAGTACTGTTCAAACTTGTAGACAAATTAAAGGAATAGGATATATCATTAACTTCTGTCTTACTAATACTGACATAGTTTTGATATTGTACTATATGAAACTCTGGGATATTTTAATGTATGGGAATTGCAGGATCCTTGATTCTATCAGTTGACAATCTACTTGGCCAAATGATAAATGCTAATGCTATTACGGAGCATTATTGCCTCAAAGCTTTTAAATGCTGCGCGTCTAATATCCACGCACATTTTACTCTTTCAGATTGAGGACCCCTGTTCTACCTGACATCGATCTACTTTCTAAAATACTTTCAGATTCTATTGCAATTGCGTTAGTTGGATTTTCTATGACTGTATCAATGGGGAAGATATTTGCTCTGAAACATGGTTATACTGTGAATGGGAATCAGGTAATATGTTCACTCTTCACATTTGTGTAGATCATGCTATTTCTGTAATCAGTGTTAGACAATAGACAATAGGTGCAGGAGTAGGCCATTCGACCCTTCGAGCCAGCACTGCCATTCAATGTGATCATGACTGATCATCCCCAATCAGTACCCCTTTTTTCCTTCTCCCCATATCCCCTAACTCTGCTATTTTAATGAGCCCTATCTAGCTCTCTCTTGAAAGCCACCAGAGAACCTGCCTCCACTGCCCTCTGAGGCAGAGAATTCCACAGACTCACCACTGTCTGTGAGAGAAAGTGTTTGCTTGTCTCAGTTCTAAATGGCTTACTCCTTATTCTTAAACTGTGGCCCCTGGTTCTGGACTCCCCCAACATCGGGAACATGTTTCCTGCCTCTAGCGTGTCCAAACCCTTAACAATCTTATATGTTTCAATGAGATCCCCTCTCATCCTTCTAAACTCCAGAGTGTACAAGCCCAGCTGCTCCATTCTCTCAGCATATGACAGTCCCGCCATCCCGGGAATTAACCTTGTAAACCTACGCTTCACTCCCTCAATAGCAAGAATGTCCTTCCTCAAATTAGGGGACCAAAACTGCACACGGTACTCTAGGTGTGGTCTCACTCAGGCTCTGTACAACTGCAGAAGGACCTCTTTGCTCCTATATTCGATTCCTCTTGTTATAAAGTCCAACATGCCATTCGCTTTCTTCACTGCCTGCTGCACCTGCATGCTTACTTTCATAGCCTGATGTACAAGGACCCCCACATCCCGTTGTACTTCCTCTTTTCCCAACTTGACGCCATTTAGATATTAATCTGCCTTCCTGTTTTTGCTACCAAAGTGGATAACCTCACATTTATCTGCATTAAACTTCATCTGCCATGCATTTGCTCACTCCCCCAACCTGTCCAAGTCACCCTGCATTCTCATAGCATCCTTCTCACAGTTCACACTGCCACCCAGCTTTGTGTCATCTGCAAATTTGCTTTGAATCCCTTCATCCAAATCATTGATGTATATTGTAAATAGCTGCGGTCCCAGCACCGAGCCTTGCTTGACCCCACTAGTCACTGCCTGCCATTCTGAAAGGGACACGTTAATCCCTACTCTTTGTTTCCTGTCTGCCAACCACTTCTCTATCCATGTCAGCACTCTACCCCCAATACCATGTGCCCTAATTTTGCCCACTAATCTCCTATGTGGGACCTTATCAAATGCTTTCTGAAAGTCCAGGTACACTACATCCACTGGTGTTGGGGCAGTGTTAACTAGAAAATAATCAACCATAATGATATTTGCCTCTATGAACAGAAAATGTCAAATGTTGTACATAAAGTATTAATTTAGGAATTGATGTGGAAATTTGCATAAATTTAAATTTTGCACATTCTGCTTGAATCAACTGATGGCAAATTATTCCCAATATATCACTTCTGACGTTGCAAAGCTTGATTGTGGCCACACAAACAACTTTGAACTACTTTAGGCATACGAAATCTGTAATAGTAATGCTTGATACTACTGCTCTGTGTCAACTTTTACTCAGAAGAAACATTGAAAAATAGGTGCAGGAGATAATAATCTGCCTTCCTGTTTTTCAAAGTGGATAACCTCACATTCATCAACATTAAACTACATCTGCCATGATGATCTTATTTAAAACTATCTGGTCAAACACTGTCAATGAGGCTTTATTCAAACCAATTATAGCACTAATCGTCAGGATTAGTGCTATTACATGGAAAACTACTGTTTGGAATGCCTTTGAAGCACTTGGTAGGGCATCTCTTTTGCAGCTCCTTGCCCAAAATAAACCAGTTGTATTTGTGTGATCAAATACTTCAATGCTATCCTGTCATGTTACAGCTGTAACAAAATTACAGAATGTTCACAATGTTTGTTTCATTATAAATCTGTATGTATTGCATAACCTTTCCTTTATGCCAACCAGAACAGGCATTTTACTTGTTCTTCCCTTTTTACCAGGAGCTTATTGCATTGGGAATCTGTAATTTAATTGGATCCTTTTTCCAAACATTTCCTGTCAGCACCTCGATGTCCCGAAGCCTTGTGCAAGAGAGTACAGGAGGCAACACTCAGGTATAAACGTAGATTATTTTATCCCAGTCATTAGCAAACATTAAGTAATTTTCACACTGGGTTATTTACTTCAGCACTTGCAGGGAATGAGTAAAATGGTGGTAGAATTCACTACTTAGCAGTTTCACAGGTGACAATGTATTTGTCCTCTTATGGTCAAAACGATCCATATAATGTAGTGGTTTATGATGATGGGTGGCTGTGGATAATTCACTGACAACATCCTGAATCCTGTACCATTTTCAAATACAGGTTTATGCTTCTGTTCCACAACTTTCCTCTATAACCTGGGAGGCGTTTTCCAACTTTTGATCCTGTTCTTAAATGTTTTATATCTTCTTTGGATGGTAAATAATTGCTCACAATGCTATTCATATATAATCTTTGAGTCTCACTTTTTGTTTAAAAACTGATGCTTGGAATTTCTACTCCATGGTGCAGTTTATTATACATTATATTACTTTTTTCACACAGAGAGTGGTGAGTCTCTGGAACTCTCTCCCACAGAGGGTAGTTGAGGCCAGTTCATTGGCTATATTTAAGAGGGAGTTAGATGTGGCCCTTGTGGTTAAGGGGATCAGAGGGTATGGAGAGAAGGCAGGTACAGGATACTGAGTTGGATGATCAGCCATGATCATATTGAATGGCGGTGCAGGCTCGAAGGGCCAAATGGCCTACTCCTGCACCTAATTTCTATGTTTCTATTACATTACAGAACATTATTAAAATATTTTCTGAAATTTGAGCAGATGCTCTACGTGTGGGTGCACCAGAGTCAAATGGTGTAATAGTAATTTCAATAGATACAGGTTTCATGCATGGCGCATGTCAAATATGAATATTCTGTGTTCACAGGAGTTGAGGCCTGATGTTAATTAACAGGCTTGATCCCGTCTGGACTGCAGCCATGGAGTCCAAGTGGCTTCTCTAACTTTTCAGTGACTTGTAGTCGATACTTTCCTCCCATGCCTCCGTTGCCTTCCAAAATCAACTCGTGTGCTTTTTCCATGTTCTCCACGCCACAAAGGCTTACCCTCCCTTGTCCCCCTCTTCCCTTGCAACATCACAATCGGATTGCTTATTAATCTTATTAAAATATTATTTCCCTTTTAATCATTTTTCCATAAGTTTCATTAGAACTGCTGCGATACTGTATATCGTATGTAAAATTGTTCCCAGTTTAGTACCCGAAAGGCCATTCCCAAGTTCCAGTCTACCATGGCAACTACAAAATTGAAATTTCAATTTGATTTGATTTAATTTTTTTTAATGAAAAATTAATTGATAGTAATAATAATATTTTGATTGTTATTAAAAACCTGTCCTTTAATGTTTGTTTCTCGAAAGCAATCTGACCCTTTTTCTTTCTGGACACTCAACAGGAGAATGGATACTAACAATCTGCATTTGTATTAGCCAGGTGTATTTAATCCCAGTCTTTTATGACAATTAAACAATGATATAGGTCTCAACTAGCAAAAAAAGGTTATTGTACTGTTATTTTCCAAGGTCTATTACTCTTCATTTGTAACCTTCCTCCTTTAGAACATAGAAACATACAAAAATACGTGCAGGAGTCGGCCATTCTGCCCTTCGAGCCAGCACCACCATTCAATATGATCATGGCTGATCATTTAAAATCAGTACCCCATTCCTGCTTTTTCCTCCATATCCCTTGATCCGTTTAGCCCTACGAGCTAAATCTAACACTCATTAAACTCTCTCAATTTTCAACCTGTGACTGTCTAAGCATCAGCTTTATTTTTTTATTTTGATGGTTTAGTTCTCAGACTGGCACCAGCTGAAGCCAAGTTTTAACGAGCTAAAATGTTAATTTCTTTCTTTTATTTAATGGTTCTAGTGCTTTTAGTTTTAATTCTCATAAATCTATATCAGCGGTGTGAATTTGACCTTGTACGTTTCAGTCTTTTTTTTCATTTAGTTTCTAAATTCTTTGCTAAGGGCTGCTCCTTGAGAATGTTTGTGTATGTGTTTCTAACATTATGCAATTGCAGTTGTCGACCTTGCTGAAAGCTGATCACTTCAATGCACTGGGTTATCTGATTAGTGACATTGGAGGAGGAAGTAAAAGAGGAAAAGTAAATGCCTTTTAAGATTCCTTTAGTGTTTAGTAAATGTGTTTTATCTGTCATAGATTGCTGGAGGAATATCTGCCTGTGTTGTGCTCCTGGTCATTGTTTCTCTTGGTTATCTCTTTGAACCTTTACCTCAGGTATGTCCAATATTACAGGGTTTTCAATTCCTTTCTCTATTGTAACTTTGCTAAAATATTTAACTTTATTTTTCTCTCTCAACTTGGACATTTTTCTTCCCATCTACTGTACTGTATGCTTTGGTTCTACGAACAGCAATTACACACTAGTGCTTTTATTATGTCTTAATATGTTACCAATATATATGAGTAAGCTTTAAAATATCCTTTGTGTATTTTTACTTTTCATGTGCAAACCTTGGCAATGAACATGAACAGACACATTGCAGTCAAGTCTAACACTGTCCTTTTCTAGGGATGGTTCATGCAACTTTTACCAGGGTTAACAGTTAGGTGGGGGAATAATATGATCGTCTTGACTGAAGAACAATTTAAAGTCCCTCCATCTAACCAAACTACAAGGGGAATATGAAACCACGCCTGACATGCTAGTCAATTGCAGTTTTACAATTATAAGCAGGAAGATCACTAGTGGGATTGTTTTACATATAAGCAGGCTCCAACAAGACTGCAAGAAATTGCAGTGAATCACACAAACCAATCTCCGTTCCATTGACTTTAATTACACTTCACCATGTCTCGGTAAAGCCACCAGCATAATTAAGGAAGAGTCTCACCCTGGTCACCCCCTCCTTCCCCCCTCCGCACCACCAGGCAAGAGGTGCAGAAGTGTGAAAGTGCACATTTCCAGATTCAGGGACAGTTTCTTCCTAGGTGTTATCAGGCAACTGAACCATCCTATCAACAACTAGAGGGCAGCCCTGAGCACTGGAGACCCTGAGACTATCTTTAATTTGACTTAACCAGACTTTTTCTTGCACTAATTGTTATTTCCTTTATAATGTATCTGTACAATGTAGATGGCTCAATGTAATCATGTATAGTCTTTCCGCTAAATGGTTAGCACGCAACAAAAGTTTTTCTCTGTACCTCTGTACATGTGACAATTACACTAAAGAAACTAAAGTTTTCAATGACATCATGGCTGCTGCAGAATCATGCAAGGAACCTTTCCCGTGGCAGCTATAAAAAGGCTGCATAGGAAAGATGTGTGAGAGGAGGGGGGAAATGTTTGTGCACAACTCCCCACCTCTGTGCGATGGCCTGCTCTGAATGAGACCCATGTCAAAAGTAGCCTTGCATTCCAAGGGCCAGGATTATCTGATGTTCATAGGTGGCAGTGCAGATTGAACAACCAGTGTGGAGGTTCCAAATACCTTAATGTTGAATATTAGCTGGCAGATACTGCTAGATATCAACATCAGATTTCTTAATTATGTCTCATTGTTGATGCCAGCCTTACTTACAGATTTTCAAAGATTGCAGGCTGCATCCAAAAGTTCCAATTTACATTGTTAAATGGGGAGATGTGTGCATTTGTACTGTGTGCATAAATGTACTGTGTGCATTTCAGGATCTTATTAGTTTCTGGACTGAAGCCAGGAATTCACAAGATACAAATTACACTCCTGGGGACCAGATTTCCAGTGGGCATAATTTTACCTGGAAATTTACTAGTTATCCATCCAGGTTAAATTACATTTATGTGTGATTTTAAAATGAGCTCTACTGGCTGCAATATCTGAATATCTCTTGTGGAGCCAAGACGACCATTCTTATTTCACAAACTTACTTTTCTCTTTTGTCCTTGAATATTACCCCAGGTTTAACATACAAGGTTAATACTGCAGCAGCCATAATGTCATTGAAACCTTTTGTTTCTTTAGTCTAATTGTCACGTGTACAGAGGTATAGTGAAAAGTGTTTATGTGCTAATCATTCAGTGGAAAAACTATCCATGATTACATCGAGCCATCTACATAGTGCAGGTACATTATAAAGGGAATAACATTTAGTGCAAGATAAAGTAGTGCTATCTGCAAACTTATTAAACATGCTTTGCACATTTTTGTCTAAATTGTTGGTGTAATACTTGTTAAATTTTAACTAAACGTTATTGTCTTAATTTATAATTTAAATTATTGCATGACAAGTCATTTAAACATTGTTGTAATTCACAATTTCTTTCTTTAATGCAAAACCAACTTGCAGCACTCAAATTTTCTGTTTTAAAATACAAAATAATTTATTGTAGACTGTGTTGGCTGCAATTGTGATGGTGAACCTGAAAGGAATATTTAAACAGGTTATGGATATACCATTACTCTGGCGAACCAGCAAACATGAACTTGTAAGTATTCATAATATTTGTTATCTATAAAAACTTGAGGAATGTTGATATGATCAAGATGAAGGCTTTCAATATATATTTTTTGGATGCCAGGGAATACATCATCTGAGCATAAACCATACTGCAGGGCAAATCAAACCTGAAAATAGTAATCAGATCTATTTCTCCTCCCCCCCCTTTCCCCTCCATCTATATTCTTTCCTCTGTCTTCAACATTCACACTCTGCAGTCCTTTTGTTGCACACATTCTGTTTTTTTTCATCTCTGGCCTTTGTCCAATGTTTAACAACCACCCTCTTCCTCGTGCCTGTGTTCACAAATTATTTATCACGCTTTTTGTCCTGCATCTTCTATCAAGTTTTCTTCCCCACCACACTCCCGTAATCAGTCTGAAGATGGGTCCTGACCTGAAATGTCATTTATCCATGTACTGATGCTGCCTGACCCACTGAATTACTCCAGCACTCTATTTTTGTAAACTGCGTCTGCAGTTCCTTGTTTCTCTAAAAGCATTGATTGAATTAGGGATGATATGTAATATTAAGTGACATGCAGCACTTCAGCTGCAGCTGTATTTTCTCCAGTAACAATTGACCTGGAGAAAATACAGGTCAGGCGACATTTTGGGTCAAAACCATTCTTCAGACTGATTGAGGTGGGGGTGCAGGTGGAAGGGGAGGAGAGGAATTGGTACGAGTTCAGTTAGGGGACAGGGAAGAGAGGGGTAGAAAAAAGAGGGGGGGGGGGTTGCTTAATTTAACTGGAGAGCATAGATTTAAAACTACAGCTCTGTGTAGGCCTAACAAATTCATAATTAGAAAAGCCCTTAGTGTCTCTAAAAGTACTTGGATGACATTTGATGAATCAATAAGCTATATAGACCAAGATCAAGAAAAATGAATTAGCGTGGATGGATATTTCTAACCATGTATGAACATATTCACTTATAAAATCGCCCTGTACAGTAGGACTGTTCTAATAATCCCCTCAAACTAATTCCAATTTGTTTCTGAACTTTGCTTATAAAGATCACACTATGATTTCTTCTGTTGAGAAATTTTCTTTATTTGACTACAATGTACCCTATAATACTTCAGGCTCTTTCCGTCATAATTTTCATTATGAATTTTTGGGGGAAATATTACTAGCCATATCTAAAACTAGACAAACTAGGCCGAGGGGATCAAAAGAAAAGGATTTGAGCACATGGAGAGGATGTCTTGCTTCATTGGAAAGTGCCTTGGTTCGACACCACCTGAAGTATTTAACACAATCGGCATGTAATGAGGATTATTCAGATTTACAGGTCTATCTTTTACAAGGAGATTTAATAGATGACTCCCATTCAGTCGAGTTTGCTAGAGTGAGAGGATCTTTGAGCAATGCAAAATTCTGAGGGCAGGGCAGAAGGCGAGAATATTCCCTGCATGTGGAATCTAGAACTTGGCCAAACGTTCAAAATGAGGGATATTCCATTTAAGAGGAGAAATGTCATCCCTCAGAGGATGGTGAATGTCTGGAATTCTCTACCCTGGAGTTGTGCAACTTGGTCATTAAATGCACTCAAAGCAGATAGATACATTTCTGGATATTAAATAAATTAGATTATTGGAAATGGGGTAGGGACATGGTGTTGAGGTAGTAGATGAGCCGTGATCTTATTGAATGGCAGAGGTGGCTTGAGGGGCCAAATGGTCTTTTCCTTGGGCTGCTACATAAATGGGATTTTTTTTTTAAAAGGATCACATTCAAGAGGTTCAAAGAGGTTCTGAATAAATTTATCTGCCAAATTCATTAACTTCACTGTTTTGGCTACTTTCAAATCATTTGAAGTGTGCACCGCAACAATACACATCTACGATATACTTGCAGCTCACCACACGTATTGTTGAAGATGATCTGACTGAAGCGGTAACTGCAAAAACTACAGCTCAGTCTGGGCATAGCAAATTAATTCAATTAACTGGGTAGATTTGCAACAGACTATTGTGTTTTGAATGAAAATGTGTATCATGTCGTTTTGGTATTCGCCCCATGAGACGTCATACTTCCCCTTTTCCCAACTTGACACCATTCAGATAATAATCTGAATGTACAAGGTAGCTTGCCAAAGTAATTATTAAAATGACGGACCCAAATATTGTAACATAGTAATATAGATTCTTAATTTCAAAATATTTTAAATGCTTTCCTTTTTTAATGCCACATGCTACTTCATGCCCTGTAGAGCACCCACATGCTCATTGCATTCCTGCCCCAAGTGTTGACTGCAATGGAGGTGTATACGTAATTGTTCTACTCTCTTTTTGCACAGAAATATTCAACGCTTGATGTACAACTCCTCCCTGGCTACATGTCGAGTTGTGCGGAGAAATACATCCCTGTTTCCTCTTGTCCCTGGTGTTAAATATCTTCCTGACATTCATTTCCATGTATACTGTATGGTATAATTTTTGTACTGACCATAATCCTTTCTTGTCTAGACATTGTGGTTTGTATCATTTCTGGCCTCTCTTCTTTTGGGATTGGACTATGGACTCATGGTTGCAGTGGGATTTGCCATTTTTGGAGTTGTTTTTAGAACACAAAGGTTAGATACAAAGATCTTAATGCTTGATGGCTGAACATCTACTTTTTAACTGTGTGCATTTTAATGCAACCTTTGGTGTAATTTTTCTTTTGGTCACAGTCCTGGTCATCTTCTTCAAACACAGCCGTGTGTTATTGTGCTGTACTATTAAGCAGTGTTTTTGCAATGGACATTCCCCATTGCTGGCAAGGATGCCCATTCAGAGTACTTTTAAGATAAGAAATGGGCATGATTTAATGTGTTCTTTTTCAGTCACGCATATTTCTTTGTGCATCAGTTTAAAATAATTCGGCTGATATGTGGCATCAATATTACTTCTGCTTAAATTCAGGGCACTTATCAAATTGAGAGACATGAACCATCCACCATTGATGTTCCATGACATTATTGGCACTGCAACATCCAGGATTGATATTCTGCACCAGCCATGTAAAACCATGGCTAAATGAGTAGTTCAGGGCTTTGTAACCTGCAGCAAAAGACTGACCTCTTGACATCCCAAAGCCTCCACTGCCATAGTGAGGCCACAAGCAGGCTGGAAGAACAGCACCTCATAATCTGAAGAACGGTCTGAAATATCATCTGTCCATTTCCTCCACAATGCTGCCTGCCCCACTTCCTCAGTTTCCCCAGCACTTTATTTTGCTCATGATTCCATCATCCGAAGTTTCTTCTGAGACCCCAAAGCCTTTTCATTTTTACAAAACATGCTACGAGTGTTATGGAATACTCTCCACGTGCCTGGTTGAATGCAGATCAAGTATTCTGATTAGCACACCATTCGTCACTTTACCAACTACACAGTCACTTTGGATAGCCAACACTCCAGATGTTTGATTTTTCATTTGGGAATTATGAACCTTGAACATTGTATTTTTGTAGATGGTACCTCTGAAGAATCACAATAAAATATTTTATATTTCTTTCAGTTGATATAACAGTAAAACAAATTTCCTTTTGCAGTCCTAAATACAGGGTTCTTGGTCAGATACCGAATACAGATATCTACTGGGATGTAGAAGCTTATGAGGAGGTGAGAACTATATGTCTTTCTAATTATTTCTCTGTGGATGAACCATAGGTTCAAGTTACTGATTTGCTTAATACTCCATAATCTTGATTAGGGTGAAAAATATTTGCATTCTAGGTGCAGGAAATCCCTGGGATAAAGATATTTCAATCAAATTCCTCTCTGTACTTTGGCAATATTGACTTGTATGTCATTGCCTTGCAGGAAAAGGTGAGTAATGAATGATTTTTACAATTAGTTTTATTGTTTTTGCCATTTATAAAACATGAGAGTAAAGATAACGAAATCAGGCAAAATGAGGATATTAAATATTCTTGGCAAGCAAAGTCCCAAAGCCATTAACTATATTAAAAGAGAGAGGCTAGCTATAGGAAAAAACTAGTTCCTTTCAGAGACCAAATGAGAAATTTGCGTGTGGAGCCACGGGTTGTGAGTGGGAACCAGAATTAAACTTCTTGTCAGTATGTAGCAGGGGAAGGATTGAAGGAGGGAGAGTTAGCACAGGGTACTCTTAGTCTCAAACATGTCGGTGTCACGGAGGAGAAAGTCTAGAGATGTTGATATGCACAGTGGTGGATAAATCTTCAGGGCCTGACCTGATCTATCCCAGGATGCTATAGGAAGCAAGGGAGGAGATTGCTCGGGCTCTAATGTAGATTTTTGTATCTTCATTAGTATTGGTGAGGTACTGGAAGATAGCATAGCCAATGTTCACATTCAAAAGAAGGACGGGTAGGCTAGTGATCATTACATCAATAGTTGTGCGGAAAATAAATCTTGGGGCTGGGTTTTGTGTTCATGGTCCTACATTGTGGTAACAGGCCCTTTGGCCCAACTAACCAACATGCCCATCTACACTAGTCCACCTGCATGTGCTTGGTCCATAGCACTCTATACCGATCCTATTCATGCGCCTATCTGAATGTTTCTTAAATGTATGATAGTACTTGCCTCCACTACCTCCTCCGGCAGTTCGTTCCATTTAGCTATCACGCGTTATCACCCAAAGAAAAAGCTCCTCGGGTTCCTATTACATCATTTTCCCCCTCACCTTAAATCTATGGTTCTTGGTTCCCCTACTCTGGATAAAAGTGCATTTACCCTATTTATTTCTCTAAGATCGCCCTTCACCCTCCTGTGCTCCAAGGAATAAAATCCTAGCCTGCTCAACCTCTCCCTATAAATTGCCTCGCTATTGGCTAGGGTGGTGAGGAAGGCATTTGCAAATGTACAAAACATTGGTCAGGTTGCACTTGCAGTGTTATGTCTGGTTTTGGCTGTCACGCTATAAGAAGGATGCGGTAGTGGTAGAAGAGTGCATTCACTCGGATTTTGCCTGGAATAAAATGCTGCAGTTAAAATAGTTTGGAAAGGTTGGGTTTATTCTCACTGGAACTTTGGAAGGCTGAGGGGTGAACCTAGATGTTTATAAAATTATGAGTGGCATGGATAGGGTAGATCGTCTTTTTCTCGGGTGGGGGAATCTAGAACTATAGGGCATTGGTTTAAGGCAAGGGAAGAAATTAAAAGGAAATCTGAGGGGCAGGTTTTGCATGATGGGAGAGAGGGTGTGTCATGTGTTATAGGAGCACAATTGGGCTACTCTGCCCAACATAGAAACATAGAAATTAGGTGCAGGAGTAGGCCATTCGGCCCTTCGAGCCTGCACCGCCATTCAATATGATCATGGCTGACCATCCAACTCAGTATCCTGTACCTGCTCTCTATACCCCCTGATCCCTTTAGCCACAAGGGCGACATCTAACTCCCTGTTAAATATAGCCAATGAACTGGCCTCAACTACTTTCTGTGGCAGAGAATTCCACAGATTCACCACTCTCTGTGAATTTTTTTTTTCTTATCTCGGTCCTAAAAGACCACCCTTATCCTTAAACTGTGACCTCTTGTTCTAGACTTCCCCAACATCGGGAACAATCTTCCTGCATCTAGCCTGTCCAACCCCTTAAGAATTTTGTACGTTTCTATAAGATCCCCCCCTCAATCTTCTAAATTCTAGGAGTACAAGCCGAGTCTATCCAGTCTTTCTTCATATGAGTCCTGCCATCCCAGGAATCAGTCTGGTGAACCTTCTCTGTACTCCCTCTATGGCAAGAATGTCTTTCCTCAGACTGTACGCAATACTCCAGATGTGGTCTCACCAAGGCCCTGTACCAAGGCATCGAGTCTACTCCATAATTCAATTATGGCTGATCTATCTTTCCATCTCAACCCCATGTTCCTGCCCTTTCCCCATAACCATTGATATTCTTACTAATGAAGAATGTCAATCTCCGCCTTAAAAATACCCACATGATTTCGTCTTACATTTGGATAAATGTGAGGTTATCCACTTTGGTAGCAA
The DNA here is from genome assembly GCA_035221665.1 of Okamejei kenojei. Classification (NCBI taxonomy): domain Eukaryota; kingdom Metazoa; phylum Chordata; class Chondrichthyes; order Rajiformes; family Rajidae; genus Okamejei; species Okamejei kenojei. Next base: position 32,247,393 of record CM069151.1, on the reverse strand, counting down.
AAACAGGAAGGCAGATTATTATCTAAATGGTGTCAAGTTAGGAAAAGGGGAAGTACAACGGGATCCGGGGGTCCTTGTTCATCAGTCAATGAAAGTAAGCATGCATGTACAGCAGGCAGTGAAGAAAACTAATGTCATGTTGGCCTTCATAACAAGAGGAGTTGAGTATAGGAGCAAAGAGGTCCTTCTGCAGTTGTATAGGGCCCCAGTGAGACCACACCTGGAGTATTGTGTGCAGTTTTAGTCTCCAAATTTGAGGAAAGGACATTCTTGCTATTGGGGGCGTGCAGCGTAGGTTCACAAGGTTAATTCCCGGGAAGGCGGGAGTGTCATATGCTGAGAGAATGGAGCGGCTGGGCTTGTATACTCTGGAATTTAGAAGGATGAGAGGGGATCTTATTGAAACATATAAGATTATTAAGGGTTTGAACATGCTAGAAGCAGGAAACGTGTTCCCGATGTTGGGAGGAGTCCAGAACAAGGGGCCACAGTTTAAGAATAAGGGGTAAGCCATTAAGAAGGGAGGTGAGGAAACACTTTTTCAGAGTCTGTGGCGTTCTCTGCCTCAGAGGGCGGTGGAGGCTGGTTCTCTGGATACTTTCAAGAGAGAGCTAGATAAAGCTCTTAAAGATGGCGGAGTCAGGGTATATGGGGAGAAGGCAGGAACGGGGTACTGATTGTGGTTGATCAGCAAAGATCACATTGAATGGCGGTGCTGGCCGAATGGCCTATTCCTACGTCTATTATCTATTGTCCACAGCCTTCTGTAGGAATTAATTCCACAGATTCACCACCTTCTGACTAAAGAAATTCCTATCCTTTCTAAACGTATTTACTTTTATGCTGAGGCCATACCCTCTGGTCCTAGACTCTGCCACTATAGGAAACGTTCTCTGCGCATCCACTCTATCCAGGCCTTTCACGATTTGATTAGTTTCAATGAAGTCCCCTTCATCTTTCTGAACTCCAGCAACTACAGGCCTAGTGCCATTAAACACTCATCATATGTTAACCAAATCATCTCCAGGATCATTCTTGTAAACCTCCTCTGGACCTTCTCCTATACCAGCACACCTCAGATATGGGGCCTAAAATTGCTCACAATGCTTGAAATGTGGTCTGGCCAGTGCTTTATAAAGCCTCAGCATTACTTCCCTGTCTTTATATTCCAGTCCTTTTGAAATTAATGCTAACATTGCATTTGCCTTCCTTACTTGCAAATTAACTTTTTGGGAATCCTGCACCAGCATTCCCAAGTTCCCCATTTAGAAAACAGTCAACGCTTTTATTCCTACTGCCAAAATGCATAACTGCACACTTTGCATCTGCCACTTCTTTGACCATTCTCTCAACCTGTCCAAGTCCTTCTGCAGAGTCTCTGCTTTCTTTACATTACTTGCACTTCCACCTGTCTTCGTATCATCTGCAAACTTGGCCACAAAGCCATCAATTGCCTCGTCCATATCATTGATATGCAAATGAAGAGTAGCGGCCCCAGCACCGACCCCTGTGGATAAACCAAAAGTCACTGGCAGCCAACTAGAACGAGCCTCCTTTATTCACACTCTTTGCCTTCTGCTATCCAGCCAACTGCTGAGGGGTATACTAGAGGGAACAATGCTGGGACCATTGTTTCTCAAAATGACTTGGATGAACATGAGGTGGACTGATTAGTTTGCTGACTCCACAAAAAATGTGATTGATGGCTGTGTGGGACAAGCTGACAGAACACGTGATAGAGGAAGCTATAATTGCAATGTTTAACAGGGATGTTGACAATTGCTTGGATAGGAAAGGAGTAGAAGGATAGAGACCTAATGTGGAAAACTGGTATTAAGGTCGAAAGGCAGCATCATTGGCATGGATGAGTAGAGCTGAGGGGCCTATTTCTGTCCTGTACAATTCTATGATTTGCTGCATTTTTAAGTGGCTAATATCTCTAAATTCTCAAACTTTCAGATTGAAATAAATCCAACTGCAATATTATTGGCAAAGAAAACTCTTGAAAAGAAAATGAAACAAAATGCAAAGTTGTCAGAGGGAAAGAAGAATGCTTTCCTAAAATTGGTAAATATAAATATGGCAAGCTTTATGATTCAAATGTGTAACTTTGACAAGGTGGAAGCTAATTAGCCGAGCTTGAAATGTATTATGTCTGTATTCTCTTTCGATCATTCCAAACATGGCCTGGTCACATAAAAATTTGATTTATGTGTAGCACTGGGTACTTGGCCACACATCTGTCTCACTATTTAATGAGATTATGACTGATCTGACTGTAACTTAAACTCCTGACTCGGGTTTACTGGCAGTCACCTTTTGTCCTTTTATCGAGCATCAATCTACCCTTTGGCTTCAGAATTCCAAAATCCTGAACTCGCTATCTCAGAGATGGAATTAAAGACTCTTAACACTCGTTATAAAAAAAATACTTTGTCAATCATAAATGGCCACTGCCTTATTTTAAAGTGGTGCTTCTCCTCCCTCTCCCTCTCCTAAACCTCATTAGTTCTAATTTCTCCCATGTCCTTTCCGTGTGCGGACGTGGCGCCGACGGACGAGAAGTCGAAGCCAAAGAACGGAATGGAAACGGGCCGAATCGTCAAATGACCGAAAGAGTACGAAGTTGAAACGCCAACAAACCGAGAGGATGGGTCACCTAAATGCAAACTAACCGAAAGGGCGGGATGCCTAAAAGCCAACTAACCGAAAAGCTGCATTGCCTAAAAGCAAACTGGCCGCTCTGTCGAAACACCACCTACCCGAAAGGCGGCGTCGCCTACAAGCCAACGAACCGAATGCCGCTCAACAGAAAAGTCAAATAACGGGCATCCTTTCGGTTTGTTGGCTTTTCGGCTTCGTACTCTTTTGGTTATTTGATGTTTGGCCTCGTTTCCATTCAGTTCTATGGCTTCGACTTCTTTGCTTTGGCTTCTCGTCCGTCGGCGCCACGTCCGGGTACCGTCCTTTCTGTGTCCACCTTGTGAAGATGCATCAAGATAAAGACACTTCTGGTCTTCAAAATGAATGGATATAACCCTAGCCTCCCAAAACTTTTCTCAAAAAACAACTGCCTATCACAAAAATCTGGTTTGTAAACCTTGTGTGAACTGCTCCCACACTTCAACATCCTTCCTTTATGTAATATTTTGCAGGTTCCCAAATGTACTATTTGACTGAAGCATTGCATTTTTTACTTTTGCTTATTGGTGAAAGAATTAACACAATAATAGTCAGGTTGCTTTTCTAAATAGGTGATATACCTGCGTACTAGTCTTCCAAAATTATGCACCAGGGCACTCTGATTGTACTTGCATAGCAGAGTTCTGCATATCTCTCCCCACTGGTGTAATAGTTTTTCTTGTCAAACAGATTAGCATTTATAGCAATCCAATCAGCTGACAGCAATTGTGCTCCACCCAATATAATGTGATATGGATTTAATGTACGGCATTATTGTTCCTCTATTTTCCTTTACGACATTTATTTTATCTAGTCGCTTAATAGTTATTTGATGAAGCTGTGTAAAGCTATGGTTGTAGGAACATTTATTTATTCTGTGAAGAAGCAAAGTAATTGACTTGCCTACAAGATTAAAGGGAATAAAAGGATGTATAACAGTATGGTTAGAGAATTGACTGGAACAAAGCATATTGTGGAATTCCTTTGGGATTGATACCAGGACTACTCGTTTTCTTTATTTATTCATGAATTGGTCTTGAGTGTGCAGGGCACAATTTTCTAAATGACATCTAAACTTGTGACATGGTAAACTGTGAAGAGGTAGTAATAGACCAAGGAGACGCAGGCTGGCAAAATGTGTGGCTAGGTGATGAATGAAATTTAATATTGCAAAAGGTAAAATATTACATTTTCGTAGACAGAATGAGAAGAGGCAATACAAGTAAAAGAACAATTATAAAAGGGATAGGAGAACAAGAACATCTGAGGTGTATGTACGTAGTTCGTTGAAAGCAAATAAGGTTGATAATGTGACTTTTAGAATAGTGTTAGTGCGCAGGGATCGCAGGTTGGCACGGACTCGGTGAGCTGAAGGGCTTGTTTCCGCACTGTATCTCTAAACTGCATCATGGAAACGGACCTTTCTGCCCACGAGTCCACACCAACCATTACGTCATGTACACCTGTACACTAGTATTATCCAGTCGATTATCCAGGCTTCCCGACGGGCCATGGCTGTGGACTGGGAATGCGGCCAGAGGCGTTTATCGAAGCACCGTGGTCTCGATGCCGACCTGATTACCGCGTAAAAGCCCTTGTTGGGGACCGGCCGGGGCCTCGCCGGTAGAAGCCCAGGTCGGGCGAAGCGGCCGACGGAGCTCGCGGCTGGGTCCCGGTTTCGGCACCACAGAGGCGCGAGTCAAATAAAAAAAGTCAAAGTTTATTGTCATGCGTCTCTGACAGGTCAATGAAATTCTTTCTTTGCTTAGCACAACAGAACATAGTAGGCATTGACTACAAAACAGATCAGTGTGTCCATGTACCATTATATATGTAAATACACACATGAATAAATAAATTGATAAAGTGCAAAATAACAGATAAAGGGATATTAATGTTCAGAGTTTTGACCGAGCCAAATTTAATAGCCTGATGGCTGTGGGGAAGTAGCTATTCATGAACCTGGTTGTTGCAGTCCTCGGGCTCCTGTACCTTCTAGCTGAAGATAGGAGGGAGATGAGTGTGTGGCCAGGATGGTGTGGGTCCTTGATGATGCTGCCAGCCTTTTTGAGGCAGCGACTGTGGTAGATCCCCTCGATGGAAGGGAGGTCAGAGCCGATGATGGACTGGGCAGTGTTTACAACTTTTTATAGTCTTTTCCTCCGCGTGAAGTGGGGCATTGACAGCGATGAGGCCTCGGCTGTGGTGAAGCCTCACAAAGTTGGGGAGGTGGGGGGGAAATATTCCTATTCTTATTCCTAAAAAATGCATTTGGATTCTTGGGCTATATAAATAGGCGTCGAGTACAAGATACCAGTTCAGCCAAAATGGAGTATTGGGTTCAATTCTGGGCACTATGCATGGGAGGGGGAGGGGGGGGGGTGGTAGAACGCAAAGTGAAGACTTTGGAGAGTGTAGAAATGAGTAACCAAAATGCATAAACTGGAGAAGCTGGAGGTGTTCTCATTGGAAATGAAGTTGCATGGACATAGTGCCGTTTTAAATCCTGATGATCTAGATAGACATGGGGGAGAGAACTTGTTTCCATTGGCGGCAGGGTCAAGAACTGGGTATAGAAACATAGAAATGAATGGGAAAGGAACAGATTAACATGGACAAGAAATATCTTGGACAGCAAGTAGTTGGGGACTGAAGTGCACTGTTCAAAGGTGGTTACAGAGGCAGATCTACAATAACATTCAGCAAGGATAGGTGTCTAAAATAATAATTTGCAGGTTTAAGGGGAATGGAAATGGGTTGATACAGACTTGATGGAACAGAAACCCATCTCCCATGCTTTAACCATCTGTGATTCTATATTTATTTCCTTTCTGACACACCCAGATGATGCAACTGAAATTTTGATCAAAGCTTAACACAAAAAGCTGGAGTAACTCAACGGGACAGGCAGCATCCCTGGAGAGAAGGAATGGGTGACGTTTCGGGTTGAGACAATGGGTGACGTTGCGGGCCGAGACCATATCCCTAACCAGTCCGAAGAAGAGTCTCGACCGGAAACGTCACCCATACGTTGTTTACAGAGATGCTGCCTATCCCACTGAGTTACTCCAGCTTGTGTTGTCTATCTTTTGTTTAAACCAGCATCTGTAGTTCCTTCCTACACTTTTGATCTCGGCTATTTGCTGAGTAGCCGTTAGAGCATTCTGATTTACCAAATAATGTTTAGAGGTGGCTGCTGAGAAGTTGTTCAATTTCTTCTTCGGATTCCCCAAAGTTAGAATGAAGTAACATTTTGATTCCACTTTAAATTGCTGAATTTTAAATCTTGAGTTTAGATGATATAGTCTAATGGGAACCATAATCACATTGTGTGATATATGTTCTAGTTTCTCCATTCAGCATTTTGCACTTTGTGGGATATTAGTGCATTACATCTATTGCTCTGGATTTTCTATAAATATATACACTTTGTAATGCAATAGTCTTGTTATATGCACCTTAATTAAATTGTGCAAGCAAACCATATGACGAGGAAATTTCAAGAAAACAGGAAATGAAAGTCAAGAACAGGAAGCAAAACTGCACTGCTGCAAAATGTTTCAGGCACCCAGCAGCATAATACAAAAACAAAAAAAAAATGTATTTGTAAGGCCTCCCTTTAAATGAGATCATGATTGACCTGTTGCTTCATTGTACACTCATCGTATTCTCTGGTTTCCTTAGAATCCATTGATTGTAGCTTTGAATATACTCATTGAGCACTACAATCTTCTGAGGTAGGGAATTCGAAAGATTTGTAACATTCACGTTTGATTTTAATGGCTATTCTCTTATCTTGGGACAATACCCACTAATTCTATAAGCCCAGCTAAAGGAAATCTCTCAGCATATTTTCCACGAACCTTGCTTAAAATCTTGTATGTCTCAATGACATTATTTCTCTTTTTTTTTTAAATATATAGAGAATATAAGTCAAAGTCATTCTCTCCTATGGGACATGCCCATTGTTTCAGCAATTTATCTAGCAAGTATATACAAGACAAGTATACACTTCAGGTGAGGAGAACAACATTCCACACTGATCGCCAAATGGAAACTTGCCACTCGCTACATAATTTTAACAAGATTTTTACTCTTGTATTCCAATCCCAGTACAATAAAGACCATACGCATTCTTTTCTTCTTAGTTGCTTGCTCAACCTCAATGGTTACTTTTTGCTTCTTGTGAGCCAGTGCACCAGTTTTTCATCATTCAGTATTTTCTGTTTTTCTACTTGTGCATGTTAGAAACATAGAAACATTGAAAATAGGTGCAGGAGTAGGCCATTCGGTCCTTCAAGCCTGCACTGTCATTCAATATGATCATGGCTGATCATCCAACTCGGTATCTCGTACCTGCCTTCTCTCCATACCCCCTGATCCCTCTAGCCACAAGGGCCACATCTAACTCCCTCTTAAATATAGCCATTGAACGGCCTCATCTACCTTCTGTGGCAGAGAATTCCAGAGACTCATCATTCTCTGTGTGAAAAATGTTTTTCTCATCTCCTAAAAGATTTCCCCCTTATCCTTAAACTGTGACCCCTTGTTCTGGACCTCCCCAACATCGGGAACAATCTTCCTGCATCCAGCCTGTCCAACCCCTTAAGAATTTTGTAAGTTTCTATAAGATCCCCCCTCAATCTTCTAAATTCTAGCGAGTACAAGCCGAGTCTATCCAGTCTTTCTTGATATGAGAGACTGCTTTCATCTTGCAATAGGAAGTATTGCATAGGATGTATTTTCCTTGTAGAACTACCAATCTTTTAAAACATAAAAGCAACTGCATTTCCCATGGTTATTTTACTTTGTTCCTAACTTTGTTGTTTTCCTTTGAGAGTAAGTTGTTCCTCTCAATAAATTATAAAATGCAGCGTATTAGATTAGTCTGGTAATTAGTTGAGACAGTACTTTGTATAAAAACTCTATACAATGGCGGTTTCTCAATTACTTTTGCAGAGAAAAAGTGAAAAGAAGCATGTAGCTCATAATGAAGTGGCTGAAGACCATCAAAATGAAGAGGCTGCCAAAGAAGTTTCAAATATGCAGAATGCTGAGATATACCTTGCAAGCACTGGAGAAAACATGCCAGGGGAAAGCCTAGATGAAGAACAAACAACATTTGTCAAAACAACATCTGACATCCATTCATTAATTCTGGACTTTAGTCCAGTCAATTTTGTAGATTCTGTTGGAATAAACGGACTTAAAATGGTAAGTATTAATAATTTTGACTGACGTGCTAATATTCCATGCCATAGGTGAATTTCCTTTGTTCTCAATTTGGTAGCTCCCTGTGATCAACTAACGTTGCAACATAATTTTTAATTTATTAGTTGACCCACAATTGTACAAGTCTTAAACTGTCAATATTCAAAGCGAGCAGAAACGCATGATTTTTGGTATTTAAAGTTTAGTGCTTTCTGTCTAAATAACAGGTAAGAAATATATTGCAATACTAATTAAAAATGCAATGTCCAGGCAGTCCCCTGGTTATGTGGGGGGTTTATTCCCAAGGACTGTCCATAAGATTGTTCTGTGAGTCAGTACTGTCCATTTTCTAAAGTTAGCCATATCGTACACTTGCTCTAATTCTCTTAATTCATTGAATAATACTCACAATTAAACTAATATAATATATTGTATCCAGTTATTACTGAATACCATGAAATATATTATTTGCTATCTTGAAAAATATATGGGTGAATTTGTATAAAGTATGATTTTTGCAAATAAAGTTGTGTTTTAAATTTAAAATAAGTGTTTAAAATTACAAATTGATAGTCTGTGAACTTGCTCTTTTAGTCTTGTGGCATTATTCTCTCACCTTTTCATATTCCGTCAAATGTTTGTAGTTATTCTGAAAGCTTGCCTTTGGTATCATAGGGTTCTCCTTGTAGCTTTTGATCGTCTAAAGATAATCAGAAACTTGGGGAAACAACAAACCCAGTCAACTTCAGATATGCATATTTTCCCAACAGAGTCATGCATTTGCAAATTAAGAAAGTGAGCATCAAACTAAATAAAGGAGAGGATGGTTCTGAGAGGAAGTTTGGAATATTTAGGGGACAAAGCCACAAACACATTACCACACAAGTAAAGATAATCAGGATGATTCGGGAAGGGACTGCTCACAAATACTCTAATTGGAATCAGAGTAAATGAAATGGCAATGACAAATAAAAAGCTCCTTAGTTGATTGCATAAAAATACTTGTAACATGGCAACTTAATAGAAATAAATGAATACCATCTAGTGGTTGCTACAGAGACTTTGACATGGGAACTAAATATTCTAGGATAGTTAACTTCAAGAAGAGAAAACTTAAATGCAAAATAAGTTGGGCCATTAATTTTAAAGAATGAGATAAGGGTATTAGAGAGAAAAGATTTTAGCTTGGAAAATAATCAAAAATCCACATTTTGAGGACCACTGATTTTTCAAACACTCAGGCATCACTAGGCGAGTCAACTGACTTCACTGGCGACCTTGGTCTGTCTGATATGATACTTGGAGAATCTTGGCAAGCCTTTAGCATAGTTTAAAATGTGGAGCTTTTTAAAATTCTATAACAGATTAGATGATAAAACTCAGGCTTATATTTGTCCCTAATTGACATTGTGTTTCCTTATGATATTTTCAGATGCTAAAGAAATATGCAGAAATTGGAATTAATGTCTTCATTTCTGGATGTAATGGTAGGTATAAATACCATCTTCATGTGGGAGTATCTAGGTTTTCCTATCTATTGAGTTCTACCTTGAATATACTCGGTGGCTGAGAGAATTCAAAAGAGAAATTTCTCATTTCACTCTTAACTGGTAAACCCCTTAAATTGAAATGGTGATTCCTGTTTTCAGACTCCTTGTCGGGAGAAACCTAAAACGTGCATCTATATTATTGAGCCCCATTAGAAATTAGATTGGCAGAGTAGACTTGATGGGCCGAATGGCCTAATTCTGCTCCTATAACTTGTAAAGTTATGAAACCTATAAATTATACATTGCAAATTTTGTAAGATGATGAAAAGTAAAAAAACTGCAAAACAGATTTGGAAAAAAAAGTAAATGGCAATGCAACAGGTGGCTGGTAGTGTTCTATTACTGAGGTAGGATTAGAGTTGTGCAGGGTGGTTCAAGAACCTGATAGTTGTATGAAATGAGTTGTTCCTGAATCTGGTGGTGTGCGACTTTAGATTTGTCCATCTCTAGCCTGATTGAGGCAGTGAAAATAGGTCATGCCTGGATAGTAGGCATCCTTGATGATAGATCCTTAATGACTATAACCTTAACACAGCATCTTGTAGATGATTTCAATGGGACTGTGATCGACATTGTTCAGTCCTCCACTCTGCAGCCTGTTGTGTTGCTGTGTATTGGAATTGCCAGGCCACTTTCTGTAGTGCATCTGCAAGAATTTGCTAGAACATACAGTGAAGTGCTGAATATCTTTCTACTTTGAAGAAAGTAGAATTGCTGGTCTCTATGAAAATGTGTTATGATCTCAAATAGGGCTTGATAGGTTTTATGCAGGGGAGAGATTCTCCCTGTCATGGAGAATCACAGTTTCAACCCAAGGGATCAATCATTGAGGATTGAAAAAAGAAAAACATATGTTCAGAGGCAGTAGTGAACCTTTTGAATTCTTTATCCAAGAGGACGAGCAGACTGGTAGCATATTAACTTTCACTAATGTGTATGCAAGGACACCCAGATCTCTCCCAATGCCATTACCTTTCAATCTCTCACCATTTCAAATAGAAAGCTCTGTTTTTGTTTCATCGGCCAAAGTGGATGGCCTCATATTTTTCTACACTGTATTCCATCTCCTGTGTTGCATAGAAATCTTTATCTTCAATTCCTTTCTTACTAATGGTCTTATTTCTGGTACCTGGACATGGCGTCGAAGGACGAGAAGCCAAAGCAAAGAAGTGGAAGCCAAATAACCGAACAGAAACAAAGCCGAAAAGCCAACTAACCGAAAGGGCGGGACGCCTAAAAGCCAACTCACCCAAAGGCCGCTATGCTACTTGTCAGCAATTGGTCCAGACCGCCACGTCCATCACATCACTGGCCGGTGGAGACGGGAGGGTGGGGGTCATTTTCCCACACAAGCCAAAGGTGACTGGGCACTCTGAACCCTAGCACCAAATTGTAAGGGGTCTTAGGAGCGCAACCCTCGGACTCTCTCACGGCCGCCCTCCGACTCGTCTCCCCCATGCGGCCGCACTGTGATGGGCTGTGAGTTGGCAGCACACACACACACACACACACACACACACACACACACACACACACACACACACACACACACACACACACACACACACACACACACACACACACACACACAGAACAGAGGTGTGGGACAGGCTGGTCCCTCCTCCCACCCAGAGTCACTGCCATCGGACCCCAACCCCCACACTGGGTGATTCACCCCCTCCCCCCCACCCCAGCCGCGGGGACAGATGGCCCGGGGCATTGGCAGCCATAGTAAATCGCTTTTAAAACAATGGCCAGTGATGTGATGGACGCGGGGGTCTGGGCCAATCGCTGATTAGTCTCCCTCTCCCCCCCCCCCCCCCCCCCCCCCCCCGGCGACGCGATGTCCGTAATTTGACTTTTCGGCAGAGCGTCCTTTCGGTGAGTTGGCTTGTAGGCGACGCAGCCTTTCGGTTAGTTGGCTTTTCGGTTTTGTTTCCGTTCGGTTATTTGGCTTCCACTTATTTGCTTTGGCTTCTCGTCCTTCGAAGCCACGTTCGCACACATTATTTCTCCATATGATGACGTTTTTGTTTTCTAAATCTGAAATGTATCATTGTATAATGTCTTTTGTTTTCCTGACAGGGTCAGTAATTGCAGATTTGGAAAGGCTGGAATTCTTTGATAGCTCAATTACAAGAAGTCTTCTGTTTCATAGTGTACATGATGCTGTACTGCATTGCCAACATAAAGCTGCTTCTGAATCACTTTAGAAGAGTCCTTTGCTGCAGCTTGCCATCTTAATGAAACGCATTACTTGGAGCAGGCATCATCTCATCACTTGAGAAATCACCATTCAAACATAATGACAGGAATATTACCCCATTAAGACTAGCTTATGCATTTGTGACCAATTTGAGTTTCAACTTCAATATGTTGTAGTTTTGGGATGGAGACATTTCAATAATGTTCTGAACTTGTGTTCATCTATTTTGGAACTTTAAACCAGTTTAATGAGTTTCTCACTTGTTTCTCTATTCTTCCTGAACTTTGCTCATGCATTGTTCATTGCTCAACCTTCATGAGACGTGCTTTCATTCTAACTGAGCCGAGTAGAACAAATAACCTCGTCGTAGAACAAAAGATCTGCTCCCATCCATGCCTCTGTCATCATGTGGAGAGTCGAGTATAACCAGCATTCTCAATGGTGCACACCATGCCAGAGAGCGGCCTTTACTTTTAATAGAGCTTATAACCATGCATATATTGAGTACTTAGCCATTATTGCTGTTGTTTTTCTTTGAAACATTCATCTTAATCATTAACAGTGCGTTCTGCAAAATAATTCTTAATATAATTCTAGCCAGCCCTGTGAATGTAAAATATATTTAATACGTGTTTTTGTGGAATTATGTTACTAATCTAAATCTGGAAGAATTTTCTCCTCACTCATTTGTCTATCTATCGCTCATCAACTATCATACTGTGCTGAAAGTTTGGCCCCTGGCTTCTGTCTATCCTGCTTTCCTTGTTCGTGTTCTACTGAATTTCCCATTTCTTCTTTGAATCACTTTTTATTTAGAAATACTATTATTGAATTTATTTTTGGGCAAGAGGCGCAAGACCTAGTCTTACAATTCAAGTGAGGTTGAAATCAGTTGTATTGCAACTATCTCAATTAACATCAGATAATTCACATTATGCTTTGAAGGTGGACGTTGTTTTCCAATGTCACTTGCAATTTTCGAAAACTGCTCACAGGTGGCACTGAATATTATTGTGATAATGTAAATATTTTTTTAAATTATGAACTTTAGCAAAATCTCTGAATTTTGATAGTTTAATCATCAAACCTGTTTTTCATTACTCAGAAGTGACCATTATTTTTTGATGGTGTTTGAACGTCAATTTTACACTTTATTAACTTTCTACAACTTAGAGCAATATATATATGACAATACAAACTGTTAGACTGATTTGGATACAGGTGCAATGAAGAATTAAAGGATGGTGGTGGAAAAGTGTGGGTGTTCTGTATCGTGTTGTCAGGTGGCCAAAGCACAAATATTGTTAACGAAGAAACTGCAGATGCTGGAGAATTGAGGGTTACACAAAAAGCTGGAGAAACTCAGCGGGTGCAGCAGCATCTAAGGAGCGAAGGAGATAGGCGACGTTTCGGGTCTGAAGAAGGGTCTCGACCCGAAACGTCGCCTATCTCCTTCGCTCCTTAGATGCTGCTGCACCCGCTGAGTTTCTCCAGCTTTTTGTGTAACCCACAAATATTGTTAATTTTGTTTTGTTAAAGCTGGTTTGCTTACTGTACTTATTCATTGTACTAACATATCCTAAGTAAACTACTGTTTGTTCCCAGTTTTGTTCTATTGCACATTGTATGAAGGGAGCAAAACTTTCCTGCGCGAATAACGCGTATATTCACCTGACCATAATTACTCTGAGGCTTGGGATGGCTTTGTTCTTTGAGAGGTTACATACATTGCACTGCATCGTTGGCATAACAATAAATCTGTCACGCAGAATAAGCACTTTTGTTTGTATCAGTGACGTCTTAAGTAAATATAAAAATCTCTTGTTTAATGTTGATTCTTTGAAACCTGTAAATTTCAAATAAATGATTGTAAGGTTTTGTCACTTGTCGCACTAAGAAGGCTCAGATAAGTCAGGAATTTGACAAGATGTTGACATCTGACTGGCAGATTTGGCATCTCAAAATGCATGAATGTTTTCCCTGGGGATATAGAAACAATTGAAGGATCACTAAGAGAGAAATCCTTAAAATAATTTATAATCTTGAAGGTTTTGCACATTTCCAATTTTGTTTTTCCTTGTTCCTAAGGTCCAACAATAGTAGATGTCTTGACTTTAAATTTATTTACCCATCATTGTAAATAATCATTATCTTTCGTAAAGAACATTTCTGGCATTTTTTTTAACATCCTAGATAGCCTTGCACTCAAATGATCAGGTTTAACATGGTTAGCTCTCGTGGTGTTTTGATTCACGATTCCAGGTGGATTCTGATGGCTACTGTATCAGGTATCATCGTAATTTGCCTTAAAAGTAGATATTAAAACTTCACAACAAAGACATTGCTCTTTACTAGTTTTGGAGGTTTATGGCTTTCCAATAAATCACTGCATTTTACCAGTTCTAGAACTTCTGTTTTATGTTGTGCTCTGATAACTGAACATTTCAAATATAGAATAAATTGCTGATACAAGAGCATAAGTTGAACTCCAAAGCTGCTGTTTGGAATTTTGTATCAATCTATTCTTGTGAATTGAAATGTAAATAAGAATTTCTTGATTTGAAAATACAATTTATTGTTATTTGTAATGTATTTTTATACAATAAAGAAACTATTGCAAGTTATTTCTGTGTGACCTCTTCAGTGAAAGGTTATTATCTTGCTTGAATTTACTGTTACCGGCTGCTGATAAAACAGGAAGCTTATCTCTTTCTTACATTGTGAATGTTCGGCACAGAACCAGGCCCGGCCTTATTGATATTATCTAACTATGCAAATATCATTTAACTGCATTAGGTCCTCATACCTCCATTGTTTTCTATCCTGTCCAAATGCCTTCTAATTGTTGTAATTATATCTGTCTCCATCACCTCCTCTGGCAGCTGTTCTAGTCTCTTATTCGAGTCCGTTGCAATCTCAGATGTCGTTCTGCCAGTATCTGGCGCAGGTCACAGCTGATCGGGTCGGTTCAGCCAGGTCCTGGGGGCTGCACTGGGGGGCGTCGTCACACTCAAGTAGGTGGGACATTGTACTGCTCCACAGCTGCATGTGTCTTCTGCCTGGTAGTTTCATGCTTTCATAAGTGCTTTGCACCTCCCCTACTCCACTCGTAGTCTGTTGAGGGTCTTCCAGGTTGGCCATGGGAGGTCGTGCCCATTGGCGAGGCATTCAGTCGGAGTGATTCCTCTCTCCATCCAGTCGTGGGCTCGTGTGTTGAGCTGGTTCCATTCATCTTTCCAGATGTTGGTCCTTGCTGTTTCTTTGGTTGTCTGGAGAGGTGGGACTGTCTGCAAGAAACTGGCTCTGGATTTCAGTCGGGGCGGAGGGGCTGTGTGTCCGTGCAGGGGGTGCCTGGTATCGATCTCCTGTGCTCTCCGCTCATCTTGGGCAACGATGGATATGGGAGGGGGGCAATACCAGCTAGGGCATAGAGGCACAGGACTGGCGTTTTCTTTATGCATCCCATGATAATGCGGCAGGTGTCGTTGAGGGCTGTGTCAACCAGTTTGGTGTGGTGGGAGCGGCTCCAGCTTGAGCACGCGTATTCAGCTGTGGAGAAGCACTGGGCTAGGGCAGTTGCACGGATGGTTGGTGGATCAGCGCCCCACTTTGAGTTTACCAGTTTGCGCAGGATGTTGTTGCGAGTGTTGACCTTGGCTTTGGTGTTCTGAAGGTGGGTTTTGAAAGAGAGTGTCCTGTCGAGTGTGACTCCGAGGTACACGGGGTGGAAGTGGTTGGAGAGTTTGTGGCCATCCCATGAGACGCTCAGTTGTTTTCCTGCATCTCGATTTTTAAGGTGGAAGCTGCATAGTTGGGTTTTTGATGGGTTGGGTTTCAGGTGGTTGTTATTGTAGTAGGTTGTCATCTCTTGGAGGGCGCTTTCCAGGACAGATTCAATCTTCTGGAAGTTCTCCTGTTGGGTGGTGATGCAGAAGTCATCAGCATAGATGAAGCGGCGGCATTGTGGGGAAGTGGTTGGTCGTTGGTGTAGATGTTGAAGAGGAGCGGGGCCAGTACGCTGCCTTGTGGTAGGCCATTCTTTTGGGCTTTCCATTTGCTCTTCATGTCATTTCGTTGAACGAAGAAGCGCCTGTTGTTGAGAAGGCTTTTGATGACTTGGCACAGGTCGAGGTCACCAGTCATGTCAAAAAGTTTCCTGATCAGCTGTTCTAGTGGTAGCTCTAAATCCTCTTCACACCAAAGTTAATAAGTACTTAACCAAGCCACATTTGACACATCAGAATGAGATGTCATTCAGCGATGCTCCATAATTCATTAAGATTATGGCTTATCCTTTTAAGGACTACTTTCCTATATCAGCTCTCATCCCTGGATTCCCTTAATGGGTAAACAATGAATGTAGACAATGGTTGAGGGTCTATAACAGCCTTGGTAATTCAACTTGAAGAAATTTCTTGACTCAGTTGTTAAGTGGCAATCCTTTATTTTGAGATGGTGATCATTGGATCTAGGTTCAACCATGGGAAATGTTATTACTGCATCTACCCTCTCAAGTCCTGAGAATTGTGTATGTTGCAATAAGATCGCCCCACATTGTTTTCAACTATAGGAAGCATAAGTCTAGTCTGTTTAGTCTCTCCTTAAATTAATCAATGTGGTGAACCTCTGGTGCAAGTATATTCTTCCTGAAATGGGGACATTCCAGATACATCCTTCCCAGGGCACCATAGAATTTTGGCAAGAAGTCTATTCTCATGAGAATACTCTCATAATATTGACCAATGGACTGTTTCCTTTTGTATATCCTTTTGATTTTTATGACATTGATATGTGGTTTTGCCTTTGGAAGTGTTGAACTAGATGTTGACAATAAATGAATGGCTCCAGGAAAGCAGATGGAGAATCCAGATTGTTTTTAATCCAATCCAAGGGATTCTCAAACTCTAATGCATAATGGTAAGTTAAGGGGAAGATGGACACATAATAAGAATGAAATAAAATGCGCTCAGCTTTGGACAAAATGGTGGGATAATTCAGTAAATGCGTCTTCAATGTTACAGTCAATAATTGAGACATTCTTGCACCCCCCCCCCCAACCACTAGGCTCTGTCACAAGGCTTGCCTTCAGATTTCACCTATGTAGCAGTTTTATTGTTTGTATAACATTTTTGATCAGAAATGACAATCTTGGATTAAGCCATGATAAAAATTTGTCAAGCAGTATGTATACCACAGAACAGTTTGTACAGTACTTTCAGACAAGATAATTACTCAGATTTGTTCTATCCAATAGTAAATAAGTGACCAGACCTACAAAAAAATAATGTTTTATAGTGGAGATAGAAGAAAAAATAAAAAACATATTCAATTCTTGCCCATGACTTTATCCGCTGGTGAATTTAGGTTTGTACCATAAATATTACGATCATTGTTTCTATGAAGAATGAATCAACACCAAAATACTATGACTGACATGAGATAATGTCTAAAGAAATTGGATTTTGAAGATAATTGTTCCCGATTTTAAAACCCTTAGATTAAAATGAAATCAGATCTTATACTTTTAAAGTGACAAAATTGTAATTAATTTTTGGTTTCAAAATTAGATATTCTCCTCTATTGTCAAACACCTCATTGATAGTAACAGGCCAATGTGCAGTTTGAGCCTGCTCACTGTTCTATTTATTCATGACTGATCTCTATCACATTTCTGTACTCCACTCATATTCCCCGATGAAGTAAATCTGTTTTATCTTTTATTTTCTGTCACAGCAATGTGGATTTGAAGGATTTTGACTGAAAAATTCTTACCTGTATTAATGCAACTAAGATGTGTCTTAATTTGAGCCTTCAGCAAATCTTTTAAAGTGTATTTTTGTATTGTGTCATCCTATTCATTTTACCACATTCCTTTAACTTTTGCAGTGCATCTTTAAGATCAGGAATTGAGGCATAATGGGTGTTAATTTCAGTTTTCAATGACTGTATGTACCCTGGTGTGATATAACCAATCAATTGCAACGGGATATTCATTGGCTAAAGAGGAAAACTGCCCTCATCTCAGATTAAATAGCTTCTAGTTCTCAAAAATTGTCTTGTGTAGCGGCCTCCTTGAGAAATTCAAACGCAGTGGGAAGGCACAATTAAGGAATTTTAAAAGGCTGATAAAACTTAATCTGAAAGAAATCTTGAATATTAGTAATGTATCATAATTGGAACAATATTGTCAAAGTAAATTAGAACTGAAAATTCTTCCACTATCTTACATGAGTTTAACAAGCAAGCATAGCTTAATGTTAGCAGTATTTTGAAATACTGCACGATTAAGCATTTAGTTTTCCAGGCTCCTTAAACTAAGATAACACATTAATTGACATGGGTTAAATAAACTCAAAAGTTTTTACAAATAACCAATTTGACCCAATGTGGAAAACCTCTTATTTTTAATGTAAGACAATGTCTTTGTGCAATCGTTTTTTAATATCAGAATCTATTCCATCCTCTCTTCACAGGACAGAACTCTATCATCCAGATTCAAATAATTCTTACACCTTTACAATATCTCATCCTTACTGACTTGGCCCTGCAATCTCTGATTTTTCATAGCCCTCAGTTAATTTTTCCTAAACACGAATCCCTCTCTAATGAGCCACTCCCAATGTAACTATTTTTTTGGTTCCTTTATCAGCTGACAGTGGTAATAGTTTCCACTTCCCTTGAAACCATTTAAGATAGTTATCTTCAACCACTCATCTCTTGCAACTGCCCCCTTTGGACTTATCATAGTGCCATCCAGCCCTGTCGCTTTCCGAATTCCGTAATACCCTCAGTAACAGGCATTAACCCCATTTCCTCAAGTGACACTAAGTACACCCCCTCACCTCTTCCTTGGACTTACTGCACTGTCAACAAGACACAGCTGTTCTGATTGTAACCTCCACTTAGTTACAAATATAGTAGTTGTAACTGTTTGTCTTTCCACTCCCAGATCTCATGGCATGAAGGCAACTCTTCTAAATTATGATATTTATTAACATTACACAAACAAATTCTGTAATCTGCATAAATGTATAGTACAAGCAGCTAAGTCTGGAAAAATGTTACAGAAAATCATGTCTCAATTCTCAAGTATGTTAATCAGCAGCGACATCTGCTGGCAATTCCATCCAAAGCAGCAAGAGGTTGTAACAGCATTCATCTGAACAGTATTTGGCCCAATATTTTTTTTTAAACTTTAATTATATCTTTGTAAAATATCAGTTTTGCGATTGATGCAAGAACATCCACCAAAAGCATCATTTTGTTTCTCTCTCCACTGATGATACCTGATACACTGAGCATCATCATTTTGTTTTCATTTTCCAAGGATACCCATCTTGAAAAAGCTATGCTCATCTCTCCAATGGGGTTTTTGTTTTGTTCACATTAACAAAGAAATGTCCTTTTGCTCTTTCTCCTTTTGTCTACAACTAAAAACTCATCTCATTTTCAATGCCTCAGGTGTGATTTTTAGTTAAATATCAGAAACCTATGCAAAACATGGATTGTCCACTCTAAAGATTGCACTAACATTCCTAGTATTAGCAAATTCTGAAATTAAACCGTGAATGCAAAATTTCCAAACTACAATTGATTTGATATGCTGTTACAGGTTTGTATTCTATAGTGGTTCTAGGCTCAAGGGTTTTCTATACCAATAACTTTATATTATCATCCAATGCAGATATAAATGTCCTTGCAACCAGGGCCCAGAAGCAAATGTAATCAATTAATCTGATTTTACAAATGGGAATTATGCCTAGAACACAAGAAATCTCATCTCTTTGAATAGATTTTGTTTTCACATCAACCTGAAATGGAAGCCCTATTTGGTGCCTCATTCAAAAAGTGACATTACATTACTTTTCCAATAATATTCAAGACACAGTATATAAACCTTAACATTTAAAGGCATGTGTATTACTAAGTGACAAACCTGCAACCTTGTCCAAGATGGCGGCGCTGGCTTAAGAGCTGCGGCCCACCTGCAGTCCGTCTGTTATTTTATTTTTGTCCTTATTTTAGTTGGTTTTGTTTTATTAGATTGTGTGTGTATGTGGGTGGGGGGGGAGAAACATGTCTGGGTCTCTTCCTTCCGGGGGGGGGGGGGGGGCTGCGACTTTTTTCTCGTATTCCCCATCTTCGTCTCCGTCTGCGCCAAGGCCTAATGGCGGAGCTGGCGGCCTCGGGACTGTCCCGGCGGCAGCGGCGGCGACCCGACTTGGTTCCGGAACTGTTCCAGCAGCAGCAGCAGCGGCGACCCGACTCGGTCCCGGAGCGGTTCCAGCGGCAGCAGCAGCAGCGGCGACCCGACTCGGCCTCGGAGCTGTTCCTTTTTTTTTTGTTTGTTTATTTTTGTTAGAAGTAAGTACAGTAGTCTGGTACTTAAGTACCTAATACATATATACATATTTTCATTCTTGTACAACTTCATACTTTTGGTTCAATAATAAAAGAACAGTGAGAGAAAAAATAAATAAAGAGTGTCGGAATAGATAGACAAGCGAGTAGAAACAGAAAACAAAAGAAATAAAGGACAGAGATGAGAAGTTAAAAGATTGAAAGAAAAGGAAAAAGTTAAAAAAAAGAGAGATTAGGAGAGATCTACCTATCTCATATTTTTGCCCATCCGTCACCCAGTTCTAAACCATTTAATTTCTAAGGTTATGTTATGTTGCACCATATGCTTGTAAAAAGTTGATAAACGGAGACCAAATCTCTAGGATTTGGTCTACTTTGCCTAGTAAGAGGAATCTCATTTCTTCAAGATGTAGCGTTTCAGACATGTTTGAGATCCACATTTTGAATGTTGGCGTAGGTGCGTTTTTCCAAAATTTAAGTATAAGTTTTTTCGCTGTTATTAGACCATAATTAAGAAAAGCTTCTTGGAATATAGTTAGTTTACTTCCCTCTTCCATTGATCCAAAGATAATCAATTCGGTATTGGGGTTCAATTTTGTCTTAAATAGTTTTGTAAAAATTCCAAAAATTTCATTCCAAAATGTATAGTTTTGTACAAGAGACAAAGGAATGTGCTATAGTGGCATTTTGAGTTAGACATTTGTCGCAGATGGGGGAAACATTTGAAAATATTTTTATTCAGTCTTGTTTTCGAATAATATAATCTATGTAAAATTTTTAATTGAATTAGGTTATGTCTTACATTCATTGAACATATTTTTATATATAATAAATTTTTATCCCATCTATCGTTTGGAATTTTTATCAATAACTCTTGTTCCCAGTCTCTTCTAATTGCCTCTGTCGTTGGTGTTTCTATATTTAGAATTATATTATATAAGTAAGATATTAAATTGCTTGATTCTGCCTTTCTATTTATTCCTTCCTCCAATAGATCTGGGGTTAAAGTTTGATATCCTTGTATATACTTTTTCAAATAATCTTGAATTTGAAGGTATTTGAAATATTGATTACTTTTCAAATTATATTTTAGTTGTAGTTGTTGAAATGATAAAAAAAATTCCCATTTTATACATATCTCCCATCGTTTAATTCCTATTCTTTCCCAATGGATAAACGTTTAATCAATAATGGATGGTTTGAATTAGGGATTATTAGCTATTGGAGAAAGAAGCGATAATTTTCTTAATTTTAAAGTTAATTTTATTTGTTTCCAAATTCGTATTATACTATGAATAAATGGATTCTTCTTGTATATTACATTGTTCAGTTTTATCGGGGAAAGAAGGATCGCTCCTATATTATAAGGGGAACAATCCTCTTTCTCCATTCTTATCCAATCTACCTGTTGGGCAGAACTGTCCAACCAGTAGATTATATTTTTAATATTCACTGCCCAATAATAATACAATAAGTTAGGGAGTGTCAGTCCCCCTAATTCTTTAGATTTACACAAGTGTTTTTTTTTAAATTCTGTGTGATTTATAATCCCATATGAAGTTTATAATATCAGAATCTAATTTTTTGAAGAATTTTTTAGGTAAGTATATTGGTATTGATTGAAATAGGTACAATATTTGTGGTAAGATCATTTTTATCGTGTTTATTCTGCCTATTAAAGACATCGGCAGTGTCTTCCAAAATTTAATCAACCCATTTAATTTAGTTAATAAGGGCATATAGTTTGCGTTGAGTAATGATTTATAGTTCCTAGTAATTTGGATGCCCAAATACTTAAATTTTTCTGTTGTAATTCTAAAAGGGAATTTCAACAGATGTGTCAACTCTTGAGGTTTTATCGTCATAATTTTGCTTTTGTTCCAATTTATTCTATATCCTGAAAAAGAACCAAATTCCTCTATTAAATTTAGTATATTTGGTATGCTAATTTGCGAATTTGTAATATATAATATGTCGTCTGCATATAATGAAATTTTATTATTTGAGTGTTTGGTAATATACCCATGAATATTCGGATGGCTTCTTATACTTTCAGCTAAAGGCTCTATCACTAGTGCAAATAGCAGGGGCGATAACGTGCACCCCTGCCTATTGCCCCTTGCTAATTGGAATTTCGGGGATAATATATTATTGGTCAGTATTCTAGCCGTCGGCTTATCATATAATAATTTTACCCATGAAATAAAATTATCTCCCATGTTAAATTTTTCCAATACTTTGAATAAATATTGCCAATCTACTTGATCAAAAGCTTTTTCTGCATCCAATGAAATGATTGCTAATTCTTCAGTATTATGTGAGTACATTATATTAGACAGCCGTCTCAAATTGTTAAATGAGTAGCACTTTGGTATGAACCCTGTTTGGTCCGGATTTATTACTTTACTAACATATTTAATCTTCTCGCTAGGGTCTTTGTTAATATTTCTTGGTCTGTATTTAGAAATGCAATAGCTCTATATGAGCCTGGGTCTTGTAGATCTTTATCCTTTTTTGGTATAAGTGTAATAGTTGACTCAGTTAGTGTTTCTGGTAGTTTATTTTCTTTAAAAGTGCATATATATATATATATAAATCTTGCAACCGTGGAGAAATTATCTCGTAGAATCTTTTATAGAATTCATTACTAAAGCCATCTGGTCCTGGCGATTTGCCATTCTTCAACGAACTAATTGTTTCTTTTATTTCCTGTACTGTAATCTGAGCTCATAATGCCTCTTGTTCCACCATATTTAATTTTGGAAGATTACACTTATCTAAGAAATTTGTAATTTGAGTATTATTTGCAGAGGTTTTCGATGTATATAAGTTTTGATAAAATTGAGCAAATCTTTTATTAATATCTTTAGGTAGTGTTAGTAATTCCCCTTTGTCTGATTTAATTTTAGTAATTGTATTTTCTGTGTCCCTTTTTTTCAGTTGGCGTGCTAGAAGTTTATGAGGTTTATCACCAAATTCAAAATTTTCTTGTTTTGTAATTTGAAATAATCTTATTATTCTGGCCGATAAAATTTTATTTAATTTATATTTTAGTATTATTATCTTATTATGTTTATCTATAGTTGGTTCTTTGGCATTTTCGAAATCTAATTGTCTAATTTCTTGTTCTAACTGCAATTGTTCAGTATTATTCTTTTTATTTTGGAAAGCTTGACATGAGATTATAGTTCCTCTAATAAATGCCTTAAAAGTTTCCCATAATAAGGAGGGTGAAATATCTGGTGTATCATTTGTCTCAAAGAAGAATCTCATCTGCTCTTTTAAATATGTGCAACCTTGTGAGTTATTTAAAATTTGGGGGTTAAACCTCCAAAACGAATTTTTATCAGGCATTCCTTCTAATTTTAAAGAAAAAGTTAACGGGGAATGATCAGAAATAATACTATTATGATATTTAGAATTATATGTATATGGAATTAGTTTTGTGTCCACTAAGAAATAATCAATACGTGAATATGTTTTATGTACTGTTGAATTAAATGAATATTCCCTACCTACTGGGTTAGCGATCCTCCATACATCTGTTATATTAGTATTTTTCATATATGTATTTAGGAGATCACTCATTTTAGATTTTATGTTAGTTCTTTTTTGTTTTGCTAATTTATCCAAATATGGATCTAAAACACAATTCAAATCTCCCCCTATTATCACATTTTATCCAAAATTTTACTAAAGAATTGGGGGTTGTCAAAATTAGGAGCATAAATATTTATCAAAGTAAGTGGAGTAGAATAAATTTCTCCCGTGACTATGATGTACCTCCCCTCTTTATCTGCTATAGTATTCTTTAATTTAAATGGTATACCTTTACGAATGATAATAGCCGTGCCTCTAGATTTAGAAGTAAATGAAGAGTAGTATGTTTGCCCAATCCAATTTGCCTTCAGTCTTATCTGTGTTTGATATTTCAGATGCGTCTCTTGTAAGAAAATAATGTCACTGTTTAAGGCTTTTAATTGGGCAAAGATCTTACCCCTTTTAATTGGTTCATTAGCGCCCCTAATATTCCAACTACAAAATGTGATTCCTCCAGTTTTCTTTTGTTTATCGTCTTGCATTATGAATCATGTTAATACCTTTACTTCATATGGTGCAACCAAGAACCTTATAACTCCAGATGAAGGATGGTCATCCCCAGCTGTTAAGTTTTGTTGGCATCTCCCCTTCAGAATAAACCTTGAAAAAGACCAGAAAGTGTAGTCGTGAAAAGATAATTAACAAACAAAAAGTGATATTATAATATCCAAAAATATAAGAAAAATTCTTATTGACTTCCGTAGATGTTTTTATATGTTTCGCTCTGCCCCCTTGACCAATTATTATTAATTGGAAGAGAGAGCGATACAAAGTTCAAAATTATATATATAAAATAAAACGTACTCCAATAGCTAGATTAGAAATGTATCTTCAAAGAGGAAAAACAAAATAAAAAGTAGTTTCCAACATTAATTATATACTTAGATATAACAGTAATTATGTTAATTATATATCCATATCTATCAATATGCCTAGATTTATTACAATTAAGTCTCAAACAACAGCAGGTTCCAAGGGGTTAACCAGATTCAGACCCTTGGATAACTTCCAAGTATCTGAGTCTCTTTCCCCCCCCCCCCCTTTACGCGCAATCTAGACTAAGTCTACTGTATCCATAAAATGTGTTAATATGTTATTAATATTTATCAATCATATTTAACTCGTTATTCTTATTAGCAATTAACATCATGAAATAAACATCAGCTATAGTTAAGCTATGCCTTAATATTACCCAATTTTATTAATTATATTTTATGTTAGTATGTAATTATATGTTTCTTAAATCATAAATTTCTATATACAAGTCCACTGATAATATTCTATATTACACTATATTCTCAATTTATTTTCCCTGCCACAGTTTCTCTTTGTCAGTCCTTTGTTGAGATGAAACATAAAATCCGACCTTGAATTAACATTCCAAAGATAAAATGTCTAGACAATGCCTCGAGGAAGGTACGCCATTTTAACAAGAGCAGTCTTTTTTGTATGTTAAAAAAAAGAGACACAATCCTTTCTTTGTCGTTTCTCCTCGATGTTATTGTAGGAGACCAACTCCTAACGATCAGTAGACCTCCTTTGTGATACTTTGTGCATATTTAAATGCCTCTTCTGGATCCGTGAATGCACGTTCAACATGGTTATAAGAAATTCTCAATTTAGCGGGATATACTATCCCATATCTTACTCCCGAGACCTCTTTCAGTAGCCTTCTCGTGTTTGTAAACTTGTTCCTCTTTTCCATGACTTCAGCTGGAAAATCACGGAAGAATCTTAGTTTGTCTTCTCCAAACATCAAATTCACACCATATGGAATCTTTTTCATAATTCCTTCCAGGGTTGAAATGTCATAGAATTTCAGAATAATCTGCCGGGGGGAGGGGGGGGGGGCAGTTAAGCTTGCTTGAGCCTTACGTCGGACCCGGTGAGCCATATCTATTCTCGGGGCTTCAGGCAGCTTAAGTACTTGTTTGAGTAAATTGGCAGCAAACTCCTGAAAGTTTTGTCCAGTCTCCTTTCCCTCTTTTACTCCAATTATCCTCAAATTTTGTCTCCTTGATCTTGCTTCCAAGTCCGTACATTTATACTTCATTTTAGCAAGCTCCCTCCCAGTACTTTCTTGTTCCTATTTTAGTCTCTTTATCTCCTTAGCCATCTCAGTTATTGTATTGTCCATTCCTTCCATAGCCGCCTCAGTAGATTTTAGCATTGCATCCAGTTTTTTATTACAATCCTTATCAACCCGCTTAATTTTTTTGTTTAAATCCTCCTCAACTTCGACCACACATTTGGTTAAGTCATCAATTTTCCCCATCAGCGTATCATTACCTTGTTTAATTTTTTCAGAGAGGCTTTTGTCCAGCACGAGGATTCTCCTCTCGTATCAGTTTTGAAATAACTTCAGTGACTGAAGCTCATACTGACTTTTCCAGATGTTCCATTTGTTCCTCCATTAAAGGCAATTCTGTAGAAGGATTTCGGGAATCCTTCTTCTGAATTTCCAGCTGATGTTTGAGGGGATTGAGGAGTCTTTTCAGTTTTTTTCAAGTAGGCTCTTGTAGCAGATCTTGAAGCGGCTTTTGATTTTGCAGGCTTCTGGCAAGGTTTCTGTCTTTTCATTTAAAACTGCAATTATTCTGTTATCAGCAGGATTTCTGATAACACACAATTAAACAGCAGCTCCGGTAGTTATTTTCAGAACTCCGTCTTCCAACTCATATTTTAGCACATTAAAACATTCTTCGGGAGCAGAGCGAAACAGCGACATCTCTCACCACACCATTGACGCCACCGGATGTCCGGCCCCGGAGCTGTTCCAGCGGCAGCGAAGACCCGACTTGGTCCCGGTGTGGTGGCGGCGGCAGCGGCCCGACCACGACTGGGTGGAATCGGCCACGGGCGCAGTGGACGACATCATCGGGAACTCACAGCTCACAGGTTGGTGACCTGTTTTGCGAGCTCCCGCAACAACAACTTCGTCCGCTGGTCTGAAGGGCGGCAGCTTCAACCACCCCGGGCCGCGGAGTTGAACCGGCCCGTTCACGGAGCACGGTTGAACCGCGGAACTGACTTACTTACCATCACCCGGTGGGGTCACAACATCTGAAGCCTGGATCGCCTCGGAGGAAAAACAAAGAGGGAAGAGACAGAGACTTTAAGACTTTGCCTTCCACCACAGTGAGGAGGTGTTTGGTGAACTCACTGTGGTGGATGTTAAATTTGTGTTTATTGTGTGTTTCTGTCATTTTTTAAAATTATATGTATGGCTGCAGGGGAACGAAATTTTGTTCAGACCGAAAGGTCTGAATGACAAATAAATTCAATTCAATTCTTGCACTAAATTCCCATGCAAATCAGATTGCAAAAAAGGCTCTTCACATGGGTTAATTAATTCTTTATTTCCATTAGGACATAATGAAAACCAAGTTATTAAACACATTTAAGGATCACCAAAATCACTTTTTATAACTAGTCAATATCACAATTGGCTAACAATGTAAATATTACACACAGAGGTAAAGTTCAAGGCTAAATTAGTTATAGGTCATGTATCTTGGGGTAGCACTGAACTTGGCATATGACTTGATAACTTTATTCACAGCTTCCAAGAAGTCTTTCTCTGTGGCAATTTTTCTGCGAGCTCTGATGGCAAACATTCCAGCTTCAGTACAAACACTACGAATCTCAGCTCCTGCAAAACAACAGTTTGGCACAATAGATAATAAAATTACTTTTATTTATTATTATGTTTTTATTATATTGGTGCTACAGATTCATCTTTGAAAGATGACCCAAGTTCACATTATAAAAGTCCTAGCATCTATTAATCTGGCAATATTATATACTTGTTGCAGAGGAAAACAATCTAATAATAAATAATAATAATAAACAAAAATTAAAAATCTAAATAATAAGCCAAAGGGACTGCAAATCATCCCAGAAACCTTTACAATTATTTTTCATGATGTATTTTACAGCCAAAGGTTATTATAAATCAACCATAGAAATAGATTCCTATTCCTCATTAGCTTATGTTTCGTTACTCATGTGATTACAACAGTTATTATGCATTACTTGTCCATTACTTGCACCTTTAACTGACTGGTGTGCTGGGCGACTTGAGGCAGTGGTCGGTTTTCCTCTCTAAAGGATGCATGGGAACCAGGATAATAATACATAACTTATCCTCATGGTTGCTACCATTAGAATTAGTTAATTCCCAAGCTAGTTAATTGCATGAATGTATATTCCTAGTTGCAATGCTGCAAAGGGCAGAAAACAATAATGGGTCTTGTCTATAGGACTCCAAAGTATTTTTCTCAGCATACTGACCCAGGAAACCATGTAATAGGTGCAAGGATTTTGTCCTCCACTGCTCATCCAATCTATACATAGATTCATGTCCCATGATTACTGTACTATCTTTATTAAATTAGGTTTAAATTCCCATTTAAAAAATAGTGAACAGTTCTAGAGAGGCAGTGAAAGAAATTAACATTGCATCAAAAAAAGCAAGTGATCAATGGTACCCAATGCTGTCAAATCACCAGGATATGATGATGCACATGCCAAAGTTTTTTTAAGTGGTAGATGTAGAGAGTGAATGGAATATTGCCCTGATCCCAAATTCCATGGATTCTAACATTGTTCTAACAGCATAAAACCACAATATAAACCACCTAGAAATTAGAAGCATAGACATGACATGCAATAATTGTGTGTTTTTAATGTACACCAGACTGGGCAAGTTATCAGCAGTGCGAGGACAAATTCATTATGCCAACATGATGGTTTTCTAGATCAATATGCTAATATTCCAAGGATGTACAAGCCATTTAACATCTAGTATTTGGGCAGTGAGAAATTATTAATTAATAATCTGTAGCTAACAAACTTTATGATACATCATTAAGAATAAATGCGATTCAGATCAATACAAAATTGTCTTAAATCTCTCAAAATACCCCATGAAAGAATGGGACAGAAGTTTGCAACGGTACATTGTAGAATGGTAGACTAACTTTTGAAGAAGTAATACACCGGTTACAATAAATAACTATCCACTCAAGATACAAAATCCAACTGGGAAAGTTGATCCAGGATAACTGGAAAGGTTAGATAGTAATAGATTGAAGAAAATAATTAATTTGTTCAAAAACTGCTGGAAACCTTAGGATTAAGAACATTTCATAATTCATCAAAGGTCCATGAAATTGACAAAAGTTGCAAAATTGAATATAACACTAATCTAGTGAGAAACATAAAACTAGACTGTTAAAGCTTTCATATAAAAAGGTACAGGTTAGCAAAAGAACATGGATTAGTTATAGACAGAGACATAAGAAATTGAAATGCAGATGAATTTTGTGATTATTCAAAGTGAAAAAAAAGTTGTAAATTGTGGAGCATGGTCTATAAGGAGGGGCTGAAAAAATTAGCATTCATAAATAAAATTGTGCAAGCAGTTATTAGAACCTATGATTGATTAATAAATCCGCAAGACACACTGGCCCACAATTCTAAGTTTGGTAAGAAGTAGCTACGCAGAGAATGAATGGACATTAGGGTTAGGGTTAGGATCCTAAGATCTTCCAAAATTCCATAACTTCTAGTACAGTTCCCATGGATTGGATAGCACAAATCGAATATCAAAAAAAATAGAAAGGAGGAAATAATAAGCTGCACATCTGATATCAGTAGCAGGCAAAATTATAAAATGTGTTAAGGAAGTGGTAGCAGAGTAATTAGAAAATATGACTACCATTAGACAGAGACAACACAGAATTACAAAAGGGAAGACTTTCAACAAATCAAGAGTACACGTAATAACCAGAAGAGGGGAACCTGTGGATGTGGATTGAACGTGATGCTTCCCTGCATAAAACACTTGCAACAATGGAGAATCGATTATATGATCCTTAAACTGATGTTAAAAGAATATCACTTTCACCCACCTGTACTATTTGGACATAATCGAGCAAGAAGTTCAAACCTCGTGTCTCTTTCCACACTCATGCTCCGTGCATGGATTTTGAAAATGTGAGTTCGACCCTGAAACAGTCAAATACCAATTATTTCATGCAAACCATGATTTTTATATCCAGAGTAAAATTTCAGAGTTTATACTTTTTATTGACGGAAGCAGTATTGGTTCATAATTTGAGGTAGTTGCCGATGACTTCCAAAGGCAGCTCTTTCTTACTCCTATACCTCACCCTACAATCACATGTGGAGAGAGACCATCCCCTTCAACAATGGTGAGCCTCTAACTTATATTAGATATTCAGAACAAGCCACCGTTCACAAAACACCTGAAGACTTAG
Source organism: Okamejei kenojei (assembly GCA_035221665.1). NCBI lineage: Eukaryota > Metazoa > Chordata > Chondrichthyes > Rajiformes > Rajidae > Okamejei > Okamejei kenojei. The sequence continues at coordinate 32,217,499 of CM069151.1, read as the reverse complement.
ATAGGTGTAAAGTACTGAATGTTTCTAATTCAAATTAAAAACTCAAAAATTAATATCAAAATAAACATGTTAAAAAAAATAATCCATAAGGGGTACATCGGCGAGCAGATGGCAGAGGTCCCACAAGCAACTTTGCGATTCTGTTTGCACAGTAATCCTAAAGTGGCAGTTATCCAGAAACTGCCAAATCATCTGCACAAAATATAGGCAAATAATTTTTTTACTTTAACTATACATTTTGTACCAACATACATGGCAGAAATAATTGCATCATAAAATTGGCAGTGCTAGAAATCAAATGGCAAATTAACATAAACTGTATTAACAACCAACAAAATTAACAACCAACAGAATTAATGCAATTCTCCAGTTAGTCCAAAATGCAGAATATATTTGACAAAACATTGCCATACCTCAAGATCTGGCAAACTAAATTCAATTTTTCGGTCTAAACGCCCAGGTCTCATCAGAGCTGGATCTAAGGTGTCAGGCCTGTTTGTGGCCATCAGTACTTTAATGTTACCCCTTGGATCAAAACCATCAAGTTGGTTAATAAGCTCCAGCATTGTGCGCTGAACCTCATTGTCACCACCAGCACCATCATCAAAACGAGCACCTTGGAGAAAAGAGAGACTTGTCAAATGCAATTGCAGGCTCAAAATATCTAAAGCAGAATATTAATATTGACATAAAACAAGATAATTGTAATGATAACTGGACTAAGTGGGACCCGTTGGGTCCCAGTCACACGGGAGGCCTGGTCCCCCAATGCAACCTATTCCCCAACGCAATATTCCACCACTTACCCGTTCCCCCAACGCAATATTCCACCACTCACCCGTTCCCCAACGCAATATTCCACCACTCACCCATAGCCCTTAACTGCACAAGGGTGGCTCATTTCCCCATATCCCCCAGCACTCCCTCACCCTCCCCTTCATGTGTGGGAGGGGAGGGGGTGTGCGTGTGGGCGGGGAGGTGGGGAGAGGGTCGTGTGTGGGGGGATGGGGGTATGGGTGGGGGGGGGGGGGGTTGTGGGGGGAGGAGGGTGTGTGGGCGGGAGGGTGTGTGGGCGAGGGGGATGTGTGTGGACGGGGGCAGGGGTGTGTGGCCTGGAGTTGTGTGGGCAGGAGCGTTGTGGGGGGAGCGGTGTGTGAGGGCGGGGGTTGTGTGGGAGAGTCTCCGCTTTCTTTTTGGCGACATCTCCAACTCCGCGCAGGGCTGAGTCAAGCCGCTTCCGGTCCCTCCGAAAATTGTGTCCGGTTGGAGCCACCCTCAGCTCCAGTAAAGACGTGATGGCGCAGGAAGGGCCGGATCGTCCCGGGGAGTAACAGGAGAAGAGACTAATACACACTGCGCTGACTGGCAGGAGAGGAGATCGATCTGCGCATGCGCGGTTTTTAAAATGTTTAAACCTTGCTAACTTTTAAAATAAGTTTCAGGGTGAAACTTGGTGCACTTGCAGCACAGGAGAACGGTGAGTGAACTGGCGAAAAATCGTAGCACTATCTCGTACCGTTTGTGCGCAAATAGAAAAACTGCGCAAACTGGAAGAGCACAAGATCAGAGTTTTAGTTATGTATAGATTACGTAGAGTCAAATAGTACAGAAACAGGCCCTTCCACCCTGCATAGGCGAGTTGCACCAAAGTGCCAATTCCATACTGTATGGTTCCAAGATGCAGCACAACTATTTAAATTATTTAATCTGAGAAATTTAAGCCCTGATATTGACCACAATGCATTTTTTAAGGTGTGTGTGTGTGTGAGCGCTTGAGTGTATCCGTGTGTGCATGTCTGGTAGGATCAACAGGGAATACTTATCTTTATCACATAGTTGTTTGTGCCTACCTTCAGCTATTGAGTCTCTCAAGACTGGGGAAACTTGGTACGTCAGGGTAAATAAGAAAGACTCATTTAATTGTATGCATTAAATGCCTCAAAAATGCTCAAAGTCCCACACCACCCTGACCACGCTCTTATCTCACTATTACCATCCGGACTAATTTGTCACTATTAATAAAAGAGAATCATTCTTTGTCTACACAATTCAATAGTTAACCTTGTACGGACATGGGTAATACACGTCAATATATGCTCTCTTATATCACTAAATAATTCATTACTACTACTTACTGTATTTACATTTTTTTCGCCATTTGAAATATTGTTCGAGATTTCAGTAAGGAAGCAAATTAACAGCAATTTTGTTGAAGTAGATACTGTATCCAAATTACTATTACATATTGGTGGTATAGTGTATAATAATGTTTTAATATCACAAAGGATGTACCAACTTACAAAAATCTCCAGAAAAAATAAATCAAACCGTCAGACCGTCAGATAGCAGCAAAAGGATGCTGAAGATAAGTACAATACCTCCAATTGCATCAATCTCATCAAAGAAAATCAAGCACGCCTTTTTTGTTCTGGCCATCTCAAAAAGTTCACGAACCATTCGAGCACCCTAAAAAACAAAAAAAATTTCTTTATCCGAATCTAGGCAACGTTAACTATACAGAGAACAAAAAGGATTCAAGTTATTTAGTACTACGGTGGCCTTGGTGGAAGACATTTCACCATTGCAGTTATCCAGCATCTTAGAGGTTCTATTAAAAGGGTGCTGAAATGAAACAATTCTGTTTTCAGTTACTACAATTTCACCACATCTATTCGGATAACTTCCCACACTAGTGTTTCCAAGATGCCTTTCTTCTTTCCTTCCGAACTGTGGTTTCCTTCCAACATAAACAGAAAATGCTGGAAACACTCAAAAACACGTCATCTTCCAACTAGACACATTATAGTTCAGATCTCAGACCTCAACATTGATGTCACCATTTTTTATCAGAACTGGTCAGTTTTTACTGTTTAACTGTAATACTTCATTAGTTTTTTTGGAGAGCGGGGGAAATGTCAATTAAACGTCAGAAATGTCAATTATCTCGCTGGATATTTCCAGTAATTTTTATTTTTAGATCAACTTCTTTAGAATTATTTCAATATCCCAGGAAAAAGACTGTTCCTCAGAGATAATATTCCTATAGATGGGTTTGTGTCATTAACTTTTAGAAATGAGTTCTGTCACAAGAATAAAAAGATAGCATTATTTACCTCTCCGACGTATTTCTGCACCAGTTCCGATCCTATCACTCTAATGAAGCAAGCATCGGTCCTATTAGCCACAGCTCGAGCACAGAGAGTCTTGCCTGTTCCAGGCGGTCCAAAGAGCAGCACTCCTTTTGGTGGTTCAATACCAAGGTTTACAAAAAGCTCTGGCTGTAAATTAAATCAACGAATGAGCTCTCATGCTTTCTTGTTCAGTGTGAGTATTCCACTTAGTGGAACAGCGCGTTAATACTACAGTAGTTTTGACATTTAAGAAAAACGAGCACATTTCATAGAATATGTATTTTCCCAGTTAGACTTTTAGATTTTAGACTTTCTTGAAGTTTTCACGGCTTAATTGTTCATGGAACCAAACCAAAATACAGATGCCACTGCAGAATTAAAATACAGACATCATATAAAAAGCTTGAGTTGTACACGATTATTTTTAGTTCATTCTGTGTTTTTCTTGTGCCTTTTTAATTTTTTGCAAAATTATTTACTTTCTGCTGTGGAAGGTTTAAGAAACGCATAAACTTTATTTCTACAAAAAATATAAATTGAAATGTATAATACCAATAGGCTCTTAGTCAAAGTCATACATATCAAAAAGTTATGAGGTCACCACCACATTGTCACAAAGTGGACTGGCCCGTATTTTTTGTATTTATTTTGAAAACCACACGTGGGATTCTTAAAGCAAAACAAAAGCACAAGTTTTCTCTGGCTGACATGAAGTTTTACATGATTTAAATGAAACTTTTTCAAGTAAGCCTGGGGAGTATTTTTCAGTTTCGTTTAAATCAATAAACAAAAATTCATATCCCAATCACATTCAATTCATACAATAAAGTATTACACTAAAAAATATGCTTACATGTAGCAAAGGAGTTTCCACAACCTCTTGCAATTTTGCAATCTGTTCTTTGCAGCCACCCACGTCACTGTAGGTAACATCTGGCTTTTCTTCCACCTGAAAGGCCATTGCAGAATTAGTTACATAAAGGGATTAAAACCTAGAGCGTAAAAATAACTTTAAAAATGCTTCTCCCCAATGCCAGACATGTCAAATTATTACTCCACATAACTCTAAAATACAATTAATGAAGCACATTCAATACACTGAAGGAAGGCAGCTTAAAAAAATATCATTCTCCAGTCATAAGCCAAATTACTTGTTTAATTAAAACTGTAACCAAATAGAATGTTGTTTTATTAGTAATTTTGTCATTAAATTCACAACGTAGCACTTTAAGTTTGATTTCAAATTATGATGGCAAACCTCGTTAATTAACCATATGTTAACCATATCTCCAGCTCTCCCGGATGGCCTCTTCACTTCTACCTTCCACAGCCGAGTTATCACATATAAAAGTCTGTTCACTCATCCCATGTTCTGTCAATTTCCAATTTGCTTATTTTACAATCTTGTGTTCAACTCCAGCTTGACCTCAACCTCACCCCCATAACCATCTTCAGTTCTATAAGTCACTGTGGACTCAGTGGTCCTTTAAGTCTTGCCTCTATCTAGCCTTCGCTTCCAACAATCCAACAACCTGCTCTTACATGATATTATCGTATAAACAATTACTGGAATTTTCTCAAAATGTGCATTTCTCTATTCTCTTTGACCAACCTTAGTTTACCTCATCTAACCTAATATCTTATCTCTGGATGATGTAGACATCAGCCAAATTATACTCCCGAGATGCCCTTTGGATGTTTAACTACGATAAATGCACTACATAAATGCAAGTTGCGCTATTGAATTTACCTGCATCATGGTAACAGTAGGATCGATCTTTGGTGGCAGTGGAATATGTATTTGGTACTTGTTTCGATCCACACTGCAATGTTTAAAGTAATATTTTAAAATATGGCACAGTTTGCATTAAAATATCAGATATCTAGTTGTATAAAATATTAATATAATGAATGCTAATCAACTCTTGATGTAATTCTTAAATATTGATGTAAGTCTAAGATTGCCTTATATTAATGCAATTTACAAAAAACTAAACATAAAAAGTGTACATGTTAACATGAAAATTAAAAGTTTGGTTCCTACCCAACTCTCATTCCTTCCTCAATATCAGTAGGAGCCACCTGGTCACTGAGATCAACCACAAATTTTGCAAATTGCTTCACATTAATGATGTACTTGGGATCTTCAGAATCTGCATTAATGATCTTTGTACATCTGTAAAAAAAAAAAAAAATCTTAGTCATCTTGTCAATAAGCTTCAGTGTCAATCTGTAATCACGAGCTTGCATTTGTATTAGTGCCAATGCTCGACTTCACTGAGCTAGTTAACAAACGTCAAAATACTATTTCAGAAATGTAGCAATGTGAAAAATCATATGTCCCGATTGAAAGGCAGGTCAAGTAAAATTAAGGCCATTAAAATAAAAGTCAACATTAGAATAGTTTATAGTTTAGTTTATTGTCACATGTACTGAGGTACAGTGAAAATGTTTTTGGTGTGTGCTATCCAGTCAGCGAAAAGACTATACATGATTACCAATCAAACCGTCCGCTGTGTACAGATATAGGATACAAGGAATAATGTTTAGTGCAAGGCAAAGTCCAGTAAAGTCCGATTAGAGAATAGTCCGAAGGCCTCCAGAGGCGGATGGTAAGCCAGTCTCTAGTTGGTGATAGGATGGTTCTTCTATTCTCTGGACAAGTGCATTATGCATTAGATTTGAATTAGCAAAACTCACATCTTTAGAAGGCAAAAACTCCTTGAAATGCTAAAATATCTCGTAATTTTGCAACTTAAGGAAGAGTGTTTTTCAATGTAACAAAGTCACCTCCATTTCATAAACGTGTTTCCAACCCAGCTTTCTATCTATGTTAGCAACAGTAAAAAAAAACAGGGAGCTTGCGAATTCGCTCTTATCATCTCTTACTAACAACGCTGGCTACATTTCAAAATCACTTCATTATAGCTGTAAATTGTTTTGGGATATACTGAAAAGACTTGGAAGGTCACATTGGCAAAGAAGGGAGCTATTCAGCCCATCAAATCTTAACTAGCACTTTGTCAATATATACAGTCAGTCCCATTACTCTGCTTTTCATTTGGAGACAACTTAATGTAATTAATCTTCCTTGATGGAAATAGGAATCTTCACAAATCTGGTGGAACAATTGATAGGAAGATGTTGAAACACACACAGTATCCTACTTCAAGAAATGAAAATCTTGAACAGAATCAAACTAATTACTTTTTCTATCATTTTCCAAGATGCGACTCATCAAACCCGGATATTTGCTTTGGTTCAAAAATGTTCTTAGGAGGAGAATGATATCGGATCTATTCGTATTACAGAAAGCTCTAAAAATTGTATCAAACATGTCTTCTCATTCTTAACTCTGCCCAATACAGATTTGTCTGTTCTGTAACAATGCTCAGGCAATTGTTCTGTGAAAATTGTGCATGAAAATAAATGATTCATATTTGGAATCACGGTTAGGTTTTGCCATTCTACTTGTTTCAGTAGCTATTAAGATTTATTTTACCTCCAGCTACAGGAAAAGGCTTGTTGACTAATTAGTTATACACAAATTAGTACACAAATTGGCTAAAGGTCATTATCCAGAACTGCCCTGAACAGTCAAATTACCTTTACCTTAATTACAAAAGTTTGTCTACTATCCCTTAAAATACAATTGACTTGCTCAACTACTCTCCACCATAAACTATTGAATTTCCAAGTAGTTCTGTTAAAAAAAAAAAAATCAAAACTTTAATACAAATATATTCCCTCCATTCGAGATAATACTCCTGACTCATCCTCACGATATTCATAACTTTAAACGCCTTCGAAAAATATTGCAACTCTCTATTCTCAAGAAATGGACAGCAGTTCAAAGAATCATGGACATTTCTAGCACATTGCAGCCTTTCAGCCCCTCATATCCATGTTAACCAAAATGGGCTTAAATTGAATCACATTTCCCAGTCCTCAATCCACAATTCTGCACATTATAACTTTTCAAGTGCTTATCCAGATTCTAATTACAACATGGTGAGGATTTCCTTTCACTAATCTTTCAGAGTTAACTGAAGATCCTGATTAATATTTTCTCCTTAACATTCCTCTACTATTCACATTAATTTAAATCTGTTTCCTATTTACGAGTCTCTCTGTTAAGGGGAATAGCTTTTTACTGTTTACCCTGCTTCGGGTGTCTCACTATTTTATATCTCTCAATTAAATTGCTCAACGTGTGTCCCAGTTAAATTAAGGATGTACACGAATTAGAGGCTCAGTATGTCAAGGGGAAAAAAAGATAGCATAAATATAAGACATAAGCTCCTTCTTCAGTGTGAGCTGGAATCTTTCAGAATTCTTACCTTGCAACTTGTAAAGGCTGCTCACTCTGGAGAGTCTGTTTGTCTGCTGCCAAGTCCCACAATGCTGGAGGAGCCAAACCAGTGTCAGATTCTTTGATACCTACACAAAAGAAGGCAATCCTTAAAAGTGTGTCAAATTGCCACAAACAAACTAGGTAAAACTACACAGTATGGTGATATTAAACCAATTCTTAGAATGTGACTTCAAATTGTATTACTTTTCATGCATAATTTCAATTCCGATATATAAATTGGAAACCGAAGGAGAAATTCTTTATACGACTTCTTTATTGACTGAAAACCACCTGCGAAGGAACAATATGAATTTGTATTCTACATTTTGTCCTTAGGTCAGACCAAAGCAATTTTATAGTCAATTAAGTATTCTGAACTGTGGTCTCTGGAATTTGTTATACATTTGCATGTTACAAATTCACACAAAAAGCCACGTGCTAATGGCAAACCAATACATTTCAGAGATCTAGATTGTCGAATCAGCATGAATCAGTTCACCAGTATAAACTCGCTTATTTTTTTTATTTGCAATAGTGCTGTGAGATCTTTTATGCCCAAATAAGAGAACAAATGCAGCCTTGATTTAACATGTCATCCAACCATCAGTATCTCAGTGCAATTCTCTCGGTACTGCACTGAGGTCAGACCAGCTTGTTTGCACAGCAACTGACCATTACTGAAGATACAAGAAACTGCAGATGCTGGTTTAGAAAAGAAAATACAAAGTGCCAGAGTAACTCACCAGGTCAGACAACATCTCTCGAGAACATGGATAGGTGAGGTTTCGGGTCGGGTTCTTTCTTCAGACTTAAGAAATGTCTCGACCTGATATTTCTCCTATCCATGTTCTCCAGAGATGCTGCCTGACCCCTTGAGTTACACCGGCACTTAGTGTCTTATTTTGCTGACCATTATTAACTATTAACTGGCACAAGAAAATATTAAAAGCTTGACGAATCTCGAAAAGAGAAAGGTTGATTGATTATAGGCCGTTTGGTAATTCACACAGTTGCTCAAGTTTAGTTTAGTTTAGAGACACAGTGTGGAAACAGGTCCTTTGGCCCACCGAGTCCGCGCTGACCAGCGATCCCTGCACACTTACACTATCCTACACACACTAGCGACAGTTTACAATTATACCAAGCCAATTAGCCTTCAAACCTGTATTGAGGGATAGCAAAAATCACAATTCTTAACCCAGGAGTTTGTAAACCTAGCTCAAATTGGCAAAGCCATTTAAAAATATTAGCAAATTGGTCTAATTTCAGTGAACACTTGGAACAGTTATAAATTCAAAGACTCTTCAAGGACTCTTCTTGGACTTCAAGGCCCAAAAATCCAATTTTCAGGGACCAAAATCTACCTCTACCAAAGATCACAAGCTTGCCCGCCTCGAGACCGGTCCCTCCACCGACACTCCTCGACTCGACCGCCCTCCCACAGGCCCGGAGCTCCACCGCTGGTCTGCGGCGTCGCCTGCCTGACCACCACGAGGCCGAGATGGCCACCACGAAGAGCAGCAACAACATCCTCCCCTTCTCTACGACCCTCATTGCCCTCCCGGCCAAACCCAGGCCCGGACCACTGAAACCGCCGCGGCTGCTGACTCTCATCGCCTCCCCGGGGCTACTGCTGCCGTTGACCTTCACTGTCTCGATTAGTAAGCTCACCAGTGCTGTCTTTCTTCTTAATGATGTTCCAAACAGTTGATTTTGGTAAGCTAAAGGTTTGGCTGATGTCTCTAACAGTTTTATTCTTGTTTCTCAGTCTCATAATGGCTTCTTTGACTTTCATTGGCACAACTTTGGTCCTCATGTTGATAAAAGGCGATGGAAAGTTTCCAAAGGTAATGGAAAGACTGGAGGAAAGACTAGGTGCTGAGAGCTCTCTTATACCTGCATTAAGGGGGCATTTAATCACACCTGTGCAATTGCAAACACCTATGAAGCCATGTGTCCCAAACATTATGGTGCCATAAAATAGGGGGACTATGTATAAACACAGCTGTAATTTCTACATGGTGAAACCAAAATGTATAAAAATACCTTTTAATAAAATCTGATAATGTGCACTTTAACCACATGCGCTTTTTTTTCTATTACAAATCTCAAATTGTGGAATACAGAGGCAAATAAATAAATGATGGGTCTTTGTCCCAAACATTATGGTGGGCACTGTACCTCCTCTGGCAGCTTGTTCCATACACCCACCACCTTTTGTAAGAAAATCTGTCTTTCAAATTGTTCCAAATCACAACATGTTTGCACATGCAGGTATCTTGCACCAAATGCCTTGACTTTATTCAACAGCAACTGAGACTTTATTTAATCGTACCAGTCAATTCGTTAATTTTCTTGAGAAGCTGTTGGATGTCATCCTCCACTTGCTTGATCTGCCTGGAATAGGTACTCTGACCCTACAAGAGAAGACAATGTAAAGTACAGTGGTCACATCATACTGTGCAATGGCACCCTGGTGTAATATACCATTCAATGTGTTAGAAAATCAGATGCGTAAAAACGTCTAATGATGTGGGGAACACAATAGCCCTCTGGTGATTTTGGAGAAAACAAGTGGGTTCTGCCGCATCACATCGGAACTGTCTCTCCAACAACTTGAAGCGCTAGCTGTAGAAACATGGTGACGAACAAGAATTATAGTTAAGAACCACGAGCCTGAAAACATGTTTAGTCTCAGGTAATGGAAGGTTGTCCTGCAAATTGTGGGAAGATGATGGATTCCTTCAATTATGCCTGCCTTTGTTGAGAGGTTGCTCCTGAACTATTGCAATTGACCCAGGTTCTGGTCAAGTATGTTTACTGTCGGAGTCTGGTGCTGCACAACAGAACAAAAGTGGTGTTGATTACAAGACCAGGTTTCATGTATGTATCAGTGAATGATGACTCTGGTGCACAGGCGGGCATGTAATACAGCTCACTGACTGAAGTTGAAGTAACCGTGGTCTGGAGCGAATGTGACATATATTGTTCAGATTCCCATTTGTCCTATACGTTAAATCCGCTCCGCTCCAACAGGAAACTTGTTGGTGAAGAGCAACATTAGGAAAATAAAGTTTGAGAAGGTGTTAATAACACACTCATGCGAGACCTGATTATGCAACGAGATATACAGACAGTAAGATCACGGCTTGACTGACTTTGGGAAGCAGATATAAAAATGGTGACATACTATCAGGCTGATAAATTTGGGAAGATTGTTCAAGATTCTTTTTCATTGGTAGAAGCAGACATCGCTGCAGTAAAAAAAAAAGCCACTTGTAGTGGTTAATGCTGTTTGCTGAACCTCTGATTTGTAACACAGTGAAAATAATGTCCATTGTGCCACCAAATGGACAGAATCCCAAGTGCAATTTGAGAAGCAACTCTTCAGCAACTGAAAAGGTGGCTGGTGTTAGCAATGACCTTCCTGAAGCAGACAACAAGGTGAACCCTATGTAGTTATCTCAAACACATTTGTCACCTTACAATCTTATGATTCCAAGATTGCTGGGCAAATCCTCTTCTTCCCGGGCATGGGAGATGAGGTTTGGGATTTATGATTTTGGCTCCTCTCCTCTATATTCTCATACTTCATAAGGAATATCTTGTGCTCACAAGATTTGTTGTTTCTTAGTGGGCATGTGGTGCTTTCAAGTTCTTGTCATGCAGATGTGGAAATGAGACTGGACCAGAGAGTTTACTGCAAAATGGGACTACGGGAGCTCACAACAAAGGCCTAATCATTGTAGATAAATGTTTGAAAAGTTCCTTCAATCCTGTGCTGACTGTCTCGTTGCTATTGATAAGTTCTCCCATATTCTTAGCTCTCAGCGGTGTGAGCACTTGGGTGTTTAGGCAATAGATATCCTTAACCACACGATTGCCTTTGGGTCGCTGGACCCCATGCACCCTTCGAGTTACTGTCAATTTACACAAAATCCTTGTTGCTTCTTTGACATCACCAATCCCGTACAACATAATTGGAAAAAGCTCTGTGAATTTGAGGGAAATAGGCCAGCTCGACAAAACAATCTCTTTCATACTGCAAGCTGCATTTCTAAGGAAGGGGGGTAAAAAGGGTTAAAGAGAAAAGAACATTCCTACTGGCAGTCATTTCAATCTGAGTTTGTCTTTTTAAACTGGATTATGAATTTTCCCATTGTCTCCTCTGAAATTGTATTACTGGTTCATGCTCACATCTGGCCAACAATTCAGAAATGATTGTCCTTGAAGATCAATCCATCTGACTAGAAAGGCAAAAGTCAGACAAACTAGGCAGCAGAGAAGTTCTTAAACTTTACCTTAGCCATGACCGATGTAAGTAAAATGTGTGGGTAAGTGGATTCCTTATTTTTCTTTGTCATAAATTAACTAAGAAGTTATTAGTTAATTGTTTGCCTTACATTTTTTTTAATATTGAGAAAGTACAAAAATAAAGACTCAGACAAAAATGTGTGATTAAGAGAAACACTTCCAAACTGTTCAAAGACCATCTGGTTGCAACTAAAGGGCTAGCAAGACATTCTGGGGAAAGTACCGCCGGATCTGCCACTTTATTCGCCATTCACGATACACGCATTTTCACGTGGATACTAGGAAACAGAAGATCAGAGTATTTGACGTGCTGTGTCAGGTTAGTGTTGGTGAGCAAACTCTATGGCCCATTGATACTTTGCTACAGTTCAGATCCACAGCCTTTATTACTTGAAGGATGTAAACTAAATGACTCATGTGTGCATTTACACGCTGACCATGGACAATTTATTAAGCCTTGTGATATAACAGTTAAACCCGATCTTATCCTTACCCCATATTCACAACCATGCTGTACCTGGTACGATATTCTTTGGCAGGATTGATATCCATGCTTTAGTTTGCATCATTTTTTGAGAAGTTGACGATAATCCAGTTTCAAATAATTGAGGGCACAGAAGATTAAACTTTCTGGTTCATTTGTAACTGTGTAAATGTTGATCCATTAGGATATTTGTTTTAGCAGAAGTTCATTCAGAAACGTGGCCAAACAATGAACATTGTGCATGTACATGAGAGAATGGATATAAATCCAATAAGATCCAAAATAAAACAGGCGGCAGAATGTTGGCACAGTACTTACATAGGTCTTGAGGAGGGCGATGTCCCCTTCATCAAGTGCTACAGTTCAATCAAGAAAAAGCACAATTAGAAATAAAAATACGTTTCTATCAATTAAAGAAAATCGCTAAATTAGTCACTATATTAACAAATAATGATGAGGCTTATATGCAACTCTAATTTTAAAGATAAAACCTCCAAAAAGTAACTCAGCATTTGAACTTAGTTCAGCTCAGTAATTTGGGGAACTCAAGAGGAAACAGGAGGGAAAATAAATGAGAGAGGAAAGAGAGACCACACCTGGAGTATTGTATACAGTCAGTTATGGTCTCCAAATTTGAGGAAGGACATTCTTGCTATTGAGGGAGTGCAGCGTAGGTTCACAAGGTTAATTCCTGGGATGGCGGGACTGTCATATGTAGATAGAATGGAGCGGCTGGGCTTGTATACGCTGGAATTTAGAAGGATGAGAGGGGATCTTATTGAAACATATAAGATTATTAAGGGGTTGGACACGCTAGAGGCAGGAAATATGTTCCCAATGTTGGGAGAGTACAGAACCAGGGGCCACAGTTTAAGAATAAGGGGTAAGCCATTTAGAACGGAGATGAGGAAATACTTTTTCACACACAGAGTTGTGAGATTGTGGAATTCTCCGCCTCAGAGGAAGGTGGAGGCCGGTTCCCTGGATACTTTTAAGAGAGAGTTAGATAGAGCTCTTAAATTAGTGGAGTCAAGGGATATGGGGAGAAGGTACGAACGTGGAACTCATTGTGGATGATCAGCCATGATCACATTGAATGGCGGTGCTAGCTCGAAGGGTGGAATGGCCTACTCCTGCACCTATTGCCTGTAGTTCTGGCCGAAATGAGACAGGCAGTCATGAACATTGGAGAGATAAGGTGGGGCTAATCAAAGGGAGACATGCAAAAAGAGTTCCATTTTAAAAAGTAAATCAGAGCTTTCCTAACCAGGAGAGAATGATGAGTAACAAGCAAGGAGGTGCTGGGTGGCTGAAACGTGATGCGTGCTTTGATACAGTTGGCAGAATATGGAATATCCTCATTGAGAAGGATAAAAGTTCATTTGCACAGCCTTTGACAGGGATAACAAAGGCTTTGATAAAGATCTCAGGAGAGAAAGTAGAAGCGGTAAATCTCAGGGTGATATTTGTTGACTTCCAACACCAGGTGAGCAAAAATGAATTTCAATAAAATTGATGTCATTATGGAGTTTATGACAATTAATCCCATGTTTTTATGTGACATCACCCAGCACTTAAAATAAGATGGGGTGCAGGTCATTCACCGAGGACTACTACAGGCAAAGGTGCAAGCACAGGAAGAATAGCCATTTAATGTTTCCTCTTTAACTGGATTGATCAGAATAGAACTCATGGTCCACAATTTGACAAGTGGAGAATCGTTGGAGTAAGATTATGAATAACTGGTTTCATGATCTTGCAATTGGCTGTAGCTAGGTCATGGAGAGTCGATTGTCATTGTCACAATCATAAAGGATCATGATAATGACTGTGAAAGATCCTAATACTGCAGCATGAAAGGAAACTTGATCAGAAACTCAAATAAGGATATTCAGGAAAAATGTGCATATTGGGAAGCTACAACAGCTTGAGGAAGAACCATTAATAAAAACAGGCAATATAGGGACTAGGGAGGGAATATTTATTTCAAATCAGAGATCATGGGCATTGCTGGGTGATGAGATCTGGGCTCACAACTCCAGATTAATAATGCAAGGCACTGAACCAGTGACAGCCTCTATCAATTCTGATAAAAGATAAATACAAACATTAACTGTTTCTTTCGCTACAGCTGTTATCTGATCTGTTGCAAACTTCCAGGATTTTCATCTCCATTTCATGTTTCCAACATCTGCAGTATTCAGTATCTGTAGTGTCCTCCTTGAACTGTGTAAATTGGAATGTATTGGGATAAGGGAGCGGAGAACAAACAGCATGTGTTCCAAGAGCGTGCAGGTCAAAATAGAGAAGGTGGAGAAAAATGAGAATGCTTGTGAGAAGAGGGGAAGAATCTAATGAATGTATATCTTGTTAAGGTAGGGTCAAGGAGAGAAGTAGCAAAGACCAGATCGTGGACCAGAGCGTTTTTATTGAAGAATAAGACATTTAAGTAGAAAGCTGGAGGAACTCAGCAGGCCAGGCAGCAATTGATGTCGGAACCCTTCATCAAAGGGTGCTGATGCAAAACGTCGTCAGCCCAGTTTCTTTCCGCGGATGCTGTCTGATCCACTGAGATCCTCTAGCACTTTGGTTTTCGCACAAGATTACAACATCGGCAGTTCCTTGTGTGTCTCCAAAACAAAGTGCTGGAGTAACTCCGAGGCAAGGCAGCATCTGGGGGACAGGGACGGGCGACATTTCGGATCAGGACCCTCTTTCAGCCTCCCACCAACAGCAATGGGCCCATTCCTTTCGCAGCCGCGGATCTCCCACCAGAAAGTCTCCGAGAATCTATCCCTCACCTCGAATCGGCTTATCTTCTTCTTTGGACTCCTCTTTGGCTTTACGCTGGTCACTTCCCAGGTGATCCGGCATGACGGCGGCAAAAAATCACCCGGCGTTAGTTACACAGCACTTCAGCAGGCCTCACCGACCGGAAGTCATCCCGCCACACCTCCCAGCACCCACCGCGCCACCAGTCAGACCCACCTCCCAGCATCCACCGCGCCACCAGTCAGACCCACCTCCCGGCACCCACCGCGCCACCAATCAGACCCACCTCCCGGCACCCACCGCGTCACCAATCAGACCCACCTCCCGGCACCCACCGCGCCACCAATCAGACCCACCTCCCAGCACCCACCGCGCCACCAATCAAACCCACCCAAAGGGGATCCACCTCCCTTCGCTGCGACAAGCATCTCTCTCTCTCACTCTCATTCACGCTACAGTCTGAGTAGGGTCGCTGTTTTTTGTCAAGAGTAACGTGTTATTCAGGGAGTTAGCATCTGTGGGTCATTGACCTTCCGTCATTACTCAAAAACATACATGAGCGTTTGATATCTGAGCACAAATTGATGCTACATTAATTAAGCATGGTCATTGCAATATATTTATCTTTAGGGTAATATTCTTTAGATTTTCATACACTATTGTTCCATTTAATTAATGTGCTGTGCATTATTACTGCTGGGCTTTACACTTAGTGTCTTACCTAATGCAATTACAATAGATAATAGGTGCAGGAGTAGGCCATTCGGCCCTTTGAGCCAGCACCGCCATTCAATGTGATCATCCCCAATCAGTACCCTGTTCCTGCCTTCTCCCCATATCCCCTGACTCCTCTATCTTTAAGAGCCCTATCTAGCTCTCTCTTGAAAGTATCCAGAGAACCGGCCTCCACCGCCCTCTGAGGCAGAGAATTCCACAGACTCACAACTCTGTGAGAAAAGTGTTTCCTCGTCTCCATTCTAAATGGCTTACTCCTTATTCTTAAACTGTGGCCCTAACATCGGGAGCATGTTTCCTGCCTCTAGCGTGTCCAAACCCTTAATAATCTTATGTGTTTCAATAAGATCTCCTCTTATCCTTCTAAACTCTAATTCTAAATATGAATTCTCACGCTAGCTTCCCTGGTGTTTTCGAAATCTGATCGTGATTCCTTGCCTTCAGTATATGCATTTTGCCATTTCACTTGTGTATTTATAGCATTGTCAGACTACTTATCCAATATCCAATTTTAGATGAGTAGTACACTAAGCTCTTACAGTTTAACACTGCAGCGAACCAAACTATGGACTTTGATCATGCCACAAGCTGTTCTCCACTTGTCCACAATTTTACAATGATTATATTGCCTTTAATAAGTCTTTTTAACATTGTATTCTCAGTGTGAGAAACTGATAAGACTAAACACTGACAAGTTCCCTGCATCTTCTCCTAAAGTCTTAAAAGCGTCTGCAGGGAAAGTGAATACAATGGTTGTGATCCTCTAAATTCCCCAAATGAGGGAGACAGAAAGCAGGCCAACCTGCCATCATGCCTTCATAAATTTCTAGATTGGATTAAATTGCTGGTTGGCCTTATATTTGTTAGTGGGAAAATGTTATATTAAGGAGGCAGAAGTGGGAGAATTAGAAATTCTTTATACATTCAAGCACCATAACATAGAAACATTGTTTGGAAAAATAATTAAAGTTCTTTGAGGGTGTAAAGGCAGAGTGAATAAATGGTAACCTGTGTACCTGAATATCCAAGAGGAATTAATTAAAATGCTGCATGATTCTTCCTGGCTTTGGGGGTAATATATTAGCTTAGTTTTAGGCCTGGCAAACAAAGATGTTTGGATATGTACACATTCAGAAGCTGAACTCCAACCATCATTGACGCATTCACTAAAACTCGTGTTGAATGGGTCATACATGTGTACAAACCTCTACCAACCTGCACGATAACACTGACCCTGATAACAAAATTTCTGGACGAGGCTATGGAAAATGTGGACCACTTCCCATTTCTCATGAATTACTTTTCAATGAAGCCTGATGTCGTTGATGAAATTCATCAGTGCTTTCTGCGTGTCACCACAGCCCTTGGCCACCTGAGGAGAAATGTTTGTAAATCAAGTCCCTAACTAGTCTTGGCATTCATGGAGAGCAGTGATCCCCTCCCTCCTGTACATCTCGGAGACAGGACTACCTACAGCTGGCAGCTTGAAACACTAGAGCGATACCACCAAAGCAATGTTTACAACGATCCTCAAAGGATGTGATGATAAGGACATCTAAAACATAACATGACTGAGCAGTCAACATGGATGCATTTGCTATAGAGGGACTGCAGCAGCAGACTGGTTTCTGGGATAGAGAGTCACATGCGGAGAGATTGAGGCACTAAGCCTCCATTCTCTGAAGTTTGTATGAATGGGATATGACCTCAGTAAAACAAATAGCA
This sequence comes from Okamejei kenojei, assembly GCA_035221665.1. Classification (NCBI taxonomy): domain Eukaryota; kingdom Metazoa; phylum Chordata; class Chondrichthyes; order Rajiformes; family Rajidae; genus Okamejei; species Okamejei kenojei. Next base: position 32,199,984 of record CM069151.1, on the reverse strand, counting down.
TACCTGGATGATTTGGCTGGGTACAACTGTGGAGGATGCATCCCCTGATTTGATGGGCCAAATGGCCTAATTCTTCTCCTAGAACTTATGAACAACCTCTCCCTGCAGCTACATCCAGGCAGCGTTATGGTAAACCTCTTCTACGCCCCCTCCAAAGCCTCCATATCCATCCTTCCACATTGCAGATCATCCCAAATTCAGCTGCACCACTCCTCTCAGATACTTCTGTCATTTGATGGTTATTTTCCCCTTTGTCCCATCGGCTATTAAAGACCCTGAATTCCCTCACCTCGGCAGAAACCCCAACACCACCACCATCCCTTATAGCATCTGAACAAGAGCCCCGACCCCTCGTCCGACATCATCTTCTTTTTGCTTGCGGGGTAGCAGCAAAGATCCTATAGTGGAGCCATCAGGCTATTAAACCTGGCTCGGACAAAACCCTGATCATTAATAACCCATTATCTGTTATTTGCACTTCATCAGTTTATTTATTCATGTGTGTATGTATTTATATAATGATATATGGACACACTGATCTGTTTTGTAGTAAATGTCTACTATGTTCTGTGTGCTGAAGCAAAGCAAGAATTTCTATCATGTCAGGGACACATGACAATAAACTCACTTGAACTTGAACTTTGGGTAGCAGTGCCTCGGATACAAGCTGGTGTGCAACGGGTAACCAGCCCCCCTGTTCTCGCAGGGCGGAACGCTCTGGGCAGCCTCCGAGTTCTGCGGACAGACGAACCCGTTGCACGGGAAGGCCCCGGAAGTGGTGGGGAGAGCGGCCGGCCGGCCGGTTCATGCGGCGGCGGCTGTGGCGGCGACCGGTCGCGGAGCGGAGCGCGGGTGGATGGTGAGCGGCCAGTCGGGCAGCCATGTTGTGCGAGGCGTCGGAGGGCCTGGCCTCCGCTGTGCTGAAGCCGCTGGGAGGTGAGTGTGTGCGCGCGGAGCCCGGGGAGCGAAGCCCCTCTCCGTCTGCTCGGCCCCGGGCCGCTCGCGCCCTCCCCCCGCCCGGTAACCCCTGTTCATCCAGGGCGATCTGAGGCGCAGCTGCCTGGGTAAGACATCCGACATTCATTTACTTGGGTAAGAGACCAGGGCACTCCTACTCTCGACCCATTGTTACTCTGCACTCACAGCACCTTCACTTTTCATGATCTTGAACAACACATGTGGCCGACTTTTCTCTGCCTTTCGTGAGGTTTGGGGTGTAAGAGTGCAGCGCTGTTTCGAGTTCTGAGAGGAGTGGGATGGATACCGAGAGGCTCCAACAGGCGACTATTTGAGATGTGTAGGACAATAGGTGCAGGAGTAGACCACATGGCCCTTCGAGCCAGCACCGCCATTCAATGTGATCATGGCTAATCATCCTCAATCAGTATCCCGTTCCTGCCTTCTCCTCCTATCTCTGACTCCACCAACTTTAGGAGCCCTATCTAGTTCTCTCTTGAAAGTATCCAGAGAACTGGCCTCCACCGCCCTCCGAGGCAGAGAATTCCACAGACTCACAACTCTCTGTGTGAAATAGTGTTTCTTCATCTCCGTTCTAAATGGCTTGCCCCTTATTCTCAAACGGTGGCCCCTGGTTCTGGACTCCCCCAACATCGGGAACATGTTTCCTGCCTCTAGAGTGTCCAAACCCTTAATAATCATATATGTTTCAATGATGCCCTCTCATCCTTCTACATTCCAGAGTATACAAGCCCAGCCGCTCCATTCTCTCAGCATATGACTGTCCTGCCATCCCGGGAATTAACCTTGTGAACCTACGCTGCATGCCCTCAATAGTCCTTCCTCAAATTTGGAGACCAAAACTGCACACAATACTCCAGGTGTGGTCTCACTAGGGCCCTGTACAACTGCAGAAGGACTTATTTGCTCCTACACTCAACTCCTCTTGTACTGAAGGCCAACATGCCACGGTTTCTTCACTGCCTGCTGTTCCTGCATGCTTATTTTCATTGACTGATGAACAAGGACCCCCAGATCCCGTTGTACTTCCTCTTTTCCAAACTTGACACCATTGAGACAATAATCTTCCTTCCTGTTTTTGCTTCCAAAGTGGATAACCTCACATTTTTCCACATTAAACTGCATCTGCCATGCACCTGCCCTCTTACCCAACCTGTCCAAATCACCCTGCTTTCTCATAGCATCCTCCTCACAGTTCACACTGCCACCCAGCTTTGTGTAATCTGCAGATTTGCTAATGTTACTTCTAATCCCTTCACCTAAATCATTAATATGTATTGTAAATAGCTGTGGTCCCAGCACTGAGCCTTGTGGTATCCCACTAGTCACTGCCTACCATTCTGAAAGGGACCCGTTAATTCCCGAAGAAGGGTCTCGACCCGAAACGTCGCCTATCTCCTTCGCTCCTTAGATGCTGCTGCACCCGCTGAGTTTCTCCAGCCTTTTGTGTACCGTTAATTCCTATCTTTGTTTCCTGTCTGCCAACCAATTTTCTATCCATGTCAGCACTCTAGCCCCAATACCATGTGCCCTAATTTTTCCCACTAATCTCCTATGTGGGTCCTTATCAAATGCTTCCTGAAAGTCCAGGTACACTACATCCACTGGCTCTCCGTTGTCCATTTTCCTAGTTAAATCATAAAATTCTTGATTAGTCAAGCATGATTTCCACTTCGTAAATCCATGCTGACTTGGACCGATCCTGTTACTGCTATCCAAAATGTGCCGCAATTTCATCTTTTATGATTTACTCCAGCATCTTCCCCACTACCGATGTCAGGCTAACTGGTTTATAATTCCCTGTTTTCTCTCCCCTGCCTTTCTTAAAAAGTGGGATAACATTAGCTACCCTCCAATCCACAGGAACTAATCCTGAATCTATAGTACATTGGAAAATGATCACCACAATTTCTAGAGCCACCTACTTCAATACCCTGGGGTGCAGATATCAGACCCTGGGGATTTATCAGCCTTCAGTCCCATCAGTCTACCCAACACCATTTCCTGCCTAATGTGGATTTCCATCAGTTCCCCCGTCACCCCAGATCCTCTGATGATCCTCGGGAAGATTGTTTGTGTCCTCCTTAGTGAAGACGGATCCAAAGTACCTGTTCAACTCATCTGCCATTTCCTTGTTCCCCATAATAAATTCATCCTTTTCAGTCTTCAAGGGTCCAACTTTGGTCTTAACTATTTTTTTTCCTCTTCACATACCTAAAGAAGCTTTTACTATCCTCCTTTATATTCTAGGCTAGCTTACCTTTGTACCTCATCTTTTCTCCCCGTAACTTTTTAGTTATCTTCTGTTGCTCTTTAAAAGTTACCCAATCCTCTGGCTTCCTGCTCATCTTTGCTATGTTATACTTCCCTGACTTCCCTTGTTAGTCCCGATTGCCCCTTACTCCCCTTGGAATCTTTCTTTGTCTTTGGAATGAACTGATCCTGCTGTATTATTCCCAGAAATACCTGCCATTGTTGTTCCACTGTCATCCCTGGGGTAGCTTTCCAACTTTGGCCAGCTCCTCCCTAATGGCTCCATAATCTCCTTTGTTCAACTGTAATACTGACACCTCCGATTTACCCTTCTCCCTCTGAAATTGTAGATTAAAACGTATCATATTATGATCACTATCTCCCAATGGCTCCTTAAATCTGGTTCATTACACAACACTAAATCCAGAATTGCCATCTCCCTGGTAGGCTCCAGTACAAGCTTCTCTAAGAATCCATCACAGAGGCACTCCACAAATTCCCTTTCTTGGGGTCCAGTACCAATCTTATTTCCCCAGTCTACCTGCATGTTGAAATCTCCCATAACAACCGTAGCATTACCTTTACGACATGCCAATTTTAACTCTTGATTCAGCTTGCACCCTATATCCAGGCTACAGATTGGGACCTGAAGTTAAGTCCCATTAGGGTCTTTTTACCCTTACAACTCCTTAGTTCTATCCATACTGAGTCCACATCTCCTGTTTCAATGTCACCCCTTGCAAGGGACTGAATTTAATTCCTCACCAAAAGAGCTACCTCACCCCCTCTGCCCACCTGTCTGCCTATTCGATAGGATGTATACCCTTGAATATTCAGTTCCCAGCCCTGGCCCTCTTGCAGCCACGTCTCTGTAATTCCCACAACATCAAACTTGTAATTTCTTACTGAGCCTCAAGCTCATTGACTTTATTTCTTATACTTCATGCATTCATATACAACACTTTGTCTTCGGTATTCATCTCCCCTCTCACTCCAGTCCCTATTGGCCCTGAACCGTACTCTCTTATCCCATCTTGAACTTTCCTTCCCATTAATTCGGGAGTCTTTTGTAACTTTTCCTGTACTCACTTCCCCTTTAGCTCCATCTTTATACTGCCAATTTGTCAAATAGGGTACAATGTGTAACAATCTCTCATTCAAGATTGAAATGAGCAATGTTTCTTTTCACTGGTTGTTTCAAATTCTCTACTTTGGAGGGGTGTTGAGTATGTTCAGTTGTTGAGTATATTGTTGACTGAGATTGATAGAATGTTTTAATTACAAATAAAGCAAGATACATAAATTCAGGAGAAAAATGAATGAAGTGCATGAGCAACTGAGATCTAAAATATCAGGTATGTTTCCTCCAGATGTATGAATATTAACTTCTTCCAACTTTTTGCCCCCCCCATGGTATTTAAAATCCAAGCTTTTAGCCTTTTCATCATAATTTTCTGATTTTAATCTTTAATACAATAATAGGTTAAAATCAGAAGATAATGATGTGTAGGCTTAAAGCTTAGATTTCAAATACCTACAAAGCGGGAGCAATTCCTCTCAGAAAACTCATCTCCGTGTAGCGTCTACACTCAGAACTTCAGTTCTTTCCCTAGGCTGTTGCTTCTTCATTAAAATACATTTGTGATGTATTTCGTCATTGAAAATGTCATTTCCATAAGGACATTTGTAGTGTTAGCTCTTTTACAAAGTTTCTCTTTGCATGCAGCTTCAGTACTTTGTCCAGTGGAACCAGTTGGAAGATGGTTTGAGGCACTTGTAAAGAGACGAGCGAGGAATGTGTCGGCTTCTTTTCATGAGTTGGAAGATGAGAAAGAATCATCTTCCGAATCAGAAGATGAAGAATTGCAAATCGAGGAATATCCATTGTTGAAAACACTTGAACCAAAGGACTGGAAAGTATGTATTGATTTATGTTCTTAAAATTTCCGTAGGGATGCACTTTTTTTTTTTTATTATTTTGACCGTTTTAGCTTTAGTTAGATTTGGTTGAGGTTTTTTTCCTCAAAAACTACTGCCTCATTAATCTTTTTAATTAAAAAAAAATGTCAGGGTAGTCTTTTTTGTCTTGGCCAATATCTTTGTTATTGAGAATTGATGTAGATTTATATTATATCTTTGCTGTATCAGGTTGTTGACCATAACTGAATCCATTATTTCATAAATATAAAACGATGGAAGTGGTATGCTAACATCAACTGGTGAGACAAGCTGTCCCAGTGGAAGACCTGGTCTCAGCTAAAAATACAATTTTAAGTATTTTCTAGATGGTGAAAAGTTGGCAACAAAAATAAGAATTTAAGATGAGAATGAGTATTTAAAGAGATTTGAGGGGAAAGTATTGTGCATATAGTAGTTGATATCTGGATCTTGCTACCAGAGGTAGTTGTGAAGTCAGATCAATCCGATTATTCTATTTAAGAGACATTTAAACAGGCAAGGCATACAAAACAGAGTGTAAGATTAGTTAGTGCAGTTGGGCAAAAAGGTAGGCTTGGATGTGATGGGTTAAAAGGCTGTGTCTGTGCTGTCCATCTCTATAACTGACTGGATACCAACTCATATTTAGGGATACGTGAAAGCAGATCATTGATATGTGATGGTGAAGTATGTTTTTCTCAATGTTCACGGGAATTTCAACTTTTAGTCATTCGATAAAATGGAAATTATGTTTTGTTAAGTACATCTAAATTCAGCTCCCTATGGAACCCATCTGGAGTACTGAGGTGATGTTCTTAAAGAGCTTATGTAGATTTTGAAGTAAGAAATGAGCAGACTCGCCAGAATACGAGAAAAGGAAATTATTAACAGGAGATGCTGGAAATTTTAAATGAAATATAGAGTACTAGAAAATCTGAAGATATCCGTCTTTGGAGAGAGAAACAGTTAATGTTTCAGGTCGCTAACCTTCATAGGAACAAGGAAAGGTTAGAAATCAGTCGCATTTTGTGCATTGAGAAGGGGAAGTATGGTGACCAAGAGTAAATAGAAAGTGTAGGAAGGAATCACAGATGCTGATAAATTGTTTCTGCATAATAAAAACACTTGAAATGTAGGATATCTGGTGGAAATAATTTCTGTGCTGCAACAAAAGTAGTAAAGGTTCACAAAAATAATAATTACCAACGCTGAAAATCGAAAACACTAAATTTCAGCAGTCAGGCAGTGTCTGGGAAAAGAGCCCCAAAAAATCTTTTTGCATTTATCCTTTATCAGACCAGTTGCATTTTCTGTTTTTAATTAGCAACGGTTTCTGTGTACCTGTAGAGCATTAGGAAAACAGTCAAGTATTAAATGCCAGGGAGTGATGACATAGTTTATCAAGGAATTGATCACAGATCTTTATATTTCTTTGGCTAAATTGTTTTGTTCCTTTTCCAGAATCAAGATCATTATGCTGTTCTTGGGCTACGACATTTGAGGTACAAAGCAACACAGAGACAAATCAAGTCTGCTCGTAAGTATTTTTCCATGAGCTGAGGATTCACTCTTTTTGAATCCCTTTTGTTATTGTACTATTTGATGTGTTTCATGGAATTTAAATGTAATCTGAAAGGTTTTTAGATCGTTAATCTAGAGGGAAATGACTTGACCTGTATTCTTGGTGCTGTATTTATTGTTTGATATTGATTGAAACAGAAATCGTTAGATTTTTGCATATTAAAGTGAGTATATGACGTTGGTATTTGGTACTATCGTTGGACGATGGTATTTGGTCAGCCGTATCCTAGTTGAATGGTAGCACATGTTTGAGGGGCGAAACAACCAATTCCTGCTCCTGTTTATGGTGCTATTTGATTTAATAACATGGAAGCGATTCAATTAAATATTTTTATATCTTGATGTTATTGCCCTGGAATTGTGCCCAGGATTCAGTTGTGCAGGCGCTCAAACTTTCTCTCTATGGTTGTTTGATATGCTGATTTTTATTTTGCATTGCAAGTTGCTGGAAAGGTGTGAAGAAATATCTTGGTGCCCTTTATTGGGCTAATTGGATCTGAAAGAGTGGAGGGACAGACATTATATTTCTATTTTCATGAAGTTAAAGATGGTTTGATACACTTTGGACACAGGTTTCTAAGAAAAAAATGTTTAATCACATGTCCACTCCCACCCTAGAGTTTCTGTAGCAATTGCACACGTAACGGCAGCACTGCTAATCTCAGATTTATTTTTACATAACACAGAAATTGCAGTGTTTCTCCAGGTTTTGTGAACATGATAGCTGTTCACACTTTCCTAACTGAGTGAACATAAAATTATTTTAAGGCTTTTTGGGAGTAATTTTATATCATAGTCATTTGTATGACATCCTGACTTCATCTAAAGATGATAAAACACTAGTGAGGGTAACTTCATGATAATTTGCCACCAATGGATATTACGTGCACAAACGTGTTGGTTTATTATTGTCACGTGTTGCAAGATATAGTACAGAATTGTGTGTGTGCGCAGTATCCAGTTAAATCATACCATGCATGAGTATAATCAAGCCATTCACAAGTACAGCAGATAGTGCAAAAATAAAAACTGAGTACAGAACATAATGTTAAAATGTTACAGCTACAGAGAAAGTGCAGGTTAAAAAGGATAAAATATGATACAACTTTATTTATCCCAAGCGGGAAAATAGTCAATGAGATAGGATTTGGATGACGTTCTTAGTTTATGAGAGATCTGTACAATAGCTTGGTTACGATGGTGAAGAAGAAGCTGTTTTTTGAATCTGTCAGACCGTGCTTTCAAGCATATGTATCTTCTGCCCGATGAGAGAGGGGAGAAGAGGAATGGCATGGGTGTAAGTGGTCCTTGATAATGTTTTGTGCTTTCCCAAGGTAATTTGACGTGCAGATGAATTGGTTTTGGGAGGTGTGGGGGGCTGGTTTGCTTGATGTGCTGGGTTGCATCCACAGCTCTCTGAAATTCCTCGCATACTTGGGCAGAGCTGTTGTGATGCATCCCCATTGGATGCTTTCTACGATGCATCTGTAGAAATTGGTAAGAGTTTATAATGTATTTAATAATCTCATTGGCAGTACTGTTCAGCTCGATCAGGCACTGGGGATGTAGCCATAAATCCAAAAATATAATATTATTGATTCTTCCAAACTAGGACTTTTAAGTGTCATTGACATCTATATTCAAATGCACCTTTGTCGTTTGTTTATGTATGGGATCCTTTCCCTAATAATAAGCACTCTAACTGCTTACCTGTCCTATCAAAGCATGACGTTAGCTGTTGAGTGGTAAATGGTGAATGTCACTTGCTATATCTTTCAATTTATTAGTGTAATGCAGCAGAAATACAATGTTAGAAACTTGCACAGACTGTACCAGGTTGAATAGCTTTGTGAATTTGACAGCTTTTAGAGTTTATAGATGTTGAAAACTAATTTAAATAAATATGTAAAGAAAAGAATGTTAAATAACTCCAATTTATGCAAGTATGCTTCAAATAAAAAACATAATTTCTATATAATTGCATGCACCCACTACTGAAATTTGTTAAGCCAAGCATTTGCTGTTGTTCTAGAACGGGGGTCGGCAACCTTGTTCTGCATAGGGGCCAGGACTCATGTCTGTGAGCGGATGACAGATCACATCTTATCCATTCCAAAGCGCTGGAAGGAACCCTGGGGCTGCAGGGTTTAAAGATCAGTGGAAGGAGAGATTGTGCGAGGCGCTCACTGGCGTTGCTGTGTGGAGAAGAGTGGAGCAGAATAGAGTCGAGTCTGTGCTGGTGCCAAGCCTGTCCTTCTCTGGGCCATGCCTTCAGTGTCCCACCAGGGGATCGGCACGGCAGCTGACAGAAACCCGAGAAGAAGGAGAGGGTGAAGAAGTTCTTTCAAACACATTCCCCCTCCCCCACCTCGCCCCGATCCAACGGGAGAAGCCGGAGACTGCCGCCTGATAGCGAGTGATTGATAGCAACCCTCTGGCCACTGTGCGAATCCCGCAACCGGTGTTGCTTCGGTGTCTCACACACTCACACCTCAATACACACGCCACACGCACAGGGCTGGCTTCAACTGCCTGAAGCAGGAGCCCACCTCCCAGGGAAAGCGCTTGTTGTGATTCCCAAGGCAAATCCCCTCGGGTAGTCTGAACTTCGGGTGGGTTGTGTTTACAGCGAGAACCTGGAGGATCTCCTCATCACTCGCACGGGGCCCGACCCCAGTCGGCAGCGCAACCACTGTCGGAGATGCTGACTCAGCTCCCAATCCGAGGTTTATCATACACTTAAACGCGCGCACACACACATGGGCTAGATGGCGGAAGTCCTCAGGGGAAAAAAATGCCTGCGGGCCGGATGTTTTCGGGTTACGGACCGGATCCGTGCCGTAGGTTGCTGACCCCTGTTCTAGAAGCTCATTATGATTTCTCATGGAATGAATTTATTTAATAGCTCCGTAACGATCTATTTGTGTTATTTTGAAGTTAAAATCTCTGAATCGTATTTGATAGGAGAGCTACAAAATTAATGACACTAATTAGACAGAGGGAGAAAGGTTAATCCCTCCTGATGTATGTATGATTGACACAGTGGCCACTTTGCACAGACCCATGAGAACTGGACCAATTCAGGATTCTAAATGCAGTCTCTAAGTTGGGTCCTTAAAATGAAAACTTCTCAGAAATGTATTTGACATAAGTATTCAAGCTTAAGCTACTGTGTTTTATTTTAGATAAAACCATGGTATTGAAACATCACCCTGATAAAAGGAAAGCAGCTGGAGAACAAATAGGGGAAGGAGACAATGATTATTTTACATGTATTACAAAAGGTAAGAATTATATTGGGGTGTGGTTCCTACGTGGTGCTGTAAAGCAAAGAACATCAAAAGCTGGGGGGTGGAGTGGAGGAAGCTCAACATATAAAGTACAATTGTGATGGAAAGAGATGAGACAATTCATCCGTTGGGAGGTTTAATTGCGGATGGAAGACACGTGCACTATTTCTTTCATTAATAGCGTTTTCCTATTATTTTTAGCCAACGAAATATTGTCTGATCCATTGAAACGTCGAGCATTCGACAGTGTAGATCCCACTTTTGACAATTCACTACCTTCTAAAAGTGAAGCAAAAGAGAAGTTCATCGAGGTGTTTCAAGCAGCCTTTGAACGGAATGCCAGGTGAGGAGAAAATATCTGTATACTCAATTATGGACGATTTTAAAATACTTCAAATCTAAAGAATCAGTTGGCTACAGTGCTACAATCATAATCCAAAACGGGCACCCCTGCATGAATTCTCTTTCAAAATTTGGAATGAAATTATACATTAAAGTAGTTCTACCTAGTCGAAATCAGCAGTTTCATTTTCGAAGGCTTGGAGTTCTGCTGTTGGGAGATTGGGCAGTTGTTACATTGGTACAAATTGTCAGGAGTTGTAGTTTGTGTTTGCAATGGCATGTTAACATGTTAATAATCCCTTTTTGCAATATCCAAAACATTTATTCAGTTATAGCAGACTACACTGTTGCAATTTTACATGTTAAGGAAAGAACTGCAGATACTGGTGTACAACGAAGATGGACACAAAATGCCGGAGTAACTCAGCGAGATAGGCAGCATCTCTGGAGAGAAGAAATGGGTAACGTTTTGGGCCTTCTTGCGTATGGCGTGCACAGCCTAAAGTTGTAGGACAACTTGTTCTATTTGATTTTCTTTGATTGTGCACGCCAGGTATATTGCATTAGTTGAAACAGGGCGGACCACGTGAAGGTTGCAATCTCCCACCCCAGTCGAGACCCTTCTTCATACTGAAGAAGGATCTCGACCTGAAACATCACCAATTCTTTCTCTCCTGAGATGTTGCCTGTCCCGCTGAGTTACTCTGTCATTTTGTGGCAATTTTACACGCCTTGGTTGGATCTAGTTTAATTTAGTGATACAGCGCAGAAACAGGCCCTTCGGCCCACCGAGTCCGCACCGACCAGCGATCCGCACACACCAACACTATCCTACACACACTAGGGACAATTTACAATTATAAGCCAATGAAACTACAAACCTGTCTGTGTTTGGAGTGAATTAAAATACACACCAGACAATTGATAACGTTGGTCTATAAAAGGTTTTCCATCTTTTCAGTGCATTTTGTCATGCTTATGCCTGTGTTGATCTATTTTTAATGTAAAACACATTTGAATAGGTTCACTAAATGTTGTTAAATGGCTCATGAACCATAATATACGATGTATATTTGTCATTTCAAATTAGTTTTACCACATGTTTTCTAAACTCTGCTCATGTATTATACAATAAGTTTCTTGTATATCGATTCTTGTACACTTCATTCAGTTTTCATTTTTCACATTTTTATTGTTCAATTGGACTTTGTGGAAAGCTGTTTATTTTTATTTCCTTTGTAGTACATAAGATTTAGTAGTGTGTTTATTTAACATTTAATTTATGAAAAATGCAAATATTACTCATAGGTGGTCCAAAAATAAACATGTTCCAAAGCTGGGCGATTTGAATTCTTCCATTGAAGAAATAGATGCCTTTTATTCATTCTGGTAAGTTTCATTGTTTCCCAATGCCTTGTATTTCATGTGGCTTCATTCAGAAAAACATTCTATTGCTATTCATACAGTGACTTTTGTTACAGAATGTCTCTTTTAAAATTATTTTTATCAAAACAAAAGGATTTTGAAAGAAGGAAGTGGGTGCAACAGTATAAGCTCCAAATGGCTGAAAGGTTCACCATCAATGATGAGAAAGTGGATGCCGAGGGGTTGGCTAGATTTTTATTCATTCGCAAGTCTAAAATTTTATTATCCCTAAATAATTGGCCTTGAACTGTGTGGCTTGCAGGAACATTTCAGAGAGCAATTAAGAGTTAACTATTTCTTAAAGACTGGAGACTTTATGCAGCTGCTGGAATCTTGAGCAAAAATACTGCTGGAGGAACTCAGTAGGTAAGGTGACATATATGAAAGAATAGACCAAACCTGAAACATTTCTGATCCAATATATAGCCTGCCTATTTCCCTCGCTAGATGTTGCCCGATCTGCTGAGTTCCTCTAGCAGTATGTTTTGCTCAACCTTTTAATGAACTTGAAGCTCAAAGGATAAATAAATCGCTTACTCAGCCAATTTCCTGGATGGGTTGATAGAGTATTGATAGTGGGCACATATGCAACAGATGTCAAATCTGTTTGTGGTCTCATCAGTTCATATTTTAATTATGGAATAGAGTGTTAGGTATTAAACTTTACCAATGGCACAAAATATAGGCTTTCTGCAAATGAATGGATTTATAATGATAAACAGTAGTTTCTTACTTGCTTTTTATGACATTTGTATAAAGTCAACAACTATTATGAAAATTGAACTTGTATCTCCTTATTATTAGTTCAGCCTTCATGATTACAAGCTCAGTAACCTGACCATTTTGGCATGTAATCCATAGGAGGGCACTTTGTAATTTAACCACTTAATTAGACTTCCATTAATCTGTCCGCAAACTTTGCACTGGTCTCTCTCTCCCATCCTGTAGTGTTATCAATATTCCAACTTGAACTTTGAAGCAGGCAAAATCAAAAGTTACCCCAAATTAGTAAATTTGAACCATGATTTTCTTTAATGTAAACACCAGCCTAATTTATTTATCTGCTGGTTGGTAGATTCAATGTTTGATGTTATTCAGATAATATTTGCGCAAGAACAAATTAGAGCTTTAAATGTTCTATTGTATCCAGGTGCACATGTTTTGCTCTGTGGCCTGTACTCTTCATTGCAGTTGGTGGCTGCTCTTGCGTGCGATCTGGCTGCTCCATTTTCCCAGTTAAAACACTATATGTATTTAACTTATGTTCTTATTTATTTTTTTATAATACAATTTAAAGAGTTTATGTAGCCTTTTCAATATATGCTAGCTGCTCTGAATTGTAAATCACTTAGGTGCGTTTCCCAGTTCTTTCTCCACAGCCAGACATGGTTTCATTCACGTATTTAATGTTTTGAAAGATTCCATTGAATCTGTAGCCAGCACTGTGCATGACAAATCCTAGGATGTTCTGGTTAAAAATAGTGTTTTTAATGTTGCCTCTGGTTCTTTTGCCAATAATCTTAAATCTCTGCCTTTTCATTGCTGACATTAAGGCCCTGGAAACAATTGCTCTTTATTTTCTCAATCTGAACTCTTCAAGATTTAATCAATTTCAATTAAAACTCTGAAACTCTTCAGAACCATTATATCAAATCCCTGCTGGAGATTCCGCGCCAGTGTTCGCTTGTTTCTTAAACATTGACAAAATTGCAGATGCTTCTAGCTATTGTTTTCTAAATGGTGGCAGCTATTTGAGAAATGAGTTCACATGATCATCGTATGCTAATCACACAATTACAGCATTAACTTGTAGTGTGACATCATGCTGTTTCAAAAGTGTTCAAAGGAAGAAATGTTAACAGTTTGTTGCATAATGTGGAAATGGGCAAAATCAAAAGTGACCCCAAATTAGTAAGTTTGATCCATGATTTTATTTTTATGCACACACCAAGCTAATTTATTTATTTGCAATTTGCAGAAATTGAAATTATAAAAAATTCTACTGTTCCACTGATTCTGTTTTAGATGTGACCCTTATGCTTAAGTTTAGTACCTATATATGAGATGCTATTGCATTTTGGAGTAAAACTTATTCTTTTAAACTCCATGGATTTAACAGTTGTAAAGCTGACTGTTGTATCCTTAAAAAAAAAACAAGGATTAGGCAACTTTCCCCGCTAAATTATGATTGTGTATAGAAAAATTGATTCACTAAAAATATTCAGATTTTTCCTTCTTTGTAGAAATTTACTTCATTGCTCTATTTTTGTATATTTTTCAGATTCTGAAACCTTGTTTCTGGTGGTTTGAATAGTGCTTATTGTAGATTTAAGATTTCAAATAATTGCATTTCCCTTCCTCGTGCTATTCATAAGAATTTTTTGACTTAACACATTGGTCAATATGGCCTGTAGCATATTTGTCTTCCAATAAGAAATCAGTTTTAGTTTAATTTATTATCATGTCTGCCAAGGTACAGTGAAAAGCTTTTGTTGCGTGCTAACCAGTCAGCAGAAAGACAATACATTATTACAATCGATCCATTTATAATGTATAGATATATGATAAGGGAATAACGTTTTGTGCAAGGTAAAGCCAGCAAAGTCCAATCAAGGATAGTCTGAGGGTCATCAAAGAGTTGGATAGTAGTTCAACACTGCTCTCTGGTTGTGGTAGGATGATTCAGTTGCCTGATAACAGCTGGGAAGAAACTGTCTCTGAATCTGGTAGTGTTCTACACCTTTTGCCTGATGGGAGAGGCGAGAACAGGGAGTGGCCAGGGAACGACTCATTCTTGATTATGCTGCTGGCCTTGCCAAGGCAGCGTGAGGTATAAATGGAGTCAATAGAAGGGAGGTTGGTGTGTGTGATGGCCTGGGTTGTGTCCACAATTCGCTGCAATTTCTTGCAGTTCTGGATGGAGCTGTTCCTAAACCAAGCTGTGTTGCCTCCTGATAAAATGTTTCTATGGTGCATCTGTAGAAGTTGGTGAGAGTTGTTGGGGACATGCCAAACTTCCTCAGCCTTCTACGGAAATAGAGGCATTGGTGTGCCTTCTTGGCCGTTGCTTCAATATGGGTGGTCCAGGAGAAATTGTTGGTGATAAGTCCCGCGAGTTTGATGATAATCTTGGATGGTATGATGGTGTTAAAGGCAGAGCTGTAGTCTATGAATAGGAATTTTGGCATATGTGTCTCTCTCCTCTAGGTGTTCTCGGGATGAGTGCAGGGCTAGGGCATCGTCCGTAGACCTGTTCTGGCAGTAGGCGAACTGCAGTGGGTCAAGGCCGCTGGGTAGGCTGGAATTAATGCGTTCCATAACTAGCCTCTCATGTTGGATACATTTGTTGGGAGTTCTTTGCGGATGTATTTCTTCAAGGAGGCTTTCAGTATATCCTTGAATCTTTTTCTTGTTCGCTTGCCAATCTCTTCCCATGACAAAGCCTGGAATATTTTTCTGACCACAAACATTCCAGTTGAAATTCCGAGTGTCATTGTTAACTGGATGTGTGGTTGAGAGCTTTAAACATCTGTGTTGTTGAGTTGAATTTGAATTTTATTTTGACACTTTACAAATAGGTTTTGGTATACAGGTCTGGTTTATATTTTGTGTGCTTTATTGTCAATTCTCAACATTCTTTAGGTATAATTTTGACTCCTGGCGGGAATTTTCTTACTTAGACGAAGAAGAGAAAGAAAAAGCGGAGTGGTATGTAATATTTCATTCATTCTTTAGTTTTAGACAATATTTTTCCGTCTTTAGTCTGTTTTAAGAAAAAAATGTATGCACATCCTCTGTTAAGCAGATCTAATTGTTTATCCAAACTAACTTTCTTGAGCTTTGTTTATAAGGTCATCAGTCTCATGCACTCCAGGAAACATTGTACCAGCCTAGCCTTATAACTCAATGCCCCAAGTCCTGGTAACAACCTGCTGGTTGTATCTGTTCTCACAACCTCCTTTGCTGGTTGCAATCCCTCCCTCTCAGTATAATTTACCAATTATTGCCTCGGTTCCTACACAATTCTCTCTCCATCAGTATTAAATTATAGTCAGTTTTCATAACATCTGCATTAGCACTTATCCCCCTCTTCCAACACTAATCATTTATAAATTCTTATGTTCTCATGTTGTCCCATCAATTATAATCTTCTCATGCACATCCCTCTGTCCATTGCTAATTGATTTCAATTGCCTGTGATCTTATTACTTCATCCACATTTCCATTAATTGATTCCAATTAAATTCAAGACTCTCCCATCATTAGTTGATCACATCGACTTCCTACAATACCTCTCTACCACTAATCATATATGGTTCTCATTGTCCTACCCTCTTTTCATCAATAATCAATTACAATCTGCTCACCCCATCTCCCTTCACCATCACTAATCAAATTTTTAGCCTGTTCTTCCCATCTGTCTCCACTTTATAATGATTATAATGATTTCACTTTCCCACTTTCAAACTATTCTTATAACTTCTGCTCTCATACACCATCACTAATCAAATATAATTTTCTGATCTTGCCTAGCTCACTAATCAGTTATAATTGGTTTTCATTCTCCCTGCGTCGCCATCATTAATCAGTTGTAACCTATTCTCACTGTTTCAAACCTCGCCACCACTTGCCAATCTAATTGACAATAATTACAGAGGTTTTCTAAAGTTACAAGATACATTTTTTATTTGTTTTAGGATATTTGGATAGATATATGGGTGGGAACGGTTTAGAGGAATATGGAGCAAAAGGAACTAGCCCAGAATGACTTGTCAGCATGGACAAGCTGGGCCGAATGGACTGTTGCCACGCTGCACAGCTCTACGCCTCAATGAAAAACAGCATTAAATATTAGAATCAAGGAACCGCAGATGCTGATTTACCAAGGAACAATGCAAAATGTTGGAGTAACTCAGCATGTCAGGCAGCATAGACACAAAATGCTGAAGAAAATCAGCGGGCGAGGCACCATCTATGCAGAGAAGGAATGGATGATGTTTTGGGTCAAGACCCTTCTTCAGACTGATGGGGGGGGAGATAGAAAGTGGGCGGAGCAGTATGACTTGTAGGAGAACTGGAAAGGGGGAGGGGAAGGAAGGAAGGAGAACACAAGGGCTGTTTGAAATTAGAGAAGTCAATGTTCATACCGCTGGGGTATAAACTACCCAAGTGAAATATGAGGTGCTGTTCCTCCAATTTGCGCTAGGTCTCATTTTGACAATGGAGGACGGCCAGGACAGAAAGGTCAGATTGGGAATGGGAGGGGGAGTTGAAGTGTTGAGCAACCGGGAGATCAGGTTGGTTACAACGGACAGAGCGGAGTGTTCAGCAAAATGACCGCCGAATCTGCGCTTTGTCTCGCCGATGTAGAGAAACCTGGAACAGCGGGTGCAGTAGATGTGGTTGGAGGAGGTGCAAGTGAACCTCTGACACACCTGGGAAGACTGATTGGGTCCTTGGATGTAATCGAGGGGGGAGGTAAAGGGACAAGTGTTGCAGGGGAAAGTACCTGGGGTGGGGGTGGTTTGGGTGGGAAGGGACAAATTGACTAGAGTTGTGGAGGGAACTGTCTCCGCGGAAAGCAGAAAGGGGTGGAGATGGGAAGATGTGGCCAGTAGTTGGAGGTGGCGAAAATGTCAGAGGATTATATGTTGTAAGCTACGGCTGAAGGGGTGGAAAGTGAGGACCATTTCAGTACAATTTCAGCGTAACCTGGAACACCACCCTAATTCACTCGAGGATCAAAGAGGATCAGTAATGTAGTCTTAATTTTTCTGGTGATTTATTCATCTGCAGCCGAGATGAGAGAAAGTGGATCGAGAAACAGAACAGAGCAGCTCGTGCACAAAGGAAAAAAGAAGAAATGAATAGAATAAGGACACTAGTCGGTAAGTTTTGTATTTGAACAACAAATCCATTATTTACTACATAGTGGATAGCTAAGTAGTTCTCTACTGAGTCAGTTATTTTTCTAGCTCGAAAAAAATCTGATATTATAAACATCTATTGCATAGTAAAATTAGCTAGTTCTAAAGCTAATTTGCTTTGTCCTATGTTAGGGAAGGGTACATTTCAGGAAATGTATGAACAGTAGTGGTTGTCTGGATGAGAACCTTATTGCTTGTGGGTCCTCTAGAACATTGGCATTTTAGCACCTGATCCCTCCATGCAAGATGGAGAACCTACTCTGTTGTTGTGGAGACTTTCTTTTCTGTGAGGCATTCTAAATTGGGCAAATGAATTGCTCAACAAAGAACTGGGAATTCTCCTATAATCCTGTAACAATTTTCCAACCAGTGCCAGCCCAAAAGATTGAGTTGATCATTGAACCTTGACTGTTGTCTTCATAGTATGTCTTGAAAATAAATCAGTGTTTTGGAATATGCTGATATGCTGTTCACAAGTTCCGTAGTAACTTTGCATTTTCAGTATTGTCATTGTTTCTATTGTCAGCCACTTAGTGATGACTCTGCAATTGACAAATATAACAAAGTACTTTGCTTCTGATGATTAAAAGACTGATGAAGCTATGTTATTTATTTACTATGTCCATTTAGGACTGAGATGAGGAAAAACGTTTTCATCCAAATAGTTGTGAGTCTGTGGAATTCTCTGCCACAGAAGGCAGTGGAGGCCAATTCACTGGATGTTTTCAAGCGAGAGTTAGATTTAGCTCTTGGGTCTAAAGGAACTGAGGGATATGGGGGAAAAAGCAAGAACTGAGTACTGATTTAAGATGATCAGCCATGATCATATTGAATGGCGGTGTTGGCATGAAGGGCCAACACCGCCTATTTTTTCTATGTTCTATGTTTTAAATAATTTTGCCCAATTTCGAATCATTGATTGTTACAATATAGACTAATTGAATTAATTGGGTGCATTTTTATTTGACCATCTAAGCTATAAACAGTCTTTAAATATTAATTTGTAGAGTTGACCTAACTCTTGCCTTTGGTGCATTTAATTTTGATTGTTGGTCTGAATATCACAAAGGTCTCAATGTATTGCAATGTAAAATCTCAAGACCTAAGACATTATTGTGATGATTTATTTTACAGACACTGCATACAATTGTGATCCTAGAATAAAAAAATTTAAAGAAGAAGAAAAAGCAAGAAAAGAAGCAGAGAAGAAGGCAAAAGCTGAGGCAAAAAGAAAAGAGCAAGAAGAAAAAGAAAAAGTAAGGATTAAAAATTGAGGAAGTCTAGTTGCATTTTAAATATGCTACAATTTGATTTCTGTTATTAAATTGAAAGGATAACATGGGAATGCCATGCTTTAACTGTCAACTGCGAGAAAACATTTCCTTTCCCAAAATTATCTTATAGGCCATGATGTAATAAATGTTTAACATTTTCTCTGCCCTCTTTCCAGTTTAATGGCATCTTTACTATAGCGGGGTGAACAAACTAGACACAATACTCCCAAGTGCAGCTTCACCAGCATCTTGTACAACTGTAACATAACGTCCCAACTTATAAACTCTCTTCCTTGACTGATGAAAGCCAACGTGACACATGCCTTCTTCACCACCTTAACTACCTGCAACACTACTTTCAGGAAACCATGTTACTTTCAGTTAACCTCCTAGATCCCGCTGCTCTACAATAATCCCCAGGGCCCCACCGTTCACTGAAAGTCCTGGTTTGAGTTTCCAAAGTGCAACACCTTTCACTTATCTGAATGAAACTCCATTGGCTATTCTTTGTCCTACTTGCCCAGCTGACCAAGATCCCATTGTTATGATAACCATTGTCTACGATGCCACCTTGATATTTCAGTATCATCTACAAATGTATTGAACATACACGTATAATATCGTCCAAATCAATGAAATAGATGTAAATGGCAATGGTCCCAGCACCGACTATCTCTAAGGCACACCATTTGTCACAGGCTTTCAGTCTTAAAAACACCCTTCCACCACCACCCTCTGCTTCCTACCATGAAAACATTTCTGTGTCCAATTCTCTGGATCCCATGCAATCTGACCTAACAAAGTAGCTAACGTGCAAACTTTATCAAACGTTTTGATGGTCCATATAGATTACATATTTTGCCCTGCCTTGACTCTGCCCAGGTCGCTCCCAACCTGCATGTCTTTGGTCCATTGGTGAAAATGGGTCACAAAAGAATTGTGCAAATTACCCAAACATTTTCTTTGGTGCTCTGCAAAATGTAAGCTGTTTTTTTTTTCCAGGTATTATAAAAAACCATTTGGGCAATTAATGTTGGAATATTATAAATAAGGTGTAATTTCTATATTTGTGTGCAGTTTAGTTTGGGACAATGTTATATTTTAATTGCACAAACAACAGTGCTAATTTTAATGTGTTCTACAAAGAAATTCAAAATATATTTTGTTTTAAATAGCTTAAACAAGCTGAATTGGAAGTTGCCCAATTGGCCAAAGAAAAAGAGGATGAAGAAGCCAGACAACAGGCACTGCAATCAAAGAAGGAAAAGGAAATACAGAAGAAAGCAATTAAGAAAGAAAGGCAAAAGCTACGAACAGTTTGTAAGGTGCGATGAAATGTTATTTTAGTGGCAGGGTTGGTCACTTCTCAGAATTTCACCATGAATATAAAACAAAAATTCTTATCTGTATATTAATGAATATACTTTTATGGATTGTGCAAATTTTCCTGGAATAAATTTTAGCAGCTAAGGTTCTGTGCTAGAAGTAACCACCGTTTTCTAACTGATGATGATGAAAAATTGTTTATATATATTACACACACACACACACACACACACACACACACACACACACACACACATATATATAAACATAAACGTTTTCATCGTGTATATATATATATTTAAAAACTTGCATTCTGGCAGTTAACAAGAGTTAAAACTAACATGCACTTTACTAAATGCCCTTTGAAGTGTAAGCAAGGATGACAACACCGAGCTAACAGCAAATCTTATTTCTTCAGCCCCTGACATCCTTGTCCAAAAATGTTCAATTTGTTGTAGAGATGAAAAACAAAATACATTTACTTTAGCTGGGCCTTATCTGTTAACTTCCTTGCTCTCCGTCATGAGGATAACAATGAACAAATTATTAGCCTTTCTGTTTCATATTTATCTATTAACTTCCCTTCTGTTTGTTCATGTTGATTTAACCATTGTTAATTGCTTCAACCACCATTCTAATTCCAATGATCGTTTTTAATTTTAGCATCTTTCCTAGCAGGCTGTAAATGGCATCTGCACATAATTAGGCCCTAGTGTATTGGTCATTTCTCTATCTTCTTCTTTGCAAGTTGTATGGTTTATATTCCGCTGATGTTGGCGTCAGTTTCACAAACGTGAATCAATTACCATCAAGTGTTTCTGATGCTTCTTGCACGTGGGGTTGCTCATCTCTGCCTCCAAAGGTGAAAGTCTATTTTCACATGCACGGATCCCACAGTAACAATATAACAATGACTATCAGTGGTATTTTAATGACAACTCCCCTGCATTTTAGAATTATATCATGGGATATTTTACATTAAAATAAGATTTAATAATTAATTGGAAAATGCACCTCCAGCAATACTAACTCAGTTCATGCAGGAGAATCAACACCTTCATTAGCTAATGTTATGAAATTACTCTTGAAACTTCAAATTCTTTGTTTCATTTTTCTGTATAGCAATTCAAAATGAGTGATTGGCTTTCTATAATTAGCTGACCAGGTCTGAACAGTGAGCTCTGTGTGGTACACTACAATGGGCTATTTAACTATACTTCATAGCATTTATTTGTTCTTTCCAGTGACTTAATCTTTTTCTGCTCTTCACTCACTTTTACACCTAGATTTCAGTTTCCAAATTTACAACAAAATTATTGCAATGGGTAACAACAAATCAAAGTCAGGAGCACACTTACTCGGTTCGTGCCTCACCTATTTTTTCCTTGCCTTTGTAATAAATATTTTTTCATGACTATAACCATTAAAAAATGAACTTTTGGCATTGCACATCTGCAACATAATGGGGTGATCATAAATAATATAAAGCCTAGAGTTGACATAAGTAAGCCTGATTGGGATGTAGTACAGATAAGGCAGTGCCTTCGACTTATGTCCTTTCACCTACAAGTCCTTTCATCATTACCTTAGTGCGTGGCAATATATTCAAAACAAAGAGCAAAGTTCAAGTGTAAATTGAACTAGCTGCCCGTCCAAATCATCACTGTATTGACTGCTTAGAAATGTCATCCAGTCAGTTTGGTGCAATATTTGTCTCCCTGAACCTATATTGTTATTTGTGGGTTGTGCAATCAGGAAAGGAAATTATATTTCATTTTCTTTGTCCTGTCCTTTAAAGAATGAAATGTTTAAGAATGTAGCATCATCAGTTCAGTGTCGTCTCTCAGCTAGTAACTAAAGACTAGAATTTGGACTTTCCCATTAAGAAGGTAATCAGTCAACCTCATATCACTGCGTATGAAATGATGTTTGGCTGTGTTCTCTATGATGCTGCCATCACTGTATAAGAGGATATGAGAATTGCATCAATGCCAGTGGATTCTGAAGTCAGTCATCGCTGTTTTCCGATCTGTTTACTGTATGAGTGATTCACTCTTATTTTTGTACTTTACAAGAATTGGAACTACTTTACTGATAATCAAACTGAAAATGTGAAAATGATGGAGGATGTGGAGAAACTCTGTGATCGACTTGAATTAGTGAGGTAAATATATTTTAATGTTGCTTATCTGGTATTTACAAGATGAATGACTTGCTGTATATTTTTTAACAAATTTTCTTATTGGTGCTCTGGGCTTCAATGGAGAATCCTTGATATAAATGATATTCAGGACTTCCTTCCTCTTTTTCCAAACACCCTAGCGCCATTATCTCTAAATGGAATATAAGCTACACATAGAAGAAAAATAATGCAAGCAGTGATATGAGTCTTTTCATTACTCTGCTTCTTTCACAAGCTCCATACGTAACCATGATTTGAAGCTCTTCCCTGGCTGTTAACTTATTGAACCCCATTCTGCATCTGGTTTAATCAATCCGAGCGGAGCCCCTTGACCCAGATACACAAATCACGAAAAAATAGTCGTCTGGTTAATGAAGTGATTAAAATAAAAACCAAGCTCAGTAATTTAAAAAGAAAAAGAAGCAAATCCACAACATAGATTTTGAGAAGGACATGATTGAAAAAAATGGTATTTGTAATATTCATGAATGGCGAAGAGGTACAAGGTAACATCATTAAGTTCACCGATGACCCAAAGATTGGCAGAGTTGTTTGTAGAACAGAAAATAGTATTTCACTGCAGAGTACTATGGATGTGTTGTGTAATGGGCTAAAAATAAGTGGCTGATGGAATTTAATCCAGCCAAGTGCAAGGTGAAGCATTTTGGGAGCATTCATAAGGCTTGGACATCCAGAATGGTAACGTCTTTGGGGGTATTGAGAAACAGGGCTCTTGAAGGTCATGTTACATAGATCCTTGAAGGTGGCAACAGTTAGGGAGCCATATGAGATACTGGCCTTGATTAATCAGGATACTGAAATTAGAACTTGTGAGCTTATGCTAGAATTTTTTAAATGTTGACCAGACCTCAGCTGGAGTACTTATTAGTTGCAGTTCTGGTAGCCAAAGTATAGAAAGGATGCGGTAGTGCTGAAGAAGATATAGAGGGATTCACCACAGTTGCCTGGGATGCAGCAGTTCTGTTACAAGGAGAGACTGGAGAAGCTGGGTATATACTTGTGGGAATGGAGAAGAGTGAGAGGACATGATTGAAGTATATAAAATAATGAGAGGTCATGATTGAAGTATATAAAATAATGAGAGGTATAACTGGGTAGAACACAGAAAACATTCCCCATATTGGAGGTAAATAAAACAAGAGGACATGGGTTTGGGGAAAGAGATTTAGAGATGCGAGAAGTACCTTCCACCAGAGTGTTGCAAGTACCTAGAGTGTACTGCCTGACAGAGTGGTTAAAGCCGACGGCATTTATAAAGTATCTAGCTGAGCTGTGATGAATTGCCTCGGCATAGAGTGTTGTGCAATAGAATGAATACAGAAGAATGTTTACAGATTGACGTGGACAGGCTGGTCAGAATTGCCTGTTTCCATGCTGTACAGTTCTGTAATTATGTATTCTAAACTTGTATTGAACTTTGATTAGACTGCACTAGGTGTATTGCATGGAAATCCGTTACCATTTTATTAAAAAATGGTACTGGAGAGGTTGTCATATGGATTTACTTCAGTGTTACCAGAAATATACAGTGCCCTCCACAATGTTTGGACAAAGACCCATCATCTATTTATTTGCCTCTGTACTCCACAAACTGAGATTTGTAATAGGAAAAACATCACATGGTTAAAGTACACATTGTCAGATTTTATTAAAGGGTATTTTTATACATTTTAGTTTTACCATGTAGAAATTACAGCAGTGTTTATACCTAATTTCCCCCCATTTTAGGGCACCATAATGTGTGGGACACATGGCTTCACAGGTGTTTGTAATTGGTCAGGGGTGTTTAAATGCCTCTCTAATGCAGGTATAAGAGAGCTCTCAGCGCCTAGTCTTTCCATCACCTTTGGAAACTTCTATTAACATAGAAACATAGAAATTAGGTGCAGGAGTAGGCCATTCGGCCCTTCGAGCCTGCACCGCCATTCAATATGATCATGGCTGATCATCCAACTCAGTATCCCGTACTTGCCTTCTCTCCATACCCTCTGATCCCCTTAGCCACAAGGGCCACATCTAACTCCCTCTTAAATATAGCCAATGAACTGGCCTCCACTACCCTATGTGGCAGAGAGTTCCAGAGACCCACCACTCTCTGTGTGAAAAAAGTCCTTCTCATCTCGGTCCTAAAGGATTTCCCCCTTGTCCTGGACCTCCCCAACATCGGAACAATCTTCCTGCATCTAGCCTGTCCAACCCCTTAAGAATTTTGTAAGTTTCTATAAGATCCC
Organism: Okamejei kenojei; assembly: GCA_035221665.1. Taxonomy (NCBI): domain Eukaryota; kingdom Metazoa; phylum Chordata; class Chondrichthyes; order Rajiformes; family Rajidae; genus Okamejei; species Okamejei kenojei. Next base: position 32,175,216 of record CM069151.1, on the reverse strand, counting down.
CTCTCAATCTGCTAAATTCTAGAGAGTATAAACCGAGTCTATCCAGTCTTTCTTCATAAGACAGTCCTGACATCCCAGGAATCAGTCTGGTGAACCTTCTCTGCACTCCCTCTATGGCAATAATGTCCTTCCTCAGATTTGGAGACCAGAACTGCATGCAATACTCCAGGTGTGTTCTCACCAAGACCCTATACAACTGAAGTAGAACCTCACTACTCCTATACTCAAATCCTTTTGCTATGAAAGCTAACACACCATTCGCTTTCTTCACTGCCTGCTGCACCTGCATGCCTACTTTCAATGACTGGTGTATCATGACACCCAGGTCGCGCTGCATCTCCTCTTTTCCTAATCGGCCACCATTTAGATAATAGTCTGCTTTCCTGTTTTTGCCACGAAAGTGGATAACCTCACATTTATCCACATTATACTGCATCTGCCAAACATTTGCCCACTCACCCAGCCTATCCAAGTCTCCTAGCATCCTCCTCACAGCTAACACTGCCCCCCAGCTTAGTGTCATCCGCAAACTTGGAGATATTGCCTTCAATTCCCTCATCCAGATCATTAATGTATATTGTAAATAGCTGGGGTCCCAGCACTGAGCCTTGCGGTACCCCACTAGTCACTGCCTGCCATTGTGAAAAGGACCCGTTTACTCCTACTGTTTGCTTCCTGTTTGCCAGCTAGTTCTCTATCCACATGAATACTGAACCCCCAATGCCGTATGCTTTAAGTTTGTATACTAATCTCTTATGTGGGACCTTGTCGAAAGCCTTCTGGAAGTCCAGATACACCACATCCACTGGTTCTTCCCTATCCACGCTACTAGTTACATTCTCGAAAAATTCCACAAGATTCGTCAGACATGATTTACCTTTCGTAAATCCATGCTGACTTTGTCCAATGATTTCACCACTTTCCAAATGTGCTGCTATCCCATCTTTAGTAACTGACTCAAGCAGTTTCCCCACTACCGATGTTAGACTAACTGGTCTGTAATTCCCCGTTTTCTCTTTCCCTCCCTTCTTAAAAAGAGGGGTTATGTTTGCTACCCGCCAATCCTCAGGAACTACTCCAGAATCTAAAGAGTTTTGAAAGATTATCACTAATGCATCCACTATTCCCGGAACTACTTCCTTAAGTACTCTGGGATGCAGCCTATCTGGCCCTGGGGATTTATCGGCCTTTAATCTATTCAATTTACCAAACACCACTTCCCGACTAACCTGGATTTCACTCAATTCCTCCTTTGACCCGCGGTCCCCTGCTATTTCCGGCAGATTATTTATGTCTTCATTAGTGAAGACGGAACCAAAGTAGTTATTCAATTGGTCCGCCATATCCTTGTTCCCCATGATCAACTCACCCGTTTCTGACTGCAAGGGACCTACATTTGTTTTAACTAATCTCTTTTCACATATCTATAAAAACTTCACATATCTATAAAAAACAGTTTTTATGTTCCCTGCCAGTTTTCTTTCATAATCTATTTATCCTTTCCTAATTAAGCCCTTTGTCCTCCTCTGCTGGTCTCTGAATTTCTCCCAGTCCTCTGGTATGCTGCTTTTTCTGGCTACTTTGTACGCATCATCCTTTGCTTTGATACTATCCCTGATTTCCCTTGTTATCCACGGATGCACTACCTTCCCTGATTTATTCTTTTGCCAAACTGGGATGAACAATTTTTGTAGTTCATCCATGCAGTCTTTTAATGTCTGCCATTGCGTATCCACCGTCAACCCTTTTAGAATTGATTGCCAGTCAATCTTAGCCAATTCACATCTCATACCCTCAAAGTTACCTTTCTTTAAGTTCAGAACCATTGTTTCTGAATTAACAATGTCACTCTCCTAACGAAGAACTCAACCATATTATGGTCACTTTGGCTCAAGGGGGCACGTACAACAAGACTGCTAACTAACCCTTCCTCATTACTCAATACCCAGTCTAAAATAGCGTGCTCTCTCCTTGGTTCCTCTACATGTTGATTTAGATAACTACCCTGCATACATTCCAAAAAATCCTCTTCCCCAACGCCCCTGCCAATTTGATTCACTCAATCTATATGTACATTGAAGTCACCCATTATAACTGTTTTGCCTTTGTCGCACGCATTACTAATTTCCTGTTTGATACCATCCCCAACTTCACTACTACTGTTAGGTGGCCTGTACACAACACCCACCAGAGTTTTCTGCTCCTTAGTGTTTCGCAGCTCTACCCATACCGATTCCACATCCTCCTTTCCATTGCGTTAATCTCCTCTCTAACCAGCAACGCTACCCCACCTCCTTTTTCTTTCTCTCTATCCCTCCTGAATATTGAATATTCCTGGATGTTCAGCTCCAAGCCTTGGTCACCCTGGAGCCATGTCTCCGTGATCCCAACTATATCATAATCATTAATAGCTATCTGCACGTTCAACTCATCCACCTTATTACGAATACTCCTTGCATTGAGACAAAAAGCCTTCAGGCTTGTTTTTACAACGCTCTTACCCTTTATACAATTATGTTGAAAAGTGGCCCTTTTTGATTCTTGCCCTGGTTTTGTCTGCCTGCCACTTTTACTTTTCACCTTGCTCCCTATTGCTTCTACCCTTGTTTTACACCCACCTGCCTCTCTGCTCTTGTACCCATCCCCCTGCCACATTAGTTTAAATCCTCCCCGACAGTTTGCTGTTTTATCAACTTGAGGATCAAAGTTGTGCCAATGGAAGTCATTATGAGACTTAGAAACAAGTCGGACAAACCTTAGGCTTACCAAAATGAACTGTTTGGAACATAATTAAGAAAGACAGCACTGGTGAGCTTACTAATCGCAAAGGGACTGGCATGCTAAGGAAGACCTCCACAACTCATGACAGAAGAATTCTCTCTATAATTAAAAAAAATCCCCAAACATCTGTCCGACAGATCAGAAACACTCTTCAGGAGTCAGGTGTGGATTTGTCAATGACCGCTGTCCACAGAAGATTTAATGAACAGAAATACAGAGGATACACTGCAAGATGCAAACTAGCGGTTAACCGCAAATATAGGATGGCCAGGTTACAGTTTGTCAAGAAGTACTTAAGAGAAACCACAGTTCTGGAAAAAGGTCTTGTGGACAGATGAGACGAAGATTAACATATCAGAATGATGGCAACAGCAAAGTATGGAGGAGAGAAGGAAATGCCCAAGAAACAAAACAAATTTTCAAAACAAAAAAATGGTAATTTCTTGAGTGGCCAAGTCAATCGCCCGATCTGAACCCAATTGAGCATGCCTTTTATATGCTGAAGAGAAAACTGAAGGGGACTAGCCCCAAAAACAAGCATAAGCTAATGAGTGCAGCAATACAGGCCTGGCAGAGCATCACCAGAGAAGACACCCAGCAACTGGTGATATCCTTGCAACAAATATGCAAAAAACTTCAAGCAATCCTTGCAACAAATATGCAACAAAATACTGAACATGACTACTTTCATTTACATTACATTGTTCAGTCCCAAACATTATGTTGCCCTGAAATGGGGGACTATGTATAAACACTGCTGTAATTTCTACATGGTGAAACCAAAATGTATAAAAATGGCCTTTATTAAAATCTTTAGCAACATGATTTTTTTTCTATTACTAATCTCAAATTGTTGAGTACAGAGGCAAATAAATAAATGATGGGTCCTGGTCCAAAACATGGAGGGCACTGTATGTGGAAGGATGAACAGACTGAATCTATTTGACAGAGAAAGCTTAAGGGTGACCTATAGAGATGTTTAAGATTGTAAGATTTTCGTAATGTATATAAAAATACTATATTTTTACTTTTGGTGAATAGAAAAACCTTAAGCCATTAATGCAAGATTGCTACCAAGAATAAAGTATGCAATTCAGAGAAAGATGATAACATGGAACTTGATACAACTAGAGTGAATGGGAGGAAATGGATTTTTTAATATAAAATATGAAACCAAATGTTTTAACAGATTGTATTAAGAACGTTTACCTGTAGGGTTCTATTGAAAAATAGTGAAAGGGACATTGATGTGGTGAACACGTATGGGAATATCAAAGAATAGGACCACCGCTATAAGAGACGCAGCAATAAATTCAACAAAGAACTTGTGTTGCCTTTATTCACAGAGCGATTAGAATGTCGAGATTGACTTGTGAGCAGGCAGCTGCTAAACATTTGAAGGAAAGCTAAGTAAATAGAAGAAAAAAAAGATTTCTAATAGGAGTTTGTAATTTAGGATGACAGGCTTGTGTGGAAACTGTGCAGTACCATCATTAGCCAGTTGGGCAAAATGATTCTGTGCTGTATCATTTAAAATCCATGCAATATTTTGTCTATTATGGAGGTTCCAGGATCACTTACCACCCTCTTTCCCTCTGCTCATCTGCTACTACCTGATCTATATTGTTTGTGCACTTCCTCTGCTCATTATAGATGTTTCACCTGCATCTATATAATAATTTCCTCCTTTAACATCTTCTTTGAAATCCATGTCATTATCCCAGCTTTTACAAGTCTCTTTGGACTGGAGTCAAATTTAATTTCATCCCTCTAGGGAGAATAAAGTTTCATTTTAAATGTCACATAAATGCTAATCTACTTTTTTTTTAAATGTTTATAAACATGAGCAACATTTTTTTTAAATTGTGGATCAAAATTTCTAAGTAGGTACTATCTTTGACTTGTAATATCCATATCCATGTCATTACTGGATTATTTCTGCCTAAATGTACATGGACATAATTACGCTCGAACAAGACATAAAAACCACAAATTTCAATGTTTGTTTTTCTTTTTCGTAGCCTACAAACCTTAAATGAAGTACTTGCATCAAGTACAAGGGATGAAGGTCAAGCTGAAATACAGAAACAGGTACAATGTTTGTTGAGATGGCACAATAAGTCTTTTCCTGGCATGTAGTCAGCAAAATTTGGTTTATGGCATTGGTTGCTTGAGTGCTCTTGGGACAAAAGGTTTAGGTTTGTGCCACATCGAGTAAGAACTCATTTTGGTGAGTTTATTTCCTCATTTTAGTGCCTCTGCTGTCACCTTAGCTAATGCAGGTCATCGTGTCGTGGAGATTAATTGCCTTTAAGGGCTATAATTTCTCTAATTTAAGTCTTTTTTATTAATGCTAATTTCTTTGAGGTTCTCATTCACTTTTGATCTTTAATCGTCGATTATTTTCTGGAGGTTTCTTGGTCTCCTTCCAGGAAGACTGGATAAAATATCTGATTATTTTCTACCATTTCCATAGCCCCCATTGTAGTTTGTCTTACTTCAGTCAGAAAATAAATAATGTTAAATTCAGGAGTCTTTTTTATAGTATGGTACTTTATTTGTTACATTTACCAATATACAGTAAAATTCATTTTTGTATACAGTTCAGTACAAGTATCATTATACATAAGCACTAAGATACATATTATATAAGCATCTCGGAGGGTTCTTCACCTGACCATGAAGGCCCATTGTCCTGATGGTGTTGCAGGGTCGGCCTGGCCAAGCATAACCATGGTGTTCTCCACCGCTCTGTGCTGCTGTAGGCCGCGTGTGATCCACAGTCGAGGCAGTGCACTCCCTACCGCAGCCGGTCTGCTTACTTGCCCTCTGTCTGACTCCCTCTACTTTGGGCGGGCAAGCCTGGCCTTCCAAATGGATTCCCTGTCTGCGGTGTGGTCTTCCATCCGTGGCGAGTGAGTCGGGCTGGACCTTTCTGGCCGGGTCCTCTGCCGGCGGCTCACCGGGATACTCCTGCTGCGCGAGGCTCGCCTATAAGCTCGTCTGTTTTAGAGTTTATTACTTCGCCAATAGTCATTCTTCTTTCTCTTCCCTTACCAAGCCTCTTTTTTTCCCTTGGCATCATTTTAAGCTTTCCCCTTTAATCTAATACTATCTTAAAATCTCTTTGAGAGCCATGAATGGTCCTCTTGCTGTATTCCTCACAATTCATCCACTTGCTGCTTTGACGAAGTTTTATAACCTCGCTCATTCCTGCAGCCCAGCATTTTCGTCAAGTGGTAAAATACCAGATGTTAGATGATGATACAAAAATGGATAGATGTAGAAACGTTGGTCCTAAGCAATTGAGCAAGATCCAGGGAAGGGTCCTGACCTGAAATGTCATTTATCCATGTTCTCCAGAGACGCTTCTGCACCCGCTGAGTTACTCAAGCACTTTTTTTTGTAAACCAGCATCTACAGTCTTTAAGTCCACATGATTTTTTTATTTTTTTTTGAAGATCCAAGAAGTGAATGCACAGTTAGCAAAAGAGAAGGAGGAGGCAGAGGCACGGATGCGGCAGGCTACAAAAAGCTCAGATCATGCTGCAGGTTATGGAGGAGGAGGCAAAGCCTGGATTGAGGAGGACTTGCAGCTCCTGATAAAGAGTGTAAATATCTTTCCTGCTGGAACTAATGCCAGGTAACGTCATGGCAATGTTAATCAAATGAGTAACTTCTGAAATAACGTGTCTTGTTATGTGTCTTGTGAAACACTGGCAGAATTGAAAATATGGCACATTTCTGCTAAAGTTAAATTGCTTTTGGTGGTATTAATTTCTGGTTGTAATATTGCAAGTTAAAGGAAAGAATCTTAAGCAATGCATGTTTTTCACATTTCTTACATGTGGGTCGAGTCCTTTGGGGTGCTACTTGTTTGGTGGGGACCACAAATTCTCCTTTGGCAGCAGTATAAGATTAACAGATTTACAAAAAATGTGGAATGCAAGTAGGTTGATTCATTGAACCTTTTAATTTTCCTTTTCCACCACTGTACATCTCAGTTTCTGTTCTGAACAGTAATATTAAAAGCATAGCAGCTCTATTTATTCCTGGTCGAGAGAGCTATAATTCTGGCTCTTTTTAAACTCTATTTTCTCTTCCACTTTCACCTACTTAAGATAGTCATTTTTGCAAAGTAGTATTTCACCAGGGACTTAATCATGCGTTCATCTCAAGAAAGAGTTAGTGGGCATTGCCATGCCGGCTCCACTTAATCCTGTCATGCATGGCCATGGCTGGAGACTTGTGGGTCGGAACCCGCAGCCGAGTCAACGGAGCCTGTGGTCGACGGAGCCCGCGGCTTGGGCCTAGGTTGGCGCCACGGAGAGGACCTGGCAGCGATAGTGGAGAGGTCAGTGCGGCGGTCAATTATGGCGCCGGCCAACTGACGAGGATAGACAATGTGAAAGTGAGGACGCCGCTGCCTAGGGAAGGAACCATGGAGGACCTGGGGAGGGGGGGGGGGGGGGAACAACACCTGCTGTGAGGAGGGGGGAAAGAACAAAGGAGGACCCAGCGTGGGGTGCCGCTGGGAGAAAGACCTGCCGTGGATACTTTAAGCGCCCTTGATGCATGCCTTGGGTAAAGCAAAGCATTTCACTGTGACTTGTCACATGTGACAAGAGTATTCATTCATTATGTGTATTTGCATCAGTGAGTACGTCAGTCTGCAACAAACACACCATTTTGGAAACAGTCAGGAGGTGAACGAGCATCATTTAATGTTTCATGTTTAAGTTCCATTCGAGTATCTCATAAATATTTCCAGAATTTAGTCAGGTTTCCAGTATCTGTTATTTGTAGTGGTATTATATGGGAAAGCAAAGTTTCAATGTTCAGGGTGGATCATTTCATCAAAAAAAATTACATTTGGTTAAGTGGATGTGTAAATACTTTTATTGTGTACTTAGTTCAAAACCCCATAAAATTAGATTTATACAGTATTGAATTGTAATGCTTTAATATCCAATTTAACTAATGTTTTTATATTCAGATGTGGTTAATGAATTAATGATCACGGGCATGTGCTTTCTTTTCAGATGGGAAGTAATTGCTAATTTTATCAATTCACATTCAACGAGCGGAATTAAAAGGACAGCCAAGGATGTAATCCACAAGGCTAAGAATTTACAAAAACTTGGTAGGTGCTGAGCCTTTTACTAAATCCTCCCTTAAAATGGGTTGAGTAAAAATTAAGTATACAAGCAGATGTTATTTCAATTCATGTTTATCAGTTATAGAGTAAATGGTAGAGCATGAAGATCTATAATGTGTAACTTAGAAACACCTATTAATACTCTCCAGAATATCGTGATTCTTTTTATATATTCTGAGCTTGGCTTACATGAACCATGTGATTCATAAGATCTTAAAAATGGTTAGTTTTAATGATTCTGTTTGCCCTGCAGATCCTCAACAAAAAGATGAAATAAATAAGAAAGCATTTGAAAAATTTAATAAGGAACACAGTACAGCAGCTGCAACAGCGGATAAAGTGATTCCTTCAGAGAGATTTGAGGGTAAAAGTGTGAACTACTGATTCTTTAAAACTGACCTGTGACTTCTGAGCACTCATTCAGATCTACTCTCATTAACAAATATTCAGGAGGAAGAGGAAAGTACACAGATTGAATTTAGTTATTTTTGCAGGCAGGCAAAAGCGCTGTCATGATTCCTTAGCAACTACTTATCAAAATTGTTTTAGCCTCCCATAGCAGATGTTTCACAATCTGCTGCCTCTTTCTTGCAGATTATTGTTTTTTTTAAACACGGTTTGAAAAACTTGTAAATTTCTGTAATGCTGAATCCATTGCCTCCTCATTCCACCCTGGTGATTGTACTTCTGGACATCACTAACACTTAACTGCTCTCCATCCTTTGCAGAGTAATGGATTTTTCTGTGTTTGTTTTCAAAAATGATTAAAAAAAAACATTGAGCCTAGTAAATAGGTGGAGTGTAGTAGAAAAATAAGCCATTTAGCACAACTCCTTATTGGGCAATGGCTGTTGGCATCAAACTGATTGTGCTGGAATGCAGTGCATGTGACATAACTTGATATATCAAATAAGGATTTCACAAAAGAAAGTATGATGGGAGGAAAGTAAACTTAATGATTCTCAGATGTTTGCTTTTTGGTTACAGCAGGCATTAATTAAGGTTATTTCATGGTGCTTTATAGTTGCGTTCATTATTGACCAAAACTTTATAACAATTTACTGATGCTTAAACTTTTTGTTAGTGCCTGGTTATGAAATTAACCCTTGGACAGCCGAAGAACAGAAGCTTTTGGAACAAGCACTAAAGACGTATCCAGTTAACACACCTGAACGATGGGAGAAAATAGCGGCTACTATTCCAGGAAGAACTAAGAAAGATTGCATGAAGAGATACAAGGTAAAAATATGACAGGTCTTGAAGAAAGTTGTATCTTTAAATGGATGTACAAATGATATTGTTTAATGAAATGCTACTCAGCTAATATAGACAAACTACTTTAGAACACACTTATAGCTACTATATCTTGTACTTTGCCTGTCCTGCATTGTGAAACCTTTGTTCCTTCTTAACAGGAACTTGTTGAAATGGTTAAAGCAAAGAAAGCTGCACAAGACCAAGTTAATACCACTCGACTGAAGAAATGATGATCCTAAATCCCTTTTTATCATTGTGCATGTGATTATTTGATAATAAAATGATAAAAACAAATATAAATGTCTTGTTTTATTTCATAATAGTATAACATTTATCTCAACCAGTACATTGCACTGCAAATTTTGTTATAGTCTGGAAGCTGTTCAACAGGACCTGCAAAAGAAGTTTCAAAATAATTGCAGATCAAATTTTTAAATGCTCTGTAGAAGATACATGATTTATGACATGCACTTACCAACAGCAGCAATAACAGGGGCCTTGTCATAGATGTATCTGTTACATACTTTTCTTACTGTTTTGGCATCAACAGCCTAGTTCAAAAGCAAGACAGATTTAGGCAGATTTATTCACACAAATCTTGGGATACAATTAAATGACGTGATAATCAATATTTAACTTGGATGCTAGGTTTTAAATATGTGACACCCCCCCCCCAACTATATGGTGGATTTGCAGTTCTAAAACTTTGTATGACCACAATTTCCTGTAATGCAAAGCTGCACATTAGAATTGCAGAAGCAGTATGTATAATTTGCACAAATGCAAATATTTAATCTGCACCTCAATTTTTGGTCCTTTTTGTGAATTCTGGAAGGGCAAATTTCCATTACCTAAACTGTTGTAATAAGTGGGGGGTTCCGGTGTAGATGGCAGGGTGGAAAAGCATGGAATTCAAACTTCAGCCTCTTTTTGAAAATTAACTATAATCAGCACAATATTCACTTACTTCAATCCTAGCTTCAAGTTCAGGGAGAGGAATCCTTCGATTGTAACACAACATCTGTCTGCCAATATCCTCACAGATTGGTGTTGAACCTGGAAACAGTGAAATTCCAAATGAATACTTGAAAGTGAATAACAAATAATCAACAAAAATGAACCCTGCTCTTACCATCAAGCTGCAACAGCATGTTTGTTTTTAGCAGATTTTTGGCTCTCGCAATCTCACTGTCGGTAACACTAGTGCACAATCGCATCCTGAAATAGAAAAAAAAACTTCTGCTATAGTATTTTTTGAAAGCCTCACTGACCTCAACATTATTTCCAACTGAAAATATCAATAGAAGATCTTGAAACGAGGCAGAAAGGTTCAGGTAGGAAATTTTACAGCACTTAAAAGTTCACTTAAGGCTTAAAGTGAAAGCATCTCGCGCAGTCCATTTGGGTTTGTATCATGGTGACTTGAAATCAACTTTGCCACGTTTACTCTACTACAGTAAAGTGCACGAAGATCAAAATAGTCAAGCAGATATCACTGCTGTTATCTTAATTGAATCCTCACTTTGTAAATGATATGTCTAAAGTGCATGGTTGAGCATATCCTTGACATACAAAATTAAGCTGGAATTTAGTTTCCCCTACCTTTAACCATTTGCTGTGCTGCCACGAGGCAGGCCAGTAGTATTTCCCCCCCATACCCTTTAATGATAACTTATGTGCCTACCCCACTTACGCAATTTTTTCGGCGACTGGTTCCCCCCTACGACAATGTCTACAACAACCTAGTCGACGTCCACCTATGACAAGGTAGCTTGGGACGAGGGAATTGAATGCAACATCTCCAAGTTTGCGGATGACACGAAGCTGGGGGGCAGTGTTAGCTGTGAGGAGGATGCAAGGTGACTTGGATAGGTTGGGTGAGTGGGCAAATGCATGGCAGATGCAGTATAATGTGGATAAATGTGAGGTTATCCACTTTGGTGGCAAGAACAGGAAAGTAGACTATTATCTGAATGGTAGCCAATTAGGAAAGGGGGAGATGCAATGAGACCTGGGTGTCATGGTACACCAGTCATTAAAAGTAGGCATGCAGGTGCAGCAGATAGTGAAGAAAGCAAATTGTTTGTAAGCATTCATAGCAAAAGGATTTGAGTATAGGAGCAGGGAGGTTCTGCTGCAGTTGTACAGGGCCTTGGTGAGACCACACCTGGAGTATTGTGTACAGTTTTGGTCTCCTAATCGGAGGAAAGACATTCTTGCCATAGAGGGAGTACAGAGAAGGTTCACCAGACTGATTCCTGGCATGTCAGGACTTTCATATGAGGAAAGACTGAATAGACTTGGCTTGTACTCGCTAGAATTTAGAAGATCGAGGGGGGATCTTATAGAAACTTACAAAGGGTTGGACAAGCTAGATGCAGGAAGATTGTTCCCAATGTTGGGGAAGTCCAGAACAAGGGGTCACAGTTTAAGGATAAGGGGCAGGTCTTTTAGGACCGAGATGAGAAAAACATTTTTCACACAGAGAGTGGTGAATCTGTGCAATTCTCTGCCGCAGAAGGTAGTTGAGGCCAGTTCATTGGCTAGAGGGAGTTAGATGTGGCCCTTGTGGCTAAAGGGGTATGGAGAGAAGGCAGGTACAGGATACTGAGTTGGATGATCAGCCATGTTCATATTGAATGGCGGTGCAGGCTTGAAGGGCTGAATGGCCTACTCCTGCACCTATATTCTATGTTTCTAAGGTAAGACAATTCAGTCGCCGGTACCTGTTGATGTAGGTTGACGTAGTCGCCAATGGAATTCACCTAAGTCAGCACCGGCGACAACCTACAACAGCACCTACGTCAGGCTACGCTCATTGGCATCAAGCCAACTGTCGCCAAAAAGTTTTGAACATTTCAAAATCCAGCGGCGACCAGAAAAGAGCTACGATTCTTTGGGCGACTGAGGTGACTATACAGGCAACACCTTGATTACCATGTGGAGACAGCCTAGTCGCCTAAAAAATTGCCTAAGTGGGACAGGGGCATAACACAAACTAAAATTTAGCAATCTTTAATCTGTTAAACAAAAAGTATATACAATGTATACTTACCACTCTCTTTGTACAAAATGCAACATCTCATCAATTGTATTGGACTCGCAGACCATGTAGAGCCCCCAAAGCCCCGTGTCAGTATAACAGGTGTTGAATGATTGGAAACTGTGGCAGAGGTTACCCTGGCATGCAATCTGTGCCAATTTACTGGACAAGTTCTGTTTTTAAGGGGAAAAAAAAACCCATAATATTCAAGGATGGCAATGGAATAGGTTAAAAATACTTTTACTTTGTTTGGATGGAAACAAGATATTGCAGATTTCAGTATTTAACACCCAGGTTGGGGTGGGTTATGGTCTTGATTACTTGTAATTTGTAGATACATTTTAAACATTATAAATCATGTTAATTGCCTTCTCCAGGATTAGAATGTGTTAATATACTGTTTCCTAATGCTAGAATAATTGGATAAAAGACAGGCCACTTAAGACCAGTGAAAATAAAATTCCTTATGTAGAGTTTTGTAGATGCAGATTTCTTGAGTATATTCAAGACAGATCGACAGAATTTTTGGACACAAAAGACAAGGCACATGATCAGCTACAATTTTTCCTGCCATGATTGTCCACTTCTTACATTAACTATTCCACTGATTTTAGTTTCTATCGCAACTTTACTGAAAATATAACCATGGCACTTCAACTATAAGGGGGTACAAATTGTCTTTAAGCTCTAAAACAAAACTATTTTCTGTTGAAGTTTTCATGCTTGCTTACTTACCACACCACCGCCAAAAGAACGGTCCCAGTTACCTATCAAGGTATTTGCAACCATTAGAGGAATAGTGTCTGCATGTGACCAACCAGCAGCTTCAATAGCAATGGCAATATGTGCCAACGGCATCTTATCATCTCTTACACGAATCTGTGGAACAATTATCATTAATGCACTTACTTCCTAGAGCTTTTAGCAAGATTAGATTACTAATTTTACCATTAGATTCTGAACTACATATATAAAGTATCAATCTTAACAGACTACACTCTATTATGTTGTAAAGTATAATAGTCCAATAATCAGGAAATTCAGTTAAAGGAATGAGTCCTCAGACATAACACAAACTTAATTCTCAATCAAGACTCTTGGAGCAACTTAATTCCACTTAGAAACATAGAAAATAGGCGCAGGAGGTGGCCATTTGGCCCTTCGAGCCTGCACCGCCATTCATTGTGATCATGGCTGATCATACACAATCAGTAACCCGTGCCTGCCTTCTCCCCAAATCTCTTGATTCTGCTAGCCCCTAGAGCTCTATCTAACTCTCTTTTAAATTCATTCAGTGAATTGGCCTCGAATATCTGCTGTGGCCTCGAATTCCATAAATTCACGACTCTCTGGGTGAAAACCTTTTTTTCTCATCTCAGTTTTAAATGGCCTCCCCTTTATTCTTAGACTGTGGCCCCTGGTTCTGGACGCCCGCAACATTGGGAACATTCGTCCTCCCACATCCCATAGACAGGGTGATTGCTGGTTGGCATGGACTCCGTGGGCAAATGGCCTGTTTCCACGCTGTATCTCTAAACTCTACATGATTCTCTCCCACACTTCTCAAAAGACATCTGTATGGGTACATGGATAAGAACGGTTTGGAGGAATATGAGCTAAACATGGGTAAATGGGACCAGCTTAGATCGGCACCTTGGTCAGCATGGGCGAGTTGGGCCGAAGGGCCTGTTTCCGTGGTGTGTGACTATGTTGATGCGAGTTATTTTGTTTGTTGTGATGTGAAACTGGGATAACATAGATCTTGTGTGAACGGGTGACCAGTGGTTGGCGAGGACTCAGTGGGCTGAAGGGCCCATTTCAACTGTATCTCCAAAATAAACTAAAGTTATTCAGTTAATGCATTTCCAGACCACAAATAGCCACCATACATGGGGTTTGGGATTGGGGCAAGGGATATATCACTGGTAAGTCCTTGGTTGAGAGGCCTTTAAGAGGGCCTTTAAGAGACTTCCCATAGTGTGATGCATACTCTAAACATTAAAGGATTATTATTCAACTCGGGCAGTACATTTTCTTTGAACTCTTCCTCCTGCCTCTTATTGATTTGGAAACATAGCAAAAACATTTTCAGATCAGTCCAATCAAAGAAAATGTGGTTCATTCAACATGATTAAAAATGTTACTTCACTTCACTTTGCTATGGAGATGCAAACAATTGTGACAAAATGGGGAAAGGAGAGTAATGCAGATCAAAGCCACCCTGGTTACTTGACACATTAGCGAGTGTAAACAATGCAGACAAGTAAAAAAATGTACAGATAGATTTGGGACTGCCTCAATCACCCACTCGCGCAGTTCAGCAATAGCTTTAAACTACTGAAATGAGGAGATCTTTATGCACATACCTCACTTCCTGTGAATTTACAAGGAGGCAGATCTGGTATGATGTTACCATCATAGGTTGTTAAATTGCCAAAGTGATGCTTTGCCAAGTCAACCAAATCATCGTGCTCCACACCTGCAAGAAGGCATTTACACTATTACTGTAGAAAAAGTACATCAACCGTGGCAAATATACACAAGGAATCAACCATCTAAAATTCCAGTTAATTTCTGCACACTCTAAATTCTATCATTAGGGCAAAGATGAACCATGTTACACATACACGGTTCCAATTATTTATTCTTCCTTCATTGCTTAACCGGTTTTGCCTTCCAGTATTCTGCCCAACCACCTTGAGTCTTAATGTGAGTGTGCTAAGGAACAAAACAGAGCACTGTACCAATGCTGAATTCTGTCCTCCACTGGCATCTGTATTTATCGCTGAGTCCTTTCATAAGCGAAATGCAAGCAAACCCTGACGTTTCCTCACTCAGATGTAGAATATGATTCATAGTAACCTTGTAGATCAAGTTAAGGATTGAATATTAGACTTCCCTCATCTATATAACATAACGCACAATAAATCCAGCCAAGTGGCGAAGGCGGGATTTGGCATGCTTCCCTTCATCGGTCAGGGTATTGTAGAGGAATTGGAACATTATGTACAGCTATACAAAGTGTTATTATCAAACAGTAATCCAAGAAATTCCTTGGATTACTGTTTGATAATAGGGAAAAAATTAATATTGAAATTTTGGAAGGGAACATTATCCTCCACAATTAAAATGTGGACAGTGGAAATGTTGGAGACGTTGCATTTGGAAAGAATCAGATTTGCCCTAATGGACAAATACAAACTATTTGAACAGATATGGTCTCCATATATAGAATATTTGAAGGGGTAGCTGTTCTTGGCATCACAACTCAATGGGTACCCGGCAGGATCAGATGAAAATAACTTTGTTTTTCTTTTTGATTTGTATACATGTCTCTATGGATATCGCTATTTGAAATTGTGTTATTCACTATTAAGATGTATACTACAATCTCTTTTTTTAATATATATATAATACTTTGTTTTAATTAAATACATATAACAAGAATATATACTTTTTTTCCCTCTCTTTCTCTTTCTATATAATCAAAATTATTATTTAATCACTATTCTTATTGATTAAAATCTATTCTTTTCTTTTTCTACTTTCTAACAAAATAGAAGTTTATAAGAATTACTTGTAACATTCGTATACTTATTGAAATAAGTTGGTTGTGTATTTGAAAAGTTGTTATACCGTTGTTATGATGGATTACTTCTAATAAAAATATTATTACAAAGTGTTATTAAGGCCCCATTTGAAGTACTGTGTACCGTTCTGGTCACCCTGTTTTAGGAGGAATATCATTGAACTGGACTTAGGAGGATGGTACTGGGTTTTTGAGGGTCTAAGTTATAAGGAGCAGCTGGATAGACTGGATCTTATTTACCCTGGAGCATGAGAGGCTGAGGGGTGGCTTTATAGAGGTATAATCATGAGGGGCATAGATAAAATGACCAGCCAGTCTTTCCCCCATGGTAACACACCTAGTGGTTTAAGAGGATAGTAGAAAGATTTAAAAGGGACCTGAGGGGCAATGTTTTCACAGAGGATGGATTCTACATGGAACATATGGGGGACAGGTACAATGCAGGCATTTAGATGATTCGGATAGGAACATGGATAGTAAAGGATTGGCCAAGTGCAGGCAAATGGTACGAGCTGGTGTAAGCAACTTGGTTGGCATGGACAAGTTGGGCCGTAGGGCCTGTATCATTCATTGCTGTCTTATCTGCACGATTATGAATTTTGCTGCAAGTCTCCACACTATAATGTATGTAAAATCCTTCCGAACAATCTTACAACAAATAGAAAATAGAGTTATGTTTTATTTAATTATGCTGTTCTGAACAATTTATTAACATTTTAATGAGATAAAATGTAAGCTTCAAGTTACAATTCTTAATTTATATATACTTTTAGTGAATTTCCTTTAAAATGGCATTTACACCCAATGACGTTACCCATGAAAATAATCATATCGGTAACTAAGAAACAAATATCATTTAATACTCCAAATCCCTGTTGACGGAAAGAGCTGTGCCTAAATTCGATTAGAATGAGGCTTATGATATATTGAAAGTAAAATGCAAGTACCTCCAGCAGCAGCTAGGACTATTCTTGGTCCTTTGTAATGTGTTGTGATGTATTCCACCAGATCATTACGAGTTATAGATCTGTTACAGAAATTGTTACAGTAAGCTTAAAATGAGAAAATCAATAAAAGCCACTAAAAACAAAATAGAGGCATACTTGATGTTTTCTGTAGGCCCCAAGATGGTGCGGCCTAATGCTGTGCACTGGTAGGCTGTTGCGTGTAGATAATCAAAGACAACTTCTTGAAGGTTGGTTTCAACTTCTTGCATTTCTCTCAGGATAACACCACGTTCACGCTCAATCTCAGCTGCTCCCAAGGTGCTGTTCTGGATGATGTCTGCGAGTATTTCAACAGCTGTGTGCAAAACATGGCATAGAAATGAAGATGTATTATTTTAATCAAAATTTTTA
Source organism: Okamejei kenojei (assembly GCA_035221665.1). Classification (NCBI taxonomy): domain Eukaryota; kingdom Metazoa; phylum Chordata; class Chondrichthyes; order Rajiformes; family Rajidae; genus Okamejei; species Okamejei kenojei. The sequence continues at coordinate 32,158,030 of CM069151.1, read as the reverse complement.
TAACCCAAATCTCTTCATTGCGTCCTATGCTATACAGCTTTGACAGCAGATAAATGATTATAACTTCTGATAACATAATGCTAATTGCATTCACAATGAAATAGATCTGTGAGTGGGGAGGGAAAATAAATTAATTTATCTGCTAAATGGAAGGAGTCTCAAAGTTAATTTGCAAAACTACAGATCTTTTCAAATCAAAAGAACCTTTATGTTTCTGGCATCCAGGTTCAAAAGCTAATTAGACATCAAGGGAATCACCTCTGGGCAAATCTTTGGAAAATGCTTTAGCATAATACACCGTTTGTTCTCTAGAAGTGTATGCATTTAAATGGGCTCCCATGTTCTCAATTTCAAGTTCCAAATCAAGCTGAGAGCGTTTCTTTGTGCCCTGTGGAAGAAGGAAAAGAAAATGGTTTATATTATATATATTTATTATATTATGATGAAAGAATTGGTATTTTTTATGACACCGAATTTACATATGACACTGAGCAGAGCATTAATCCATATCATTCGTAGTCTTAGCATGACATGCCTGGTTCAACTTCGAAAAATGGTTTAGTTCACAACCATCTTTTCCAGTGTTTTGCACAAGCCCATGCATAATGTTTCCAACTATTCTAGACACTCTCAATATCACTGAACTTCCCTCTAGTCCCTAGTATAAATAATTCAACAATCTCACCCCTTCCTCCCCTCCATTTTTAGTAATTTTTCTACCCTAGTTCACAGGCTAAAATATTAACAGCACAATCTTGTCTCTTCAGTACAAATTTCCTCCGCCTTAAAACCTACCCCTTGAATCGAAAGCCTAAATTATTCTCCCTACTCATATCCAATTCCATCTATAAATAGTTAAATTGCTTGGACACTTCACTACATTAAACTCAATGTACAAATAAAAACTGTAATTATGAAATAATTTCATCACTGCATTTATCAGGCCTGGATAGAGTAAATGTGGAGATGATGTTTCCACGAGTGGGAGAATTTAAACCAGGGGCCATAACCTCAGAAACCTTTAGAAAGGAGATGAGGAGGAATTACTTGATTAAGGAGGTGGTGAATCTGTGGAATTCATTAGCACAGATGGCTGTGGAGGCCAAAACAATGGATATTTTTAAGGCAGAGAATGACAGATTCTTGATAAGTAAGGGTGTCAGGGGTCATGGGGCAAAGGTAGGAGAATGCAGTTGAGAGGGAAAGATAGATAGGCCATGATTGAATGGCGGAGTAGACTTGATGGGCCGACTGGCCTAATTCTGCTCCTAGAATTTATGAACATTGAAAATTCTCATGGTAATTGCTGCCGTACTTACTTTGAAGGCCATGTGCTCCAAAAAATGAGCTGTTCCATTGTTCTTTTCATTCTCATAGCGACTCCCTGCATCAATCCACAATCCAACCTAGAGAAAGTAACAAAAATCTAATTTAAATTCAAGCCAAACAATTTCCTCATACGAACACTTAAAGGCAAACAATGGCAAGCATACAATGCAAAATTACAAAGGGGAATGTTCTCAAATTTGGCACGTTATTTTATGCTGATGCAACAGACTGTTTTTTTTTTCCCGTTTGATTTATTTTAAATCCAGTGTTATGTATGCTCAGGTCCTCCCTCAGCTACCGAATGCCTGAATTATGCACATCTGATACAAAAAAGCATTTTGGAGCCCAGCGAGATGAATTTGTTGGCTGTTGGAGGGCTGGCGGCATCTTCTGCCATGTGAGAACATAAACCGCAACCACATTCCGTCCATCAAACTGCTTGTGTTACAAACAGTTCGCAGAAACGAAACCTACCATAACCTGGGGAGAAACTGAATAGGTAATGTTTTAAATCATTCAAGATCAAATGTACAGGATAATTAGAGACGTACAACAGATTATCTGTATTAGTGGGATGGTAAGAAAGTAGTAAATCGACACTTCCCACATTGGCGATATAGCAGTCTGTCTCTCTCGTTCAATATTTCCATGAAAAATTTGAGTACATGCACAGAAAATCAAATTTTGCTGGAGGAACAAATTGGGAACATGGCAAATATGAAATTATAGGAAAAATCAGGTTAAAGGAGACACAAAGCAAAAGGTGAAGGTGTATTTTGATAAATAATTAGAATGGAAAAATATTCTGATCACAAATGAATTTAGAAATAGCGCAAGGAAAAAGAGCAGGTGCCCAGCTCTTTAAAAGCCAGACCACACACACAAATACAAGTAGGTCTCGGCTACAACAAATTCATTAGGAAGAGATCAGCATTGAGATGTTTTTGGCCAGATCACCGATGACTCGCAGATGTTTTTTTCCAGCCATGAACTGTCACATTTACAAGCAAACATTCCAACTCTGAAAACAAACTACACTGCTTATCAATCATCAGTGCATGGCAAAGATGTGACTGGTCTCATTGGTCATCGCTTGTGATTTACAGGATACCTCACTGAATACAATTCCCTGTTGGGTTATTTTGAAATATGGATGAGTCTCTTCTACTGCCATCCAAATTATGCACACAGCGAGGAACAAGGTTTTATATGTTAATCACCTGCGAAGAAGGGTATATTTAAAATCATTTTTTCTTGAATATGACATCTTAAAATGACAGAACTAAATTTTAAAAGACTAGAAACTAAATATATGATTGATCTTATTATATTGATAAGTGGAATTCAGTTTCAATTTTAATGTTTAAGTCACCAACATTTGTTTTTGTAAAGTTTATGATTATTTGCCTCTTGATTCTACATCATTTACACATTTGACTACCATCCCAAATCCTAAGTAACCTACTAAATGACCACTGAGATTGTGTTTAGATACCCTAAGATTCCAGGTTAGGTGTATTAATGTCATGTGTACAGCGTGTAAGCTGTTTTACATGCTGTCCAATTAAATCGGATATCATGCATAAATACATTCAAGCCAAACTCAAATAAAATAGGTAGAGCATGGGGAAAGAAACAGAGTGCAGAATTTCCAGAGTCAAAGTCCAATGTCCGCAATGGGATAAAAGGTGATTCACATAGCAGCCTAGTTTATGGAAGGACCGTTCAAAAGCATACAAGAGGGGGAAGAAGCTTTAGTTTAGTTTGAGTTTAATTTAGTTTAGTGATACAGCATGGAAAACGTACACTAGTTCTATCCTACACACGAGGGACAATTTACAGAAGCCAAATAACCTACACACCTGCACGTCTCTCTGGTCACAGGGAGAATGTACAAACTCTACAGACAGCACCCATAGTCAGGGTTAAACCCAGGTCTCCGGCGCTGTATACAGGATATAAAATATATATTCATGATCAACAATGCCCACAGATCAGTTTAGTGCTCACTGTACATGTTGGGAGGCCAGAATCTTCAGATGTCACCCGGAGCCCATTTTCCAGAACAGTAACTTTTGTTTCCGGAACATTCAGAATAACATGTGCAGCAGCAGCTTGAGTAGCCTGGAATCTTTTGCAGCTGTTTAAGATGGCCTGAAATAATAAGGTTTAATCATCAATGTTAATCTGCAGAAAATCAAGATCATTTGAAGAAATATAATTAAATGGAAAACTGATAATCCACTATCCAACTGTTCAAAATCTGGGTCACTAGGTGACATTGCTGACAAATCCTAATGTCTCATAAATGTACAATATGCAAACTCCAGAAAAACTTTCCACCTCCTTTCACTGGATGACAAAATTAATTATGCATTAAAAATGCACATCTGATATCACGGCACTATTCTGGAGGATCAGGAATTTGATGGTTTCTACCTCAGAGACAAGATTCACGACCATCTTACACCTGAGACATAGCAATTATAACAAGTCTCAAAACTAAATATTTTTATGAAATGTTAATCTTAGAGAAGTTTAACATTTTAGTTGTAAGACCCTCCTGATATCTCTGGAAGGAAATGCTTCCTGGCAAACTAGACTAAGGGTTTAATCCAAGCTGAAATAACATAACCAGGTCTGCTGGTTGCCCAGGTCCTGCCACTGGTGACATCTGACCGCACAGCTCCCCTATGACAATAAAACCATCTTGACTCTTGACTTGGAGGATCAGCCTGGAGTTTGCGATCAAATCTTACAGGTCTACAGGTGTAAACCAGTAACTGCAGTTCCTTTCTACACATCAATATTACACAACCTTTTAACACAAAGACTAAACCATGACTGTCTCGCTCCTTGTGAACTGGTCACCTCACATGAATGAAGTTTAGGTTGGCCATTTCAGCACCTGGCCTTTCCGGTTCGGTTGTTTCTGGACAAGCAAACAAAAACATCACTCGGCAAAAGTAAACCCCCGCTGGGTCGGGTCGGGCCCTGGGCCGCAGACGCCGCAACAATGGCATCAGTCTGGAGCTGCGACACCGCGCCCGGCCCAAACTCCCACCCCCACCGGCCAGGCGGCGAGGACCCACCTGCCGTCGGGCGCCGGGCCAGTCGGTCCGTAGCAGCGGCAGCGGCAGCGGCAGCGAGCGGCCGGCGAGACGGGCTGTCCGTCGCAGCAAGGCCGCCATTTTACCGCCGCGCCGCGCCGCGCTCAGGCGGCGTCACCCACAGCAGGCGGCCCCAATCGATGCATCGACCTCTCGCAACTGTGCTCACCGCACGTGTAGGGCGGGATTGCAGGTGCTGGTTTACACCGAAGACACATACAATGCTGGAGTAACTCGGCGGGACGGGCAGCATCTCAAAAACAAAAGCCTCACCCATTCCTTCTTAAGGGGTTGGACAGGCTAGATACAGGAAGATTCTTCCCGATGTTGGGGAAGTCCAGAACAAGGGGTCACAGTCTAAGGATCAGGGGGAAGTCTTTTAGGACCGAGATGAGGAAATAATTTTTCACACAGAGAGTGGTGAGTCTGTGGAGTGCAGCCTGACCCGTTGAATTACTGCAGCGTTCTGTGTCTATCTTCGGTGTCAGTTGCATGTTACATAGAAAATAGGTGCAGGAGTAGGCCATTCGGCCCTTCGAGCCTGCACCGCCATTCAATATGATCATGGCTGATCAGCCAACTCAGTAAGGGGGGGTTACACAAAAAGCTGGAGAAACTCAGCGGGTGCAGCAGCATCTAAGGAGCGAAGGAGATAGGCGACGTTTCGGGTCGAGACCCTTCTTCAGACTGGTCAGGGATCAGGGAAACGAGAGATATAGACAGTGATGTGGAGAGATAAAGAACAATGAATGAAAGATATGCAAAAAAGTATCGATGATAAAGGGAACAAGCTATTGTAAGCTGTTTGTGGTGTGAAAATGAGAAGCTAGTGCGACTAGGGTGGGGGAGGGAGATAGAGATAGAGGGAATGCCAGGGCCCGAGGGCTGAGGGAGAGGTGGGAAGGGGAGGAGACAGCAAGGGTTAACAGAATTGAGAAAATTCAATGTTCAAGCCCAAAGGATGCAGACTCCCCAAGCGGAATATGAGGTGCTGTTCCTCCAACTTGCGGTGTTGCTCACTCTGGCCGTGGAGGAGGCCCAGGACCGAGAGGTCGGATACGGAATGGGAGGAGGAGTTGAAGTGCTGAGCCACCGGGAGGTCGGGTTGGTTTGGGAAGGGGAGAAGACAGCAAGGGTTAACAGAATTGAGAAAATTCAATGTTCAAGCCCAAAGGATGCAGACTCCCCAATGGGAAGGGGAGGAGACAGCAAGGGTTAACAGAATTGAGAAAATTCAATGTTCAAGCCTAAAGGATGCAGACTCCAACTCCGTAAGTTGTGTTAAAGAAGGTACTACAGATGCTGGAGAATCGAGGGTACACAAAAGGCTGGAGAAACTGCGGGTGCAGCAGCATCTAAGGAGCGAAGGAGATAGGCGACGTTTCAGGTCGAGACCCTTCTTCAGACTGGTCAGGGATCAGGGAAACGAGAGATATAAACGGTGATGTGGAGAGATAAAGAACAATGAATGAAAGATATGCAAACAAATTTTGATGATGAAGGGAACAAGCCATTGTAAGCTGTTTGTAGTTTGAAAATGAGAAGCTAGTGCGACTAGGGTGGGGGAGAGATGGAGAGAGTGCAACCGCAAGAAATGGTACACTTGTCCCTTCACCTCCCCCCTCCACTCTTTTCAGGGACACAACTGAAAGAAGGTAATCAGATCCATGGGCTTTTCTAAATAAAACTCTCAGCATTCCAGATGACTTGAACCGACCTGCACTACCCGTATCCTACCTTGCAACAGAACACTGTACACATACTGGACTAGCATAGATTTGTTTCACATTTGTGTTTTACACTGTGGGTACACAAAATGTGTACCCATAGTTTGAAAATGAGAAGCTAGTGTGACTAGGGTGGGGGAGGGAGATAGAGAGAGAGAGAGGGAATGCCAAGGCCCGAGGGCTGAGGGAGAGGTGGGAAGGGGAGGAGACAGCAAGGGTTAACAGAATTGAGAAAATTCAATGTTCAAGCCCAGAGGATGCAGACTCCCCAAGCGGAATATGAGGTGCTGTTCCTCCAACTTGCAGTGTTGCTCACTTTGGCCGTGGAGGAGGCCCAGGACCGAGAGGTCGGATACAGAATGGGAGGGGGAGTTGAAGTGCTGAGCCACCGGGAGGTTGGCTCAGACGGAGACCCAATTCCTCCGTCTACGCCGCATCTGCTCCCAGGATGAGGTGTTCCACACCAGGTCATCACAAATGGCCTCATTCTTCAGAGAACGGGGATTCCCCTCCCCCACTATTGATGAGGCTCGCACCAGGGTCTCCTCCATACCCCGCAACACTGCCCTCTCTCCCCCCATTCCCCCAATCGCAAACAGGGCAGAGTCCCCCTGGTCCTCACCTTTCACCCCACCAGCCGGCAAATACATCACATAGTCCTCCGCCAGTTTCTCCACCTCCAACGTGACCCCTCCACTTGCCACATCTTCCCATCTCCCCCCCTGTCTGCCTTCCGCAAAGGCCGCTCCCTCCGCAACTCCCTTGTCAATTCTTCCCTTTCCTCCCGCTCTACCCCTTCCCCGGGCACTTTCCCTTGCAACCGCAAGAAATGCTACACTTGTCCCTTCACCTCCCCCCTCCACTCCTTGCAGGGACCCAAGCAGTCCTTCCAGGTCTGTCAGAGGTTCACCTGCACCTCCTCCAACCTCATCTACTGCATCCGCTGCTCCAGATGCCAGATGATCTATATTGGTGAGACCAAGCGGAGGCTTGGCGATCGTTTCGCCGAACACCTCCGCTCGGTCCGCAATAACCAAGCCGACCTCCCGGTGGCTCAGCACTTCAACTCCCCCTCCCATTCCGTATCCGACCTCTCGGTCCTGGGCCTCCTCCACGGCCAAAGTGAGCAACACCGCAAGTTGGAGGAACAGCACCTCATATTCCGCTTGGGGAGTCTGCATCCTCTGGGCTTGAACGTTGAATTTTCTCAATTCTGTCAACCCTTGCTGTCTCCTCCCCTTCCCACCTCTCCCTCAGCCCTCGGGCCTTGGCATTCCCTCTATCTCTATCTCCCTCCCCCACCCTAGTCGCAATAGCTTCTCATTTTCACACCACAAACAGCTTACAATGGCTTGTTCCCTTTATCATCGATACTTTTTTGCATATCTTTCATTCATTGTTCTTTATCTCTCCACATCACCGTCTATATCTCTCGTTTCCCTGATCCCTGACCAGTCTGAAGAAGGGTCTCGACCTGAAACGTCGCCTATCTCCTTCGCTCCTTAGATGCTGCTGCACCCGCTGAGTTTCTCCAGCCTTTTGTGTACCACCGGGAAGTTGGGTTGGTTAATGCGAACCGAGCGGAGGTGTTCGGCGAAACGAACGCCAAGCCTCCGCCTGGTCTCACCGATATAGATCATCTGGCATCAGGAGCAGCAGATGCAGTAGATGAGGTTGGAGGAGGTGCAGGTGAACCTCTGTCGGACCTGGAAGGACTGCTTGGGTCCCTGAAAGGAGTGGAGGGGGGAGGTGAAGGGACAAGTGTAGCATTTCTTACGGTTGCACTCTCTCTATCTCTCCCCCACCCTAGTCGCACTAGCTTCTCATTTTCACACTACAAACAGCTTACAATGGTTACACAAAAAGCTGGAGAAACTCAGCGGGTGCAGCAGCATCTAAGGAGCGGAGATAGGCGACGTTTCGGGTCGAGACCCTTCTTCAGACTGCAGACTTCCAGTCTGAAGGGTCTCGACCCGAAACGTTGCCTATCTCCGCTCCTTAGATGCTGCTGCACCCGCTGAGTTTCTCCAGCTTTTTGTGTAACCCTCGATTCTCCAGCATCTGCAGTTTCTTCGTTAACAAACAGCTTACAATGGCTTGTTCCCTTCATCATCGATACTTTTTTGCATATCTTTCATTCATTGTTCTTTATCTCTCCACATCGCCGTCTATATCTCTCGTTTCCCTGATCCCTGACCAGTCTGAAGAAGGGTCTCGACCTGAAACGTCGCCCATCTCCTTTGCTCCTTAGATCCAACTCAGTATGTTGTTCTGGTTACATTTTTAAAATTTTAAATACACTCAAAATAATCGCACTAAATGTGAGACATGAATGATCGTAAGTGCCCAATATTTTTAATCTTATTTGGATTAGTTTTGAGACGCATATATATGAAAAATATTAACTTTTCCTTACTTAATAATTTGGGTATAATCATTTTGTAAGTGCCAAAATTAAAATTATAGAATTGACTTCTGATAGCACTCATTTAAACGCAAGTACTTTGCAAATTCCAAATTAAATTATTCTCAATAGAAATTATATTTTATGTAGAAACTAGATTATCAACAAAAATATATCACATTTAAATCAAATATCAAATGTAATATCACATTCAAGAAAATAATTTTCTGAGGGAGATTTTGAAAAGTTTTTTTTAGCAGACATCGTGCAAATCTTGAGGTTTTATATATTTGTTTTAAACCTCTTCCGAACCTGTAGACTTTAGGAGAATCTCAAAGGGTCATCACGGAGGCTAGCCAAGTCTATTATTTTAACCTTATCTCTGGGCAAAGTTAACAATGCAATTTATAAAATACAAATCCCGGGCGGCGGTGATCGGGTTTGGAGCTGGTTGGCATGCAGCACAAGCGTGACATTCAGTTACCGGATGGCTACAAAAGCACGTAAGGCGGGGACTTATTCCTGAGAACTGCCATCGTTTGTTCTGCCTTTCGACCTCATGGAGTTCCCATTATATATTAACCAGACGGAACGGGATTAACGCAGCGATGCTGGGGATCTGAGAGGCAATGGTGACAGAGAGTACCAGACCCACGCCTCTGGCGGTCTGTCGGCCTCTCTCGGCGGTTTGTGTTGCAGCAGCGATTAATTTGCTGAGGCTGATCCATAGATACTGGAAGTGTGGCGAGCCAGACCCAAGAGCCAGCACGGGGGAGGTCTATCCCAGGTGAATTTCTGACCTTTCATCTCATTCCCCTGATCCATGTTGGCACCAAACCTCGCCCTCGACATACCTTTGGCGCCTTTTAATTCAATAAATGATCTCATTCTTTTTTGTTAGTCATGCGGCCTTAGCCAATCTTTTTGCAATGGACTTAAAATCGTTAAGGGGAACAAGAAGTTAAACGGGGATCCAGAAACTTGAATAATTAGAGTTTTTAATATTTTTCTTAACGGTTCGAACTTTTTGGATACATTTTTTGTGTTAATCCAAACTACAATGGCCTTTGTCATTTTTTGTCCCGTCAGGCCAGGATCCGGTGCTAATCCCTGCGGTTTGACACTGGGTGCCGGGTCTGGGCGGAGTTTCAACAAAGGAAATTATTGTAATACAGGTTTGTCACGAGTAAACTGATCAGCAGCGAAACCCCTCCGACCACCGCTCTACCCACCGAATCATAGAAGAGAATATTTGTTTTACCAAATTGGAAGGAACTAAAATTAAGCCGGACTGTAGGTTACCTAAACCGAAGCCTCTCCGTTTCCATTGGTTTTACGGGAGCGGCGCAGCCTGTCACCATTCTCCAACTTCACCAAACATAGAGGCGCGATGCAGAGAGAGAGTGGAGGAGCTCCGGCGTCCCCAGGAGCCTCAGGGTAACGAAACTCACAGGCTTTCTCTGTTTATATTTCAGTATTTTCAATGTAACCGGTTGCTGCTAACTGCCTACAAATCAAACATGCCTATACAATGAAGTGAAAGGTTGTTGCTTTTATACAGCTCGATATTCGCGAGCGTTTTCAGGGATATATCGGACAGCTTTTCTTAACGCAAACTTTAATCTTGTTTTCCATTCCGTCTGAATGCAGTTGATAAAATGCAGAGCCTCACAGCTCAAATAAACCTCCGAATGGCTTGGTGCTGCAATGGTGTAAAGGCCGGCGGCGAATTCCGGCGATTAATTTGGGCTACTCGGTTGCTTATTTTAGTGGAGGGTGTTGGATTTAGGAGGAGAAATCTCTCTTTGTGCCCCCCGACAGAGCAGCTTTGAGTAATGTACCCGTGGGACTGGCTGGCTGATATCAGCGCCGCATCACGTGTCGGAGCAGGGCAGGGGTTGACCTCCCCCCCGGCTTCGCCTTGTTCCTCTGTCACCTCATCCGCGGGCGGGCTGGCTGCAACCACACGAGGTAAACTTTGCAGTAAGTGGATCAAGTGCGAGAGCATGGGGCCGCCCCCTCCCCCAACACCCACCTCCACCTCTCGGAGTCTGTCCCAAAACACAAACACATCGGTAACATCCACAATGTTTCTCCTTTCCCTCCAGTGCTCCGTCCTGCTGCTTGTGGAGCTAACAGTTCCCCATAGCGTAGATACAACGACGTAAGATCAAAACCTGCACCCTGGCTTTGGGGGGAACTTTTATGATATTGTTGTTAATCACCCGCTTACTGCGATAATTGACGAGTATCATCTTACGTTATGGTTGAACAATCGGAAAGTTTGCGTGTATGTGTGTTTATAGCTTCACGTTGTACACCGCGTAGTGTCGTGGGCACTGGATGGTGTGAAGACCCACACAAGAAGGAACACCGGTCTTTGGGATATATCAGCGTTACATTCGTGCCGCTGACAATTTCAAGTGCATTCTTTGTTTTTTTTTCAGACATGTATCGATCGTTCGGCTTCTGAGCGGTGTTTTGTTTTAAAGACGGCCAGAGTTGTTCAGCAAGGTTACCTCAATGCCATCTACACCGCAGTTTTGGCCGTTGATTAGTATTGATATTGGCGGTGTGCGATAGATACACGGCCGACACACCACTCGTGCCATCGGCTGCCTTGGTGTGGGTCACACTGAGGGTCGGGGTGCAAAAAACAGTGGGGTAATTAGAACATGGGGGCGTAATCGCCCACCAAAAACAACACATTTAGAAAGCTCCCTTCACGTCAAGGCGATGATTTGGACACCGTTGAAATATGACTTTTAATATGGCTGTTTGTGTAGCGCCAGTTACAAGCTGGCGGCTGTGAAGTGTCGATTACTTAATGGAAAGGGCTGGGGGATAAGGGGAATCGAGTAGGTTCTCATTGAACCGTGGACCATGTAGATTGACGGCGAACTCAAAATTGAGAATGATAAGGTCATTAACTGAAAGTAAAAGTCTGTTTCTGAAACTACTTATCATAGATCTCTAAGTGACAAATTAACGTTAATTCATCAGAGAACATAATGAGAGTGGTGTGAAGCTGGGATTTGTGTTTTGCCTTTGCAGCTATTTTTTATCAGAAACCTCAGGGATCTTGAACTCCATTTTTAATATATACTTTGCCTTGTTTACCCTGGACTATAGAGCTGATGGGAGCATGGAAGTGAACACTGAAGAACAAGTTCCGAGTTCCAGGAGTCATTATCCCAAGGAAGTTGTGAAGAAAAGGCCGGGAAATGTGAGTCGAGAGTCGAGAGGGAGCACTTCATCCCGATCCTCCAGGAAAAGCTTCAGATTGGACTACCGTTTGGAAGAGGATGTTACAAAATCCAAGAAAGGCAAAGATGGCAGATTTATCAATCCGTGGCCAACATGGAACGCTCCTGCTTTCAGCAAAGTGTTGAAATTTGCTGTGATGGAAAAGGACCACACAAACATCCCAAGTTCAAAACTGGTGAGTGAGTCGGGGAAAATTATAAGCTTTCAACTGTTGGATTTAACAAATCTAGAGAATATAATTGTGCTGTAGGAGAAATTATTTGTAACAAGTAGATACAACATTATAACAGGGTCATAGAGTCAAACAACACAGAAACAGGCACTCATCCATGCCGATAAGTGCATTCTAATAATGTGCAGAATCAATGCATGCTCATCCATGATAATTTCTGATTTAATAAGTGAATAATCATCCATATGATTGAAAATATTTACGTCTTTTTGCATGATTGTCCTGTGGTCTGATTAGAACAGTGCCTTGGAGTGGGAGGTGGGACTGTTACTGTTTTTTCAGCACAGTTCCCATGAACTCACAATCAGTGATTATTAGATGTATCAGCTGTGTTCTAAAGACCTACAGCTCATTGGGGGAAAGGATAAGGCAGCGGTTTCCAGTTCTGCAGTTACTAGAAAAAATAGATTTAGTTAGACATAGTATCAATGAGGTCTGAGTTCAATAAAGTAGAAATGTTTGGAGAAGGAAGTATGTATAGGTAAACATAACTGAGTTTAGGATGGAAGAGAGTTTAAAAGAATGCTAAATAGATAATAATAAAAGATGAGATACTAATCATGGGAGGAGATAAGTACAGGAAGGAACCACAGATGTTGGTGTGCACCCAAGATGGACATAAAATGCTGGAGTAACATAGCGGGACAGGCAGCATCTCTGGATGGAAGGAATGGGTGACGTTTCGGGTCGAGAATTCTTCAGACTGAGGGTCAGGCGAGAGGGAGTTACAGAGATAAGGAAGTGTAAGATGAAAAAAAATGCAGATCAAGGAAAATATAGAATAGACCATTGATAGCTTGGAGAGGGTGACAATAAAGCAGACAGAGATACAATGTAATCAGAGGAACAGTCAGACTGGTCGGAGAACTATTCCTTCTATCCAGAGATGTTGCCTTATGACTATAACTATTTAGATTTGTATCATGCTGTACACTTTCCTTATTCAGTAATTGACCAGCTGTAAAACAGCAAATGACTTTTTCACCTAAATAATGTGACACCTACAATGTATAAATCATTACTTTAGATTGATGGTTTTCATAAAAGTAAATAACCTTCTGAGATCATTAAAGTGCCTCTTGCTCATTTTGCAGCCCAGTGTCTAAATGTAGATTATTTTGGGCTTAAAATATTCAAGTAGGAGAAAGTAATGGGTATTTTCCCAGTAACCACTGCATTCTGCATTTAGTTCTTATATTGAAGCCTTGGAGCTTGAGTTACCACGCACCACCCATATCATTAAAACATGATTCATCTATTTCACTCGGCAGGCCAAAGGATCGATAGTAAAGAAATGCTTGCTGCTTGGCTTGACAGACTGGGTCATGTTATGTGTTAAAGTGGGATTGTTGAATTTTTATTCATTATGAAGTCTTGTAATGTAAAATGCTACCTGGACAAAGGGACGAGGTTAGATAATTCAAAAAGTAACAATCAGCTGTTACAAGTGCAGTTTTAAAAGTCTGTGGAATATAAAAAGAATGAAAAGAAAAGATTACAAAATGCTGAGGAATTCCGTTGTTTTGAGATTGTCAAATGCCGCACAATTGCCTAGCTTCTGGATCACAAGGTTTCAGTTCAGATACCGTCCCTGCAATTTGAGTGTAAAACTACAGGCTCTAGTGCAGTGTCGAGGGTTTGCAGTACCATCACATGTGCTGTCTTTCAGAAGAGATGACCTGCCTGCTCCCTCGAGCATGTAAACACGTTAAACCTGTGGCACTCTGGAGTTGCTCCCGTCAGGGCCGGCCTTAGGAGGTGCAGGGCCCAATTGGGAACGATTTTGGTGAACCACAGGTTCCCAGCCAAGGTCTGTAGAATCATAGAAATACAAATAAAGTCTATTATGGCGACTGTTTTTCCCTGATCCCTGACCAGTCTGAAGAAGGGTCTCGACCCGAAACGTCGCCTATCTCCTTCGCTCCTTAGATGCTGCTGCACCCGCTGAGTTTCTCCAGCTTTTTGTGTACCCTCTATTATAGACTTTATATCTCTATGGTAGAATGGAAAGTAATCAAAATGTGCGCTTAAAAAGTGTCTGTGAGTTAATGGACCAAACGGATCTAAGATACATTTTAATATAACATTGCATACATGTAAGCCTATAAGTAACAATCAAAATTGTAGGTCACCTCTGAAAAGTACATAGTTACAATACCACTTGTTTTAGTGACTGTGAAATGAAAAAAAAGTTATTTAATTAACTAGATCCTGGCAAACGAATAACTATTGGCGAAAAACCAGTCCAGGCATTACATTTTGGGCTTCAGCCCCATCCTACCCTTTGGGCTTCTACCCCATCCTAACTTAGTTGTGTGTGTATGTTAGTTGTCTCTGTGTTTGTGTGTTAGTTGTCTGCGTTATGTGTGTGTATGTGTGGGAGGGAAGGAGAGAAGAGAGGAAGGAGAGAAAGAAGTGAGGGAAGTAGAGAATGTATGGTGGGAGGGAAGGAGGGAAGGAGAGAAGAAGGGAGGGAGAGGGCCGGCGACGGGGTCTGGGCGAACGCATGTGAGCTAAGGCCCGGCCCTCCCTGTATTGTTCACCACGTCTTCCCGGGGAGAGAGAGGGGTGGAGCCGGGACTGTGCGTGAAGCACGGTGACTGGAGGGGCGGGGGCGCTGTCCTGGGACCGTGAGGGATCTCCCCCTTCTCCATTCCCTCTCACACCCCCCTCCCCTGCTACCCCTTTCTACCCCCTCCACCCCTCTACTCTCTCTCCACCTCACTTTCCCCCCCTCCACCCCGGGTAGATCTTCCCGAGCCGAGAGTAGTTTACTCCAAAGATCCTAGAGCGGAGTTTTGGATTACTCTAGCGCGGGGCCCCACTTAAGCGTGGGGTCCAATTGGGAGCCATCAGTCCAATCGGCTGAAGGCCGGCCCTGACTCCCGTTGTCTTAGCCAATATTTAACCTTCCATCAACTTTTGCAATAGCAGATGATCTTGTCATTATCATGTTGCTGTTTGTGGGAGCTAGTTCTCATGAGGCTGTGCCAAAAATGCTGGCTTGGTTTTGTCATTATATCCTTCTACATCACCACAAAAAAAGGAAAATATGGAACAAGAGAGGAAAATGTTGAATATAATACAGGACAGCGATAAAATTACCCAGTGCACATTAAGTTACAATGGAGAGACTGGAGACTAAAGATTAGGCAATGAGCTCTGTGTGTTCTGTGCAGGAAAGCAAGCAAAATCTTAAAACTGTTACCTCGGATAAGTGAATTATAATCCAACTTCAGACAAACTTGGGAATTTTGGAATGTTAACATTTTTATGCAAAAATTGAAACTGTTTATGAGGTTGCTTGAAAGAGCTGTAAGAGTTCAATTTAATGGTGGGAAACCTCCACTGCTCAGGACATCAAACTTTAGATATCTTCACTGACATAAATTCTTGGAAAAAGCATTTAATATTAATCACTCCAATTTTGGGACAGCATATAGTGAACTGTTGGCCAGTAGACAATGTTAGGGCCAACGCACACCAAATCCAATAGTAAGATCTATCTCCGTGTTACACATTAAGCTAGTTTGGTGTATGAAAATTATAGTTAACACAGAGTAATTAAAAACAATAATCACACTAATTCACGTGTACAATTTAGATGCCATATATTTTCTTGGCAGTGCCTCCAGCTACTCTGTCTAAACTTCCTTGCCTCTTCACTTCCCTCTCCTTTCTTTAAGGCTCTGTTTAGAACCTACCTCTTTAACCAGACTTTTGGAAACCCGTTCTGTTTTCAAATTCTTTTTTGAATTGAAACCAGTTTATGTGATGTATTTTTGTCTGGAAATTGATGAGAGGCAATATAGATTCAGTGAACGTGTGCAGAGGGGAAGAGACCTAGGGGCGGATGTATGCACAAATCATTGAGCGCAGCCAGATGGGTTGAGAAAGTGTTTAATTAAGCATACACAATTCTGGGGTCTATTACTAGAGGCATAAAGTATATAAGCAAAGGAGTTATGATGAATCTTTATAAAACACTAATGCGGCCTCAACTGGAGTATTGTGTTCAATTCTGGTTGCCTTGTTACATTTAGTCATTGCCAAGTATCCTGAAAAGACTTGGGAGCATGGTTTATGAGAAGGAAGTCTCCAATTACAAGGAGGTGCAGGGACTGTTTTCTTTTGAGAAGAGAAAAATGAGAGGAGATTTCATCAAAGTATAAAAGTGAGAGCTTGTGGAGTGGTCGAGGATCAGATGTCATTAATGTAAAATAAAGGGGAAGAGAACTAAGAATGGTAGAAATATTAACTTTATGTGTAGAAGGTATCTGGATAGCATTGCATGTGGATGTGGTGGAGTTAGGTTCCATCTGGCCATTAGGAAGTAAGATAAACACCTGATGAGGAAGACTTTGCAAAGCTATGGAGAAGCCAGGGATGGAATGGTAAAGAGCTGGCATGGACATGATGGACTGAATGTCCTCGTTTGTTGCTGCAACTATTCTATGATTCTGCGTTTACTGTTCTGCAAAACAATGGGTTGCTTTATTATGTTAAAGATGTTTTCTAAATACAAATGAGCCTTAACATTTGCATTTTAGCACAATATTTACACATCAGAATAATAAAGATGAAAGAAAATCATAGATGAGTATTGGTAGAAACTTTTCTAATCTTGCCTTTATCAAAGCAAGTAGATCTTTTTCAGCAGTTTAGTCATTGTACATTCACACAAACAAAATACTGATGGCTCTGACATTGGTGATTGTTCAACGACCTGAAAATAGCCTGATAATATCAAACAATAAGGTAAATATAGGCTGGTCAATGAAAACCCCATTGGTGTTGCCCCCGCCCCCTCCCCCGACACCAGAAAGTTCATGAAAGCAGACATTAGTGATCCAAGCAAGCTGGGTGCAAGGTCTCACTGCGTAACATAGAGTGCCACCCAGGTGAAGCCAGCTGTGTTAATGTGGAGATTTAAAAATAATGTAGAATATAAAAGAATGGATGATTGGAAAAAGCTGAACAATTCTATTGTTTTCAGATTGGCACAATGCGGGTGGCTCAGTGGTAAAGTTGTTGCCTTCCAGCCCAAGAGACCCGGGTTTAATCCTGATTACGGGTGCTGTCTGCACAATGTTTTTACATTCTCCCTGTGACCATGTGCGCACACTCCAAAGACTACAGGTTTGTAGGTTAATTGCCTTTTGTAAAAGTTGTAAATTATTCTTAGTGTATAGGATAGTCAAAAGTCAAAAGAGTTTATTGTCATGTGTCCCTGACAGGACAATGAAATTCTTTCTTTGCATAGCACAACAGAACATAGTAGGCATTGACTACAGTTATAGACTTAAATACAAACATTAGTTAATAAATTAATAAAGTGCAAATAACAGATGGAGGGGTATTAATGTTCAGCGTTTTGTCCGAGCCAGGTGCCTGATGGCTGCTATTCCTGAACCGGGTTGTTGCAGTTTTCAGCTTCCTGTAGAAGGTAGCAGGGAGATGAGTGTGTGGCCAGGGTGGTGTGGGTCCTTGATGATGCTGCCAGCCTTTTTGAGGTAGCGACTGTGGTAGATCCCCTCGATGGAAGCCGATGATGGACTGGGCAGTGTTTACTACTTTTTGTAGTCTTTTCCTCTCCAGGGCACACAAGTTGCCAAACCAAGCCACGATGCAACCAGTCAGCAAGCTCTCTACTGTGCCCCTGTAGTAGTTAGAGAGAGTCCTCCTTGACAGACCGACTATCCGTAATCTTCTCAGGAAGTAGAGGCGCTGATGAGCTTTCTTAATAATTGCATCTGTGTTCTCGGACCAGGAAAGATCTTCACAGATGTGCACGCCCAGGAATTTGAAGCTCTGGACCCTTTCAACCATCGACCCATTTATATAAACTGGACTGTGGGTCCCCATCCTACTCCTTCCAAAGTCCACAATCAGTTCCTTGGTTTTGCTTGTGTTGAGGGCCAGGTTATTGTGCTGGCACCATATGGACAGTCGCTCGATCTCTCTTCTGTACTCCGACTCATCCCCATGATACGTCCCACTACAGTGGTGTCGTCAGCGAACTTGATGATGGAGTTTGCACTGTGACTGGCTACGCAGTCATGAGTATAGAGTGAGTACAGCAGGAGGCTGAGCACGCAGCCTTGAGGTGCTCCCGTGCTGATTGTTATCGAGTCTGACACATTTCCACCAATACGAACAGACTGTGGTCTGTGAATGAGGAGGTCGAGGATCCAATTGCAGAGGGATGCGCAGAGTGTTAGTGTTAGTGTTAGTGAACTAAGTGATCGCTAGTCGTCATGGACTCGGTGGGCTAAAGGGCCTGTTACTGTGCTGTATTTCTAAAGTCTAAAGTAAGGCAAATTGCTTTTTATTCTGGGTCATGAGGTTTCAGGTAGAGATCCCTTTCCAGCTCGAGGATCTAGTGCAGTGCTAAGGCAGTGCTGCACTGTCAACAGTGCTGTATTCCAGATGAGATCTGCAATCAAGGCCTGTCTGCTCCCTCCGATGAACATGTAAGACCCCCTGCTGTGGCACTATTTCAAAGAAAAGCAGAGTAGTTATCCTAGTTTTCCAGCAACGTGCCCTCACGTGTTCTGTTTGAAATCTGACAACTCGCTAATTAGCCAAACACATGAATGGATTTAGACCATGTGCAGGAAGATGGGATTGGTTAGATTGGCATCATGGTCAGCGTAGGCTTGATGGGCTGAAGCAGCTGTTGCTGTGCTGTACAGTTCTATTTTCCTAATTGCCTTGATCCAAACATGGGTGTAAACAAGGAATACTGAGCGGTAAATATCGCTGACTTTCAGGTTAAATAAGACCCCACAAAAAAGTATGTGCATGCATTTTAAGGAAAATATTTTGCAATTGTTAGAGTTATACGTGAAGCAAAATAAGGTGATTATATTTCTGGGAAGCCATTGGTCACAGTCACTCGATCTCATTACATTCATCCACAGAATTATACCCTCTTCCCAGACATTATCATCAATGGCTTTTTGTTTGTCTTGGGGAATTTCTAATGATAGTATGGTGTACAGGTTCAGCAACACATCTGTTGATATCTGAACTGCCATGGTGTGGATTATAGCTTACTGCAAATATTCTTCTGTGGCATCTTCTCTAGCATTCTTTGGACACCATCTAAACTAAGCTGTTGTAGCTAGGATTTATGTTTTATACTTTCCGCGTATGAGATCTTCAATGCTCCTACATGCCAAAGACGGGCAGGTTTGTCGGTTAATTTGTCTCTGTAAATTGCGCAAAATGTGTAGGGAGCGGATGAGAAAGTGGGATAACATAGAACTAGTGTAAACGGCTGATAAATCGTCGGTGTGTACCCAGTGGGTCTAACGGCCTGTTTCCATGCCGTAACTTTCAATCAAAAATAAACCACTTATAACTTTCAACAACATATCCTTTGCTGAAGTATCCATCATTGTTTAACAGCACTAGCCATGGCTGTAATGTGACTGGCTATTCTGCAACAAGTTGTTAATCTCCTCAAAACTAAAATAATATTAATCATCTCCAAGTGAAGTCAGAGTGTATAAGAGTCTTCACCTGTTGTCTGGGTTAGAATTAAAGAGGTTCAATAGTTTATAGGGCTGAGAGGTTCAAGGACTTCTTCTTTGTCACTGACCCATATCTGACCTCTGGCTGTGGCACAAGAACTCATTATGCAATGTGTCCAGTATTCCTCTCGCATCCACCCCCCCCCCCCCACCCCCACCAGCTTCCTTTTCCAACAAGATCAAAGGAGGACCACCTCCTCCAAGTTTGATCCGTCACAAATCACACACATTCCATTCCTGTGTTTTAGTTATGTCAATAATCTAGAATTTACCTCTTTTAATCCTTATTTGGGCACCATTCATGGGCACTGGTTACCTTCCAATATCTCTTTCAAGAGTGTTATTTTTACTTAAGCTCCAACTAGATGTGACTGCTAATTTAATAAGAAAGTAGGAAAATCTAAATTCCACCCTGAAGGAAACGTCCATAGTCCATGAAGACTATTGGGTAAAAATAAGCATCTCATTAGTTCACATTGTGATTTAGAAATTGGCCTGAAGTAAGGTTCTACCTCTTTGTAAAGGTGGTCCATTTAGTTGGCCTTCAAAGCGTTGCTGTTATATAAAAAGGTTTAGTTAAACATGGCAGGTGACAGCAATTTGTCAGGAAAGAACAGGTTATTTTGTTTTTAAAAAAATATATTTTCTTTGCTTCCAGGAACTTGATGAAGGATTGCCAATAAAAGAACCATACTTTGTCAAAAACCCAGAACTGGTCGGTGATGTGGGCAATGAAATCCGAGTGACATGGTTGGGACATGCGTCACTGATGGTGGAAATGGAAGGGCTCACTTTTCTGACGGATCCCATGTTCAGCCAACGAGCCTCACCGGTGCAGTTCTTTGGACCAAAGCGGTTCCGAAACCCACCCTGTACAGTGGCTCAATTGCCCAAGATAGATGCTGTGGTTATTAGTCACACCCATTATGATCATTTGGATTACCACACTGTGCTGAGTCTCAATGAGCGATTTGGCAGTGACTTGAGGTGGTTTGTACCATTGGGTGTCTTAGGCTGGATGCAGAATTGTGGCTGTGAGAATGTTATCGAGTTGGACTGGTGGGAAGAAAACTGTGTCCCTGGGCACGATGAGGTTACATTTGTTTTTACACCTGTGCAGCACTGGAGCAAACGAACTGTGACAGATGACAACAAAGCACTGTGGGGCAGTTGGTGTGTCCTTGGACCCTGGAACAGATTTTTTTTTGCTGGAGATACCGGTTATTGCGTGGCCTTTGAACAAATAGGGAAACGATACGGACCATTTGACCTTGCTGCTATTCCTATTGGTGCCTATGAGCCAAGGTAAGCAGATATTCAGCTATTTCTGATTTTTAATTTATGTTGGGGAGGATCTGCAGATGCTGGTTTAAATCGAAGACAGACACAGAAGGCTGGAGTAATTCAGTGGGTCAGGCAGCATCTCTGGAGAAAAATAATAGGTGACATTTCAAGTTGAGATCCTTCTTCAGACTGAGATTCAGGGGAAAGGGGAACCAGAGATATAGACGGTATCTGGGAGAAATTAATGGAAGGTATGCAACAAGCAACAATAATCAAGGATTATTGATTGTTGTTGCTTGTTGCATACCTTCCATTAATTTTGACATTAATATAGATTTGAGGCAATTTTTCCTTGAAGCAATTTCATAAATTATTGAGCTGTCAAATTAATCTACAATTGGAAATTATGGACTCTGCTACAAGAGGAGGATAATATTATTCTATCACCCCCCCCCCCCCCCCCCCCCCCCCCCCCCCCCCACCTCTTCTATCCAATTGAAGGTTAAAAAGCACCAAATACATAAAATTACAACAAATAAAAATCAGACACAATTGGCTGAAGTAACTCAGCAGGTAAGGCAGCATCTGTGGAGAAAAGGAACAGGTGACATCTCGGGTTGAGTCCCTTCTTCAGACTGAGAGTCACCATATCACCTAACTAACAACCAATAATGGCCCATTGCCACAAATCTATATTAATGTCAAAATGTGGCCATAATGAAATAATTATTTTCACAAAGTATAGTAGCATTCATTTCTACAGGACTGATCATGTAGGGTGTGTAGATCACTTGCAGGAAGCATTTGCCAGAGAGGGAAAGCCTCCTTGCATTAAGGCCTGAGTTTTACAAAAAACACTATAGCATACATGAGAGAAACCTCATCATTGTCATCTCCACAACTGCCTGGAATACATGAGATGCCACATTGGGTGAAGGTACCTCTGGGAGTTACCAACCTTTAAATTACATGGGTTAGTTGATGCGGCCGAAAGTAATTGATATGTTCTGAGCAGGACACCCTGGGTTGATTCACATAATGCAATTTAATGATCATAAGTGATAGACAGATAGTTAAATGTAAGGGTACACAAAAAGCTGGAGAAACTCAGCGGGTGCAGCAGCATCTAAGGATAGACCCTTCTTCAGTTAAATGTAACCTTTGGATTTAGTGATTAGAATTAATTGTCAGTTGGTATATGAGGATCTCTGCATGCATTGACATGGAGTGAAAACAGAATTGGGCTCCTAACAACAATTCAGTTCCCTGTTAGTGCTTAACTGCAGATTACCTAATGTTTGGAGTGAGGATTGGGGCAATGCATCAGAAAGTCTGTAGGAAGTAGAATGATAAATACACAACAGCTCCTCTGGTATTAGGGAAAGGAAACACATCAAACTGATAGAAGTACCACCTGAGTCAGGTAAGTCTGAGTGAGAAGGGAGAGAAATGGTGCAGGATCATCATTTGATGTCTTGAGCATCTGCCAAGGCTCTGAATACTGAGTCTTACTGCAGATATCTGAACACCTGAATACAGTACTGAGAGCATCCTTTTTAATATTTTTCTCTTCCCATTTACCAGAGGAGCTACTGTGCATTTATAGTATGACTGGTGTTGCAGACTTTCTGACACCTTGCCTGGATGCTTCCTTCAAATATTGAGAGGTGGAGATGTTTTGAATTGTTGGAGCAAACCTGTCTCACTCAGTGTCAAGTTATGCAGCGGTCCATAGCTGGCAATGATCAGTTTTATATGAGACATTATCTCCTTGCTCCACCCTCTCAAGTATACATAAAAGATCCCTTGGCATAATTTTAATTTAGTTGCATTTAGAAACATAGCGGGGAAACGGGCCCTTCGCCCCACTGAGTGCGCCGACCATCGATCCTCACTTTTGCATCCACTTCCTGCACACGAGAGATAATTTACAGGAGTCAATTAACCAACAAATCCACATGTCTTTGGGATGTGGGATGAAACTGGATGGAGCACCCAGAGGAAGCCCACGTGATCACAGGGAGAACGTGCAAACTCAACACGGGCAGCACCCAAGGTCAGATTGAACCTGGGACTCCGGTGCTGTGAGGATGCAAGTCCACTGCTGCGCCACTGGGCTGACCTAATGTAATCTTGACGAGCAAGGGAAATGTCCAGTGTCCCAGATCAACTGACGAGACTAACTGGTTTATATCCTTGCTGATTGTAAAAACTTGCTCTGTGAAATTTGGCTGGTATCTTCCTTGCAGTACAACAGCAATCATAAATTATAAATAATTTTAGAGCACTTGGAGGTAGTGAATGCAAGTATTTCACTTTATTAATTCATTATTTTTAACAAAATCTCTCATTACATTGAATAATTTAAAATTCAACATCAGTCATTGCCACGGACTGTGTAAAAAAAAAAAAGCAAGCCATTGCAAGGAAATATCATTAACTATGGCTTTAATAATTTTTAACAATTTGAGTAGCTGCACCATTAGGCAGCAGAACATTAGAATCCGTTGCCAGCCATGACTCATCAAGCTACCAGTCACAAATGTGGGCAACACCCTTCATCATGAGGGAGACAAATCACAGCATGTCCCATCGTCCTGGTGCTACATTCCATGTTTCTGAGAATGACCCAGCCTGGGTTATGGAATGTTAGTTCAAATCTCTGGGGAGAGGGTGTGCTGTATGTAGCCAGAATAAATAGAAAAGAGATAGACTCAACAAAATCCAGCTTTCCTCATTATTTCTTTAATGAGCGATTAAAAAAAGAAAAAGTTTCTTACAAAAAGGTTACTGTTGACATCACCGGAGGATCAAAAAGGGCGAGAGACTCATCGGGATCAGGATGGAATAGATATCTTTACAATCCCCCTCCGCTCCATTCTTCATCAGTTTTCCTGTCATCACTCTTGGTTTTCATGTAAAATTTAAAGAAACAACAATCCGGTCAGCTCAACAGTTCAAAGCAGATGTTTCTGGCTCACACCAGCATCTCTTAGCTTTCCTGCAGTTTCAATTGCATTACTCCAGGCCGAGCAAGATTCTGGTTGAAGATATTTCTCCTGAGTTCTGATTGAATTTATTTTCTACATGGCTGCTAATGTTAGATTCCCTTCCAAGGGAAGTGTCTTTTCATCTTCTCTTTCCCAGAGAAAGGAATACTCGCTCATTCAGTTTTTCCTGCAGACTGCAGATGCTGGAGTCTTGAGCAAAACATTAAGTGCTAGAGTTACACAAAGGGTCAGGCTGCATCTGTGGAGCAAATAAACAGGCAATGTTTCAGGTCAGGATCATCAGACAAAGAAAGTTGGAGAAAGAAAACTCACAGGAGCTGTGAGACGTAGAACACAACTGTTGCTGGAAATCAGAAATGAGTAAATTAGCAAATGCTCTAGGTATTCAGTAAATACTCAGTAGTTGAGATGGGATCTGTGGTGAGAGAAAAGCTATTGGCAGGTGATCTTGCATCAGAATTGGCTAGTTATGACATGAAGAGGAAAGACGGGTTATATCATATACTTATTCATCTTCCTCTATTTACACTCCTCCAGATCAAGTGTGATTAATAAGCATTCATATCCCTACTTTCAACAGAACTGAAAGCAATTGTAAATGTGGACGGCCTTGATTGCAAGCGTATCAAATGAATCTCCTCTGTCCTCTCCAATCCTCAACCTCACTGCAACTCGAAATATACTTGTTGTCTTACTTTTATAGTTCTGATGAAGGATCGTTGAACTGAAACTTTAATGCTGTTTTTCTTTCCATGGATACTGTTTGACTTGCTCAATATTTTGAGCATGTTCTGTTTTTATTTCACTTTTTTAGCATCTGCAGTTTTTTTGCTTTTCACCACATAAATCCATTTTATTTGCTCACCATAATGCTTTTCACATA
Source organism: Okamejei kenojei (assembly GCA_035221665.1). NCBI lineage: Eukaryota > Metazoa > Chordata > Chondrichthyes > Rajiformes > Rajidae > Okamejei > Okamejei kenojei. The sequence continues at coordinate 32,133,245 of CM069151.1, read as the reverse complement.
CTAATACTGTATGCGTAAAAACATCTTTCATCATCCCCTTCAATACTAATCTTGATTCAAATTCACCAGTCAATGGAAACAATTTTTCGATGTTTTTAATCTTAAATCTTCACTGCAGTGAATTTAGGTGTGTTCTAGAATTCTGTCATTACAATATTTCCCTTATCTTGCAGATTATCCAAGAGAGTCACCCGCACGCATTTGTTTTTAGCTCTTCTATTCTTTTAAAAGCCGTGCATAATTTGCCAGCTGTGGCTGAATTATTGTTTCACACATCAACACTTTCGTGCTCTAGTATTCAAATTGGGTTGCATAATGTTTTGTTTCTGATTCCTACATCACTGTTGAAACTGTACCAGATGTATTTTCTGTCTAAGTACAGAACAGTTGTGACAGTAAATTCCTTTTAATGGAGTTGCCCACAGGATTTAATAAATCAGAAAAGCTATTACAATCTGCTTTACTGATAAGATATCCAGCACAATATATAATCTTCCCTGCAGCCACTTCAACTGTGCAAACTGCCGTCTCTTTAATAGATTTATCAGAAATGTGAGTTGCATCTGGAGAGAACATTTGTGCTCTGCAATGCCAATGCAAGTTGCTGCTGGTACTATCAGCCACAAACAGTGGAGATGATAAATACTAGAAACATGTTGGTACAACGTTAACATGTATAGTTTGTTAGCGATGTTGATAAGTGTAGAAACAAACCAAAACCTCTCTTATTTAGCCATTATCTGATATAGTAATTTTTAATACTGTACGTGTTTTTATTAAGTAGAGCACCAGTCTATCTCTCTAAGAAATATCACCAACAATCTGTCCTGGACCAACCACTATGGACAAGAGCACCCGCCAATACCTCTACATCTGGGGTTCTCAATCTTTTTCATCCCGTTTATCCCAGGCAACTTTAATAGCACATAACAATGTTATTTCCCTTATTTATGAACAAATAATGATGAACAGATACCGGCATACCAGAACCAAACACAGTCGGTCAATGAGAAGAAATATGTACAATTCCAGAATCAACAAATGTATCCCCTGGGTAGGCAAAATGTATCCCCTGGGGGTAAATTTACCTCAGGTTGGAAACCCTTGCTCTACATTCTCAGATGTTTAGCAAGTCTCTAGCAAGCCTATTTAGATGCACTGTAGGAAGCATCCTATCAGGATGCATCAAAGCTTGGTTTGGCAAAACAGCTCTGCCCAAGACCACAGGACATTGCAAAGAGTTGTGGTTACTCCAATTCATCATCCAAATGAGCTTCCTCCCTCATCAAATCCATGTTCACTTTATGTTGCTCTGGGAAAGCAGCCAACATATTCAAGGACCATTTTCACCATTCATTCCCTCTTCTTTCCTCTCCCATTTGGGCAGAAGATATATATGCTTGAAAAGATGTAGCAGCCAGATTCAGGAATATCTTCTTACCTGCTGTTATCAGATAACTGAACAGTTGTCCCACAAGCTAAGGAAAATCCCTGAGATTTTTGCATGGGAAGAAGAATGGACTTCTCGATGAGACAGTATGTTTTATGTCATTCCTACTCGGTTTCAATAATTTTAGGAGATTTTCTTTCTTATGGGGCTGCATTGCAATTCAAGATTATAATTTTAGATCACACTTTAGATGCACAGTGCCAAGTTATTACATTTTTAGAGATACTGTTCACTAAAAACAGTAAATGTCATATCTGGCTGTTCTAGAATTGATCGTACTGAAATCCACCAAAACACCAAGCAAAATTCTTGCTTCATCAACGTTTCTTAGGGAATTAATTGTTTTTTTTATGGCATCTTGCTCCATTTACCTTCATAACAACATCCCTTAACATCTAGTCCTGTGTATTTGATTCTTGAAAAACAGTCTATTGTATGAAATGTTGTGACATTTTCAAATATGACAACTACATTTTTTCAACTCGCCACGTATGTTATTTTGTGGATTGCATTTCTCATGCTTGCTTTGTTATTAATCCTTGTTTTGTATTAACTGCGTTAACTGCAATTTTCAGTTCATGGCAGAATGAGTCTGATAGAATGTTCCTGGTGTCCTCTTTTTGCCTATTTACTATGATTAGAGCTTTTGGAATAACACATATAGACCGAGCAAAGTAATATAATTTGTGCATGGACTGGCCAAACTGATTCTGAATCTCTCAGTCGCTCTTCCTGTTTCTGTTTTGCAATATCTGTTGAATTGATCAAGAGTACGTCTGGCCGGAAGGAGGGTCATAACATATTGTGTCATTCAAGCACAGAAACGTGCAGCATCTGCTCCTCTCAGACTTGTGGCTCATGGTTTGTTTACCAGTCAATTTCTTGGTCTCTACTCTAGATGGTTTATGAAGTACCACCATGTGAATCCAGAAGAGGCTGTGAGGATCCACATTGATGTTCAAGCAAAGAGGTCTGTAGGAATACATTGGGGAACATTTGCTTTAGCCAATGAGGTAAGTAGTTTATAGCTCAAAGTTTATTTTGTAGCCTTCTATAGTTGAAACTTAATTTTCACGTTTGGTATTCCTGTACTTTGATTTTAATGTTATTTACCTGTACAGATGGGAAGTATAACTAGCAACCTTTGAGGTCTTGGCCAACCAATTAAATGTAAACTTGGGTCAGTGCACATCAATGAACCGACCCCAGTGTACATGGACTGATAGCCATGAAGTGCCTCACAGTTGCCTGGTCCTTATCGTTAGGAAAGGCATTACTCACTACATGGTTTATTGGGTACTATTGGAAGACAACTAGTTTCAACTGGGATCCCGGTGAAAGTGGGTAAATTTTGGCCATGGGGCACAAGACAATGCGGGAAAGTGAAATTTCTCCATATGCAGCGTTTTAAAAAATATTCATGCACAGGAAGTCAATATCACTGGGAGTTTATTTATTATCGTTACTATTATTATGCTCATCTTGACCACTTCCGGTCTGCGTTGTTTTTAAATTTGCGCAAAAATGGTACCCTATATCGCTAGGATTACTCGCCACCTTACCATTCTCTGCTCCAAGCGAACCAAGTTTTTTTCCGATTGATGGAAGATTACAAAAATTATGAAGGTTTAAAAAATCATGAGACCAGCAGATTGGTCTTCTCTCCTGTCAATCACCATGAACATAACGCCCCTTCTGGCACTCGCTGGAGAATAAAGCCACGGAGGCCGGGCTGAGTCCGTGAGCACATCCACAAGTCGCAGAGAACAAAAGCTGAAGCAGCGGAGTGTGGGCTGTTGTCCGTGAGAGGGGGCGGGCTGTGAGCGCGACAAGCGCTGGGGACGGGAGCAACTGAGTGAGTCCGAAGCCGGGTCCTGGAGCCAGGAGTGCAGCCGGGGCCGGGAACCGTTGACCTCTCCCCAACACCCCCTGCACCCCCCTCCCCTCCACCCCCACTCCCTTGCACCCACCCCTACACCCCCCCCTTCCACTGCACCCTCCTCGACAGCTCCCTGTCCCCTATACCTCCCCGTCCCCTACATCCCCCCCCCCCCCCCCCCTTTCCAATTATGCATTGGGGAATGGGTTGTGTTGGGGGACCAGGCCTCCCATGTGACAGGGACCCAAAGGTGTCAGTCTATCCCTAAATGCCTCTGTACAATGGAGGCAGTTAGTTAGTATTCAATTACATTGATATCTAGTCAGACTACATAAGGCCAACGCATGTCCTCACCAGACTGAACTAAATAAACTGGATGGATTTTTACTATCTGTAGTTTCATGGTCATTATTGTTCAAAGTTGCTTTTTTAATGCTAGATAAAGTGTAATCTTCCAACTGCAACTACAGTGGCATGATTCATACTTATTTCCCTGGGTCAATTGTCCAGACTCCTGGATGGAAATTCAGTAAAATTGTTGGAGTGAGAGAGGTCCCTAACCCCTCCCACCCCAATCTATTTTCCTAGGTCAGGAAAAAAGTTAAACGAACTGCAACTGGAACACACCACAAGGGAGGTTGTCTAACTAAAGATGTGGAATCATGGGATTCTCGCAAAGGCACTGGAAAAGGTGGCAAGATGTTCAAAGCTACTATATGGCTGAATAATATAAAATTCTTGCAGATCCATTTTAAAAGAAGAGACACACAATAAGCCTATTGACACAAAAAAAACATTGCCTTGACTGAGCTTATTTCAGGACAATCTTGGTATTTGGTCTAGTATGTTCTGAATGGCAGGTTGCTCACAAAATTACCAACATCATTTAAGGAAAGTCAAACGTTATAAGAATTGATAACTGACATATTAAAAGTTTTGGACACGTGGACCATTAGTACAGTAAAATCATTGAGAATATTTGGTTATGCTTCCAACCGACTAGTTTGGAACAAGGAATGGGCCAACCCTGATTCCAACTGTTATTAAGCTGGCAGGTGGAAGGAAAAATCTACTCCAATTCTAATTTTGGATCACCAATCGCTCTTTTTTTTGGCAATTTCTCATTCCTCCACTCCCCTCCAAGCACGTTGGCTCCATTCTGGAATAAAGGCTTTGTGTTGACGTTGACAAAAGGGTCGTATGTTCTGTTGCCATCCCTCACAATCAACCCTTCCAATACCATAGCATTTTTAGATGCTGTAAGTGAGCTAAGTACATTCCTCTGGTTAACATTCTCCTTATTATTGGCCATAATGTGTGTGTAAAGTTTGATCTGTTACAGACTTGCTGAGAAAGTCAGTTCTTTTCTCTTACAGCACTGATTAGCACCTCTTGTTTTTTAATTGCCTGTTGATGTGATTCTTCATCTCAAGAGTAATAAAAAAGCATTATCAGGGTATATAATTAAATTCAGAGATAAAATATATTATTATTTAAAATGCTTTCTTGTGTGTGGAAACATCAACATAATTTGCACCTCGTATAATTGTCTGAGTCACGATGCTATTGCGTATTTCTTGTAATTACCTGTAAATAAACCACAAGTCCAGGCAAAATTTCCATTGTCTCCAACAAGGTTATTTACACTGTGGATGTTCCAGTTGCCATATTCACTGATTTGTGGTGGGTCATATTGCTGTTTGCATAGGACTTCACCTTTCCCTACTTTAGTCCAAATTTTTAAAAACTATTCAGTTTCTTCAATATTTTGTGCAAGATCCTTTCCCCCAAAAATATAATCAAAAGCATAACTTCATCCTTCAGGATAAATTAAAATAAATGTCATACTAATTTGTTTAAAAAACATACTCTGCAGTTTTTGTCTGCTCAATTTCAAAGAATGTATTAGCTGGGATGTTTCTGAAGATATTAATCAGAAATGTGCTGCTTGAAGGCACCTGAGCTATTAGCCAGGGTGCATTTTTTACACACCGGCCAACATGTCCCAGCTACACTAGTCCCACCTGCCTGCGCTTGGCTCATATCCCTCCAAACCTGTCTTATCCATGTACCTGTCTAACTGTTTCTTAAACATTGGGATAGCCCCAACCTCAACTACCTCTTCTGGCAGCTTGTTCCATACACCCACCACCCTTTGTATGAAAAAGTTACCCCTCGGATTCCTATTCAATCTTTTCCCCTTCACCTTTAACCTATATCCTCTGATCCTCGATTCCCCTACTCTGGGTAAGAGATTCAGTGCATCTACCCAATCTATTCCTGTCATGATTTTATACACCTCTTTAAGATCACCCCTCATCCTGTGCTCCAAGGAATAGAAACCCAGCCTACTCAACCTCACCCGATAACAGTCCTGGTAACAGCCTCATAAATCTTCTGTGAACCCTTTCAAGTTTGACAATATCTTTTCTATAATATGGTGCCCAGCACTGAACACAATACTCGAAATACGGTCTCACAAACATTTTATACAACTGCAACATGACCTCCCAACTTCTATACTCAATTCTCTGACTGATGAATGCCAATGTGTCAAAAAATTTTGACCACCTTATCTACCTGCGACTTGACCTTCAAGGAACAATGCACTTGCACTCCTAGATCTATCTGCTCTACAACACTCCCCAGAGGCCACCATTCACTGTGTTGGTCCTGCCCTTGTTAGACATCCCAATATGCAACACCCCACACTTCTCTGTATTAAATTCCATCAACCATTCCTCAGCCCACCTGGCCAATCGATCCTGCTGCAATCTTTCACAACCATCTTCACTATCTGCAAAACCACCCACTTTTGTATCATCAGCAAACTTGCTAATCTTGCCCTGTATGTTCTCATCCAAATCATTAATGTAGATGACAAACAGTAATGGGCCCAGCACCGAACCCTGAGGCACACCACTAGTCTCGGGCCTACAGTCCGAGAAGCAACCTTCCACCATCGCCCTCTGCTTCCTTCCATGAAGCCAATTTGTTATCCATTCAGCTATTTCTCCTTGGATCCCATGTGATCTAACCTTCCAGAGCAACCTACCATGTGGAACCTTGTGGATGATGTCAGGCAGAGTGCTTTTCTGAACGTATTAGACAAATTGCGTTTCCTAGAGGTTTTAACAATGGCGACTTCCTGAAATTATTTGATAGGAGGTAATTGAGGATAATGCAAAAGATGTAACTCCTGAAAGGCCAGCATGCAATTCATTGAAGTATTCACCAGGTGTGTTTCATAAACCTATTAGCCAAGCTGTGTTTCCTGAATGTACACAATTTTCCTTAAGCTATTAGCCAGGGTGTGTTTCCAGTGGGTACAGGAACGCCTTTACCGTAGCATTTTTGCCTTGAGGTATTAGCGAAGATGTGCTTCCTCAAGTTATTAACCAAGGTACGTTTCCTGAATGTGGCTGAAAGTATTAACCAGATTGTGTCCAGTCAAACTTGATAATATTGGACATAGTAAACTGCCTTAAGGTGCCTGAAGACATTACTTAGGGTTTGTTTCCTGAAAATGTTGGACAGGGCAGAAGATGTTTGAAGCTATTAGCTGTGTTACCCAAAAATATTAACCAGTGCGATTTTCTTTTATCTGTCAATCAGAATGCGTTTGTTTCCCAAAGTTGTCTGAATGCATTAACTCAACTGCACTTCCTATGTGTATCTACATAGTGTATTAAGGTATCAGACAAATGATGTTCCTGCAGGTATTAACCAGGAGGCACCTCCACAAAGATATTAGGCAGGATGCATCTTCTGTAGGTGGCTCTGTGTATTTGCTAGGACGTGCTTCATGTAGATGTCGGTGAGATATTTTATTTTCTGAAATTATTATTTGGGATGGATTTCCTTAAAATATTGTGTTAACGAAGAAACTGCAGATGCATACTTTTTTGCATATCTTTTATTCATTGTTCTTTATCTCTCCACATCACTGTCTGTATCTCTTGTTTCCCTGATCCCTGACCAGTCTGAAGAAGGGTCTCGACCCGAAACGTCGCCTATCTCCTTCGCTCCTTAGATGCTGCTGCACCCGCTGAGTTTCTCCAGCTTTTTGTGTAACCCTCGATTCATCCAGCATCTGCAGTTTCTTCGTTAACACAATATTTTAAGGAAATCCATCCCAAATAATAATTTCAGAAAATAAAATATCTCACCGACATCTACATGAAGCACGTCCTAGCAAATACACAGAGCCACCTACAGAAGATGCATCCTGCCTAATATCTTTGTGGAGGTGCCTCCTGGTTAATACCTGCAGGAACATCATTTGTCTGATACCTTAACACACTATGTAGATACACATAGGAAGTGCAGTTGAGTTAATGCATTCAGACAACTTTGGGAAACAAACGCATTCTGATTGACTGATAAAAGAAAATCGCACTGGTTAATATTTTTGGGTAACACAGCTAATAGCTTCAAACATCTTCTGCCCTGTCCAACATTTTCAGGAAACAAACCCTAAGTAATGTCTTCAGGCACCTTAAGGCAGTTTACTATGTCCAATATTATCAAGTTTGACTGGACACAATCTGGTTAATACTTTCAGCCACATTCAGGAAACGTACCTTGGTTAATACCTTGAGGAAGCACATCTTCGCTAATACCTCAAGGCAAAAATGCTACGGTAAAGGCGTTCCTGTACCCACTGGAAACACACCCTGGCTAATAGCTTAAGGAAAATTGTGTACATTCAGGAAACGCAGCTTGGCTAATAGGTTTATGAAACACACCTGGTGAATACTTCAATGAATTGCATGCTGGCCTTTCAGGAGTTACATCTTTTGCATTATCCTCAATTACCTCCTATCAAATAATTTCAGGAAGTCGCCATTGTTAAAACCTCTAGGAAACGCAATTTGTCTAATACGTTCAGAAAAGCACTCTGCCTGACATCATCCACAAGGTTCCACATGGTAGGTTGCTCTGGAAGGTTAGATCACATGGGATCCAAGGAGAAATAGCTGAATGGATAACAAATTGGCTTCATGGAAGGAAGCAGAGTGCGATGGTGGAAGGTTGCTTCTCGGACTGTAGGCCCGAGACTAGTGGTGTGCCTCAGGGTTCGGTGCTGGGCCCATTACTGTTTGTCATCTACATTAATGATTTGGATGAGAACATACAGGGCAAGATTAGAAGTTTGCTGATGATACAAAAGTGGGTGGTTTTACAGATAGTGAAGATGGTTGTGAAAGATTGCAGCAGGATCGATTGGCCAGGTGGGCTGAGGAATGGTTGATGGAATTTAATACAGAGAAGTGTGAGGTGTTGCATATTGGGATGTCTAACAAGGGCAGGACCAACACAGTGAATGGTGGCCTCTGGGGAGTGTTGTAGAGCAGATAGATCTAGGAGTGCAAGTGCATTGTTCCTTGAAGGTCAAGTCGCATGTAGATAAGGTGGTCAAGCTTACATTGGCTTGTTCCCTTTATCATCGATACTTTTTTGCATATCTTTCATTCATTGTTCCTTATCTCTCCACATCACCGTCTATATCTCTCGTTTCCCTGATCCCTGACCAGTCTGAAGAAGGGTCTCGACCCGAAACGTCGCCTATCTCCTTCGCTCCTTAGATGCTGCTGCACCCGCTGAGTTTCTCCAGCTTTTTGTGTAACCCTTCCTTAAAATATTATTTGTTCCTTTCCTGAAAATATTATCTGTGGTCTGTTTCCTGAAGCATTACGCTGGGGGTATTTCCTGAAGGCATTTGTTTATTTCCAAGATATTAGCTGAGATGTGCTTTGTGAAGTTAATAACCTTAATGTGGTGTGTATATACACAACGGTTCAAGGTATTGGGCAAATGATGTTCCTGCAGGTACTAATCAGGGTGAAATTCCACAAAGAATTTTGGCAAAAAACATAAAAGCTTTTCACTGTACCTCAGTACATGTGACAATAAACTAAAGTACACTTTAGTTTTGTTTATTGTCACACTTTAGTGTGTCAAGCTTTAGTTTAGTTAATTATCAGAAGCTAGGGTGTTTTTAGCTAGGGTACACAAAAAGCTGGAGAAAATCAGTGGGTGCAGCAGCATCTAAGGAGCGAAGGAGATAGGCAACGTTTCGGGCCAAAACCATTCTTCAGACTGGAGGGTGTTTTTCCCTTGGAAAACTATGGTGTTTTTCCCATAAGTATTGCCCAGGTTATGCTCCCTGAAGGTGTGAGCCATAATATGATTGTTCATAGTATTAATTGTGGTGCATTTCCTGAAGCTATGATCTAGGTTGTATTTCCTATAAAATTGGGTGTGGTTCCTGAAGTTTTCATGCAGAGTGTGTTTCATGAATGTATTAACCATGGTGTAATTCATTAACAATATAGCTAGTGTGTACATCCTGAGGGTTTTAGCTAGGGCGTGTTCTTCGAAGGTTTTAGATGGGGTATGTTATGCAAAGTCAGCTGAAGCTACTCAGCAGGTGTATTTTCTGAAGTTTCCCAAAGGTATTAGCAAAGCTGTATATCCTGAAATATTAGTCGCCATACTCTTCCCAAAGTCTCTGTAATCCCATGTATATTTATTTAAAATTATCCAGGTAAAGTTATCCCGATGACGATACCCAGGTTACATTTACAGGTAAATAAATGGTGACAATGCACTGCGATCCAAGTTCTTTTCTTCCTCCTCTTCTGATTTGAGTCAGTAAAGACAAGTGCAGGCCTGTCAAGTCAAGTTGGGTTTATTGTCATTTGCACGTGAAATCTTGCTCACAGGAGAATCACAGGCACGTAGACTCAGACAAATACAGTTATAAATTATACATAAATTCTACAAGGCAGTGAAAGGAAAAATATTGTGCAAAAGACACAACAGTGTAAAACGCAATTGTGAAACAAATCTATGCTAGTCCAGTATGTGTGCAGTGTTCTGTTGCAAGGTAGGATACGGGTAGTGCAGGTTGGTTCAAGTCATCTGGAATGCTGATAGAGTTTTATTTAGAAAAGCCCATGGATCTGATTACCTTCTTTCTTTGGAAGAGCTGAATGGCATGGATGGACAAGAAAGTGCAACTGTGGATAAGTAGCCGCACACCTGAGTTTCATCTCTCTTGTGTAACTTTCATGTAACAACAACAGCCAGTGGTAATGCGAGGGGAAAGGGTGTAAGGAAATTTAAATTGATCATAGAGTAGTGGTTGGGATGTTGACCATTGAAGTTGGGACGTCATGTTGCAGTTATATAAGACGTTGGCGAGGCCACATTTAGAGTATTGTGTTCAATTTTGGTCACCATGTTATAGGAAAAATGTTGTCAAGGTGGAAAGGATGCAAAGAAGATTTACGAGGATGTTGCCAGATCCTGAGCTACAGGGAGAGGTTGAGCAGCCCAGGACTTTATTCCTTGGAGCAGAGGAGGTTGAGGGTGATCTTATAGAGGTGTACAAAATCATGAGAGGAATAGATCAGGTAAATGCACTGTGTCTTTTGCCCAAAGTAGGGGAATCAAGGACCAGAGAACACAGGTTTAAGGTGAGGGTAGAAAAGTTTAATAGAAACCTGAGGGATAACTTTTTAATACAAAGGGTGATGCGTGTACGGAACAAGCTGCTGAAAAAGGTAGTTGAGACACGGTACTATCGCAACATTTAAGAAACAGTTGGACGGGTATGTGGATAGAATAGGTTTGGAGGGATAAGGGCCAAACATGGGCAGATAGGCCTAGTGAAGTTGGTGCATGTTGGCAGGGCTCTTGCTTAACTTTTTTTCCCTGTTGCCAGCTGGGCAACCTTGACAGCTTTTTAGGTTGCCAAATGACAGTTTAGGTGGTCATTTAAGACAGTTTGCATGATGCGTGCGATAATGTGCTCGGATGAAGTGCGTAGTTACCCGTCGGAATTATGCTCAATGAAGCATTCATGTATTATGTTCAAGAAGGAACTGCAGATGCTGGAAAATCGAAGGTAGATAAAAGTGCTGGAGAAACTCAGTGGGTGCAGCAGCATCTATGGAGCGAAGGAAATGGGCAACGTTTCTGGCCAAAATCCATCAGTCCAAAGAAGGGTTTCGGCCCGAAACGTTGCCCATTTCCTTCGCTCCATAGATGCTGCCGCATCCGCTGAGTTTCTCCAGCACTTTTGTCTACATTCACATATTATTTCTGCTTCAAATAACTCACAAACTAAACATATTCACCAATCAAGACATGATGTATACCACAATGCCATGCAGCAAAATTATAATACAATATCTCAACTCTTTACACATTGCAATGAATGCAATTTCTATTAATTCTTTCCATTTCCAAACAAAAATGTGGTTGGATTATTCAGCATAAGATCAACCTGTGTCAATAAATCCTGGACCATGCACACTACAGATTGATGCAAGCATGTTTTCTGTGAAGGACTGAAAATTACCATGACATGGCGCTCCTCTGGCTTCCCACATAATTTATCCACAACAAAATATACAGCAAGAAATTGCTAAAGGCATTTTATGATAATAGGCGGCTGACCTTACAATAACTGACAAGCCGTCCCTGTCCAATGCCATGTTATGTTATGTGAAAACCTGCGACGGTTCTGTTGTGGCTGTGCGCAATGATTGCCTATTTATTTCCTGAACTGCATACCTTTTCCCCAGGCAGTAATCTAATTTATCCACTTTAATTCTGTATAGCATTTGGATAATTTTAGTCACATGCAGATTACACCTGTTAGTGTATGGCTTTTGAACATTTTCCCTGGTCAATGAAACCCAGAATATTCATGCATCACGAATTTCTGCATTTGGAATTATATAAATCAAAACCAAATTAGGGTCGTTAATCTTGGGGTTTCTAGCACATCATGTCTGGATTGGGTCCATCTCTTCCCTTCAGCTAACTGGTACAACTAGTCACTATGCTTTGCCACTAGTTTGACAGGTCTCCAAAGATAAGCAATAGATGTACCCATATCCTAAACCATCCTCCTATAACCAGGCAAATCACGCAGAAATGCCTATCTATACAGCAGCACTCTGCATGTTCAGACACTAGCCCAAATTGTAACCATTTGCTTCATTCCAGAGAGAAGGGTCAGTCATTTCCTGTTGTTATAATGATATGTGATCAGGATGATAATGTAGGAAAATGATACATTGTTGAACACAACAATGGCAAGGAGGTAAATTAAAAAACAATAGAAGCGATCATTAGACCAGAATACTGCAGAACACTTTAATTCAACTGTGTTGTTATAAATCCAGCTTCCTCATGTTGTTAACCTCAGTTGAGTCAGGCGCAGCTGATTAAATGATCTTATTTTAATTTGGCTATGAGACGAATTATGCCCATCGAGTCTATGCAGATTCACAAAGCAGACCCATCAGTTTCTCTAGTAATCGATTCTCCCTCCCACACCCATCAGCTTCCCCCTGATTCTCGTGTCACCACCCATATTAGGGGCACCCATATAGTAAATCTACCAGCAGGCACTTCTTTAGGTTGTGGGAGGAAATGAGAGCACGTGCAAAAACCCATGTGGTCAGTGCGAAAACGTATGAACTCCACACAAACTGCACCAGGGTTCACGATCAAGGTCAGAGAAGATTAGGAGCAGGTGGACAGAAATGTTTCAGGTAATTGACATTACTTGGAATATTATTTCTCTCTCCACAGATGCTCCCTGACCTGTCGTGTATCACCAGCATATTTATTACAGATTTCCAGCATCGGCAATTATTTTGCTTTTTTTTGGTCAAAATCTTCTAGCTCCGCCAATATGGTGCCCAGGATCATGATAGGTTTGGCTATCATGATGTGTGGGGGGGGGGGGGGGGGGGGGACGAAGAGTTGCAATGCACCAATAGTGTAGGTGGTGTAGGACTTGTGATGAGGATGAATCTAGGAAGTGATCAGGCCATGGGAGGTACTGAGGACATGTGCCATGGTAGGTACTGAGGACATGAGTGAACAGAAAATAAATTGGGTTAAGGAGTACAGGGCACATAAACAATTAAACCATTATGTGAAACAGTGACGGTTGTTAAGTTGAGTAAAATACATCTCTGTTAGCTGACATGTTTGTGGTAAAGTTCACAGAGCAATTAAAAAGTTTACAGAACACAAACTGTTGGTGTGTTCTATTGAAATGTCCACTCTTTACTGAGTGCCAGAAGGACTTTACTCCTTTCCCCTGGTCTGTCTTGAGTTCAGGTTCAGCTCTAGTTGTCAGCAATTACTCTTTTTTCCAGATGGTGTTGCTGTCTTTGCTTCCATTCCTTGTTCAGCTGCCTCCATTGTGCTTTTATTCCTGCTCACTTTAATCAAACCACCCTTTGTCTCATTTCCTCTTGTCTGGCTCCTCTCTTGCTAGAGATATATAAAAGATAGAAGCAGGCAGAAATGGAGCCCACAAGAAAGGGGTTAAAAGTAAAATTGAACATTCTGAACTGTCAAGAGCTACAGCAGCAACTTATTATGTGAGGAATGATGCTGTAAACTGGTCTCTACAGAGGGTGGTGCAGCTTTTCTGTGTGGTGCCTCGCTCTCACTCCCGCTCCTGGGCGTCATTCAAACATACATAAGGCCAGCAGAGCTTTTATTCAAGAGGGAATATTGTTCTTGAAGCAGTCACGTGGTCTAAAACTATTTTCGGTAACTTTCAAGACAGCATACATGTTTGTAATTATCACTGATATATCCTCTGGGTTTAAAAGCATTTTTTTGTCAGTTAAATGTTTGTGTAGTCAAAGGGAAAATTAACTAACTTCCATCCAAAAATACCCTAATGATGTTAATAGCTACAGTACGTATGGGTAAAGCCATACAGATATAGGCTGTACTCTTATCTTCAGGAACTAAACCATACAGTATTATTTTTTCAGCCTCTTGCATCATTAGTAGGTGGACAGGACAAACTGCAAACAGTGGTGTATGATTCAGTGGTTTGAAAATTAGGGGTGGCCTGAGAATGTAAGCATGAGATTGTCATATGGTGCATGATTAGAGGAAATTGAGTATTATAAATGAGTCTTTACTGATATTTACTTGAGATTTTCCAGGAAAAGGCTCATTTGTGAGGTTTTGTGGTGCCAACCTAATGTATTTCTGATCCATCGTGTAATTTGCAAATGGGAGGTACATTTTTATCAGTAATAGAAATTCCATAATTTCAGCCTTGATCTGGAACCAAAAAACATTTAAAGACAATAGTTTCAAAACCTTTGAACGTTTTTAGATTACATTTAATACATTTTAATAATGTTTACACTTACACATTACCAACAGTACTTAATTGATTGTAAATTGTATTGGGACTTCCTGAGATGGAGGAAACCACTATAGAAATAGTTTACTTGTTTTCTTTATTGTCTCCATCCTGTAGATTACTTTCAAATACATTCTTTTTTTGCATAGGAATAAAATAAATTCAGCGCATTTATCAGCAAACACTGTTGAAAAGTAAATCAAAATGCAAACCCATACATTTAACATACGGCAAGCTTCAGATCAGCAGTGCAATGATAGAACTTGCAGTTACTTAACAACTTTTCCCTCCATTCTTCAGCTATGGTGCAAACCTTTGCATTACTTGGAAATTGATTTATTTTAGTGTGTTAATAAATTAGCCAGAAAAGAAGGTCAAGGGGAAGCATGAGGGCAGGAGGGAGGGGAAATTGTTGGTTAACATAAAAGGCACTGGTTGCAAATCTGGTTGTGCTAAAAATCATTTGAAAAAGGGGGCTTCTTTTGCCAAACTCCTTTTGATCTGTCCTGCATTTGTATGTTGAAGACTTGTATTCTGCTGAGCTGTAATTGTATTAGAGACAACTAGATTGTTGCTTTAAGCTCCAAATGTATTTATGTTTGCAGAGGTTGATGGGAGGACGGCTCAATGACTGTATACCAAGTAGGCAAAAGTGCCATTTCAGGTGAATGCCTGGTGTGCATTTATTACAGAATGACAGAAATCATAGTCTTGAACAGAGAACACAGCAAAAAGATGTGATTAAGCTGGAGAAGGTGCAGAAGATGTGATTACTCTAGAGAAGATGCAGATGCAAGGTTTGAATTCAAAGGACAGTATGGATTGGCTTGGATGGTTTGGCCTGCAGCAAAGGATGCTGGGAGGAGACATGATAGCGGTATGTAAGATTGTGTGAGATACAGATAGGGTAGAGAGCCAGGGTCTGTTTCTCATGGTATTGGTGTCTAAAAATAGAGACCATTGGTATGTGAATGGTTTAAGAAATCTGAGGGGTAAATGTTTTATACAAAGAATAATGGCATCTGGAACGAGCTGCCAGAGCAGTTGGTGAAAGCAAGAATGGTAACAGCACTTAAGGGCCATCTGGAATGGTACTTGAATGGGCAGGGCACAGAGGTATATGAAATTAATGCAGGCACGTGGGAGTAATATAGATGGGCATGGTGGGCAGCATAGATTTAGGGGGCAAAGGGCCTTCTTCTGTAGGGCACATCTATATGACTGTGATTGTTCCCCTATTTGGCACTGGTGCTGTAATTCCCGACAATCAAATCAGCCAATCTGGCTACTATATTCTTGGCCCTTTTGGCATCTGGTGGTCCTGAGGTTAATGGGTCTAGCAGACACCACTGCACTAACAGGTTCTCAGTGAGGCCCAGGCATTGTACAAATTATTGACTGTGTGAGTCCTGGTCTTGGGCCAGCTCCCTGTCGGTGCATATCTTTTATAGGGTGTAGGTGGAGGGCTTCCTGGGGGATCTGCTGGAGAAATGGAATGAGATAACCAGGAAAACCAAATAATTTCAGACCCTTGCTATCGAAACTAGCTTGGTAAAGAATGACCAATGTAGGGAGAACAGCAAGTTGCACGAGCCATTGTCCATCAGCTTCAAGTGCATATGATACATTTCCACTCGTGCATCATATTTGTTTTCTCTTCATGTTTTATTTTAATTTTCTTCCATTTGTGATGTGCTTCAAACTCTTACATAATTCAGTTGTAGCAGATGTTAATATGAATGACAGTGGCATCAATTTTGCTTACACAAAGGGATAGAGATAAAATTCTCTAACATTTGCAGATGAGATCAAACTAGACTGGGCTTTAAACAGATATCAGATACGAGAAAGCAAAGTTTAGATTGTGGAAATCTGAATTTAAAAGGGGAAATGCTGGAAGAATACAGTAGATTGGCTGCATCTGTGGAAAGAGTAAAACATGTAACATTTCAGGTTGAAGATACTTTTTCAAAATTGGGAATTTGAATTTGGAAAGCTGCAAAATGCCCAGGTGGAAAATGAGGTCCTCATTCCTCAAACTTATGTTGGATATCAGTGTAACAATGTAGGAGGTCACAGACAGTTAGGTCAGAGTGAGAGTGAGATGAAGATTTAAACTGGGAAGTCAAAGTCATCTTTGTGGACTGAATGAAGGTCCTCACTTGGTTTCTCCACTGCAGAGGAGAACACATTGACTCGGTTTCTCATTTCACAAATGCTACCTGACCTGATGAATATTTTTGGTATTTTCTGCTTTTATACTAAAATGTTGTGTAGACAATTAAGATTGGGAAAGGCCTGACGCCTTAGATTATTCCTCCATGATCTTGGCGTTCCATATCTCTGTAGGATCCTCCAGCTCTACAATCTTATAAAACCTGTACTGTTACATTGCACATCCCTGATTTGAATCGCCCTTCCATGGATGGCTGTGCCTTCACTCTCAACTTTGGCATTACTTCCTCATCCTTTCCCCTTTAAAGAGATGGCGGGACTGACATATGCTGAGAGAATAGAGCGGCTGGGCTTGTACACTCTGGAGTTTAGAAGGATGAGAGGGAATCTTATTGAAACATATAAGGTTGTTAAGTGTTTGGGCACGCCAGAGGCATGAAACATGTTCCCGATGTTGGGGGAGTCCAGAACCAGGGGCTACAGTTTAAGAATAAGGGGTAAGCCATTTAGAACAGAGACGAGGAAACACTTTTTCTCACGGAGAGTTGTGAGTCTGTGGAATTCTCTGCCTCGGAGGGCGGTGGAGGCCGCTTCTCTGGATAATTTCAAGAGAGAGCTAGATAGGGCTCTTAAAGATGGCGGAGTCAGGGGATATCAGGAGAAGGCAGGAACGGGGTACTGATTGGGGATGATCAGCCGTGATCACATTAAATGTCAGTGCTGGATCGAATGGCCGAATGGCCTACTCCTGCACCTATTGTCTATTGATCCTTAAAAAGTAACTCTTTGGTCATCTGACCCATTATATCCTTCTGTTTGATTAATCCTAATTTCGTGATATGCTTTTGAAGATACTTTTAAATGTAAATTATAGTTGCTCGAAAGAGGGGAAATGTGACTAGACTTGCCAACCTAAGAGAACAGAAATCTCAGGAAGTGACTTTTAGTTAGTAGAAAGTGCAAGTCCAGCCCTATGTGCTTCAACAGAGGTTGTGACCTGCTGGTAGACTCTGTCTGTGTGAGATTACTTCACACTCCACTTTTTACAAGCTGCAGTTTAAAATCGCATGTCTGTCAGTTTATGTAATAAGGGAATCATAATCTTGTTTATTTATGGTATATTCTTATCCGTTACCTCCTTATTTGAAATATGTCTATGAATGTCCAACATAATAATTAACGCTAGGAAAATTACCTGTTTGCAAATGTTTAGGTTTCTTTTTAAATAGATCTTGTGGATTTAAAGCCATTTTCAGCTCATATGAAGCTTCTTTTCAGCACAGTAATTGAAATAGTTGGTTTATTTTAATCAGTAGGTAGCCAATCGACTTTGACTCTGTCCCACCCAAAGGAGTAAGAAATTGGCTATGAGACATCTATTTAATACTTATGACTTGTCTCTACACCACACCCCAACTTTAGAAAGCTCTAGGGAATGTGTATGTATTTAAAATAAAAATTGGTTTCCTAAATTCAGTTTTATTATAATTTGCAAGATCAAATATTCTAGGAGAGTGAAGTGACTGATGTTGTAGGAGAAAATAGTGCGAATACGTTGGCTGAGATTTCAACAACTTTACTCAAAACTACTTAAATGAAACCAATTGGCTGTGTGTTAATTAATTAATCAATTCCACCAATTAACTTGTCATCCCTTTAATTGGCCTTGCCTAATATTTTCTCATTATTTCTGGGTATTTTATGATAATATTAATTTAGTTCCTTGCAAGAGCTTTCCATTTCCCCCAAACCCACCCAGTTTAACTACTTTTCTCTTGACATAATCAATATTTAATGCATGTAATCTTTTAGAAACATAGAAACATTGAAAATAGGTGCAGGAGTAGGCCATTCGGCCCTTCGAGCCTGCACCGCCATTCAATATGATCATGGCTGATCATCCAACTCAGTATCCCATACCTGCCTTCTCTCCATACCCCCTGATCCCTTTAGCCACAAGGGCCACATCTAACTCCCTCTTAAATATAGCCAATGAACTGGCCTCAACTACCTTCTGTGGCAGAGAATTCCAGAGATTCACCACTCTCTGTGTGAAAAATGTTTTTCTCATCTCGGTCCTAAAAGGCTTCCCCCTTATCCTTAAACTGTGATCCCTTGTTCTGGACTTCCCCAACATCGGGAACAATCTTCCTGCATCTAGCCTGTCCAACCCCTTAAGAATTTTGTACATTTCTATAAGATCCCCCCTCAATCTTCTAAATTATAGCGAGTACAAGTCGAGTCTATCCAGTGTCTCTTCATATGAAAGTCCTGACATCCCAGGTATCAGTCTGGTGAAACTTCTCTGCACTCCCTCCATGGCAAGAATGTCTTTCCTCAGATTTGGAGACCAAAACTGTACGCAATACTCCAGGTGTGGTATCATCACGACCCTGTACAACTGCAGTAGAACCTCCCTGCTCCTATACTCAAATCCTTTTGCTATGAATGCTAACATACCATTCGCTTTCTTCACTGCCTGCTGCACCTGCATGCCTACTTTCAATGACTTGTGTACCATGACACCCAGGTCTCATTGCATCTCCCCTTTTCCTAATCGGCCACCATTCAGATAATAGTCTACTTTCCTGTTTTTGCCACCAAAGTGGATAACCTCACATTTATCCACATTGTACTGCATCTGCCATGCATTTGCCCACTCACCCAGCCTATCCAAGTCACCTTGCCGCCTAGCATCCTCCTCACAGCTAACACTGCCGCCCAGCTTCGTGTCATCCGCAAACTTGGAGATGTTGCATTCAATTCCCTTGTCCAATTCATTCATATATATTGTAAATAGCTGGGGTCCCAGCACTGAGCCTTGCGGTACCCCACTAGTCACTGCCTGCCATTCTGAAAGGGACCCGTTTACTCCTACTCTTTGCTTCCCGTTTGCCAGCCAGTTCTCTATCCACATCAATACTGAACCCCCAATACCGTGTGCTTTAAGTTTGTATCTCTTAAGTGGGACCTTGTCGAAAGCCTTCTGAAAGTCCAGATATAACACATCCACTGGTTCTCACTTATCCACTCTACTAGTTACATCCTCGAAAAATTCCACAAGATTCGTCAGACATGATTTACCTTTCGTAAATCTATGCTGACTTTGTCCAATGATTTCACCACTTTCCAAGTGTGCTGCTATCCCATCTTTAATAACTGACTCTAGCAGTTTCCCCACTACCGATGTTAGACTAACTGGTCTGTAATTCCCCGTTTTCTCTCTCCCTCCCTTTTTAAAAAGTGGGGATACATTAGCTACTCTCCAATCCTCAGGAACTACTCCAGAATCTAAAGAGTTTTGAAAAATTATCACTAAGGCATCCACTATTTCTGGGGCTAGTTCCTTATGTACTCTGGGATGCAGCCTATCTGACCCTGGGGATTTATCGGCCTTTAATCCATTCAATTTACCTAACACCACTTCCCAGCTAAACTGGATTTCACTCAGTTCCTCCATCTCATTTGACCCGCGATCCCCTGATATTTCCGGCAGATTATG
This sequence comes from Okamejei kenojei, assembly GCA_035221665.1. NCBI lineage: Eukaryota > Metazoa > Chordata > Chondrichthyes > Rajiformes > Rajidae > Okamejei > Okamejei kenojei. The sequence continues at coordinate 32,113,033 of CM069151.1, read as the reverse complement.
TCTTCCTTAGTGAAGACAGAACCAAAGTAGTTATTCAATTGGTCTGCCAGGTCCTTGTTCCCCATGATCAATTCACCTGTTTTGCAGTCAGTTTTTATGTTCCCTACCAGTTTTCTTTCATAATCTATTTTCCCTTTCCTAATTAAGCCCTTTGTCCTCCTCTGCTGGATTCTGCATTTCTCCCAGTCCTCTGGTAGGCTGCTTTTTCTGGCTAATTTGTACGCTTCATCTTTTGTTTTGATACTATCCCTGATTTCCCTTGTTTTCCACGGATGCACTACCTTCCCTGATTTATTCCTTTGCCAAACTGGGATGAACAATTGTTGTAGTTCATCCATGGAGTCTTTAAATGCCTTCCATTGCATATCCACCGTCCACCCTTTAAGAATCAATTGCCAGTCTATCTTGGCCAATTCACGTCTCATACCCTCAAAGTTACCTTTCTTTAAGTTCAGGACCCGTGTTTCTGAATTAACAATGTCACTCTCCATCCTAATGAAGAACTCAACCATATTATGGTCACTCTTGCCCAAGGGGCCACGCACAACAAGGCTGCTAACTAACCCTTGCTTATTACTCAATACCCAGTCTAGAATAGCCTACTCTCTCGTTGGTTCCTCTATATGTTGGTTAGAAAACTATCCCGCATACATTCCAAGAAATCCTCTTCCTCAGCATCCCTGCCAATTTGATTCACCCAATCTATATGTAGATTGAAGTCACCCATTATAACTGTTTTACCTTTGTTGCACGCATTTCTAATTTCCTGTTTGATGCCATCCCCAACTCCACTACTACTGTTAGGTGGCCTGTACACAACACCCACTAGCGTTTTTTACCCCATAGTGTTTCGCAGCTCTACCCATATCGATTCCACATCCTCCAAGCTAATGTCCTTCCTTTCTATTGCGTTAATCTCCTCTCTAACTAGCAATGCTACCCCACCTCTGTCTGCCACTTTTACTTTTCACCTTGCTACCTATTGCTTCTACCCTCATTTTACACCCCTCTGTCTCTCTGATCACACATTTAAGAAACCCATCACCTCTTATTCTCTGTTTATTATTTTTTTTCTTCTTTCCCCCCTACATGTTGGGTCTGAGTGCTTCCCTACTCTGCCTCCTGCCTCACACACTGTCTTCTAGCTTTCTCTATTTGAGTCCCTCCCCCCAACCGATCTAGATTAAAGTCTCCCCAGAAGCCTTTGCAAATCTCCCCGCCAGGATATTGGTTCCCCTCGGGTTCAAGTGCAACCCGTCCTTTTTGTACAGGTCACACCTTTCCCAAAATAGGTCCCAATGATCCAGAAACTTGAATCCCTGCCCTCTGCACCAGTTCTTCAGCCACGCATTTATCCTCCACCTTGCTCCATTCCTACTCTCACTGTCGCGTGGCACAGGCAGTAATCCTGAGATTGTTACCTTTGCGGTCCTTCTCCTTAACTCTCCTCCTAACTCCCTAAATTCTCCTTTCAGGACCTCTTCTCTTTTTCTACCTATGTCATTGATGCCTATATGTACCACGACCTCGGGCTCCTCTCCCTCCCATTTCAGGATATCTTGGACACGTTCAGACACATCCCAGACCCTGGCACCAGGGAGGTAAACTACCATCCGGGTCTCCTGACTGCATCCACAGAATCGCCCATCTGATCCCCTAATTTTCTAACCATACATCCTTTCATCTACTCTTTTATCATTCACTCTTAATATAAATATTGAGTTATTTTGTAAGCCCCTGTTTTCAACCTGCTTCAGTTCGTTTATCATTTCCGTAGATCTCTGTTACTCTTCTGTATTGACCACAGTAGCATGAGTGAAAGCCATTGACAACATCACCACTACTGCAATCGAAAGGTCGGCCTGGAAATTAATTAGAAACTCCTCTCTTCTTGTCTGTAGGTTTTCTCAAGCAGTTTATTACTTATGTAACCATTCCGAGTCTTGTATTGTTCAGGGCCCAGAATGTTTAAAGGCAGACATAGAGAGGTTGAGGAATGCCTGGTGGGAAGGGTGAGCGTTTACCAGTTTATATGGGGCCATCCTAAAGTTTTATTGAGAGCTTAATATTGCATTTTTTTTGTTTGTGTTGTTAGAATTACATATTTGGGCATATTGCTAACTTTTGGACTTTATTTGAGTTTAGCAATAGTTTATTGGAGATTTTGATGTTAATTTTATTGCTGTGCAGAGCTAAATGTACGCCTACAAGAAAGAGTTGGGCAAGCAATTAGTGTAAACATGTGAAATACAAAGAGAAAATCATAAAAAAATGTTCAGTGATGTGATGTCAAGAAGTATTTGAGCGCACAAATGAGCAAAACAATGGATTACTATGCTATCCAATGTCAGTGATCAGGGTGGGTTGAGCTGTCTTTTAACACACTCCTTCAAACAACGTTCACAGAAGGTCTCTGATAAAGAGACCACAAATTAAATTTACAGGCTATCTTTTGGTAATTTGAGCACTTAATTGGTTTGGGATAGAGTTTTTGGCTCAATGTTACTGAACAATTTTCTATGATTCTCCTTTTACACGAATTTTCCTTTTCTCTGGCTGAATATTCATTGCACAGCAACTTTAAGTCTTTGAGCCAAATTTGCCAGATCATCTTGTTGTGGACACATTTGTGTGATGCTAATTTGGCGGTTTGTTAACAGGGTTACATTATTTTACCGGAATTAGTGCTAACATGAAGAATCAGACCCTCCACTGACATTCATATCTGCGTGGCAGAACCTGTCCATATTCTCAACAACTTCTCTTTGACTTCCTACCATTTTCTGCAGATCGAATGAGTGGCGATTATTTCTTGCATGGGCCCCAGCTGCGGCTGTCTTTGTCGGCAATGTATCACAATTCTGCTACATATAGCCCCATTGCTAAATTGATGCCTGCATTGGTGCTGTCTGCTGCACCAATATAGAACACAAAGATGTTACTGCATCTAGAGGGAATGAACTATAAGGAGAGAATGGATAGGTTGGAGCTTTTTTCTCTGGAGCAAGGGAGGCTGAGGGGTGACCATATGGAGGTATATATAATCACGAGGTGCACAAATGTGGTGGTCACAGTCTTTTTTCTGGGATATGGGAATCTAAATTTAGGGGCTAGATTTTAGATGAGAGGGAATAATTTAAAGGGGACCTGAGGGACCACAGGCTGGTGAAACAAGCTGCCGGTTAGAGAAATGCAGGCAAATGGACTAGCTCAGAGTGGCAAAATGGACGAGTTGGGACAAAGGGCCTGTTTTTCTGCTAGATAACTTTATGAATCTATATTGCACAATGTTGTATTTACCATAAAATTAAGTCTTTCTGTTGAATTAAAGATTTTAAAATATAATGATTTTATCTGATGCTGAATAATTGGAGTGCTTTAAACTCGGGCATTAACTCGCAGTGTTGGATTTACAGCATTGTAGTGCCACTTTCTTTGCAAATTTTCTCATGAATTATGAGCCATCATTTTAGCATGAATCAGATGCCATATAAATTGAATGGGGCTGGTGGGCTCATTAGCTACTGTAAATTTCCTGAAGGATATTAGGTGATAGGAGAATCAGATGGGAGGTAATGAACACGCGAGACAGCAAAGCGTTACGGGGAAAAAAGGGGATGGTGTACAATTGACAGGACAGCCCCGAGAGCTAGCATTCTGTGGGCAGTGACCTTCCGTTTTGTGAAAAAATATGTTTATTTTCTCACAATTTCTTATTCCGTTCTTTTGATTCCTTCCAATTTTTTGATGGATCCATGTTGGATTCAGAGAGGAAACATTTAAATTTGTATTAAGATAATTTATTGAGATAAATTCGGCCATTGAAATCACTTTTGGATAGGCATATGGATATGCAGGGAATGAAGGGATATGGATTAGGTGCCGGCAGATGGTCTTGGCATTATGTTCGGCACGGACATTGTTGGCCGAAGGGCCTGTTAACCTCAATCCTACCTGAGAAACAGAACACTATAAACCTCCATTTACACTACCATGGACTTGTTTTCTAATTGTGTTTTTGCACTAACGTTTAATATATATATATTTTAGACAATTTACGTATAATTTTTGGATTTGTATGTTATCTGAGTCCATCTGTCTGCAATATTTGCATTGTACCCTGTACCTAACTACTGCATATGACAATAAATTGTTGACTTGAAAAGTAAAATACTTGGCTTGTACTGGAGGAAATGAGATGGGGAATAGGTTGCCTGTCAAGTAGGCTGCCTTGTCCTGATTCATGACAGCAAAAGGAAATAATTTCATGACATTCCTGACTTGTGCCTTTTAAGTGGAGGAAAGGTTCTGAGATCTCAGGAGATGAGTTATTACGAGTATTTATGTGGCTGATCTGAACAAGCTGACCTCTGGGCTATTGATAATGGTAAACTAGAACAAAGTAATGCCATTGAATATCATGGACAGAAGACTAGATACTCTCTTGTTGGACATGGTTAATGCCTGCCACTTTGGTGACACAAATGCGTTGTTATTCTCTAGGTCAGTGTATGGACTACTTCATTTTTCTAAGGAATTATGATTATATTGTGTCACCAGTGAACATTCCCACTAATGAAAGGATGGTTATTGATAAATTGGGAAATTGTCCTGAGGAACCCCTGTGCCACTGATCTCCACCAGCTTGCATTGTGTGAAGTATGACTAGCCATTGGCATGTTTTCCTTCTTGCCCATTAACTTCAGCTTAATCTCCTTGATGTCACATCATCTAATGGTACATTGGTCAAAGGCTGTCTCTCTCAACCTTATCTTTGGAATTCAGCTTTCTGGTCCTTGGGTTGTGATGAAATCTGGAGCCACGTCGTTCTGGTAAAACACAAACTAGGCATTTTATACTTTGTCGATTGAGTAGAGTGATTGGGTAATTAATATGTTGGATTTGATTTATCCTGTTTTGAATGGACATATCTAGGCAATTTCCCCAGTTATTTGGAGACCAGTGTTGTATGATTCTAGAACAGCTTGATTAGGGGCCTATGTGGAGCTCAGTTGGGATTTTGTCTGCAGCTGAGTCCTTCGCTGTACCCAGTGCTCAGTGATTTCCTTAAATCACATGGCCAAATTGAATTGGCTAGAGACTGGCTTCTGAGATTTTTTAGTTTAGGGATACAATGCGGAAACAGGCCCTTCAGCCTCTCAAGTCCATGCCAACCAGTGATCCCTATCGACTAGGACCAATTTACAATTTTTACTATAGCCAATTAACTTACAAACCTGTATGTCTTTGGAATGTGGGAGGAAGCAGGAGCCCGCGGGGAAAACCCACGTTGCCACGAGGAGAACGTACAAACTTTTCAGACGGCAACAGTAGTCAGGATTAATCCCAGATCTCTGGCGCTCTAAGGCAGCAACTCTACTGCTGCGCCTCTATGCCGCCCTGGTGGGGTTCTTAGGAGGAAGTCTAGATTAAGTGACCAAGACACACAAGACTGCAGATTCTCGACTTTAGAACCAACTACCAGAGAAACTCAGTGGGTCAGGCAGCAGCTATGGAGAGAAAAGGGCAATTGAATTTCTGGTGAGGTGGGAAAGGGATGGTAACAATGGGGGCTTCCATCTGATTCGTGACAGTAACAGAAACTGCAGCATATAAATGCTACAGTAGTTCAGCGTGCAAGTCTGTAGCACTTACATGCTGGAGCCTGCCATTATTGAGGATGGGATACTTTTGGAGCCTCTTTCTTCTCATGTCATTGTTAAATTGTCCATCATAATAGTTGTGACAGGAATGACTGCAGACCTTTGATCTTATCCATTGATTGTGGGATCACTTTGCTTTGGCTATTGCCCTACAAAACATTATGCACCATAACATTTATTTAATATTGTTCTTAGTAGATGTAGCGCAGTAAATTAATACATATGGAAACTATGCTGTTTATTTAAAAAAAACTAGGGCACGTGCATGTTAAGGAATTTGACTCTGGACCTAATTTATGGTTATTATACTTCATAAATAACAACTTAAAGCTGTCTCTGGTTTATGCCTTAAAATAATCTTCTGGATGTCTATAATTTACTCATATTCAATAGGTAGTAATTAGGCAATTTGAACTACATGTGACTATATCGAGGGTTTATTTTGGGTTGGAACTAAAAGTTAATGGCAATGTTTACCCTTAATCATAGGCAAAAAAAAAGTGACAGCAAGCTTTGGAAATTCCAAGAGGCTTATACGAGAACATACTGCTTTGTTGTAGATCTGTTTCAGATGAGTGGGCATTGGAAGAGTTACTGCGAAAAAAAGTGTTACATATCAATGCCTCAAATGAAGTTCCAAAGCTTGTAACAATCGTGGACACTTACAAAGTAGTAAGTTACACTGGGCATCCTGCAGAGACATTTATGTGTCAGTCAGAATTTTTGGTGTTTCTTAGCGGGTTTATATAGACATTAAATTTTACTGATGTTCATAGCCTATAAATGAAGTTTTGGCAGTTTCTTGAACAGTTACATATAAGATTATAAATGCTAATTACTTTAGTTTAAAGCCCCTCAAGGTAGCTCTAAGGTCACTCGTGTATGGACAACACAATGCTAGAACTAGTAGAGGGTTATTTACAGCACCAACTTTACTCCTCTGGTGTTAAAGAAGGAACTGCAGATGCTGGAGAATCGAGGGTACACAAAAGGCTGGAGAAACTCAGCGGGTGCAGCAGCATCTAAGGAGCGAAGGAGATAGGCGACGTTTCGGGTCGAGACCCTTCTTCAGACTGAGAGTCTGGGGAAATGGAAGCGAGAGATGTAGACGGTGATGTAGGGAGATTTAGAACAAATGAAAGATATGCAAAAAAGATGATAAAGGAAACCGTCCATTGTTAGCTGTGTGCTAGGTGAGAACAAGTGCAGACAATGAGATTCAACCAGACAACTTTGAAGCCGGTACGACTTGGGTGGGGAAGGGATGGAGAGGGGGGGGGGGTGAATGCAAAGGTTATTTGAAGCTAAATAAATCAACATTCATACCACTGGGTTGTAAGCTGCCCAAGCAAAGTATGAGGTGGTGTTCCTCTAATTTGATTTTGGATTCACTCTCACAATGGAGAAGGCCAAGTACTGAAAGGTCAATGTGGGAAGGGGAATCAAAGTATTTGGCAACCGAGAGTTCAGATAGGTCCAGATGGTCTGAGCGAAGGTGTTCTGCTAAAGGATCGCTCAGTCTACATTTGGTTTCACCGATGTATAAGAGTCCACACCTTGAACAACGGATACAGTAGATGAGATTGGAGGAGGTGCATTTGAACCTATGCCTGACCTGAAAGGACTGTTGGGGTCCCTGGACAAAGTTGAGGAGGAAAAGGGACTGGTGTTGCATTTCCAGCAGTTGCAGGGGAAGGCACCTGGCGAGGGGGTGGGAAGGGGCGAGTTAACCAGGGTGTTGAGGAGGGAATGGTCTCTGCGGAAGGCGAAAGGGGGTGGAGATAGGAAGATGTGACTAGTTGTGGGATCCCATTGGAGGTGGCGAAAATGTTGGAGGATTATGTGTTGTATGCGACGGCTGATGAAAGGTAAGGACTAGGGGAACTATGTCCATGTTGTGACTAGAGGGAGGGGGAGCAAGAGTGGAGCGGTGGGGTACCGAGGAGACACTGGTGAGGGCCTCATCCATGATGGAAGAGGGGAACTTGAGTTCCCTAAAGAATGAGGACATCTTGGATGTCCTGGTATGGAACATCTCATCTTGGACGCAGATGTGGATGAGATGCATGAATTGGGAGTTGGGGGATAGAGTCTTTGCAGGAAGCAGGGTGGGAAGAAGCATAGTCTAGTGGGAGTCAGGTTTATCAAAGACGTCATAACTTAGCAAACTGTTGCAGGATTTTGTGTATTTTGGATGCAATTGATTGGTGCTGTATTTTGGCCCAATCTGTAATTAAGGACCCACAAGCATTGTTTAAATATACATATTTAAAAACAAAATAAAAATCACCAAATAACCCTGCCTCCCCCCGCCCACCTTAAATTATTTTGATGCACTAAAATGCAACTGCCGATAGAGACTGCAGCAGCTGTGTCTTCGCCTTAAAGGTTTTGGAAATAAAATACTCTCTCAATAGTAGCTACAGCAACTGCATGGTCCCCAAGTTACATAACTATTCAATTTCTGAGAACTCTAGGCAAACCAATTTTTTTTCCCCCACATCTGTGCCGATCTGCAATTGCACAAGTGATTGGAAAGAGAAACCTTGGTGCCAATTGGGATGTGGACAGAAGGGCTTTGATTTATCTATCGTGCAGCCATGCTGTATTTCATACTATAATGATGTGAAACACCCTTGGGTGCATGGAGCAACTGAAGATTTGTTTTTTAATACATTAAAAGAGGACTTGCTATTAATATGAATGTGATAGATTTCTATAAGCCCATCCAATGATTCACCCACAAAACCAAATTTCACAAAAATCTAATTAAATAGGATTGGTAACTGGAACTATTATCAGAATATAATCATCCCATATTGTTGAATAGTATCCATTTGTTAGACTATAGAGCTACTCACATCGTATAGTTCTGTATAAACTTGCTATCATTCTTTTACTATCTTTTATGTTCACCCAGGCTAGCACTACACATAATGAAACTAATGGGGCATCTACTGTATCCAGTAGTTAATGAATACCAGTTTTCATTTCTGTAACTTTCGTATCTTGATAAGTTCTTTAAACATATATGGAAGATTTCCATGTCGCATCTTCCTTAACTCGGGAAGCCCCTAAATATTAAAGGCCGCTGTGTAAAATGGAGGAGATGGTGCAGAGAAGGTTGACCAGAATGATGCCTGGATTAGAGGGTGTCAGCTACAGGGAGAGGTTAGAGGGACTTGGAGGAAAGTTGAAAGGGGATGTGTGGGGCAAGATTTTGGTACAGAGAGTGGTGGAGGCGTGGAATGCATTGCTTGGGGTGATGGTGGAGGCAGATATGATAGGGGCGTTTACGAGGCCGACCGATAGGCACAGGGAATAGAGAGTATGGATTATGTAAGGCAGATGAGCTGTTTAACTTGGCAACATTGTTGGCCGAAGGGCTCGTTCCTGTTGAACTGTTCTGTGTTGTTAAATCTGATTAATATCATGAATGGAATTTCCAAAGGGACTCTCCCAATGTATATTTTAGGAGAAAGAGGAGGGCTGTGGCAGCACCGCTTATGGACACTCAATTTTTAATACCGCAGATGCTTGAATTTGAGAAAAAATGTGACCGGTTGGAAATGCTCAGCAGATCAGGCAGAATCTTTGGAAAAGGAGGAGTTAATTGTCTAGTTTGATACCTATCATCAGTTTTCATAAGATCATAAGTGATAGGAGCAGAATTAGGCCATTTGGCCAATCAAGGTTAAAGTAAAGTAAAGAATCCTTTATTGTCATTCAGACCTTTTGGTCTGAATGAAATTTTGTTACCTTGCAGTCATAACATATAATAAAAAAACCAAAACGCACAATAAACACATATTTAACATCCACCACAGTGAGTTCACCAGGCACCTCCTCACTGTGGTGGAAGGCAAAAGTCTTAAAGTCTTTGTCTTCTTCCCTCCTTGATCTCCCTCTGCGCTGAGGCGATCCAGGCCTCCGATGTTATCGTCCACTAGGCCCGCGGCCGTGCCTCCAAAGCCGGGCTGCCGCCACCGCCGATGCTGGAACACCGCCACAGCTCTGGAGCCGGGTCTGCCGCTGGAGCCCCGCAGCTCTGAAGCCGGGTCGCCGCTGGAGCACTACAGCTCCAAGGCCGGGTCACCACTGGAATGCCACAGCTCTGAAGCCGGGCCGCCGCTGGAGCACCGCAGCTCTGAAGCCGGGCCGCCGCTGGAGCCCTGCAGCTCTGAAGCCAGGCCGCCGCCGCCGCTGGAAGCTGGAACACCGCTATAGCTCCGAGGCCGCCAGCTCCGCCATTAGGCCTCAGCACAGACGGAGACGGGGGACACGACAAGAAAAGTCGCATCCCCCCCGAAGGGAGAGACTAAAACCCTGTTTCTCCCACCCCCCCAAACACATACACAGCCTAATAAACCAAAATTCTAATTAAAACAAACACAAGAAGACAAAAATAAAAGAAAAAACAGACGGACTGCAGGTGAGCCGCAGCTGCCAGGCAGCGCCGCCACTTCTGGATCAGCCTGGTTACTCTGCCATTCAATCATAGCTGATCCATCTCCTAACCCCATTCTGCTGCCTTCTCACCATAACTTCTCCCCACTCTATACTCATGACTGCGTAGCCAGCCATAGTGCGAACTCCATCATCAAGTTCGCTGACGACACCACTGTTGCGGGACGTATCACTGATGGGGATGAGTCAGAGTATAGAAGAGAGATCGAGCAACTGTCCATATGGTGCCAGCACAATAACCTGGTCCTCAACACCAGCAAAACCAAGGAACTAATTGTGGACTTTGGAAGGAGTAGGATAGGGACCCACATTCCCGATTATATCAACGGGTCAATGGTTGAAAGGGTCAAGAGCTTCAAATTCCTGGGCGTGCACATCTCTGAAGATCTTTCCTGGTCCGAGAACACTGATGCAATTATTAAGAAAGCTCATCAGCGCCTCTACTTCCTGAGAAGATTACAGAGAGTCGGTTTGTCAAGGAGGACTCTCTTTAACTTCTACAGGTGCACAGTAGACCGCATGCTGACCGGTTGCATCGTGGCTTGGTTATGCAACTTGAGCGCCCAGGAGCGAAAAAGTCTACAAAAAGTAAAATACACTGCCCAGCCCATCATCAGCTCTGACCTCCCTTCCATCGAGGGGATCTATCGCAGTCGCCGCCTCAAAAAAGCTGGCAGTATCATCAAGGACCCACACCATCCTGGCCACACACTCATCTCCCCGCTACCTTCAGGTAGAAGGTGCAGGAGCCTGAAGACTGCAACGACCAGGTTCAGGAAAAGCTACTTCCCCGCAGCCATCAGGCTATTAAACTTGGCTCGGACAAAACTCTGAACATTAATAACCCATTATCTGTTATTGCACTTTATCAGTTTATTTATTCATGTGTGTATATATTTATATAGTGGTATATGGACACACTGATCTGTTCTGTAGTCATGCCTACTATGTTCTGTTGTGCTGAAGCAAAGCAAGAATTTCATTGTCCTATCAGGGACACATGACAATAAACTCTCTTGAATCTTGAATCTAACTTCTGACACCTGTACTAATCAAGAATCTATCTGTCTGACATAATAATATCCACTAACTTTGCCTCCACAGCTTTCTAAAAGAACATCCTTTAATTCTGAGGCTATGACCTCTAGTCCTAGACTCTCCTACTAGTGGAAACATCCTCTCCACATCCACTCTATCCAAGCCTTTCTATTCTGTATGTTTCAATGAGGTCCCCCCCCCCCCTCATTCTTCTAAACTCCAGTGACTACAGGCCCAGTGCCATCAAACGCTCATCATATGTTAACCTACTCATTCCTGGGATCATTCTTGTAAACCTCCTCTTGTCCCTCTCCAGAGCCAGCACATCCTTCCTCAGATATGGTGCCCAAAATTGCTCTCAATATTCCAAATGCAGCCTGACCTGCACCTTATAGAGCCTCAGCATTACATCTCTGTTTTTGTGTACAAGCCCTCTCGAAATAAATGCTAGCATTGAGTTTGCGTTGTCCTTGTTTGTTCGTTGTTAATCATTCAAGAGAAAGGTAGGTGTTTTTCTTTATTATATTTAAGATTATCAAATGTTGAAAATGTATTTTCAAGTTCCTGAGGTCGAGCCAGCTAGAAGTTTTGCAACACCGATTGTACTTGTTGCTAAAATTGTGAAATGCTTTGTATTGTGAAAGTAGCACTCGGGTTTGATGGAATATTTTTTGGAAGTTGTAATTAGTGACTTCAAATAATTCTAACAAAGCAAAAACACAACGTGTAAAGCCATAATAATTTATTGCATGACCAAAAGCAAAAAATGGTATCAGAGTGTGAAAACTAGTTACTTTCTCATCGAGAATAAAATCTGTAAGCTAATGTCTCCAGTTTACCCTAAGAATATACTCTCATTTGTGGCAAGAATGTTGCTGCAAATCCCTTCAAGGCTCATAAATTCGGTAATAAAATTGACCCAATAATGGCAGTTCCTTAAACAGGAAAAGTCAGCTGAGAAAAAACAAAATTGTACAGATATGCTTGTAACTTTAAATGAGGCTGTCTTATTAGTAATGCAGTATTTTATTATACTAAAAGGATAAAATATTTATATATTTTTTAATTTTAAAACAATAATATGAATCCTTAAATAATTGTTTCTATTCCAGTACTACTTAGAACCACGGAGAAAACTTGAAGAAGCTCGAGAAAGATATGGATTGAAATCGGAGGATTTCTTTGTTTTGAATCATGGAGAATCAACACATTTGAGTGAAAACAAAGGTTTTCAATGATAAACAAACAATGTGTGGTTGTTTCACACAAAACAGGTTGTATCTGATACATCTGACGCTCATTGTCTTTAATTTTGGGTTGATCGTTCATTGAAGTACTATTAGTTTATTAAATGTTACATTTTATTCATCCTACTTAATGTGCTCTAAATACAAACACTGCGTACACTTGCTTTCTCCCGTCTCGCATTAAACCATCAGTTAAAGCTTTGAACATCAGAAAACTGTTTCTACACAAGGAAAAACATAATTACCTAATTAAAACAATATTTTCAGCTTTGTGTTAGTTAATCAAAGCCTGTATAATGTTTATTTTATCAAATAGCCATCACATAGCATTTTATTGATAGGAGCTTTATAGATTTTGCAAGTGTCAGTTGCCTTAAGGGAATCCGTGGTTGTCCTCTATTCCAGATATACTGCACCTGTTACTTGTACGTTTGCCACAATAATTCAAGATTGCACAGTTAAATGTGTATTTTGAGTATGTTAAAAACATTACAGTAATTAAATACTGTATATAAGCAGTTATCTCAATGCAACTTGTGTTGTGACCTTGATTTTTAAATGGAACGTTGACCTTAAGCCATGTGCCTTTTGAATCAACACCACGGATGCACTGGTGCCTGGTGGTGCACAAAGATGTCCGTGTTTCTTTCCAGAGTGAATGGTCCTATGGGCCTGAACTATGAGATTAGTTTGTATTGTGAAGCTAAAATATGTTACAGAACCAGAGTAGAATCCAGGATTGAAGGCAGAAATAACATTACCCAGGTGTTTATAATCTACGCAACTGTTTCAAATATACTTTGCTGTAATGGTGACTCTCATATATTAATTAATCCTCTACTTTGCATTCCTGGCTATTTTACAAATAACAGTTCTCCACTCAGGAAATATTTTATTTTTGAAAGCACAAGAGATTGCAGGAACTGGATAACTGGAACAAAAAATAAACCGATGTAGAGAAACTGACTATTCCTCACTTCCACAGATACTGCCTCGCCTGCTAAGTTCCTCTAGCAATTTGTTTTTTTGTGAGGAGATATTTGAACTGTTTCCATTCAACTCTAGAGGTGGGCAGGTCACTTTAAAAATAGTAGTACTTACACCTTGGATTTATTTTCCTACGTTAAAATCGATTGCCTTTGCCAGATTAAATCTGTGCATCGGTGGAGCCTACTTCAGTTTTCATAAATATTAGATAGAAATGTAAAATGTTAATACATGTAAATATGTGATAAAATGTAAGATTTAGAAAAATAAGTCAATCTCCCAGATACATTGTTCAGATAAAAATTAAAAGTGATTCTCTGATTCTGATTACAATTTATTTCTTTACATTGGTACAAAGTGGCTAGATTTCTATTGTTCATTCTGCTGTCTTCAACAAGAACAATAGGCAATCAAGAAGAAAAACCTTACTATTAATCAATGCAGAAGAAACATAAATAGCAATAATGCTGCTTGTTCAAATGAAAAAAAGTGTTCACATAATGCAAGTTACGTTTTTAAAACAAAATAATCTGCTGTTCCATTGACATTGGAATCCCAATCTGAATGCAGCTGGTCTCTGCTCAAGTATATCCCAATGATGTGTACCCTCCCAATGGTATCTAATGTCAAAATATGTAAATATTTACCATTTCTATTTCCTTCCTCCAGTCTTTCTCGGGAGAGAATGATTAAAACTATTATCTATTTTTGTGTAACTATATGGGGAAGTGTTTTTAACTTGCATATCTTTTCAAGTTACAATTTATCCACTTTTCAAACATTCCATATTAAACAAATAGAAGTATCACAACTTAAGTATTCAAAAAGAGGCAGCAGTATCACATCACATCAATTTACAGTGATTTTTCAAAATACTTCAGAAATGCTGGCTAGCTACCATACCTTTTTTAGACTGGATTATGTTCTCAACACTCTTTTTGGACTAATGCCCAAGGTAAGATTGATTTAGAAGATTTAATTACCATCTCTACAGATAGCACAATTACAGCAAAATCAGCATTAGCATAAAGATATTTAATGAATATTGGAATGAGTCTCCTTTCAACATTAACAATGCTATATACACAATGTATTTAATTTGATGTTAAATTACTATTATAATTGTGTATTTATTCTCGTCGATACATTTACATTATATAATGAACAAAACAGGATTAGTTGGGAATAAAAAATATCAAAGAGCATTTGGTCTTAGACTATAATTCTGGCCATGTGTTGTCTCACTTCAGGATCTTGGTATAACATAAGTGATGCAATTTTATGAAAAAATTGTGTTGAATTCCCAAATATTACAGAATGTAGTGATTCTACTTTATATTCATACTGAACAGAGTCGTGCAACAAGTTCATATTTTCCTTTAGAATTGCAATGAATACAAGCATTCGTATAAGAAATTCTTTGCTTATGGTGTTGTCAAACAAAAGGAACAATGGTGGCACCTGGAACAAAAAAATAAAGCCTTATAAATCACAGTTTTAAATTGGGTTTTAGAATTAAACCTAGATTTAACCAGGGGTATACTCATCCAAGTGTACACTGGACATCTCTGAATATTTCATCCTACAATTATTTTTGTTTATATCACAATTAAATGGTTATTCCTTTGAACAAAGAATAATTGCAAAATGGCGATATGTTACAATCCTTATGTATATTTGAATATTAATATTTTATGGTGCAATCAATGCCTGTAATCATGAGTAAAGTATAAAAATGCAATGTCCAATTAAGGTTCACATACAAATAAGAAGGGTTGTTAAATTTAAAACAATCATTATTTTGACATTTCTATTAGGGATATGTGTTCTTGAGCAACTGTAGCTGTCCCAAAGTAGAGTTTTTTTCAGCAATTTCTTGTGGACAATAATAACTGGTAATCTCACACAAAACAACTGTACTGTATATTCTGAAGGCTATGCATAGAATATTTAGTTGGATTAGTTTAAAGGAACCTTCAGCATACAACCCAATTCAACTAGAACCATGTCATACACAATTGGATTCATGAACTAGGTTTATATTAAAAAATAGTTTATATTAACAATTTATTAGAAATTATGTCTTTGGTAAAATATATTGGGAAGATGTCTTTTGAATTATTTTGAATGCTACTCTTATAAGCAAATAAGATGAGGAAAAAACAATACTGCAAGGATCATGAAATTTGGGCATCTGTTTGTTGTGCCACTGCCTTTTAGCTGACGTTAAACCCCAGCAACACTCCAGTTAATGTTGTTGTCCAAATCATGGCATCTAAAGCAACATTCATAACGTGTCTCAAATTTGAAAACAAACATCTAAAATGCAAACAAAACTTATTAAGAAGTCTGACCTTTTGATAATGTAAATGATCATGAGATTCAGTGGTAGCCAGAACACCAATGTGGGCTTATTGCTTATTCCCTGACTATCTTTACGTTTTACATGATCCGCAAAGCATTATTCTCTTTTCTATTTTCCCCCATCTTCATATTTTCAAACCAACTTCCATTTATAATTCAACTTTTTCCAATCTTCCAATTTCAGTCCAGATATATCCATTAAAAAAAATGTTGAATCTTTCAATACATTTTATCTACACGATTTATTATAGCTTAATTATTGTTCCTTCATCTCATCCAAGATTTTCTCATGGGTAATGACATTTTTTTTTTTTTTAATTCCCTGAAATATATGGTTATTTATGTCTCCTATATCTTGGTGGCTCAATTGAAATTATTTCATCCCACTCTGTTTAAAGGCTCTCACAACTCTTCCTGTTGCAAGTGCTAACAAACACCATTGATTTCCCGGTGGTACAAAACAACGAAGACAAGACATGCATTCTTATAATGTTGAAAATATGTCTTAATGTTGCATAATTGAAAATAGGGCTAATCTAATGAAATGCAAAAATGTACCCACTTCCAAATCTCCGAGTGCCCAGCTGGAATTTTGACCCTTGACTTTTCTCTGTGGTTTTCATTAGTGCTAGAAACAGTTTCACTGTGAAATTTGCTGCAAATAGTCTCTACATGTCCCCACCCAGGCCACACAGGGCCTCTTCCACGAGTGGTTTCTTCTGATAAATGTTCCAGTTCCCTGTCAGTGCACTTGGATGTACACTCCTTACCATCTCCGACTTTATGGACACAGCAACATGTTTTGCAATAGTAACTTTTTTAAAGGCTTGGTTGAGAGGTTACAGCTATGCAAGATTACTATAAATAATTGTGGAAGCATTCGATATTATACATTTAAGGATGTAAAATCTACCGTTTGCGGATTCTGAATATTTTAACAATGAATACTAGTGTTAATGTCCTGCACTAAGATGTTTGATGCTCTCAAATCACAGCAAAATAACTATCAGGCCTTTCAACACCTTTTAACCCCGTGCATCCCAGGCTTGAACTTATTCCCATATTCAATAGTGTATAATAAAATAAACCAATACACTTGACAGGTCTGTAAATCTTGGTTCTCATCCTCCTGCAGATTGTTTTGTTTTTGACATCTGCATGTAGCTTTCTCAGAAAACCTCACAGATGATGTATTTGGATAATCAAAAATTTGGTAATAGTATATTCATTATTTAAAGTTTCTCATGCTGTATTAACATGAGATTTTGATAGCAGCCTAATTTAAGATCCAAAATTAAGTCTAAATTTGCAGGCATTAAATCTAAATCCACAATGAAAATAAAACTGATTAATACTGTCTTTGCCATTTTATATTAGACCAAGTGCAGACCTGTTGGGTCTGTTCCCCAACGCACCCGTTTCCTACCCGTAACCCCCACGGGAGGCATGGTCCTCCAACTCAAGCCGTTCCCGAACGTAAGATTCTAGCACTCTCCTTGCCTTGTTCAGCAGTGATCTTTAAAAAAAAATGCCAATTGCACTTGCCCTGTGTGTTGCAATTCGCCCTCCCCCTGCTAGTCAAGCTATTCTTCTTCTTAAGCCCTTTGCTCTTCTAGGGAGCATAGGCCGTTGACAAATGTCCTCCACCTCACTCGGTTGTTGGGAGTCCTTTCGAGATCTCCCCAGTCTTCTCCAGCTGATCCTGGGGCGACCTCTTTTCCTTTTTCCTTGGTGGTTCCATTTCAGGGCTTGCCAGGTGATGTTTGTGGCAGGTTTCCCAAGGATGTGTTCAATCCAACTCGAATTGTAAGTCAATTGACTCCTGGCTTGTTCTTTTCCACAGGTCCACATTGCTTCGTTCCCTTCTCTTCCGCCCAGATTATATAATGTACTGCCCGCTGACCAATTTGATCTCCCCTGACAGTGTCCATCTTGTTTCAGCCAAGCCCAGGACTAAGAGATTGTAGCACACCATTTTGTTGGCAATTGTGGCAGCCTTGCCAGCCTGGAACATGGTTCGGATGTTCCATGTTCCCACAAGGATGGATTTCTTTGGCATCAGTAGGTGCGTTAGCTTTCCAGTGCCCTTGCGGATTTGGCTGGGAAGCGTCATGTTCCCCATCGCTGGGGCACCTTCTTCAACCAAGTGTGTAATTTGGTTTTCATTTCGTCACTGTTTCTGTAACTCATGCTTTTTTCCATGGTGGGGTAGTTAACCCCACACCCAACCCCCAACCTGGAGGACCAGGGACTGCTTTGTCTGCCTCCTCACCTGAGACCTGCCCGGTTTGGTTGAACCTGCCAGGGATATGAAACCCCACCCGACATAGCTCTCAGGATCACTGGAGTACACAAACCTCTCCTCCACGTCAAGGTTGGTAGTCGAGCCATTGTGACGTCAAAATATTTCAATTGCACCTGCCCTGTGTGTTGTAATAGCAATTTGCCGTCTCCCTGCTAGTTGAGCCATTGTGACGTCATCAGTTGAAGCTGGTCGGTTTGAAATGCAAAGACGTCATCATTTGAAGCTGGTTGGTTTGAAATTCAAGGTAATCGGCAATAAGTCGAGAAATAAAGCATTAAAATGTTCAGTGAAAGCGATCTCTGCCTCGAGGTGAAAAATGGGAACCAGAATATGTAAAAATCTTGTGAAAGGTTGCCATTTTTAAAGTTTTAATCGCAAATAACGTGTCAAATGTAGGATGAAATCTTCATTGAGGCTTGTCTCTGCTAGCTGAGCCATTGTGACGTCATCAGTTGAAACTGGTGGTTTTAATTTCAAAGTCTTTTGACTTTTTTAGACTTTTAATCTGTGATGAGTCGAGAAATAAAGCATGAAATGTTCAGATAAGGTGATCCCGGCCTCGACGGCAAAAATGTCAACCGGAATATGTAAAAATGTAATCGTTACTTGTAAAAGTGTTTTTGCGAAGATGTAAAGACAACCACATACATATACACATACATATACACACTAACAAGATAAGAGTTTTAATAAGTGCTGGACTAAGTGGCACCCGTTTGGCCCCAGTCACACGGGAGGCCTGGTCCCACAACGCAACCCGTTCCCCCAACACAATGTTCCAACCCATAGTCCCTAACTGCACAGGCGCGGCTCATTTCCCCTCATCCCCGAGCACTCCCTCCCCCTCCTTTTCATTTGGGGCGGGGGGAGTGTTTTGGGGGGTGGGGGGGAGGAGGGGTAATGTGGGGTCGAGGGGAGGGGTGCGGGGGGTGGTGGGAGGAGGGATGTGGGCTGGGGGTGCGTGCCAGAGGGTACGGGGGCTTGTGGGGGGGAAGGATATGTGGGTAGGGGGAGAGGGTGTGGTGGTCGTGGGGAGAGTGAGTTCGGAGAAAAGACGGGAAAGAGCCAGATGTGGGTGAGAGGGGCATCATGGGTAGGGGAGGGAGAGCCAGCGAGGGGGGCATCACGGGAGGGAGGATGAGCCAGCGAGGGGGACCAGAGGAGTAGTGGCTGGAATTGACGGTGCGATGGGGACTCGCAACAGGCGCTGTTTACTGGTCTTTCTACGCCGGGTTCAGAGGCTCTGGATTCCGTTTGGCTAAATCGGCAACATCTCCGACTCCGGGCTGGGTTGGGTCTCCGATGCTGGGCTGCAGCTTGGGGCTGGCTGCTGGGGGGGAGGGGGGTTGTGGGGGGGTGGGTGTAGGGGGGGGGGGGGGTCCACCGGTTCCCGGCTCCGACTGCACTCCGCTATCGCGAACCATTTTTGAGACATACAGACTGACGCATGCATGCAAAAAACGATCATCACTGGAGGGAGTCAGAAATAAACTAGCAGAAGACCTGTACTGTCAACAGTTGTATGAAAATAGTAGCAGTACATGTAAGTCACAAATCAAACAGTCTTTGCACCACACAAAAGAGTTTACACTTCAATGTAATCTGTTGTGTTGGCATTTTAGAATGTGATATGTAGATTTCTGATCACCTTGAACTTCTTGCCAGCAAAATGTAAAACATTCAAAACTGGGCTGTACAAGTGAATACTGTTCTGAATAAAGTGTTACATTGGTATCATTGGGTCAAGGGTATTATTAAATATGTAGTCAAAATAAATAGCATCAGTTCATAGCTTACCTGAACACATAGAAGGTCATGCGTTAACTCTGGATCTGTAGACAAATTTACCAGGATTTTCAATGCCTGAACCTGTTTTTATAAAAAAAGATGGATTAGCGAAACTGTTCCTCTTATCTGCCTTCATTGCGCTAGTCTCTTTGTCTATCATTTGGGTGGCACAGCGGTAGAGCTACTGCCTTACAGCACTGGAGACCCGGATTCGATCCTGACTGTGGGTGCTTGTCTGTATGGAGTTTGTACATTCTCACCCGTGATCTGTGTGGGTTTTCTCTGAGATCTCCAGTTTCCTCCCACACTCCAAAGACTTACAGGTTTGTGGGTCAATTTGCTTGGCATAAATGTAAGTCACTAAATTGTCCCTAGTGTGTGTTGGATAGTGTTAATGTGCAGGGATCACTGGCCGGTGTGGTCTCATTGGGCCGAGGGGCCTGTTTTCACACTATCTCGAAACTAAAAACTAAAATTTGTTTCAATGGCTGACTTACAATTCAACAGACTGCGTTCACCTTGCCATTCAAGACACTTTACAGGAAGTGCATGCAATCTATTCAAAGTGGGAGGAATATCATAAACGGTCTGATTACCCCCTTCATATAGCTTCAAATTAAGTGAGATAAACTAATTTCACATCACGGTAGTAAGTGGATAAAAAACTAACATTTAGAAGATAAAGCTTTGAATAAACAAAATAAAATTATATTTCAATCCTTATAATTATATTTTTGAGTATGTATCAACGTAACACCAATTCCAGGCCCTCACAATCTTTGCAAGGTTACTTTACTACATGAAGGAAAGCCCTGTCTTACGTTAGAACTGCTCTTATTTCAGATCTGACAAGAACTACAATAGAATGGAACATGGATTAAACAATCTGTCATGCGCAATTCAAATCACCATAATTTCTCAGATACAAGTGCACTCAAAGGTGTCAAAGCAAAATGTTGGCTATTCTTCAATGAAGGATCTGCATAGAATAATCAATCCCTTATCACTTGGATGGGAAAACTAAAGTGATGAGCATCTTATTTTGTAATCCAATACTGGAAAATAATCTGAAGATAGTACGAGGACTCAAGCTAAACATACAGCAAGATACCTGGAAAATCACATTTTGTTTAAATTGTATGTCCAAGTAACCTCAATCTGGCATTCATCTCCCTAAATCTCTCATTTAAGTTAAATGTATTGTTTTCCCTTATATATATATATATATATATATTATTATATATTATATAATATATTATATAATGCATTCTAAGGGAAAAAATAGCCTGTCCAACCCCTTAAGAATTTTGTAAGTCTCAATCTCCTAAATTCCAGCGAGTAAAAGTTATCTCTCTCTCTCTCTCTCTCTCTCTTCAATTAAATTTCAATTAAAAAACTTTATTGGCATGATAAAACTAATATTGCCAAAGTATAAAACATGACATATTTAAAATACATATGTATGAATACAAGTATACAGTGCATGGATAGATATGTCCCTGTGCATAAACTCGCAATAGGCCTATAGCCCTTTATTGATTGGTGCACGTTCTTGCAGCTGTAAGCAGTACAACAGAATAGCAAGTTTAGCAATTCAATATTAATTTCTTAGTGTCAGTTAACGTCAATTCGTGTGTGCGTGCATATTGGTCATTCACCGTCTCTCAGATTATGGCACCCTGTTACGTATTGTGCACCAAGATATGCCGTATTTCCTTCACCAAGGATGATTCTTAGTTTTGATATAACATCTAGTTCTTTAAAATCAGGGGTTGCCAGACTGAGTTTGTCAAAGTAAGGTTTCCTTGTTTTGTCAATTTTTTTGCATTTTAGGAGGAAGTGCACCTCTGTTTCAATCTCATCTGTCAAACAGTTGGCGCATATTCTATTTTCTCTTGGTTGCCAGAATCTCTCTGTCTTCCTTTTTCAACTGCCAAATAGTGGTCACTTAACCTGTAATTGGTGAGGGTCTGTCTCTGCTTTATGTCTCTAACAGTCAAGAGATAGTCCCAATTTATAATATCTTTTTAGGGCACGGTAAACATTCTAATTTGTGTTTATCCCAATGTTCCAAATATGTTTCTTATATTGTTTGATAATTTGGTTCACTCTAACTGGTGATTGGGGATCAGTATTGATCTGAGGCTGGTCAGGATTTAACTGGATAGGGTTTAACTGAATAGGGGTAGTTAGTCTCAGTACCAACTGACACAGCAAACTCTTTTCTGGGCTTCCCTTTTGTGTTTGAAGGGCTTTAAACTGGAGGGTATCTGGGGGCTAGATTTAAGGTGATTCCCAAAATTTAGTGCTCTTTTCTGGATATTTATTATCAGTGGGTATCTGCCTAATTCTGCCCTACATGTGTTTGTTGGTGTTTTCCTTTGGATATGGAGGATGTTCCGACAAAATTCCGCATGCTGGGCCTCCGTTGTAAGTTTTTCCCATTTACCATAAATATGGTTCCCTCTCCCTTTCCCTCTCCCTCTCCCTCTATCACCACCACCAACCATTTGCAGTACTTTATTTCAAAAGTCTGATCTTGACCTCGTCCTGTTGTTCTGTATATTGATTTTAGAACAAACCGCTTACGGCTGTGATTTTCTGGCCATCTTACTCAGAGTCCCCCTCCGTTGCGCAGGACAAGAGGATTGTCCTGTTTAAAAAATGTTGAGATTCTCTCCCGAAGGCCACGTCCCTTCCAGAGGGATTATAAAACCC
This sequence comes from Okamejei kenojei, assembly GCA_035221665.1. Taxonomy (NCBI): domain Eukaryota; kingdom Metazoa; phylum Chordata; class Chondrichthyes; order Rajiformes; family Rajidae; genus Okamejei; species Okamejei kenojei. Next base: position 32,090,456 of record CM069151.1, on the reverse strand, counting down.
GGACGTGTTGAGTGCCTCAGTCAGTGAGATGTTGTCTGAGCTGTGAATAACACTGAACACATGTCTACTAAACTGTGAGTGGTTTTACTGACTTGTCAGTGCCCATAATGTGGTTTGAAAATATAGTTTGGAAATGCTAAAGCTGTGTTGCCTTTGGTTTGGAAATGCTAAAGCTGTGTTGCCTAATTAAAGTTGCCTTGCCAAATTAAAGTTGCCTTGCCAAATTAAAGTTAACTTGCCAAATTAAAGTTGCCTTGCCTAATAAAAGTTGCCGTGCCTTCTATATAATTAAAAGTCTAATCTTGACCACTTCCTGTTTGCGCTTTATATTGATTTTAGAAAAAACGCTACCATGTACGGCTGTGATTTTTGGCTATCTTACTCAGTCCCCCTCCGCTCATCAGGTGCCGAGAATTTTTCCCATCGATGAAAAATAAAAGTTATTAGTGTTTAAAAAATGTTGAGATTCTCTCTCCTGTCAATCCACCATGAAGGCCACGCCCCTTCTGGTGGGAGGGGGAGGGACTATAAAACCCAGAAGTGTGGGCGTGGCTCAGTCTCTGCAAGATGGAGGAGGGAGAGGTCATGACTCGCTGTCTTTAGTGGCCTTGCACCCTGCTTGAAGTGGTAAGAAACTGCACTTGAATTTGGTGGCCTTGCACCCTGCTTGAAATGGAATTTCAAGGAATAGCCGTGAGTCAACTGCCAGCCCACCAGCCGCGAGTGAGCTGCCAGGTTATTGACATTTTAAACTTTACAAAAAAACACTTTACAAAACCACTTTTCCACTTGCCCTGCCCGTCAGCCACGCTCAACGTCACGCATCCCAAATTTCATTTACATAAAGAAAATCGCGATTGACATTGATTTTATTCTAAAAAAAACTCAGTTTTAACCAAATTCTTTTGTTTTCATTAACACCTAACATTATGTTTAGGTTATTTTAAAGAAAAAAAACATGATTTTTATTGAGAATGAGGTGAGGAATGGCTAGCAGGGGAATAGAGGGAGAGATGGGTAGGGAGTGGAGAGGGGTTATAGAGGGAGAGAAGGAGTGACTGAGGGTAGGATAAAGGGGAGGGGAGGAAGAGAGGAGAAAGAAAAGGAAGGGAGGGAGTGCTGGGGATGAGGGGGAATGGAGGAGGATAGGGGTAGGAAGAGGGATGGCGAGGTAATGGAAGAGAGGAGGGGAAAAGGGGGGAGGGAGGGGTAAGGGGAGGAAGCAGAGGGTTGATGGAGGGTGGAGAGAGGCAGGATAATGGCGGAGGGGAATAGGGACTTAAGAGGGAGAGTGAGATGCGTTCACATTGATCTTATATTTTATGTTATTGCCATTTTAAACTTTAAAAACAACGCAGTAGTGCTCCCACTTGCCGGCTGCACCTGTGCAGTTGTGGGAGGTTTGCCGTGACTCGCATCGCAACGGAGATCTCTGGCGTCACAGTGGGATCCCATCAGACGCGCCTGCGCAATTGTGGGCTTTGGGTCAGTGGTGGAATATTGCCTTGGGGGACGGGCCCAACGGGTCCGCAGCTGGTCTAGTACATAATAAAATTCAAGCTGTCCAATCAGCAAGTCTTACCTTTACATTTTCAGTTCCTTCGACTAAGAGCTTAAAAAAGTGAGGAATGTAGTTGATCATCAAATGGTGATAAGTACTGACAACACTGATATTAGTCAGCATTCTGAGGCCAGCGACCTGCAACTCAGAGTTTAATGTAGCAGCTTCTTGGATCTTCAAAATTCGAGGGATCCAAATCTGTAATAAACATGTTTTTAATATATTTAAGACTTTATCTGCTATTTAATTCAACTGAACATAGATCAGTACAAGAGAGAAATAGTATTTTTGTCCCATTATATCTGTGCCGAACATGATGCTAAGACAAACTCTTATCAGTTTTCCATCCAGGGCAAATGTTTCTGATTGTCTACCCTATCCTGGGACCCTAGTAGTTCTTATTGGTGACATAGTTTACATTCACCTCCTCCAACCTCATCTACTGCATCTGGTGTTCCCGATGTGGACTCCTATACATTGGCAAGACCAAGCGTAGACATCGCAACCACTTTGTTGAACACCTACACTCTGTCTGCCAAGGCCTGCTGGATCTCCCGGTTGATAACCATTTTACCTTGCTTTCCTGCTTACCTTCCCATTCCCATACTGACCTTTCTGTCCAGGGCCGCCTCCATTGCCAGAATGAGGCCACACGCAAACTGGAGGAACAGCACCTCATATTCCAATTGAGTAACTCTAAATCAGAATGGTATGAGCATTGAATTCTCAAATTTCAGTTTCAACAATCCATTAACAATCCCCTTCCCTTTCACCCCACGTTGTCCCCTTTTTCTGTAACACACTAATTTCTCTGCTTCACCCTCCCTGTCACCTTCCACCTATATTCCTTCCTCTGGCCTCACAATATGCAGGTCTTCTATCCGTGTCTCACATGTTATGTATCTTCATCTCTGGCCTCTGTCCAACCAATTATTAATCAAAAAATCTCCCTTACCTGTATCCGCCTATCAATTGCCAGGCTTCACCCTGTTCTCACTTGTACGAAGAGGGGTACCAACCTGAAAAGCACCTATCCATGTTCCCCAGAGATGCTATCTGACCCATTGAGTTACTCTAGCACTTTGTGTCTCTGGAAAACCAGCATATACAGTTCCTTGTGTCCCCATGAAACCATATGACATTTTTGCTATTCTATCTACTTGCATTACCACTTTCAGGGAGTTATAGATTTGGACCCTGATCTATCGGTATTCTAATTAAGGCTCTTACCTTAATTGTATTTTGCCTCTTACATTCGACTTCCCAAAGTCCAACACCTCACACTTACTCAAATTAAACTATCAGACTACTGTTAGACTAAAATAACAGACTCCTGACCGACATCTACTACAAACTCTCTGACTCCCATGGCTATCTGGACTCCACTTCTTCCTACCCTGCTTCCTGTAAGGACTTTATCCCCTATTCCCAATTCCTCTGTCTACGCCGCATTGCACCCAGGATGAGGTGTTCCAAACCAGAGCATAGGAGATGTCCCTCATTCTTTAGGGAACGGGGGTTCCCCTCTTCGACTATAGATGAGGCTCTCACCAGGGTCTCCTCTATATCCCGTAGCTCCGCTCTCACTCCTCCCCCCCCCCCACTTGTAACAAGGACAGAGTCCCCCTTGTCCTCACCTTCCACCCTACCAGCTGTCACATACAACAGATAATCCTCCGACCTTTTCTCCACCTCCAACGGGATCTCACCACTGGCCACATCTTCCTATCGCCTCCCCTTTCAGCTTTCTGTAGAGACCGCTCCCTCCGTAACTCCTTGGTCAATTCGTCCCTTCCCACCTAAACCACCCCCGCCCAAGGTACTTTCCCTTGCAACCGCAGGAAATGCTATTTTTGTCACTTTAACCCCCCCCCCCCCCCCCCCCCCCCTCGACTTCATTCAAGGACCCAAGCAGGCTTTCCAAGTGAGCCAGAGGTTCACCTGCACCTCCTCCAACCTTATCTATTGCATCACTTGCCGAGGTGTCAACTGCTCTACACCAGTGAGACAAAGCGCAGGCTTGGCGATCGCTTCGCCAACACATCCGCACCGTTCGCATTAACCAACCTGATCAGCTAGTGGCTCAGCACTTCCACCTCCCATTCCGAATTCGACCTTTCTGTCCTAGGGCCTCCTCCATGGCCAGAGTGAGTCCCACCGCAAATTGGAGGATGAGCACCGCATTTTTTGCTTGGGTAGTTTACACCCCAGCAGTATGAACATTGAATTCTCCAATTTCAGGTCGTCCTTGTTTTCTCCCTCCTTCTTCTCCCCTTCCCAACTCTCCCACAGCCTACTGTCTCCGCCTCTTCCTTTCTTCTTCCCGCCCCCACCCCCACCCCTACATCAGTCTGAAGAAGGGTCTCGACCCTGAAACGTCACCTATTCCTTCGCTCCATAGATACTGCCTCACCCGCTGAGTTTCTCCAGCATTTTTGTCTACCTTTGATTTTTCCAGCAGCTGCAGTTCTTTCTTAAACAAATTAATCTATCCTTTCTCCACACATTTCTACAGTTTAAAAAAAAAAAAATCTTTATTTATTAGCGGTACTGTAAGTTACATCAGTGTACATCCCTTGTATTGTATTACAGTCATTGTACCCCTTATTTTTATTTTTTATTTTAAGGCTTTAAAAAAGAGAGAATAGAGAGAAAAATGGCAGCAAAGAAAGTAGAAAAGTGAAAAAGAGATGTGAAAGTGCAAAAGCGTGACAGAGGGAAAGGAAACCCTTGAAGAGTTAGAAATGGGAATTAAGAGATAGACCCTGGAGAGGAAAAAAAAAAGAAAAAGGGAAAATAGAGAAAGAAAAAAGAAAAGCCAGTTACTTTATTATAAACATCTCGCAAAAGGAATCTACCAACTCGACAATTTTTCTTCCCCCTTTACCAAGACCCAACACCGGTACTTATTTTGAGGTATTCGTGCACCTTATCCTTGTAATAGATTTATAAATGCAGACCACGTCTTATAGAAACAGTCTGATTTTCCTACTAGTCGGAGTCTCATACCTTCCAAGTGTAGCGTTTCGAACATAGTTGAAATCCACATATTAACTGTTGATACCGGAGAATTTTTCCAGAATTTTAAGATTAGTTTTTTTCCAGTTATTAAGCCATATTCAAATATAGTCTTTTGAAACGCATTTAATTCGGGGCAATCTTCCGATATCCCGAAGATTATCCAGTCTGCTTCCGGGGTCAGTTTTATTTTAAATATTTTTGTGAAAATTTCAAAAATTTCAGTCCAAAATGTTTGAATTTTTGTACAAAAGACAAATGAGTGTGCTATATTAGCTTCCTGACATTGCCATTTATCACATATAGGTAAGACGTTGGGAAAAAGTTTACTTATTTTAGTTTTTGAATAGTATAATCTGTGTAAGATTTTAAATTGTATTAAGGTGTGTCTTACATTAATTGAACATTTATGCATGTTTAATATTCTTCCACCTTTCTTTGGGAATTTTTATACTTAATTATTTTTCCCAGTCTCTCCTGATACCATCTGTTGTTGGTATTTCTGCATTTAGAATAATATTATATATATAATATATATATATATGTTATATAATATATATATAATATATATGATATTAGGTTTGCTGATTTTGCCTTTGTATTCATTACTTCTTCCAGTGTCGAGTCTGGAGGCATATTGTGATAATCTTGTGCGTATTTTTTCAGATAGTCACAGATTTGGAAATATTTAAAATACTGAATGTTTCCCAAATTTGTATTTTAGTTGTATTTGTTTAAATGATAATAGTTTTCCAGATTCATACACATCTCCGAAGATTTTAATTCCAGCTCTTTCCCATTGTATAAATGCTTTATCTATAGTTGAAGGTTTAAATGAGGGTTTTTTACCGATAGGAGATAAGAGAGATAAATTTCTTAATTTTAGATTGTGTTTTATTTGTTTCCAAATTCTGATTGTACTGTATATAATTGGATTATTGTTGTAATTTTTTATTATTCATCGCTATTGGAAAGAGAAGGATTGCTCCAATATTATAAGGAGAGCAATCCTCTCTCCATAATCGTCCAATCCGGTTGTTGGAGAGAGTTATCCAGCAGTTGGATCATGTTTCTGATACTTACAGACCAGTAGTAATACATAAAGTTGGGGAGTGCTAATCCCCCTACTACGTTGGGTTTATTCAGATGAGCTCTTTGTATTCTGTGGGATTTATAATCCCAAATAAAATTTGTGATATCTGAGTCCAGTTTTTTAAAAATCTTTTTGGGTAAATATATTGGGATAGATTGGAACAGGTATAAAATTTGTGGTAGAAAAATCATTTTTATGGCATTTATTCGGCCTATTATTGGAAGCGTTTTCCAAAATTTAATCAAGTTACATAGTTTCTTAAGTAGAGGGTTATAATTTTCGTCAAACATATCTTGATATCTTCTAGTAATTTTGATGCCCAAGTATTTACATTTTTCCGTAGCTATTTTGAAAGGAACTGTAAAAGATGCATAGAGTCTTTTGGTTTTATTGACATGATTTCACTTTGATTCCAATTTATTCTATATCCTGAAAATGATCCGAAGTCCTCTATTAATTTTAAAATATTTAGTATAGTAATATGAGGTTTTGTAATGTACAATAGTACATCGTCAGCGTATAGTGATATTTTTTTATTGGAATATTTTGTTTTATATCCATAGATATTCGGATGAGTTCCGATTCTTTCCGCTAGGGGTTCAATTATTAGGGCAAATAACAACTGTGATAATGAACATCCTTGTCTGTTTCCCCTTGACAAATGAAATTTCGTAGATAAATTATTATTCGTTAATATTCTGCCCGTTGGCTTATTATATAGTAATTTAATCCATAGAATAAAATTCTCTCCCAGTTGAAATTCTTGCAAATACCCTGAGCATATAAATCCAATTCAACCTGTTCGAATGCTTTCTCTGCATCCAACGATATGATTGATAGTTTTTGATCTTCAGTTTGGTGTGAATGCATTATATTGAACAGACGTCTCAAATATTAAATGATTGTCTCTTAGAGATAAACCCCGTTTGATCCGGATGTATTAATTTACTAGCATATTTACTTAGTCTTCTAGCTAGTATTTTCGCTAATATTTTTTGATCTGTATTTAGCAACGCAATAGCTCTGTATGATCCAAGTTCTTCCACATCTTTATATTTCTAGGTATTAGTGTGATCGTGGATACTGCTAGTGTTCAGGTAGTATTAGTGCTTTGAAGGCATAAGTATACATTTTCTGTAGGGGGGGTAAATATGTCATAAAAACCTTTATAGAATTCGTTACTAAATCCGTCGGGACCTGGTGTTTTTTCATTTTTTAATGAGATTATTGTTTCTTCTATTTCCTTATTTGAGATTTGTGCTCCCAGTTCCTCTTGTTCCTGCAACTCTAATTTAGGAAGGTTACAATTATCCAAGAACTCTGTAACTTTGTTGGTGTCCATTATCGTTTTAGATGTATACAGATTCTCGTAAAATTGTGCAAATCTTTTATTAATATCATTCGGCAAGGTCAATATTTCCCCTTTGTCTGATTTAATCTTTAAAATTGTGTGATCCTTTTCTCGTTTTTTTAACTGATGTGCCAAATGTTTATGGGGCTTATCCCCAAATTCAAAGTGTTCCTGTCTTATAATTTGTAATAATCTTATGATTTTCTCTGATAATAATTTATTTCATTTGAATTTCAGTATTATCATTCTATTATGTTTATCCGTAGTGGGGTCTTTAGCGTTTTCTATGTCCAGTTGTCTAATTTGTTCTTCTAGTTGTCTTTGTTCGTTCTTATTTTTCTTATTTTGAAAAGCTTGATATGAAATTATCACGCCTCGAATAAATGCTTTAAAAGATTCCCATAATAATGTAGGTGATATGTCTGTCGTGTCGTTTATTTCGAAGAAAAGGTCCATTTGCTCTTTTAAATATGTACTCCCTTGCGGGTCTTTTAAAATTTGTGGATTGTTCCTCCAAAACGGTTTGTTCTTAGTCATTCCTTCCATTTTTAGAAAAAAAGTTATTGGGGAGTGGTCTGAGTCGTATTTTGGGGTATTAGTCTTGTATCCACCAACAAATAATCTATTCGTGAATATGTCTTATGTACCATTGAATAGAACGAGTAATCCCTGCCGGTTGGATTTGCAATCCTCCAGACATCTGTTATGTTTGTGTTTTTTATGTATGTGTTTAGAAGTTCGCTAGTTTTTGATTTCGTAATACCTCTTTGTTTTTGGTTGGATTTATCTAAGTAAGTGTCTAAGACACAGTTAAAGTCTCCGCCGATTATGACGTTTTGGTAGTTATATTCTGCAATTGTATTCAAGATTTTATTGAAAAAGTGCGGGTTGTCAAAGTTGGGCGCATATATATTTACCAAGGTAACTGGGGCAGCATGGATCTCACCGGTAACTATCAAATATCTCCCGTCCTTATCTGTTAAGGTATTTTTGGGTTTAAATGGAATGCCTTTGCGAATAATAATAGACGTTCCTCTAGATTTCGACGTATATGACGAGTGAAAAGTTTGTCCTATCCAGTTCGCCCTCTATCTAGCTTGATCTTGAAGTTTAAGATGCGTCTCTTGTAAAAAGGCAATATCTGTATTGTATGCTTTCAGCTGAGCTAGAATCTTACCCCTTTTAATGCGTTCGTTAACACCCCTAACGTTCCAACTACAAAATGAGATTCCTCCCAGTTTATTTTGGTTATCATCTTGCATTTTGAATTGATTTAATACCTATGTGTCTTGCGGTGCATTCGTACCTCAGGTCTTTGGATATAGGGGGATCATTTACCCTACAATGTTCAGTTAGTAGATTCCCTTTGCGATAGTCCTTGAATTAAAAAAAAACACATGTGATTAAATGTGAAAATGATAAAAAAAACGAATACAAGTGAGAATACAGTGTCCGAGCTTGTCGGCACTGTAACAAGTGACCCACCTGTAGGTGGGAAAAAACATTTTATTGACTTCCGTGTCGATATAAGACAATCAAATAGCTCCATTCCCTCAATTAATCATAACATATTGGAACAGGACCAGTTTAAAAAAATCAAATGTATAGTACCCATTTACAGAATATTTGTCCATTTCCTAGGTATTTCCGGATATAACTATAATTTTTGTCTACTGAGTGTTAAGCGTATATTTTAACCTCAAAGATCATCGACTATTAGTTGAAGGGGTTAACCTATTTCTGGCTCCTGGAACTAAGCCAGTAGCACGCCTCATCCCCTCACACCCCGGTTATAAATCTACTTAAGAATTATTAGGTTAAATTAAAGTGTTAATTTGAAAATCCCCATTTCTGCATTTCTGATTAGCATTCATTACTGTTTCTATGTTAATATTCTATGTTAATATTGTTAAGAAAGTTAATGCTATATCATTTAGGTTATTCATTCAATCTCATATACATCAGTAATAGCTACGCCCACAGTCTGTTGATGAGCTCTGCTTTCGTTGATTATCATTTTCCAGCTTCTCTTGGAACAGAGTGTGTCCTTGAGTTAGCATTCAGCCGATAAGACGTCTAAACAAAGTTCCTTCTTTGGGCAGTGTGCCACCATTCTTGGTGCAATAGTAAAGAGAGAGAGTGTCCAAAATGTCCAACCTTTCCAGCTAGTCCTTCTGTTCCACGATGGTTAGAGCATATTTGTACGCCTCCTCGGGATTTGTGAACGATTTTTGCTGTTCTTTGTGGGAAATGCGCATTCTAGCTGGGTAGTAAACACCATATCTGACCTCCTTATATCCTTGGAGAGCCTGCTTTGTCTTAGAGAATTGATTTCGTTTTTGTATGATTTCATAAGGGTAGTCTCTGAAGATTTTAAAAGTAGTTACATCAGAGGCACGCCATATTTGATATTCCTCATAACCTCTTCCACGTCAGCAATGTCCCGGAATTTCACAATAATCTGTCGTGTACGTTCTGAGCCATCTTGAGATTTGTGTTTGAATCTAGGAACCCGGTATGCTATTTCAATTTTTGGTAGGTTAGGGAGCTTAAGAGCTTCTTTAATTAATCCCACAGCGAACACGCAAGTGTTATCTCTCTTGGCTCCCTCTGGTACGCCAACTAATCTTAGGTTATGATGTCTCGAACGAGCCTCGAGGTCCAGACATTTATCTGAAACTTTAGCCAGCTGAGTCGCCATCCGTCGTGTAGCAAGGTCTTGTTCTGACCTCACCTTCTTCATCTCCTCCGCCATTCTTGCCATCTCATCCTCCATCTCGTGCATTGTTAACATGCAGGTTGATACAGTGTCCAGCACAGCGCCAAACTTCTTCGTGATGTCTTCTTCACCCTTATCAATTCTCTCCGATAGTTCATCTCTCACATCGTCAATTTGTTTATTAATAGTGCCAATCGCATCCTTCACAGACTCAATAACATTCTGATTACAAGAAGTCATATTTAGCGTCAGCTTTTCTATCTTATCCATCATCACTCCCAACATGTGTTCCATCTTTTTTCCATCCACCTTTACATCTTTCAGTTCACTTACCGAAAGCTTTAATTCTTCAAATTCTTTGTCCTTGGCCAAGTCTGCTTTGAGTCTTGTAGCCATATCGAAAATTTCTTCGGAAGCCACTTCAAAAATAAATCTGTAGGCTTTGTCTGGCTTCCCCAGGAGAGTTTTGTAACTGTCCTCTAAGTGCTCTTACCCAGGGAAGAATTTTTCATTTAACGTGCTTTAAGCCTCTGTTAAATTCACAGCTGTTACTGATGATGTTATCAGCAAGTCGAGCAGAGACTCCGATAAGTTTCTTAAATTGGTCCCGACCTGTAGATCTGATTTTAACGCGAAAAATCGCAAATTTTAGGGAGTGGAGCTATGTGCAGCGTCTGTTAAGATAACATGGCGCCACCGGAAGTGACACACATTTCTACAGTTGATCAATGATTCTAGTATACTTTGACAGCCTTCCTCAGAGTTCACTCCCACAGCAATCTTCGTGTCATCTGCAAACGTACTAACCAATCCATCTACATTTACGTCCATAGACATAAAATGCTGGAATAACTCAGCGGGATGGGCAGCATCTCTGGAGAGAAGGAATGGGTGACTTTTTGGGTCGAGACCCTTTTTCAGACTTTTCTGACTTCTTCAGACATTTGCGTCCAAGTCATTTATATATATTTAAAAAAACAGATCCCAGCATAGATTCCCGTGGATTTCCACTGGTTACAGTTCTTCCACCACAACCCACTTGTAATAATCCATATGACCAAATCACTGTTAATCCTGTACATCTTAATCTTCTTGTCTGCCTACCATGGGGGATTTTATTAAATGCTTTACTGAAACGATAGTTGAAGTGGGCTTTTAGGTCCATCATTCGATAAAATCATGACCAATCTCACTTCAGAATCGCTTTCCCTCAATAACCACATAAACCTTGATTTTGTCATCATTCAAAACCTGATTACTAACTTGACTTTACTGAGTGTCTTAAGTCACCACAGCCCTCTAGGGCAAGTGAATTCCAGATTTACAACCCTCTACATGAAGGGTTTAGGAGGAAATAGCAAAGTTATCCATTATCCAATAAACAATAAATACAACATAAACGTATTGAACCTCTGAAGTTCAGTTATAATTTAAATATGATTCATAGAAAACATAGAAAACAAAGAAAATAGGTGCAGGAGTAGGCCATTCGGCCCTTCGAGCCTGCACCGCCATTCAATATGATCATGGCTGATCATCCAACTCAGTATCCTGTACCTGCCTTCTCTCCATACTCCCTGATCCCTTTAGCCACAAGGGCCACATCTAACTCCCTCTTAAATATAGCCAATGAACTGGCCTCAACTACCTTCTGTGGCAGAGAATTCCAGAGACCCACCACTCTCTATGTGAAAAATGTTTTCCTCATCTCAGTCCTAAAGGAATTCCCCCTTATCCTTAGACTGTGACCCCTTGTTCTGGACCTCCCCAACATCGGGAACAATCTTCCTGCATCTAGCCTATCCAACCCCTTAAGAATTTTGTAAGTTTCTATAAGATCCCCCCTCAGTCTTCTAAATTCTAGCGAGTACAAGCCAAGTCTATCCTGTCTTTCCTCATATGAAAGTCCTGACATCCCAGGTATCAGTCTGGTGAACCTTCTCTGTACCCCTCTATGGCAAGAATGTCTTTTCTCAGATTTGGAGACCAAAACTGTACGCTATACTCCAGGTGTGGTCTCACCAAAATCCTGTACAACTGCAGTAGAACCTCCCTGCTCCTATACTCAAATCCTTTCGCTATGAATGCTAACATACCATTTGCTTTCTTCACTGCCTGCTGCACCTGCATGCCTACTTTCAATGATTGGTGTACCATGACACCCAGGTCTCGTTGCATCTCCCCTTTTCCTAATTTGCCACCATTCAGATAATAGTCTACCCTCCTGTTTTTGCCACAAAAGTGGATAACCTCACATTTATCCACATTATACTGCATCTGCCATGCATTTGCCCACTCACCCAGCCTATCCAAGTCACCTTGCAGCCTCCTAGCATCCTCCTCACACCTAACACTACCCCCCAGCTTAATGTCATCCGCAAACCTGGAGATGTTGCATTCAATTCCCTTGTCCAAATCATTAATATATATTGTAAACAGCTGGGGTCCCAGCACTGAGCCTTGCGGTAGGTATCCCACTAGTCACTGCCTGCCATTCTGAAAAGGCCCCGTTTACTCCTACCCTTTGCTTCCTGTCTGCCAGCCAGTTCTCTATCCACATCAATACTGAACCCCCAGTTCAGTATTGAACAATTCCTTTCAAATTGGGCTGTTATTTAAACAATCAAAACAGAATCTGAAAAACATACCCTCTTAAGCTGTTCTCAAATTGTAGCATTCATAACTGCTGAAAGTGGACTCATTTAACTCGGAGGCAAATTCTACATGTGGATCCATATTGTGACAAATGTAGTATTTAAATAAGATTTTTCGTGACACATAAGGTGATTAAGGAAACCTCGGGTAATGCTTAAGAGGGGTTTCTCTCCTTCTGGTGTTACGAATTTGAGTAACATTCAATTGCAAATAGCAGGCAGCAAAACATAAAGTTAGCCTAAGCTATCATGCCTTGAGAAACAGCTACAAACTGGGAAATACTGTATCAAAATCTTCCAACTTGGTAAGTAGGCTGCAAATTAAAATATCTCATACTTGGGTCAATAGCACTCTTGGACTTAAATAACCTAACAACCAATGTGGTATAAGCAAGTGACTCTTCAACATAAAATAAGTTACATCTTGAGAATTGAAGAGCCAGCCATTATTACACAATGGCAAAAAAATTTGAACTTAATTTCACTATTTCACTGTGATTTACTATCACTTTTGAGATTAAAGATGAAAATGGATGTTGAAGAAATCGCCTTTAAAATTGTTCCGAATCAGCTCAGAGAGCAAAAACAATGATGGTAAGCATATTGGTAATTCACATAAGCACCTTTAAAATTAATGATTTAGCTAGGAGCTGGTTCCACTCAACAACTGTAGTTGATAATCACGTTGCCATGGTTACAAACACAATAACATACAAATTACTTTGTCTAGTTAAGATAAAGTTTTTTTTGATGACCGAAAGTAAACGCAATTTTATCTTGTGCTGCTTGGTTTTAACAAAGTTAAAACAACTTAACAGTAAATGTTTTTTGTTGTATCATTAGAATTTCCACATTACATGTCTGACCTATATGTTTAAAATGATCAATGTCAAGCAGTTTGTGATCAAACAAATCAACTTTTATGATGGTAGAAAAGTGCTTGTGAGAGAAAAATGGTCAGACATGTTATGTGGAGTCAGAAAAGCTGGAAATCCAGTTAGACCATGGATTACTGATCTTCCTTTATTGTGTGCTTCCATGTTTCAGTTCCTTTTTAATTAGGCAATCAAGTTGCTAATAGCAACATTCAGCATAATACTTATGCTGTCATCAACAAGAGTAATTACCTGATTTATATTAAAACTAAATGTTGGAAATGTTCAACAGGGCCCACAACCAGATGGACAGAGATACATTTTGTCAGAATTATATAAAGTCTCAAATTAAACCCAGTTTCAGCTGCCGAGAAGGGGAAGAACTGGAGGTGATGGAAATTATTTTGTTAGGGTGAACATCAACAGGGATACACACAAAGTGCTGCAGCAACTTAGCAGGATAGGCAGCGTCCTTGAGAAAAGGAACGGGAAATGTTTCAGGTCGAATCCCTTCTCCAGAAATATTGGCTGACCCGCCGAGCTGCCGCAGTACCCCGTGTGAATCCCTGCCGATGATGCGCTCGGCCCCCGCCAACGCTGACAGCCACTGGACAAGGAGAGAAGCGCAGCTGACGGTCCCCAGCCCGCCGGGGAACCCCCCTTCCCCCACCGTGAGCAGAGCAGAACTGGGGCCAGCGCCTCCCCCCCCAACACAGGCTGCAAGCCCTGCCCGACACCTCCGGCCGCCTCCGGACAGGGACGGGACACACGGGAGGGGACCAGGACGGCCCAGCAGCAACTCAACAGCGCCCGCAGTGCCATAGATCCATGCCCGACCCCGGCGAGACAGGCAGAGTTGAGCTGGATTTAGCGCTGCTGCTCTGCGCTGGCTGTGGGCCTGGGCCGTCGTTTTCGTAAGTCTAGGCAGGGCAGCTAGGTAGGTTAACCTGGCGAAACACGCAGAGTTGAGCTGGATTAGTGCTGTTTCTCTGCGCTGGCTATGGGCCTAGGATCGCCGCTCCCGTCTGACTCACGACGTCTCTAGCTGTCCCCGGACCGGGCTGGGGGGGCACTCGGGAGGGGAAGGGGGATAGTCCAGTGGCGGTTCGGTCCTAGCTGCAGATTAGGCGCAGGTCTGTTTCCACGCTGAGGCACGGCTGCCGAAAGTTTTTATCGTTTGTGACCTTTGACAAATCCCATGATTCCTTGGGTTTTTTGAATACCGAACTCGCTTATTGATTATTGGACAAAAAGCAAAGAATGAGAAATTTATAGGATCATTCTTGGGTTGGCAATGTGTAGGGTACTGTGTCCACAATTTGGGTGACAGGTCCAAATGGCATATTTCCAAAACTGGATAGGATTGTGAGTAATGAGGAAGGTGTAAAGCAGCTTCAAGGATTAGAGACAAACTGAGTCAATGAACAGGAAATGAATAGAAAACATGAAATGATCCTCTTTGGTGGACCAAACAGTATTTTAGAGAGTGAGTAATGTTCATTTTCAAAAGTACTGTTGTGAAATTCACTGAATTGCAGGTGCCTCAGGTCATTAACAAGGACAATGCCATGTTTGTGTTTATTACAACAGCATTTGAGTACAGGAGAAAAACGTCTTATAATTGTAAAAATTGATTTATTTGTCATAGAGGTAGTGCAGCGAGGATTCATGTGTCTGGTTCCAGGTATGGCACATTTGCTGTATGAGGTGAGATTAAATGAGTAGAGTAGTGTTCTTAAGAATTTAGGAGACTGACTGGAGATCTCATTGAATTTTTACAAAATTATTTTAGGGCTTGACAGGATGGATGGAGGAAATTTTCCATAACAGAGTTCTACAACCAGGAGTCACAGTCATAGACCAAGAGAACAAGAGGTAGGATACTGAAATCAGGAAACATTTCTTCTCACAGTGACAGATGAATCTTTGGAAATCTCTACCCCATCAGACAATTAGTTCAAAATAAAGACCAACACCTTTCTGGATATTAAAATAATCATAGCATAAAGAGATAGAGCAGTAAATAGCATAGGTACAGAATATCAGCCATAATCTTAATGAATGGCAGAGCAAGAAATGGTTTACTGTTCCTATTTCATACACAGCTGGACTACATTTGCATCATCAACTAGTATCTCCATTCCTAGCAAAATGTTTATACTCCCATCAAGGTTGATATTGCCAATTTTTTTTTTGCTGCTCGTCACTTTAATTACACAAAAAATATTCACCCAGCACTTCAATGCTGAGTTGATTCATGGTCTCCCAGCACCTCAGTTTAAAAATTCTTAAAATCTTATTTTCAAATCTCAAATGGTCTTTTGACAGTTATTTGGACTACCCCCCCCCCCCCCCCTCCCTCCCCGGCCTCTTGCAAAGATGACATCTCCTACTCTCAATTTCTCCATCTCAGGTCCCAAGGTGAGGCTTTCCACTCTAGGGTATCTGATAAGACCTTTTTTTTATAATAAATCCATGCTGTTGCAGATTATGGATCCCTCACCTGTGTCTCCTCTCTGTTCCATACCGCTGCTCCCACTCCCCCTTAACCCCAGACAGAACAAGGGCCTGGTCATTATCTTTCACCATACCAGCCTCTGTATCCAACACATCAATCTCTGACATTTCCACCTTTAACGTGATCTTACCACAAAATCACATCTTCCCATTCCCACGCCTTTCCTGTAGAGACCACTCTCCCCAACTCCTTGGATCACTCATCCCTTCCCTCCCAAACTGCCCCTCCTGTCCGGTACCTTTCCCAGCAACGGCGGTGAATACACCTGTTCCGATACCCACTCCTTCACATATATCCAGGGATCTCAGTACCCCTTCCAGGTGAGGCATGCACATGTACCTTCTCTAACCTTATCTACTGCATTCAAAGCTCCAAATGTGGCCTCCTTTACATTGATGAGACCAAGCATAGAGTAGGTGACTGTTTTGCCAAACATGCATGCTCAGGGGCTGCTGGACCTCTCCTTCCCATTCTGATACTGAACTTCCTGTCCTGGGCCTCTTCTTGTGCCAGATGGAGGCCACATGCAAACTGGAGGAATAGTACCTCATATTCTGCTTGGGAAACTTATAACCCAACAGTATGAGCATTGAATTATTCAATTTTAGGTAACCCCCTCTTTTCTTACTGCCTTTTTTCAGTGCCCCACCCTGGTGCGAACCTATTTCTCCCAATATCCTGCCCCCCTTTCCACCTATATCCGCTCCCTCAGTCTTTACATTTCACTTTTCTTCTCTCTTAACTAACACCCTTTCGTCTCCTTTTCATCTATAGCCTTTGTCCACCCATTTACCAATCAAACCCCCGTCACCTCAATCCACCTATCATTTGCTACCCTTTGTCCCTCCCCAACTCTTTTCCAGCTTTCTCCCCTTTGCACGAACAGTCTGAGGAAGGATCCCAAGCCGAAATGTCACTTGCCCATTCCCTCCACGGATGCCACGTAACCTGCTGAGTTACTCCATTGGTTTATGTTTTTTGTTTGTATGCCAGCATCGGCCGTTCCTTGTGTCTCCATCTTTCCATTCCCAGTCTCCCCCCTGGATCAACAAACCTTTGTGTTAACCACTTTGTCAATTCTTGAACACACCTAGTTATCAACGATGCACCATTAAAGACTGGTCATCAGCCAGGGTTGCCATTTGTACATTTTAAATATAAGGACAGATTGTGAATCAACTCTGTTATTGGTGGATCTTGGAACATAGCACAGTACAGCACAGGATCAGGGCAATTCAGCCCACAATATCTGTGCTGGACATGATGGCAAGACCAACTGTTATCTCTGTCTGCCCATAATCCATATGCCTCCATATCCATGTGCCTATATAAAAGTCTCTTGAATGCCACTATGTATTTGCTGTCACCACCACCACCCCTGACAATATATCTGACACACTCACTGCCCCCCCTCTGAATAAAAACTTCCCACCTACATCTTCATTAAACTTTGCCCCCTTGACCTTAAAGCTATGCCCTCTAGTATTCTGAGAAAATGTTTCTGTCTACCCCAACCATGCCTCTCATAATTATATATCCTTCTATCAGGTATCCCCTCGAACTCTGGCTTTCCAGAGAAAACAATCCAAATTTGTCCAACCTCTCCTTGTAGCTTTGGGGGCAACACAGTGGTGCAGCGATAGAGCTGCTGCCTCACGGTGCCAGAGATCCAGGTTCGATCCTGACCAGGTGAGCTGTCTGTGTGGAGTTGGTACATTCCCCCTGTGACCACGTGGAATTTCTCCGGGTGCTCTGGTTTCCTCACACATTCAAAGACGTGCAGGCTTGTTGGTTAAATTGCCACTAATGTATAGGTTAACGTAGAACTAATTACGGGTGATTGATTGTCGATGTGGACTCAGTGGGCCAAAGGAACTGTTTCCATGCTAAATCTCTAAACTAAACCCTCTAATTCAGGCATCATTCAGAGGTAAACCTCCTCTGTGCCTTTCAAAAGCCTCCCTATGCTTCCTGTAATAGGGTGACCAGAACTACACAAAAAGCTCCAAATGCAATAGACCCCAAGATCCCTCTGAACATCAATGCTATTAAGGCTCTTGCAATTAATGTATATTTTCCCCTTGCATTCAACCTCTCAAAATGCAGCACCTCATGCTCTGCGATTAAACTTCATCTGCCATTTCTCTGCCCATTCCTGTAGCTGGTCAATATCCTACCGTATACTTTGACAGCCTTCCTTGCACTTCGTGACCTCAGCAATCCTTATGTCATCTGCAAACCCATCTACATTTACATCCAAGTCATAACACAACACTCTGACTTTCTATCAGTAAGCTAGTTATGAATCCAAACCATTGAAGCCATTGTTAATGAGTAAGAAGGAACTGCAGATGCTGGTTTAAGCCAAAGATAGGCACAAAAAGTTGGAGTAACTCAGCGGGACAGGCAGCATCTCTGGAGGGAAGGAATGGGTGATGTTTCGGGTCAAGACCCTTCTTTAGACTGGTTTGGGGAAAGAGGAACGAAGATGTAGACGATGTAGAGAAATAAAGAACAATGAATGAAACATGCAAAAAAGTAACAATGATAAAGGAAACAGGCCGTTGTTAGCTGGATAGACACAAACAGCTGGAGTAACTCAGTGGGACAGGCAACATCTCTGGAGAGAAGGAATGGGTGACGTTTCGGGTTGAGACCCTGAAGAAAGGTCTATCTCGCTGAGCTACTCCAGCTTGATGTTGGGTGAAAACGAAAAGCTGGTGCGATGTGGGTGGGGGAGAGATAGAGAGAGAGAGAGAATACCGGTGTTACTTGAAGTTAGATAAATCAATATTTATAAGCTGCCCAAGCGAAATATGGGATGCTGTTCCTACAATTTTTGTTTACCCTCACTCTGATAATGGAGGAGACCTAGGACAGAAAGGTCAGTGTGGGAATGGGAAGGAAAATTAAAGTGTTTAGCAACCGGGAGATCAGGTAGGTCCATTTGGACTGAGCTAAGGTATTCATTGAAATGATCGCCCAGTCTACATTTGGTCTCACCGATGTATAAGAGTCCACATCTTGAACAACGGAAACAATAAATGAGATGAAGGAGGTGCAAGTGAACCTCTGCCTAACCACAAAGGACTGTCAGGGTCGCTGGACAGAGTCGAGGGAGGAGGTATAGGGACAGGTGTTGCATCTCTTGTGGTTGCAGGAGAAGGTAACCTGGGGAGGAGGTAGTTTGTGTAAGAAAGAACTGCAGATGCTGGTTTAAACCAAAGATAGACACAAAAAGCTGGAGTAACTCAGCGGGTCAGGCAGCATCTCTGGAGAGAAGGAATGTTTGAAGTTTCGGGTCGAGACGCTTCAGACTGGTTAGGGATAAGGGGAACAAGAGATATAGCCGGTGATGTGGAGAGATAAACAATGAATGAAAGATATGCAAAAAAGTAACATTGATAAAGGAAACAGGCCATTGTAAGCTGTTTGTAAGGTGAAAATGAGAAGCTAGTGCGACTTGGGTGGGGAGAGAGAGAGAGAGAGAGAGAGAGAAAGAGAGAGAATGCCGGGGCTACCTGAAGTGAAATAAATCAATATTCGTACCACTGGGCTGTAAGCTGCCCAAGCGAAATATGAGATGCTGTTCCTCCAATTTGCGTTTAGCCTCACTCTGACAATGGAGGAGACCGAGAACAGAAAGGTCTGTGTAGGAATGGGAAGGGGAATTAAAGTGTCCAGCAACCGGGAGATCAGCTTAGTTCACACGGGTCGAGGAGGTGTTCCGCAAAACGATCGCCCAGTCTGCATTTGGTCCTGCCAATGTATGAGTCCACATCTTGAACAACGGATACAATAGACGAGGATGAACCTGGGGAAGGTGTGATTTGGGTGGGGAGGGAAGAGTTAACCAGGGAGTTGTGGAGGGAACGGTCTCTGTGGAAGGCGGAAAAGGGTGGAGATGGGAAAATGTGGCTAGTGGAGGTGGCCGAAAATTTTCTCTATCTCTCCCCCACCCAAGTTGCACTAGCTTCTCATTTTCACTCTACAAACAGCGTATAATGGCCTGCCTCCTTTATAATCATTACTTTTTTGCATATCTTTCATTCATTGTTCTTTATCTCTCCAACATCACCATCTATATCTCTCGTTTACCTTATCCCTAATCAGTCTGAAGAAGGGTCTCGACCCGAAATGTTACCCATTCCTTCTTTCCAGAGATGCTGCCTGTCCTGCTGAGTTACTCCAGCTTTTTGTGTCTAAGCCATTGTTAATCCCTTGCATCTTAATCCTCTGGATCAGCCTACATGGGGGAACATTATCAGATGCCATACACAAATCCATGTCGACATCAACCGCTGCATCCCTCATTGATCATCTTTGTCAAGTCCTTAAAAACCTCGATCAAGTTAGTAAGATGGCCTGCCACATACATAGTAATGCTGCCTGTTTCTAATTAATCCATTCTCTTCCAGATGCGAGTAATTTCTATCTCAAAGTCTCCTCTCCAATAGCTTCCTATCACTGACATGAGACTCTGGCTTATAGTTCTCTGCATTCTCTCTTGTTTTGCTTTACTGGAGAGGATTCCCATTTGTGATCTACTAAAGTTTCCATTGGGAGAATCAATCCCACCGGTAAATTTAAATTTATTGGGGCAGCTAATTTTTCAGATTGTCCCTTCTAATGTAAGTCTAATGAGAACCTGCTCTGTCTTTCTCCAGCCTCCAGACCTTCACCTACACCAGTCCTCCAACCCTCCTCCATCCACTCCTCCTCCTGCATTTCTTTCAATACTTATATATGTTCACTGCTCCCTCGCACCTCCATACCTACATCTTCCTCTCTTGATACCTTCTATTTCTTTTGCACCTCCAGTTACCTCTATCATCTCTGATTAGCTACCTGCCTCCCCTCTTTTTATCATATTCCTCCTCTCCTCTACTCTCCTGCCTGCAACAGTTTTTAAATGTCAGTCTTAAAGAACTGTGACAACTGGCTGGATTAGGACAGGATATGTTGTGCACCAGCCTTATTTGTGTCACATTGTGAGGAACTCCAGGAAGTCTCTGCTGAGAAATGAGTTTGCAATAATTTATGCAAGTCAACAATGTTCCCTGCTGACTGTCGTCATTCCTGACTTGGAAATTGATATTGGTACATCAGATGCCTTGAAAATCATACAGTAAAATGCATACCCTTGGTGATCCTGTGAGGTGTTGTCAGTTTCCCATTTAAAAATAGAATGTCCTGTCCAACTAGGGACTGTTGGTTACTTGATCTTCAGCTGCAGATGCCTGAACTTGGATTGCCTTCCTGTATTTGGATTGCCTTCCTACACTATTCCTCTTCTCTCCAGCTATTTTGTTTGGTTATGACAAAAAATTAAAAAAAATGTTCCTGTGAAACACCTTTTCTAATTTAATTGGGTTAAAAATTCCATACCCCTTATTCTCCTTTAGTAAAATTTATGCATAGTACTGATTATATAAATGTCATATTTAATGCAGCTTCATGAATATAGGCAATCTAGATTTGAATTTATTATTCAATTGCTTATGTAGACGCTTCCTTTTTTTTCCATACAATCTGTCAATTGTGGTGCCACAATCCTCAAAATTAATTATGGTGGTATACAACCAAACAACAGAGATAGATTACTTTTTAAGCCCCTATACACAGAACAGGTATGCAATATTTTGAAGTTATTCTCAGTTTAACTCCATTAGACATCGGTTCAATCCCCAGTGTGAGTTAATTGCAGAGTTTCAGTTTACAAATTCAGTACATTACTAAGGAGTATGCACGGTTGAAGATACTGTTGTTCATAGCTTATATTAAAGGCTCAAATGGCACATTTTCAAAAACAAGTGATTTCTTCCGGTATCTGGCCACATTCAGCCAACATCATCAAAAGCAGACTGACAGTGGAAATGTTGGAGACGTTGCATTTGGAAAGGATCAGATTTGTCCTAATGGACAAATACGAACTCTTTGAACAGATATGGTCTCCATATACAGAATATTTGAAGGGGTAGCTGTTCTTGGCATCACAACTCAATGGGTACCCGACAGGATCAGATGAAAATAGCTTTCTGTTTTTCTTTTTGATTTGTATACATGTCTCTATTGATATTGCTATTTGAAATTGTGTTATTCACTATTAAGATGTATACTATAATCTCTTTTTTTTTATATATATATATAATACTTTGTTTTAATTAAATACATATAACAAGAATATATACATTTTTTTCTTCTCTCTCTCTTCTCTTTCTATATAATCAAAATTATTATTTAATCACTATTCTTATTGATTAAAATCTATTCTTTTCTTTTTCTACTTTCTAAAAAAATAGAAGTTTATAAGAATTACTTGTAACATTCGTATACTTATTGAAATAAGTTGGTTGTGTGTTTGAAAAGTTGTTATACCGTTGTTATGATGGATTACTTCTAATAAAAATATTATTACGAGAAAAAAGCAGACTGTCTATATTATACGGAAAGTCTCATCATGTTTGTCTATCTGTCTCTCTGTCTGTAAGATCAAGGAACTACTCAAATGGTACACAATGGTGCAAACATTTTTGCATAATCCCGTGGTCGTTAGTAACAAGTTTCTTCACATTTGATGTTATATGTCACAAGTTATTGATATTTAAAGTTTTTAAAAATGACAACTTTGAAAATAATAACTGGTGAGAGTGAGACTTTCTAGCAGCTTCCAGTGATGATGTCACAATGGCATCTCACAATCATCCAATCACAATAGGATCTCATTTAACAAGCTGCCATGAAGATTCCGAAAACCGAAAATGACATCACAATGTGATCTCTGCTATGAGAGTTGATGGAGTGGGGGATGGGAGGAGAAGAAATGTTATTTAAACATCAAATGTTATTTAATGGGTGAGTGTGAAAGGGGAGAGGTGAGGGAGTGAATGAGGGTACGGAAAAGGACGGACGGAGAGGTGACAGAGAGACAATCGGATCAGCAGCTTCAAGGGGAGTAAGGAGAGAGTGAGATTTTTGACCCCCCTCCCCCCCCACGTCGGAAGGATTGATTGGCTCAAGGGAGCACCGACGCCAACCCAAAACTCGAGTCCATTCATCGGCTCCAGGAAGCGTCGACTGACCCTTCCCCCCCCCCCCCCCCCCCACATGGGAAGCATTGGTTGGCTCAAGGGAGCACAGACGCCGACTCAAAAGTCAAGTCCATTCATTGGCTCCGGGAAATGCCAACTGCCCCCCCCCCCCCCCCACCCCACTTGTGATGGATTGATTGGCTCAAGGGAGTGCCGACACAGACTCAAAAGTAGAGATTGTACATTCATTGGCTCCTGGAAGTGCCGACTGTCCCCCCTCCCCACGTGGGAAGGACTGATTGCGTTGGGGAAACGGGTTGCGTTGGGGGAACGGGTGAGTGGTGGAATATTGCGTTGGGGAAACGAGGCCCAATGAGTCAAGGGGGTAGGGAGGGGAGGGGGGTTATGGAGGGTGGCTGAGGGTAAGGAGTGACTGAGTAGGAGTAGCGGGAAGGAGAGGGAGGGAGAGGTGAAGGAGGCAGTGGAGATGGGAGAGAAGAGGGAAGGTAAAGAGGAGGGGGAGGGAGTGTTGGGGGATGAGGGGTAATGAGCTGCGCCTGTGCAATTGGGGCCGATGGTTGAGTGGTGGAATATTGCGTTGGGCGAATGGGTTACGTTGGGTGATTGGCTCCAGGGAGCGCCTGTCTCCGGGGTGAGCACCGACGCCGCGTTTGGGGACCAGCCCTCCCGTGTGACGCACCCCCCCCCCCCCCGCGTGTTGGGGGGACGGGGCAGAACAGGTCCCACTTGGTCTAGTAAAATATATAACTAACTTGTAGTACCTTGCATGCAAATTACTACCCATTTCCCGTAAACAAAATGGTTGTACTTCAATTGAAATTTAATGGCTTGGTGTACACAAACAACAACCTCTATTAACCTCAATGATTATTGGGTTACTAAACAATAAACAAATTGAGAGCTACAACATTGTAAAATAGCTTTTACCACCGGAAATACAGTAAAGTTCCTTTACCTTCAGTTCTTCTTGATTAGCAACATTAAGGGAAAGATTTGTCAGGGCATTCATTGCCTTAATTTTGACTGACGTGACTTCATCTAACAAGCAATTTGCAATGACATGGAGACCATCAAGGTTGCGAATGAGATCCTAAAAACAAAAGACGAGCTCATTTAAGAATTCTTTCTTAGATTTTCAAATACATATCTGAAATTCATATCACCTCAAAAAAATATTGTGTATTGTATCTGAGCAGATTTAATAGAACTCCAAAACCAGTTATAGTTAAATTCTGATAATCTGGCACCCTCGGGACATGGGTATGCCATGCTGGCATGTTTTCTAGATGTTTGGATGTTAATCACATTAATACCCCCAAACACTTTACTTTTTTTTAAGATATCACACGTGAGAAAAAATAATTTTCCACTGCATCTGGTGAGTTTAAAAGAACCCAGTGAGATTGATAATGGGAGCAAGCAAAACAGGTCTCCACTGAATTTAAAGGTATGTAGAAAATTGTGCTTGGTGAATTTAAAGGTGGTGTCCGAAACAGGACCGGCATGAGACAGATGCTCAGCAATATCCAAACAATCAGTTTGTGAATTGCTGGAGTTTTATCATATACAGTACTTGATTACACAATTGTATTATTGTAATAATATTGTTCTTGATTTTTTTTTCTTAGCAATCAGAACTAATCCCCAAGATTTTTTCACTTCTTTTAATAGATGGCAAATGCAACCAGACTTACCTGATTAACAGTGAATGCAGCGCTATTACCAATGGTCACGAGAACATCTTCTCGAATGGAAGTATCAGAGGTCCTCCTAAGAAGTTCCAAAATCACTTGAAGATGCTGCTGTTCCAGACCATCGTGAGGATTTACAAGTACATGCCCTAAGAAAGAAAATAAACATTATGGGTTTTAGTGTGATAGATTCAAAACAGTACCTTGTTATCTTTTAATGCCTGTACACAATTACTCATTTTGTATTTATAAAAGGCTTTTGCAAAATGTTGATGAGGGTTAAAAAAAAAGCCAAAGCATCTGATACCTAACACAAATAAATTTAGAGTAGATGTATTACAAAAGTATTGACCTAAATTACCCATTACTTTGTGTTATCTACTACATTTAACTGGTACAATTTCTGATTATTTACCCACCTGGAATAAGAAAATATGAAAGGGCATGTGAATGGATTTGGCAAAGAGTCTGCTCTCTTGCTGTTTTAAAAAAATGTAATATTGTCCCAAAATGAATTGAAATCTTGGTCTACATTAATGGTATATCAGTGGTTCTAGCACTGCATCACGATATTATGGTTTAAATTATGTCCTCCCTGATAAATAGAGGTAATTATAACAATCCTAGCATATTAAAATCAATAATGGTGGAAAAATTGCCTTATGAGTACTTAAGCCACTGTTCACACCATTTCTACCCATGCAGAAAAATAATGGGACAGAATAAATTACAAACTTGAATTTCAGGAAATAGATGTTCCAAACCCGAACACAAACTCTTACCATTTTACAGACCAATATCTAAGGAACATTATTGGGAAATAATCTAAACATGCACAATTGATGATCTGAGTAGTCTGGTCTTTTGTGATATATTTTTGTCTACTCTCTCTTTACATTGCATGAGGTGTTAATGGCATTGAAACATATCTATTGGAATCATAGGTGTCCTGGTTTCTTAGGTTTTAATTATTATAGGGGGTTAAAAATGTAACATTTTGTTGTTTTTATTTTCATATCATTTAATCCATCATGTCTTTTCAGCACCTGATTTAACTTTGAATTCATCCGCATAAATTAACATTTCAGTTTTAATTCTTGCGCTGTTAATTTGACAATTCTTCATTTTGGATGGTAAGGATGGTACGTTGTGGCTTCCCCCATTTACGCAGGTGGTGAATGTCAATAAGTTGGAAAATATTAAAAATGCAAATGCACAACTGCAAGTCCTATCAACAGCAAATTTTGTTCAATGTCATATCAAAGGAAAATTTGGCCCAATGTGTTGAAGAGAATAATGATCTTTGATGAAAGGTCATCAACCTGAGACACTAACTGTTCCTTTCTCTCCAAAAGCTGCCTGAGAAATGTGCAACATTTTCCTCATTATTTAAATGCTAAAATAAATTCAATTCTTCGCAGAGAAAATTAAACCTATTTTCAGGCTTTGTACTGGTAAAATATTGCAAGGTCATTTCAGAAATTAACATTTGTCATTGGATTCCAACAGAGCGAGCTGAATACGATGGAAGAAATAGTACAGTAATTCCTTTGCAGGAGACATTCATGTCTGTATAGACATAAGCCAAAAATGTATTTGTGCCCCATGTACTAATTTAGATTCAGCTATATTAATCCAGGGATGTTCAGAATCAGCAATAATTACCCCCTTGACTTACTAGTGATAGAGTGAAAAACATTTTTTTACAGGACTCTTTTCCTCTGTTAAACCCCTGTCCCACGGTACGAGCTCTTTCCAAGAGCTCTCCCGAGTTTGCCCTGATTCAAACTCGGAGATTTGCGGTAATCGCCGCTCGTCGGTACTCGGGGCTCTCGTGAATATTTTTCAACATGTTAATAAATCTTCACGAGTCTTCCCGTGCTTACCTGCCGTTAGCGAGTCTTCCCGACTACCTGCCGTTAGCGTTACGAGCTGCTAAGAGACGTCCCCGAGCTCCGATGTACCCGCTACGTTCATTCTCCGTGCTTACCCCGAGTTTGATTTTTTTTTAAACTCGGGAGAGCTCTTGGAATGTACTCGTACCGTGGGACAGGGCTATTACAATATCCCAGCATCTGCCGTTCAGGAAATGTAGCAAGTTGTGCAAGGTGTGTTATTTTGCACAACTTATACTTATACCATTACCATTGCCTTGACTTCACATTTTCCACTTTATTTAAGTTGAAACTTGAATGTGTTCTATTTGTACAGCTTTTATACATAAACTTTCTCACTTGGCATAATCTTTAAAGAAAATAAAAAATGACTGTTTTCATCAGTGTTAAATAAGAAACATTTTATTTTTTTGAGAAACATCAAAAGCAGTTGACTACGCAAGCCATTGTTTCAAAGCATTCCATCTTCCCAAAGGTTGTAAAAAAGCATCTAAGGCCATTAGCGTTCTTCCACTACCATTAGAGGATATTTGTCTACAAATAAACGCAATGAGCAGTCTTTTTCCATTACATTCTCAAGCTTTTTGCAGAAGGATTCACTTTAATTTGTTTATTCTCCACTGACCAACTGTGACTGACCTTAAGGTTCTGCTTCTGGCTTAATAAAAATACCTAAAACAGTAATTTCTAACTACTCCTGCACTTCTATATTTACCCTGCTACTCATCTTATCTATTTGTAGCTTCTTGATGTTATCAGCAAGTGCAGACCAATCTTTAAAATACATGTTCATAAGGATGTTTGGAACAAGCTGCCACAGGAGGTAGTTGAGACTGGGATTATCGCAACATTTAAGAAACAGTTAGACAGATACATGGATAGAACAGGTTTGGATGGATATGGACCAAACACAGGCAGGTGGGACTAGTGTAGCTGGGACATGTTGGTTGGTGTGGGTAACTTGGGCCTGTTTCCACACTATATCACTCTATGACTCTATAAGTTCATGTGATAGAAGAATTAGGCCATTCGGCCCATCATGTCTACTCCGCCATTCAATCATGGCTGATCTATCTCTCCTTCCTAACCCCATTCTTCAGCCTTCTCCCCATAACCTCTAACATCTGTACTAATCAAGAATCTAGCTATCTCTACCTTGACTATATCCACTGATTAGGCCTCCACAGCCTTCTGTGGGTAAGAATTCCACAGATTCACCACCCTGTGATTCACCATGTTGACGGTGACCATCTCTCCATCAGTTCCCTTGTCATGAAAATCACTACTGTGCCATCAGACTAGGAAGTTGACGTTAATTTCTCACGTCAGTTTATCCTCTGAATGAACATTAAAATGTCTTATTGTGACTGGAGCTCATGTGCTATTCAAGCTAAATGATATTGTAGACTTCAAACCCTACCTCTTCACCAACTAATCGCAGTACTCTTAAAACCTCTATCCGTCGCCTTGTCAATGTCATTCGTTTAGAATTGTAGAATGATTACATTAGAAGAGGGTAGACAAAAATGCCGTAGAAACTCAACGGGTGAGGCAGCATCTATGAAGCGAAGGAAATAGGCGACGTTTCGAGTTGAGACCCTTCTTCAGACTGATGTGAGGGTAGGGGGCGGGAAGAAAAAAGGAAGAGCCGAAGACAGTGGGCTGAGGGAGAGCTGGGGAGGGGAGGAGACGGTGCTTTCTCCCCCCCCCTTCCCAGCTCTCTCCCTCAGCCCACTGTCTCCGCTTCTTTCTTTCTTCTTCCCGCTCCCCCCTCCCCCCCCTCCCCACCCTCACATCAGTCTGAAGAAGGGTCTCGACCCGAAACGTTACCTATTTCCTTTGCTCCATAGATGCTGCCACGCTCGCTGAATTTCTCCAGCATTTTTGTCTACCTTCGATTTTCCAGCATTAGATTTCTACCAGAGTAACTCTCTAGTTCCACCCAGGAGCCCATTATCAGACCCATGCAGTTTTTTCTCTGCCATATATTTATCATATGTGCAGGCAGTGTGTTCCAAATTCCAGATCTCTTCCTATACTCATTGAATTCATAAAAAGGTCAGCTGCCTATATACGGTGTGTTGACTCATACATTAATCGCTCACTCCCATCTTCTCCGAATTCTTCTTCTGTGTTTTCTTCTCCTCTTTACCTCTTCCCCTTAATATTCACACAATTCTCTCACATTTGCAGGAACCCTGTGAATAGCAAACGAGGTTTGACCTTATCCTCTGAATTTTCTGACCTAATGCATCTATTTATCTCAGCACGTTTATATCCTCTGAATTTTCTGACCTAATGCATCTATTTATCTCAGCACGTTTATAACAATCTAAATGCAAAACTTCTTTCTTGTGTATTTTGCATTGTGAAATCAACCCTAGTTGTTTTTTTCTATATGGCTTTTCTATATATACGATACTATTCAAATCTGAATGTCATGTTTTGGTGCCTTAATTCTGGCACCCAGAACAGCCTGCTGCTTTCATTTCCAATCGACCACAAAAACAATTTAGTTTATGCTACTCCTTTTTCTGCTATTTTTCAACCCTTCAAATTCACTTGGATGGTTGAAAATGCAATTCTGAAATTAAAAACTGGTATAATTTACATAACCATTAATTGTAAAACTATTATAAAACCCTATTGTAAAACCCCATCTAGTTTAATATTGCCCTTCAGCAAAAGAAAATCTGTTATCTGATCCATGTCTCCTGAGCCCCAACAACGTGGTGAATTCTTAACTGCCCTCCGAGTACCCAAGGGTCAACTAAGAATAGGCAACATATGCTGCTTTTTCCTCCAAACTAACCTGTAAATTATCTAAAATTAATCTGATTGGGAATGTAAATGTCAAATACAACAGATGTAAATGTGGTTGTGGATGAATTACATTCAGACCGCCCTTTCTTTAAATGAGCTTTAACGGGATGAGATAATGCTTCATTATCCTCCGGAAAGGCTGTGTTGACGGGAGTAAACCTCTTCACTGTCCATTCTGCAGCTGTATTTACCCTGATGACTGTCCTCAGTTTCTTGACTATTTACGTCCAAGTCGATCGCTCGTCGGAGTAAATTTTGCGTCTTGGCCTGACAGCAACCAACGTCTCGGTCTTCCTGCTGCTGCTGCCACCGCTTTGCCAAGCTGTACAGGGCGTACAGGCCACCAAACCCCGCCAACAGGCCCATTGCAAACCTCAGAGGCCATTTATCCCTGACCACAGCGCCCATCTATTTCGATCCCTGTAACTAAATTGCGATCGAACGCCAAACAAAAACTGGTCAATGCACTCGAGGAGCGAATTTCAAACCATTTCCTCAGTAACACGAAAAGCTGAGGCATCCCGACTTCCAGCATGCATGGAACTCCTGGGCCGACTGAAAGCACACCCGAGGTTTAAGAGTTTTTTAGTCATGTACGAAATGAACAATTGCATTCTTACTTGCAGCAGCACGGCAGCTCTATAAACAAAGTACTGTACTCAATATATAATATAATAAACACACGTAAAAGAATAAGTTTAACGCATTTTAAAAAGTGCAAAAAAAAATTTATTTTTCTGGGCCCTCACACATCAAGCTCTTGCCAAAATTTGAGAACTTAACCTATGAGCCTGGATATGCCAATATTATTACAATAAACATCTGTGGAGCAAAATGGACAGAAAAGTATGAAGGGACTCGACCCGAAATGCCGTCTGTCCATTTCCCTCAATTGAATTCCTCCGTTGTTTTTCCACTGAAAATAGTAAGTCACAGATTTCAAACCAGTATTCAGTTTCTGACCAAACGATATGACCGCCGCACAGTATTTGTACATTACGTCCATCTTGATTCATGTTATTAAAAGAGTCATAGTCATACAGGAGGGACACAGGCCCTTTGGTCCAACTTGCCCTTGCCGACCAAGATGCCCTATCGACAATAGTCCCACCCGCCGCATGTGGCTCATATCCTTCTGAACCTTTCCTATCCATGTACCTATTCGAAAAACTTTTAAATGTCATTATAGTACCTGCCTCAAGTATCTCTTCTGGCAAATATAGGCACAAAGTGCTGTTGTAACTCAGCAGGCGAGGCAGTATCTCTAGTTATTTCCTCCAGAGATGCTGCATGACCCACTGTGTTACTTCATTACTTTGTGTCCATCTTTGGTATAAACCAGCACCTGCAGTTCCTTCTTATTACCTCCTATGGCAGCTCGTTCCATAATGTTGCCCCTCAGGTTCCTATTGCATCGTTTCCCTCTCACCTGAAACCTATGTCTTCTGGTTCTTGATTCACTTACTACGGCTAAAAGACAGTGCATTCATCCTATCTATTCCCCTCATGATTTTATACACCTCTACAAGATCACCCCTCTGCCTCCTGCACTTCAATAAAGTCCTTGCCTGCCTAGCCTTCTCCCTTCAGCTCAGGGTCTCAAGATTTGGCATCATCCCCGTAAATCTTCCCTGGACTTTTTCCAACTTATCAACATGTGTTTGAGCACTTTCTGTTTACTATTTCAGATTTCAATAATTTACAGCATTTTGGTTTAGTAATTCTTATACATTGAAGATAGACATAACGTGCTGGAGTAACTCAGCCAGACAGGCACCATCTCTGGAGAGAAGGAATGGGTGACGTTTCGGGTCGAGACCCTTCTTTTTTACATTGCAGTGTTTGTAGATCGATGGTGCGTGTCATTAATAATATTCTTATATAATTCATTTCCGAAAGGCAAAGAGAGCAATTCCCTGGCTCGCCTATGGGCATTGATGCACAGTCCCTGGTGACCGGTTGGAAATCCTTAGCGGCCTTGCAGTGGCGGTTGGTCCCCCTGCCTTTCAAAGCGCGTTACCATGGCGATAGCAAACACCAGTGCGTTCCCTGGCGGCTTCCACACGACTGCAGCCATGGCCTTCATGCCGCACGCAGATGCTGAGCTGAAACAGTACATCAAATCTCACTCAATCTCACAGATCTATGAGGTAATTCAACCGCTTTTTGAAAAGAAAAACAATTCAGAACACGGCCTTTCGAACTTGTTTTGAAGATATTGTTTCATTTGGAGTGCAGTATAGGAAATAAGGGTCAGCAAAAAACCCAAATCACCGCAGAGCACGTAGAACTCGTTTAACGAAACTTTAAAATCCATACCGCGGCAGCAACATGTCATTAAGTTATTATTTAATAATATATTTAATTATAACTTAAATTCGTCGCAGACATAAAGAAGATTTGCTTAGAGCATTTGTCATGTCTTGCATCCTCGTCAGTGCTTAACAAGAGGGTAGGGAAGCAAAATGATTGCATAAGTAAACTCCAACAGATAGCAAAGCGCATGTGACTCGATGCTTAATAAGAAACTGCAGATGCTGGAAAAATCGAAAGTAGACAAAAAATGTTGGAGAAACTCAGCGGGTGAGGCAGCATCTATGGAGAAAAGTAGGTGACGTTTCGGGTCTAGATTTGCATTTACACAGGAGGACAGGTCTGAACGACAGGACCTCTGGCAATGGGCAGCACTATCTCAATAAGTAGATTGAAATGTCCAATAATAAGCGAGTTCGGTATTCCGACTGCGCATGCCCACGTCATAGGTCACTCGCGATAAACACTCTCGGCAGCTGCGCCACTGCATGCATCCGCAACCAGGACACCGCGGAGAAGAAGCGCCAATTCCAGCCCAACTCTGCCTGTCACGCCGGGCCAACCGACATTTGCGTTTTTCGGAATACCAAATTCGCTTATTGGAAGGGGTTTACTCAGAATTAAAAGTTTAATTGGCAGCAGCTAAATTTTGAATAGTAATTTTTTTAATGCTTTAACCAGGACAATCTGTATATTCTCTTTGTTCCCTGGACAAAGGGGAACAAAGAGAAAGCATCAGACCGGATGACTATGCACTCTTTCCAGCTGAATGGCATGACTATTAGATGACTATGACTGGCCCTTTTGGAGGAGAGCGAGATGACGGTGAATAACAATGGCCTTGCATTCCCATAATTTGAAAGTAGAGCTTGGAATATTATATTCCGTTTTTGCCACCTTGCTATAGGAAGGATGCCATTAAGGTGGAAAGAGTGCTGGGAAGATTTATAAAAATGTTGACAAGCCTCGAGCACCTGAGCTGCAATGGAAAGGTTCGGTTGGCATGCAAAAGGTTGATGGGAGGTCTTAAACAGGGGTATGAAATAATGAGAATTCATAGAGTGAAAACACAGAGTCTTTTTCCCAGGGTAGAAGGGAAACTTTCACCAGTTTAAGGAGAGAGAGGGGAAAGATTTGCTACGAACCCGAGGGATAACTTTTTCCACTGAGAGTTTGGGTATATAGAACGAGCTGTCAGAGGAAATAGTCGAAGTAGGTACAAAACAACATTTTAAAGACATTCAGACAGGCACATGGGTAGGAAAGATTGAGATTAAATATAATAGAACTAGACAAATTAGATAATCAGAAATGCTGCCAATGGTTGAAGAGCCCAGCAACCAGAGGGTGGTGAATCTGTTGAATTCCCTACAGAATCCAGTGGAGGCCATGCATTAAATATATTCAAGGATTTATGAGGATGTCACCAGGTTTGGAAGGTTTGAGTTATAAGGAGAGGCTGGATAGGCTGGCTCCTTTTTCCCTGGAGTGTATGAGTTTGTGTGTCAATCTCATAGAAGTGTATAAAATCATAAGGGGAATCAATAAGTTTATTCCAAAGGGACTGTTTTCTCCACTATTCCCTGGTTGACTTCTATCTCTACATTCTCATATATTCTAGGCAGCTAGGGGTACCCTTTTATATACTACATTCCCACTATCCAGGAACACAACAGTTCTTTCAAACAAAGCAACAATTTGCATTTCTTCCAATTTATTGCACTACAGTACAGAATGTGGTTTATCTTTCATTGGAAAAAACGAAATGCAAATTAAGCACTAATTTGCAAAACACATCTCCATTTAGTCTGCAAAGTAAATTTCAAGTTGATTTTCACTTTAATTTTTCATCCTTCTCATACTGCTCTCTCTCTCTCTTTGATATCCTATAGTGTTCAAGTCAGGTCAGGGTGCAGTTCTTCTTCTTCCATCTGGGCACTTTGTAGCTCTCGAGATTCGATATTGATTTTTTTTTTCTTTTATTAGATGTTGATAGATATTTCCATTTGTTTTTCTTCCTTTCTTCTTTATTGTGTACAGTTTTGGTATCCTAATTTGAGGAAGGGCATCATTGTGATTGAGGCAGTGCAGCGTAGGCTCACGAGATTGATCCCTGGGATGGCGGGACTGTCGTATGAGGAAAGATTGAAAAGACTAGGCTTGTATTCACTGGAGTTTAGAAGGGTGAGGGGGGATATATATAAAATAAAATAGAAATATATAAAATTATAAAAGGACTGGATAAGCTAGATGCAGGAAAAATGTTCCCAATGTGGGGCAAATCCAGAACCAGGGGCCACAGTCTTAGAATAAAGGGGAGGTCATTTAAGAATGAGGTGAGAAAAAACGTTTTCACCCAGAGAGTTGTGAATTTATGGAATTCCCTGCCACAGAGGGCAGTGAAGGCCAAGTCGCTGGATGGATTTAAGAGCGAGTTAGATAGAGCTCTAGGGGCTAGTGGAGTCAATGGATATGGGGAAAAGGCAGGCAAGAGTTATTGATAGGGAACGATCAGCCATGATCACAATGAATGGCGGTGCTGGCTGGAAGGGCCGAATGCCCTCCTCCTGCACCTATTTTCTATGTTTCTATGTCCATAAGTGCCAGTATTTAAAGTAAGGGTTAGCCTAACAACTTTAGTCTACATCTTATTACACTCATTCCTTTTGTGCTTTCCGCTCCTAATTAGGGCAAAATTACGGCACATGGTACCGGGGATAGAGTGCTGACATGGATAAAAAATTGGTTGGCAGACAGGAAACAAAGAGTAGGGATTAACGGGTCCCTTTCAGAATGGCAGGCAGTGACTAGCGGGGTACCGCAAGGCTCGGTGCTGGGACCGCAGTTATTTACAATATACATCAATGATTTAGATGAAGGGATTCAAAGTAACATTAGCAAATTTGCAGATGACACAAAGCTGGGTGGCAGTGTGAACTGTGAGGAGGATGCTATGGGAATGCAGGGTGACTTGGACAGGTGAGTGGGCAGATACCAGGCAGATGCAGTTTAATGTGGATAAATGTGAGGTTATCCACTTTGGTAGCAAAAACAGGAAGACAGATTATTATCTAAATGGTGTCAAGTTGGGAAAAGGGGAATTACAAGGGGGTCTGGGGGTCCTTGTTCATCGTACAATGATAGTAAGCATGCAGGTACAGCAGGCAGTGAAGAAAGTGAATGGCATGTTGGCCTTCATAACAAGAGGAATCGAATATAGGAGCAAAGAGATCCTTCTGCAGTTGTACAGAGCTCTAGTGAGACCACACCTGGAATATTGTGTGCAGTTTTCGTCCCCTAATTTGAGGAAGGATATTGCTATTGAGGGAGTGCAGCGTAGGTCCACCAGGTCCCAGGATGGCGGGACTGTCATATGCTGAGAGAATGGAGCGGCTGGGCTTATATACTCTTGAATTTAGGATGAGAGGGGATCTTATTGAAACATATAAGATTATTAAGGGTTTGGACATTAGCATGTCCAAACCCTTAATAATCTTATATGTTTCAATAAGATCCCTTCTCATCCTAAATTCAAGAGTATACAAGCCCAGCCGCTCCAGAGGCAGGAATCATGTTCCCGTTGTTGGGGAAGTCCAGAACCAGGGGCCACAGTTTACGGTTGCGGTTGCAGCACCTAGACTGTGGAATAGCATCCCGCTCTTCATCAGAACTGCCCCCATCATCGACTCCTTTAAGTCACGACTCAAAACCTATTTCTATATACAAATACATTTATTATTATTATTATTATTATTATTATTATTATTATTATTATTATTATTATTATTATTATTATTATTATTATTAAGAATAAGGGATAAGACATTTAGAATGGAGACAAAGAAACACTTTTTCACACAGAGAGTTGTGAGTCTGGAATTCTCTGCCTCAGCGGGTGGTGGTGGCTGGTTCTCTGGATACTTTCAAGAGAGAGCTAGATAGGGCTCTTAAAGATAGCGGAGTCAGGGGATATGGGTAGAAGGCAGGAATGGGGTACTGATTGTGGATGCTCAGCCATGATCACATTGAATGGTGGTGCTGGCTCGAAGGGCCGAATGGCCTACTCCTGCACCTATTGTCTATCGTCTATTAACGAGCAACGAAGGCCATTGGAGAGCGAGGAGGGCCGTCGGAAGCTCCCAGTGAGCACCGAGGAGCCGTCCAAGAGAGAGTCCTGCGCCGGGCGGCCTACAGTAGGTGCTGGAGGTTGGACGGGCCTGCAGTGGTTGCCAGAGGAGGTCAGTCGAGGATGTGCCATCAAGATCAGAGGGACCCATCGTTGGGGTCGCCTGGAACAGAGGGGGTCCACCAAAAACAAAGAGGGAGTGGGGGAGGCACTGAGATTGAAGAGGGATCCCGTGTGGAGAGGGGTGAACTGTGAACAAAAAGGGAGTATTGGGAACTACAGTGAATACTTTGTAACTTTGTCAATGTCCTCTACGTGGCAACTCTGCATACTTTGTGAATGGTATGCAAAACAAAGAATTCCACTGTGACATGCCACATGTTAATAAAGTATCAATCAATCATTGGTCATCGAATCAGTTCTGGGAAGAGTTGGGCAAAATGAACATCTGTTATCCTTAGTTGCTGAGAAATGGTCTGTTCCTGAGAAGTTGCATCCTTATTATTGCCAAGATACAAGTTTTTTGACCACTAGATGGAACCTTAGTTCTAGAATTTAGCAATACCAAATAAGCAATCAAAGTGCTGTAACGTTTATATTTTTATGTGTGTGTTAACTATGATAATCACTGTAAGTTATAATCCTTTGTATAAATTTTGATATTGCATAAGTGGGATCTCAGAGGTAATTGCACATTCAAATTCTTAATTATAACTGTTCCACATTGGTGGGCCACACAGGATCAGATAACAGTACCATGGGTTATGGAATTCTTTCTCTAATTCTCTCTCACCTCCTCTACAGTACTTTTAAAAATCAATTGATTCGATCATTTTTGATTTACCTGTCCTAGAATATCTGCATACATTGAATTATGTTTAAATGATCCTGTAAAAGGCTGTGCGATGTTTTTATTATGTCAAAGTGCTGTATAAATGCAAGTTGAAGAGTACTAAAATAAACTTACAAAGCTATCATGGCATTCTAAGTATTGAAACAGTTTAGTTGTAATAAGCGAGTTCTGTATTCCGACTGCACATGCCCAGGTCATAGGTCACTCGCTAAAAACATTTTTGGCAGCTGTGGTGCTGCGTTGTGTGAAGGCTTGCGTTTCGTCCGTGGTCGGGGTTGGGCTCCGGCGTCTGTTGAGTTGCTGCTGGGCCATCCCCGTCCCTTCCCGGGGGGAGGCGCTCGGCTCTGCTCCGGCTCCCGGTGAGGCTGTTCCCCATAGGGCTGGGGACTGTCGGCTGCGCCTCTCGCATTGTCCAGTGACTGTCAGTTGGCCTCCGCAGTGCTGGCGGGGGCCAAGCGGCGGTCATCGGCGGGGATGCACACAGGGTGCTGCGGTGGCTCGGCGGATCAGGCAACATCTCTGGAGAAGGGTCTCGACCCGAAACATCACCCATTTCTTTTCTCCAGGGATGCTGCCTGTCGCTGAGTTGCTGCAGCGTTTTGTGTGTGTGTTCGTTGATGGCTTTTGCCGGCTGCCATTGGGTGGGGTGGGGCGGGGCGAACTTTATGGCACAACCCCAATATCGGCTGAAAGGATTACACCGCCTATAGGTGGCACCTGATCCATTGACCCTAAACAAGCTTCATCAGGATGGTTGTCAATGAAGAGAGTGATAACTGGTTGCCATACCATTGGTTTGATAGACTTTGGGGTACTATTGAACTGGTAGCCGTACCTTTGGTTTGGTGGACTTTGGGTACTGTGATACATTATGGCTCTATCATTCTGCTAATCGTTGCTCTAATACCTGCGACCATTGTGTGTACCTACCGATGACTGTGAGTGTTATTACGTTTGATAAAAAGGAGGGAATGAAAGAGCTAATAGTCCAATCTAATAGTCAAATCTAAAATGGAGTCGTTCTTCTACAAAAGCATGGACTAGTAGAACAAAAGAATGACTCAGTGCCAAGTCTGAATGACATTGTAAATTATATGGAACACAATATGGAGGACAGGTTGTCTTTTCAAAACACTGTCTCCTCAAAACACATTGTCTTTTCAATACATTGTTTAAGAAGGAACTACAGATGCTGGAAAATCGAAGGTAGACCAAAGTGCTGGAGAAACTCAGCGGGAAGGCAGCATCTATGGAGCGAAGGAAATAGGCAACGTTTCGGGTCGAAACCCTTCTTCAGAAGAAACGTTGCCTATTTCCGTCGCTCCATAGATGTTGCCTCACCCGGCTGAGTTTCTCCAGTATTTTTGTCTACCTTCGATTTTCCAGCATCTGCAGTTCCTTCTTAATCATTACTAAACATCATTTTTGTCTGTTCAATACACTTCTTTTCAAGACACCTCGTCTTTCCAATACACATTAGAAACATAGAAACATAGAAACATAGAAATTAGGTGCAGGAGTAGGCCATTCGGCCCTTCGAGCCTGCACCGCCATTCAATATGATCATGGCTGATCATCCAACTCAGTATCCCGTATCTGCCTTCTCTCCATACCCTCTGATCCCCTTAGCCACAAGGGCCACATCTAACTCCCTCTTAAATATAGCCAATGAACTGGCCTCAACTACCCTCTGTGGCAGAGAGTTCCAGAGACTCACCACTCTCTGTGTGAAAAAAGTCTTTCTCATCTCGGTCTTAAAGGATTTCCCCCTTATCCTTAAGCTGTGCCCCCTTGTCCTGGACTTCCCCAACATCGGGAACAATCTTCCTGCATCTAGCCTGTCCAACCCCTTAAGAGTTTCTATAAGATCCCCTCTCAATCTCCTAAATTCTAGAGAGTATAAACCGAGTCTATCCAGTCTTTCTTCATAATACAGCCCTGACATCCCAGGAATCAGTCTGGTGAACCTTCTCTGCACTCCCTTTATGGCAATAATGTCCTTCCTCAGATTTGAAGACCAAAACTGTATGCAATACTCCAGGTGTGGTCTCACCCTGTACAACTGAAGTAGAACCTCCCTGCTCCTATACTCAAATCCTTTTGCTATGAAAGCTAACATACCATTCGCTTTTCTCACTGCCTGCTGCACCTGCATGCCTACTTTCAATGACTGGTGTACCATGACACCCAGGTCTCGCTGCATCTCCCCTTTTCCTAATCGGCCACCATTTAAATAATAGTCTGTTTTCCTGTTTTTGCCACCAAAGTGGATAACCTCACATTTATCCACATTATACTGCATCTGCCAAACATTTGCCCACTCACCCAACCTATCCAAGTCACCTTGCAGTTTCCTAGCATCCTCCTCACAGCTAACACTGCCCCCCAGCTTAGTGTCATCCGCAAACTTGGAGATATTGCCTTCAATTCCCTCATCCAGATCATTAATATATATTGTAAATAGCTGGGGTCCCAGCACTGAGCCCTGCGGTACCCCACTAGTCACTGCCTGCCATTGTGAAAAGGACCCATTTACTCCTACTCTTTGCTTCCTGTTTGCCAGCCAGTTCTCTATCCACATCAATACTGAACCCCTAATGCCTTATGCTTTAAGTTTGTATACTAATCTCTTATGTGAGACCAGATATACCACATCCACTGGTTCTCCCTTATCCACGCTACTAGTTACATGCTCGAAAAATTCCACAAGATTCGTCAGACATGATTTACCTTTCGTAAATCCATGCTGACTTTGTCCAATGATTTCACCACTTTCCAAATGTGCTGATATCCCATCTTTAATAACTGACTCAAGCAGTTTCCCCACTACCGATGTTAGACTAACTGGTCTGTAATTCCCCGTTTTCTCTCTCCCTCCCTTCTTAAAAAGAGGGGTTATGTTTGCTACCCGCCAATCCTCAGGAACTACTCCAGAATCTAAAGAGTTTTGAAAGATTATCACTAATGCATCCACTATTTCCTGAGCTACTTCTGGGATGCAGCCTATCTGGTCCTGGGGATTTATCGGCCTTTAATCTATTCAATTTACCCAACACCACTTCCCGACTAACCTGGATTTCACTCAATTCCTCCTTTGACCCGCGGTCCCCTGCTATTTCCGGCAGATTATTTATGTCTTCCTTAGTGAAGACGGAACCAAAGTAGTTATTCAATTGGTCCGCCATATCCTTGTTCCCCATGATCAACTCACCTGTTTCTGACTGCAAGGGACCTACATTTGTTTTAACTAATCTCTTTCTCGTCACATATCTATAAAAACTTTTGCAGACAGTTTTTATGTTCCCTGCCAGTTTTCTTTCATAATCTATTTTTCCTTTCCTAATTAAGCCCTTTGTCCTCCTCTGCTGGTCTCTGAATTTCTCCCAGTCCTCTGGTATGCTGCTTTTTCTGGCTCCTTTGTATGCATCATCCTTTGCTTTGATACTATCCCTGATTTCCGTTGTTATCCACGAATGCACTACCTTCCCCGATTTATTCTTTTGGCAAACTGGATGAACAATTTTTGTAGTTCATCCATGCAGTCTTTAAATGTCTTCCATTGTACATCCACCGTCAAACCTTTTAGAATTAATTGCCAGTCAATCTTGTACGTCTCATACCCTCAAAGTTACCTTTCTTTAAGTTATCTTTCTTTAAATTAGTGACAAAAACTTTGTAGTCTGCCGTGTCCAATCCTTTAAATGTGACAAAACCTCTTTAGTACCGTGGCAAATCCTTTAAGCATTTCCAATACACAAGCAGTGAAAATTTTCACATCCAGTAGGAACAAATGGATACCTTTTATCTGGCTTAAATAATATTTTACGTTAAGAATAGTTTCTAAATACCTAGTGTACTTATCTGTTAAGTATGCTGGAAAAGACAAGGAAGCAGACCACCTCATTAAGGACAGAGAAACATTAATAGTAATATTTATACTTTTGCATTTAACTATATATGTACATATTCCTGGAGTTGCTTTCAGTTTCATAGTGTAATGAGAGCAGTTGCTAATGGTAAATCCAACATCCTGACTATTAATTTTATTTGTCTCTCCACAAATATTTTCTGACTTGCTGAGCAATTTCAAGCTTTTCTGTTTTTGTTACATATATACCTCTGGTTTTCTTCGTTGAAGTTTATTAATTTGTTCAAATGTTTGCAGCAAAGATGTATTCTGCAGTATGTATGGTACATTTTAACACTAAGATTTCAGAGTGCGATGCTTTATATGCCTTATCTCTCAAACAAAAGTAACTTCACCTCTCAATGGCGGGGTTTATATAGCTCTAATGTGCAGCTCAGTCACAGCAGTTCAAGAAGTACATTAAAATCCCCTCGTTATCATCCATAATGGATAATTAATAAAATCCTTATTTACATTTACTTGTCAGTGAGTTAGAAATTATGTTTATTTTATGATGTTTGGTATTTGAATATAATGCACAGAAAATTGTAACATGATTTTAAGCATCAATTTCAACATGATTTTAAGCATCTATTTCAAGTATACCATTAAAGTAATTATTTATTGTTAGGAGTTTGGATAGTTTGGAGATATGTGTAATACAGCACATTATAATTTTCTATATTTAACTAGTTTTATTTCAAGTTATGAGTGGCTGTTATACTTGCCTATAATTGTCATGGACCTATGCAATTTCAGGTTAGTTTAGTTTATTGCTTCCCTGAAAGCAATTAATATTCTTTATGTCCAGTCGCTCCTATTTTTAAATCAAAATGTATCATTCTTTATCAATTCCAAAAGTAACAAATCTTTTCATCATTGTGCTTAGGAACAATGTGAATTATACCAAATTTCATACAGCAATTATGCAGTCATTAAACGTTTGGATTTGTACACATTGCTAAACTTTCTTTGGGTGTGTTATAAGCCATGAGGATTTATTTAACAAATGACATTCCAGATTTGATAACATTGTAGTACATCAATTTTACAGATCTTGCAATAATCAAGTTATATTTTCTTATAGGCATTGCTTACAGGATTATTTGTTCAGTGTCCTGATGACCCATTAATATTTTTGGAAGAGAAAATTAAAGAACTACAAAATCGAAAAATTCAAGCTTTGCTTTTGTAAGTATAAAATCACATTTGGAATTCCAGTCTTCTTCAAACATTCATATGTTTATTGTTTGGATCACTGCACCATTCCACTAATTGAAGATATTTTGGGCTTGGATTGTTAATTAACTCAACTATGTCAATTGTTGTGATGTCAGCGATAATTCTAGGGAGCCTTTGATCTTAGGGCACTTGAAAGTAACTTAGAAAGTAACTTAGAAAGTAACTTAGAAAGTAATTAGACATTAACTTTTTTGCATGAAACCAACATAATAATGCCCTGGAATGCCTGCTTGGTATTTAAAATATCACAAAATCAAGAAGAAATGGCTGTCACAACTTATTTGGATACATATTTTACTTTAAACAATAGCATTACATTTTGCTTCCTATTTTTGTTACAGGACAAAGGGGGGTCATATGGATTTGAGCTGGTGAGTTCTTTTATTAAGATTAATAACATATACATTGCAAATCATGGACATTGAAACTAAATAATTTTATGCTTAATTTGACTACAATCAATGTTTCCTATGTATATTCCGAACCTTTTCAGTTAGAAGACTTCACATTGTCTAATTAATTGTGTTTTGTTGACTATAAATATTCAGGTATATGTCAGTTAAATGGTACTAACATGTAGAGAAAGAGACATTTTTTGCAGATATGATGACGTTAACACCGATTACCATACCGTTACTCAGACCAAAAGTCTGTAAGTCTTAAACGAGGAGGAATAAAATAAAATTGTCTTCCAACGTGGCTAGAAAATGTTATCTCGATTACCATTATCATCCTCTCTTAGCTGATGAATCAGTGCTCCTCCACATTGAATAAGTTTGGGAAAAAGCCTGAAAGTATCACATTTCGCTTGGGAGCGGTTGCCAGAGGAGCCCGCTGCTGCTCCAATTTTCTTTAGTTCTTAATAGGGATGTTTCATAACCATAAAAATTAAACCCTATAAATTAATCCATAGCATTTCATAACTTGTCATGATGTTTTCCCCAATGATAAAAGTTTAGAGAACCTCATTCACTTTCCATAATTTTCCTCCCACATTTCATTTGTGTCTCAAGTAACTCGTGTTTTTGAATGTAAGAACATGTGAGAAAGTTATTTGATTCAAGGGGAAAAGATTTCAAGGGTTCTAGGGATAGTACAAGAAAGTAGCTCTGAAGTAAAACATTAGCTATGATATTATCAAATGACACCAGATGCAAGTGGGCTAATAGTCATTGAAGGCTGAATAGCTGACAAATCAGTAAATTTGGCGAATGCTAAACAATAACTGAAAAACAGTTTAGTAGGTCCAGACCATCCATGAAAGATTTCTTATTCAATGCCATTAAGTGGATAAATCTTTCAATAGTTTACAGATTGCATAAGCCCTGGGTTTCTCGGCATCATAAGCCACATGTTGTCCTATCATTTTATACTGTATGCAATTAAACGGTTTAATGATCTAAATTACTTTTTAAATATTAAACCAAGCATTTCCTTTCTGCTCACATCTGCAAATAATCGGTTTTATGTGTAGATTTTGTATATGATGATGTCAGTCACTGTACAAGTTATCAGGAAAAAATAGGTCATATTGCTCCATATTGAATCAGATGTAGGGCAGCCAGAGCAAAACCTGTGATTTGTCTGTACAGCAGCATGAATTAAAGGGCCATTCACACATTTTGCACAAAATTCTGCAGTCTTGAAACAAAACTTTAACTTGATTCTAAATTCTGTTGACATTAACGATAAAGATTTAGTTGAATTCCCATTTTCAAATTTAAAACTCTTATGAGGGTTCCACTGGGTATCCTGCATGAGCTGGTGATTCATGATGGGTGTCAGAGGCAGTGCAGATATGACTGAGAACTCCAAGATGGAGGATGCAGAGGCTCATGTTTGCCTTTTTAGAGTTTATAGAGAATTGTATTTCTACCTTTTTTTTTTTTTTTTTTAATTAATGCCTTTGGAGACCAAGTTATCCAGGGTAATTTGTGACCTTCTACAGATATAGTTAAATCCACATATTTGTTTGTGGTAGATGTACCCATGGAAGCCAAGTTTGTCATTATCACCCTCAACTTCCTGCCCTCCAGATCTATGCCATTTTCCACCATTTGCTCTTCATTTTGACATCAAGAAGTTGATGGTCTGTACTCAAAGAAAAGCGATTTTCTTTACTTTTCCTTCAACAGAGATTGAGCAGGTGCACTAATTTGTCAGCATTATAGGGTTTCCCAAGGCTCACAGGGTCTGAAGTGGTAGGGCTTAGAGAAAATTATGTTTTCGATTGTGATATCCTTATTAGCCACGAGAACAGGCTAAGCAGAAAAATGTGGATAAAAATATATGAAAACAATTTTGCTAATTAATTATTTGACTTTATATTGATCAATTTTACACAGTTTGGCATCTTTTATTTTTGGTGGTCTATTGTTCTGTTTAGTATATTTTCAATATTTTACTCCTTCCTCATGCAGGGACATGTTTATCACAGATGATTTCCGACAAAGTATGACAAAAATGATAGGCAGTTATTTAAGCTATCTCTTTGATCTGGAAGCAGGTCTGGTGGTAAGCAGATTTCAATTTTCTATTTTCTAAAGTTAGATAAAGCCCTATGGCAGGGTAAATGTCAAATGAGTATTTCTAATTTACTCTAAATCTAGCTTTGAGTTTATCAGAATTGAAATTATATGTCATTGTATTTTAATATCTCATCTGTGAAAATTTTAGAATGATACAACACTTGCTGGTTACAATTCTATTTTTGCTTGATCATTTATATGTATACATAAACATAAATTAAGTTGCA
Organism: Okamejei kenojei; assembly: GCA_035221665.1. NCBI lineage: Eukaryota > Metazoa > Chordata > Chondrichthyes > Rajiformes > Rajidae > Okamejei > Okamejei kenojei. The sequence goes on along the minus strand of CM069151.1, from coordinate 32,046,010 downwards.
TCCCTGCCGAACCTTTTCGTTCCATCTTTAGCTTCCTCACTGTCCTCCCCTACCCTTTGTGCTGCTCCATTTATATTTTTTGCCTCTCTTTCTTCGGTTAATTGCATTAGTCTTTTACTCAGTCCTTTCAACCAATCTTAATTGTAGGAAATTTACGGTAAACCCTCATGGGCACCATCCCACCATCTTCATGTCACCTTGATCAAGTTTGGGCTAGTGTTATGTGAATGAGATGCAAGAGTTAAAATGGTTCTTGTTTTCTGTTAACAATTTGTTATGAACATTCCTCTATTGCAAAATGAAGTCAGCAGGCTGGAATTTTAGAAGCGAAGTACAAGACAAAGCTGGCCATTATACTACAATGACCAATGATGAATTTCAACATATTGGTCTTATTTTTAATAATTTTTAGACCTGAAGGAAAATATTAATTATTTACCTCTTGTATACTTTTTGCAGCTTCCTCCAGAAATGCATGAGAAAGCATATCGGTTCCAGTTGAACTCTTTACTGAAGAAGTACTTTTCGTGAGTACATTTTGCAGAGCTATTTTGTAAAAATAAAGAAATAATCAAGCTTGACTTTTAATTTTTATTATTTTTAGGAAATTGTCAGTTGGTATAATCCCTTAATCACAAAGTTTTACAATTTGTCAATAAAGAGAACAGACATTGATTAATTTACTGTAAGGCATATGTTTGATATTATGGATAGGATTCTATGTTTTAAGTGTTACTTGGTGTGTATCTGCAGACCTTGTGGGAAGCTAGGGAAGAAATTGCAGAGGCCCTTGCTGATATAAATGCATCATCTTTAGCTAAAGATGAAATGTCGGAAGACGGGAGAGTGGTTATTTAAGAAAGGCAGTTATTTAAGAAAGGCAGCAAGGACATGCCAGAAACCAATAGGCTGGTAAGCCTGACATCACTGGTGGGAACATCGTTGGAGGGGATTCTGAGAGTCAGGATCTATCAACCTTTGAGTGGGTAAGGACTGATTAGAGATAGCAAGGCCTTGGGTATGCAAATATGATGGTGTTTTTTGAAGAAGTTACCAAAAAAATTAATGAGGGCAAGAAGTGAACATTGTCCATATGAAATTTAACAAGTCCTTTGATAGTCTGGAAGATAGGGAATCCCAAGTGCGTTAGCCAAATGGATTTAAATTTGACTTGGTGGAAGGAGCTGAAGTGGGTTGCAGAGCATTAAGCCCCTGTCCCACCTACGTGTCCTTGGCACGCTAATTACGCGACCTCGTGGTCGCGTTGAAGCGCAACGGTCCTGCGAAGGTCGCGCGCGACTTCATGCGCCCGCACAGCCGTCTGGAGCACGTGACGTCATTTGAAGATGGACACAAAATGCTGGAGTAACTCAGCGGGACCGGCAGCATCTCGGGAGAGAAGCAATGGGTGACGTTTCGGGTCGAGACCCTTCTTCAGTCTGAAAGAAGGGTCTTGACCCGAAACGTCACCCATTCCTTCTCTCCAGAGATGCTGCCGGTCCCGCTGAGTTACTCCAGCATTTTGTGTCTATCTTCAATTTTCTTGGCCCCGCTCTGGGAGTAGAAGTGGGGGCGGATCCGGACCGCAACGGCCGTGAGCCCCAGGCCGAGCTCGGCGATCGTTTGCCTGCTTCTGCTGCTGTTGGAGGTGAGACGTTGCGTTGCGCCACGGTCTTGGGCCTGTCCCACTTTGGCCGTTGGTTACGTGACAGGCCGGTGGCGCGCGAAGATTTTGTTCACTACAAAATTTCGGAGCGCTGTGCAATACCGCGCACAACTGCATACCCCCTCCGTGCTTCTCAGTGGGACCGGCCCCGTGCGGCCACAAGATGCCCGTGCGCCTCAACGCGACGACAAGGTCGCGTAATTTGCATGCCAAGGACAGGTAAGTGAGACAGGGCCTTTACTTTCCTGATTGGAGGCTTGTGACCAGTGGTCCACTGCAGTGGTTAGTGCTAGGTCCACTGTATTTTTTATCCACATCAATGATTTGGATGACAATGTAATTAATTTGTAGATGACACCCAAGTTGGTTGAAACGTTGGCAGTGCAGAGGGATATATAAGTTTACAATAGAATTTAGATCAGTTTTGAAAGTGAGTCAAGGAATGGGTAATGAAATGCAAAGCTGACAAGTTTGAGATGTTGCATTTTGGTATATTAAGCAAGGGCAGAACTCTCGCTGTAAATGGTAGAGCCTTTGTAGAGTATTATAGAATGGTCTAGAATTATAGGTGCATGGTTCCTTGAAAGTGGTGGTTCAGGTGAAAAGTGTGGTGAAGAAGGCATTCGGCATGCTTGTCTTAAGTTGGGACATCATGATGTAACTGTACAAGTCATTGGTGAGACCACACGTGGAGTATTGTGCAGGTATAGGAAGGATGTCATATGTTTGAAAGTGCAGAAGAGATTCACCAGAATGTTACCTGGACTTGCAGGTTTGATTTATAGGGGAGAGGATGGATAGCCTAAGACATTTTCTTTGGAGCATAGGAGGCCAAATGGTGACTTTATTGAAGTATATAAAATTATGAGGAGCACGGATAAATAGAATGTTGTCTTTTTCCAAGAGTGGTGGATTCTAAAACTAGAGGGTATATGGTTAAAGTGAGAGGATAGAGATTTAACAGGGACCTTAGGTTTTGCGTTTTCACTCATTGGGTATTCGATATCTGGTGCAAGCTGCCCAAGGAAGCTATAAAAGCAGATACAGTTATGACTTTCATCAGAAATATATGTATATGTGGATAAGAGGCTTTGGCAAAATGATAGCAAATGGGGCTAGCCCAGAATGCCAACATGGTTTGTATGGACAAGTTGGACTAAAGGTCCTGTTTCTATGACTTTATGACTTGTCTGGTCCTGGAGATTTATCCACCTTAATATGTTTAAGAATGCTAGCACCTCCTCCTTGGTAATTCAGATACTACCCAACACATCATTACACATTTTCCGATATTATTTTGCTTCCATGATTTTCTCCTCAGTAAATACAGATGGGAAATACTTGTTTAACATTTGTCCTGTCTCCTGAAGTTTGCCTCACAGACAACCATATTGGCCCTCTTGTTGCCTGCATAATTTCCTTTTTAAGTGTACTTCTACATTTCTTATATTCCTCAAGGAATTTGCTTGATTCCAGCTGCCTATCCCTGACATATGCCTCCTTTTTCTGGCTTGAGCCTCCATAGCCCTCCTCATTCAGGGTTCCCTAAATCTTCCAGCTTTGCCCTTTACTCTAACGGGAACATGCTACTTCTGAACACACCCAATCTCACCTTTAAAAGCTTCCCATGAGCCAGGCATCTCTTCACCTGATCTTCCAATCATCTCTTTTAAATTCATGACTAATATCATGAAAATTGTCATTAGCTCAATTTAGGAATTTATCTTGTGGACCAATCCTACCTTTTTATTAATATTAAAAAACGAATAGAAATATGATCACTGAAAACAAAGTGTTCCCCTACTGAAACTTCTGTTACCTGCCTTACCTTGTTCTCTAGTTGGAGGTCTAGCGTTGCATCCTCTCTTGGGCTCTCGATATATATTTTTTTCATTTCTTAAAACTAAGAAGCCCATTGCATGGATTCCTACTCAATATGAGGGAAGTTAAAATCACCTATCATTACAATCCTATTATTCTTAGAGATATCTCCAAAGATGTGCAGGTTTGTAGGTTGTCTGTGGGAAGGAACTGCAGATGCTGCTTTAAACCAAAGGTAGACACAAAAAGCTGGAGTAACTCAGCGGGTCAGACAGCAACTCTGGAGAAAAGGAATAGGTGACGAGATCCTTCTTCAGACTGAAGTCTATAATATCCTATGTACCAAACCACAACCTGAGTTCATCTGACTTATCCGTCAGGTTTCTTGCTTTAAAACAAGTATTGTTTTATCTATGAGACAATCCTCACTCCTGGACTTGCCCCTGCCTGTCTTCTCTACTGAACTTACTTACATTAACATCTATATCAAGCACCATTTTTCCCATCTGCCGCACAATTGCTTTACAAAAAATGGTTAGGCTACACATGGAGTATTGTTCAGGTTATCATTTTATAAGAAAGACGTATTTGGTGCTGGCAGGAGTGCAGAGGATATGATATGAAGATGTGATTCAGGTGAGAGATTAGTCTTACTTTAGTCTTACTAGGCTTACTTTCTCTGGAGTGATGGAAGCTGAGGGATGACCAGATAGAAATATATAATAGTATGGTTGGCATGGTTAAGTTAGATTGTCAAAGTCTTACCCCTATGGTATAAACAGAAAAGCATAGTTTTAAGTAAAAGTTTTAAAGTTCATTTGAGGGCTAAGTTTTTTTACACTGAGCGGTTGATATCAGGAATCCATTGCCAGAGAAGGTGGTAGAATCAGATTCAATTACTAAGTTTGGAAGGCATTTAGACAGACACTTCAATAGGCAAGGCATAGAAGGAAACGGTCCTAATACAGGCAAATGGGATTATAGTGTAGAGTGGCAAAAGATCAGAACAGATGTGGTGGGCTGAAGGGTTCTTTTATGTGCTGCATGACTCACTGCCTATTATTAAATTAGATTCAAGTGAGTTTAAAGGAAGAATGGAAATTGGGGCCCCGATGAGTATAAAGAGAATGTGAGGAATGTGGGCCCTGATGAGTTTAATAGGAGCCTTAGAACGAAGATCCCGTTGAGTTAAAAAGAGCATAGGAAACAAACGTTGGTGTGTTTAATGGGAGTGAGGGAACCACACCCAGTGAGCCAGTTGCTGAATCAGTTGGGTTGTGCAAATAATCAGATAGTGGTTTAATAGAGTTTACTCTGCTTAATACAGTAGGTATAAATGCACTATAGGAGAAGAGGAATACATTATATCTTTTGTTTCGTGATGCTGTCCATTACAGAACACAATGATTGTGCTTTAATAGCCATAAGTAATAAGATATCACATTGCTGCAAACTTCTGCAGATGCACCATAGAAAGTGTACTGTTGGGTTGCATCACAGCTTGGTTTGGGAACAGCTCTGCCAAGTCCCCGAGAAATTGGGAAAGTTGTAGATGTAGCCCAGTCCATCAAGCAGAGCCTACAATGACTCCATCTACAGTACACTTCACACTGCCTCGGAAAATATTTGTCCCACCTCTGTCATCCCTTCTTCTCCCTGCTCCTGTCTGGTGGAAGGTACACAAGCTTGAAAGTACGCACCACCAGACTCAGGATCAGCTACTTCCCCCCTGTTATCTGGCTTCTGAATGGTTCTTCCATAAGCTAGGGTACTTACCGATTGTGAACATTGGACTTTTTATAGAACTGATGCACTGCAATGTTGAGAATTATATTCTGCATTCTGTACCTCCCCCTTTGATCTATCTATTGTACCTGAATGTGACTTGATTTTATTTATAGACTAGACAAAGTGTGACCCATTAGGTCCCATTCTCACATGGGAGGGCTGGTCCCCCAACGCAATATTCCTCCTCTCCACCCAATTCCAATATTGATGGGCAGTGGGGGCTTTCTGGAGCGGTAGTATGGGTGTTGTGGGCCAACGGGACTGGTTTCCAGAGGGCTAGTATGGACATTGTGGGCCGAATGGATTCTTGGACACACAGTTCAGTCACACGGCTGGTGGACTCACAGTTCAGTCACTCACTGCTGGTGGACTCACAGTTTACTCATTCACGGCTGGTGGACTCACAGTTCACTCACTCACGGCTAGTGTACACATCCATCACACACAACAAACACCCACATCACACACACACATCCTCCATCACAGACACACACACACCCTCCATCACACACACACACACCCTCCATCACACACACACACATACACACACACACACACACACACACACACACACACACACACACACACACACACACACACACACACACACACACACACACACACACACACACACACACACACACACACACACACACACACACACCCTCCGATCAGAACAAGACTTGGGATGCTTGGAGCAGACGTGAGTAAGATGGCGAAAAAATCCTAGCGATATGGGGCAGCGTTTTTGACAAATTTATTTCAAAGCAGACCGGAAGTGGTCAAGATGAGAGTTTTAGTAATAGTATAGATAGTATATCTGATTTGTTTGTATAGCATGAAAAACAAAGCTCTTCACTGTACCTCGGGACACATGACAATAATAAACCTAAACCTAAATCAAAGCCAGTGGGATTTTTTGATGGGGCTTGGTTGAAAAGAAAAGAACTACTGTTTTAAAGCAAAGCAACTGATTCGGCATAATATTAATTGAAAAGTATACTGCACCTGATGTTGTATTATTTGTTGTTATATAAGAACAATGAGATTCTTTTGAAAATTACCACCTCTTTTATTTCAGTGAATGGATGAAGTATATCGGAAATAAAAAAAGAGATAAGATTGAACTGGCACAAGATGTGATCAAGGCTGACACTCATTATGTACGGCGTAAATTAACAGTGGGATTTTATGCATGGATAAAGTGGATGCAAATAAAAAGAAAACAACAAGTCCGTGAGTTGAATTGTATTTTATATGACAGAGAATTGAAATTAATACACTTCTCTGTATACCGTTGTAATTTTGTTAAGAGTTTCCTGTGTAGTTAGTTCAACTTTCTAAGTAAGCCCTCAATTGAAAAGTATTTTTGATGCAAATTAAGTATTTAGTTTAAGGAGCTGCAATGTAAGATCAGGAAAATCTGAAATACTTTTTTCTAGTTGCAATTCTACTTTTCTTCATTGTTCAACATCAGCTGCAGGTGCCATCCAATACTCTGGTGAATATGAGAGAATGAAAACAATGAAATTAAAAATTGTAAAGTACAACTGTAAGTTACTGTAGAAAATATTTAAATACTAGTGAATACACAACCCAAATATATTCCAGGAGAGAAAATGGAAATTCATCAAAACAGAACTTCCAAACCTGAAACTGCAGACAACATTTAATACATCCCACAGATTATTTAAAAAAAAAAGGCAAACCAGTCTGAAGAAGGGTCTCGACCCGAAACGTCGCCAATCTCCTTCGCTCCTTAGATGCTGCTGCACCCGCTGAGTTTCTCCAGCTTTTTGTGTACCCGGCAAACTGATGATGATGTGTTGATGCCAAAAGCCACTGGCATTTATTTGGAGGATTTAATAAAGAAGGGTAAACATTCAAACAAATCAGTACTGACTCAGAGGAAGAAGAGAAGATCATGGAAGCTAAGGAATTGAGCCATTGGAATACATATCTTAGATTATATATGAATTACCAAAGAGGCAGTATTGGCAGTTTTAAAGTAAATTAAGGTGAATAACTGTATAAGGCCTGATCAATTGCATCCTTGTGCCATGTGCGGAGCTAGCAAGGAAAATGTGGAGGTCCTTGCAGAGATATTTGCAACATCTATACATAACTAAAACTCTGATCTTGTGCTCTACCGGTTTGCGCGGTTTTACAATTTGCACAAAAACGGTATGCGATAATGCTACGTCAGCTCACTCACCGTTCTCCTGTGCTGTGAGTGCAACAAGTTTCGTTCCGATCGGTAGTATATTGTAAAAGTTAGCGAGGTTTAAAAATCGTAAATACCGCTCGTGCGCAGATCAATTTCCTCTCCTGCCAGTCATTGCTGCACAGATTGGTCTCTTCTCCTGTCACTCTGTGGGACGGTCTGCCCCTTCCTGCACCTTCGCGTCTTTACTGGAGTTGAGGATGGTCAGTGGAGGCCTCTAACCGGACACAATTTTCGGAGGGACCCGAAGCGGCTCAGCCTGACCTGGCCCGGAATCGGAGATGTCGCCAAAAGGAAAGCGGAGAGTCTCATCCCGGTGGAGGAGAGCGTCCAGCACCATTTGTGAGTCCCAAGCGCACCGCCATTGCAACGCCCCGCTGCTCCAGCCCCTTCCCTTCTAATCCCCCTTGCTGGCTCTTGCCCCCTTCCCTGTGATACCCCCCTCTCCCCCATGGCTCTTACCCCGTCTGTTCACCAAGCTCTCCCCCCACATCCCCTTCCCCCCACACCAGTGCGGCCGTAGCTGCTGGTACTTCCGGGCCGATCGGAGACCTGGCTCTGAGGGCGCGGATGGCTGATGCTCCACCTGGGGCAAAGAAGAAGAGAGGAGTGCCAACCATGAAATCCTGGGGAGGGAGAGTGGGGGATGAGAGGGGATAGAGGGAGAGGAGGGGAGAGGAGTTATGGAGGGAGGGAGGGAGGGAGTGACTGAGAGTGGGGGAAAGGAGAGGCGAGGGAGGGATTTGGGAGGGTAGGAGTAGAGGGAAAAGAAGAGGGAGGAGGTCAATGATCTGGATGATGGGGTGGAAAATTGGATAAGTAAGTATGCAGATGATACTAAGATAGGTGGTGTTGTGGATAATGAAGTAGATTTTCAAAGTCTACAGAGAGATTTGGGCCATTTGGAAAAGTGGGCTGAAAGATGGCAGATGGAGTTTAATGCTGTTAAGTGTGAAGTGCTACATCTTGGCAGGACAAATCAAAATAGGACGTACATGGTAAATGGTAGGGAATTGAGGAATGCTGTGGAACAGAGGGATCTAGGAATAACTGTGCATAGTTCCCTGAAGGTGGAATCGCATGTAGATAGGGTGGTAAAGAAAGCCTTTGGTGTGCTGGCCTTTATAAATCAGAGCATTGAATATAGGAGTAGGGAAGTAATGTTAAAATTGTACAAGGCATTGGTAAGACCAATTCTGGAGTATGGTGTACAATTTTGGTCGCCTAATTATAGGAAGGATGTCAACAAAATAGAGAGAGTACAGAGGAGATTTACTAGAATGTTGCCAGGGTTCCAGCAACTATGTTACAGAGAAAGGTTGAACAAGTTAGGTCTTTATTCTTTGGAGCGCAGAAGGTTAAGGGGGGACTTGATTGAGGTCTTTAAAATGATGAAAAAGATAGACAGAGTTGACGTGGATACGTTTTTCCCATTGAGGGTAGGGAAGATTCAAACAAGAGGGCATGACATGAGAATTAAGGGACAGAAGTTTAGGGGTAACATGAGGGGGAACTTCTTTACTCAGAGGGTGGTGGCTGTGTGGAATGAACTTCCAGCAGAAGTGGTGGAGGCAGGATCGATTTTAACATTTAAAAGTAAAGTGGATAGGTATATGGACATGAAAGGAATGGAGGGGTATGGTCTGAGTGCATGTAGATGGACTAGGGGAAAGCAAATGGTCGGCACGGACTGGAAGGGCCGAGAGGGCCTGTTTCCGTGCTGCAATTGTTATATGGTTATATGGTTATATAGGTGAGGAGAGAGAGTGGAAAAATAGAGGGAGAGGAGGGAGAGGAGGGGCGATTAGAGGAGGGATGGCTTGGGGGATGTGGGGAGTGGCGAATAGAGGGAGAGGGCCAGTGTGGGAGGTGAGGAGGGTTAGTGGGGGGAATAGGGGGAGGTGAGGTGTGGTGGGGGATATAGGGATAGGAGGGGCGTAGGGAGGGGAGAGGAGTTATGCAAGGAGGGAGGGAGTGCCCGAGGTTAGGGGAAAGGAGTGGGAGAGAGAGGTGAGGGAGGGATTGGGGAGGGAAGGAGAGGAAAGAAGATGGAGGGTGAAGAGGAGGGGAGAGAATGCTAGGGATGAGGGGAAATGAGCTGCGCCTGTGCAGTTGGGGGCTATGGATGAGTGGTGGAATATTGTGTTGGGGAACCAAGCCTCCTGTGTGACAGGGACCCAAAGGGTCCCACTTAGTCTAGTCTTTAACTAATGATGACGTTTTAGAAGACTGGAAGGTGGCTAATATGCTGTTATTTAAGAAGGGCAGCAGGGATAAGTCTGGAATTCACATGCCTTCCATCACTGACAAGTTGTTGTTAAGAGGGACAGGATTTACTGTTGTTTATTTGAATAGGCATGGACTGATCAGGGATAGTCTGCTGGCTTTGCACCATTGGTAATGATGTTTAGAGGCCTGTGCCCAGTGGACAGTTGCAGGGATCGGTGCTGGGTCCACTATTGTTTGTTTTTACGTCTAATACTTGGATGACAAGGTAGTTAACATTCTTAGTAAATTTGCAGGTGGAAAGGGTGGTGATGGAGGTATTTGGCACAAACCATTGTTCGGAAGGGTGCTGAGCACAAAAGTCGGGACATCCTGATGCAGATGTACAAGTTGTTGCTAAGACATCAGTCGGTGTACTATGTGCAGTTCTGGTTGCTCAGCTTTTGGAAGGGTGTTATTAGTTTGGAAAAAGTGCAAAGGAGATTCACAAAGTTTTTGAGATATTGGAGAAAGGTTGGAAGGGCTAGACCCTTTTCTTTTTATAGCTTTGGAGACTAAAGGGTGACCAATTGAAGTATACAAAATCACGAGGGGCATGGGTGAATGCTCGCAGTCTTTTCTCCAAAGTAGAGGGTTCTAAAGCTAAAATGCACAGCCTGAAGGTGAGAGGGGAAAGGTTTAAGAGTGATATCAGGGGTAACTTTTAAAATCTGAGCATAGTCTATATGCGAAATGAGCTGCCTGAGAAAGATATAGAAACGATACAATAACAAATTTCAAAAGCCATTTAGACAGATATATGGATAGGAAATGTTTAGAGGACAATGAGCTAAATCCCAAATGAGACTAACCCTGAATGTCAACTTGGTTGGTATGGATAAGGTGGATCAAAAGACTTGTTTACTGTAATGAGTCGAGTCGTGGAGGCGTCATGGTACAACACATGTTTATTAAAGTTCACTCACAGCATTCATCTGCATAGTGTTACAGTAACTAGCAGCTGCTCAGACTATTTACTTAAGCAGACTTCTGATAATATAAACCGCATAGTAGGCGGAGCTTCTACTAACAAGCACTACAATTGGTTAGTAAGAAGTAACCAATCTACATCTTTCCTTGTAGAAACAAAATAACGCATCGATACAAGGTGGCTAAATAATACAGTAGCCGAAACGCTAATAACGCATATGGGGAAGTAAGGATGGTTACACAAAATCTCTGAATCTAAGGGGTGGCCTGCTGACCCGTCCGGTGTGTGTGTGGTATAAATCCGCATCTCCTCCTTTCACCGGTGAAGTGACCGGGGACGGCACTGGAGACCCGCCGAGTGGAGGTGGTGAAATAGGCGAGCTGGGAGCTGAACGCCGTGGAAAGTCAAAGGGGAACACAGTCTCTAGTTGTTGAGCAGTCGGCTCGGCAGTGGGAGGGTATATAAAACATGAGACCTCTGGAAAAGTAGCCGCAGGACATGGTTCTTCCACAGGAAGGAGATGTTGACAGTTGCGTCTGTGAATGCTGTCGTCCGCGCTTACCAGGTAAGAGCGCGGTTCTTTAGCAGGGCTGTGGATGTGACCCAGACGGCCATAGCCCTTGTTGGTCTGGAGGCGAACAACCTGCCCACTGGAGAGAGGTTAAAGTGGCTTGCTGGACTTGTCAAAAGATCATTTTTGTGTATCACGCTTCATTTGTAGTTGTTTCTGGACCACGGGAGGTGAATGGACCTGTGGCTGCAAAAGCTGCTGGGATACGGGCAGGGCAGCACGGGTTTGACGAGACATCAGTCGTTGGGCTGGAGAACTCAGTATGGGATCCCTGGCAATGTTCCTTAAATTGAGCAGGTCCAGGTAGACGTCGGATTTTGCAAGTTAAGAACGCTTCATTAGTTGTTTTGCACTTCGGACCGCCCGTTCGGAGAGTCCGTTGGACTGCAGAAATTCAGGGCTGCTGGTGATATGTGGAAAGTCCCATTGTTGAGCGAAGTTTCTGAAAAGCTGGCTGGTAAACTGACTGCCCTTGTCAGATAGGAGGCGTGCAGGAGAACCATGCACGGAGAAATGGCGTTGCAACTTCTGGCTGACTGTTTCTGATGTGATGGTTTGGAGTAAGTCAATTTCGAACCAGGCCAAATATGAGTCAACGAGAACCAGTTAGTGTTTCCGATGCCATTTGAATATGTCAGTGGCTACTGTGGACCATGGTAGAGGAGGAACCGGGTGCGACAGTAAGGGCTGCTTCTGCTGGTGTGGCGTTAGGCTTTTACAGATGGCGCAGATCTCAGTTTTGTCACGTATGTATTTGGTCATGCCAGACCAGTAAAACATGCTCTACAGCTATTGTAAGGTTGCCTCCAAACCAGGGTGCCGCTGTGGATGGCATCGTAGTACTTGTCCCGGAGAATAGCTGGGACAACTGCTTTGTGACCCTTGACTATAATCCCGTCCTGTAGCACAAGTTCGTCGCGAACCAGGAAGTATGGGCGGATTGCGAGTGGGGTGCTGTATTGTTTATCCAGTCAGCCATGCCGGATGACTGCAGACAGCAATTGTAAAGTCTCGTCAGCAGCCGTGTGCTCTGCCATGCTGCTTAGGCAATCAGTGGAAACATACGATACCTTAATTACTGAGAACTGGTCCTTTTCAGAGGGCTGTTCGCTGGTTTTGCTTGGGGTCTTGATAGCGTGTCAGCTATATGCATGTCCTTGCCTTTTTTGTAGACAATGTTGAAATCGAAATGTTGCAGCTGCATCATCAACCGTTGCAGGCAAGCCGGAGCGGCATGGATGGGTTTATTCAAGATAGTGACCAGCGGCTAGTGGTCTGTTTCTATAGTCACAGATTTCCCAAAACAAAGTATTTGAATTTTGTGCAGACGAAAACCACTGGTGTGGGGGAGGTGGGGTGGTGTGGGGGAGGTGGGGTGGTGTGGAGTGGGTGGTGTGGGAGGGGTGGGGTGGTGTAGGGGGGTGGGGGGAGGGGGAGGATCAGGGGAGGGGTAAAGAGGGGTGCGGCTGTGTGGGGGGAGAGGGTGTGTGTGGGGAGGATGGTAAGGCGGAAGGGGGTGTGTGTGGGGAGGAGGGGGGAGGGGGAAGGGGGGAGGGGGAAGGTGTGGTGGGACTCCATTCAGCAGCCACCAGACATGGCACCACACAGCATCTCCCAACTCCACACAGCGACTTTCCCGACTCCACACAGCGACTTTCCCGACTCCACACAGCGACTTTCCCGACTCCACACAGCGACACAAAGAGGGGAGAGAGAAGGGGAGACGGGAGCGTGGGGGTCATTTTCCCACACAAGCCATAGGTAACTGGGCAATCTGAACCCAAGCCAATGGCATGTTGGCCTTCATTGCAAAAGGATTTGAGTTTAGGAGCAAGGAGGTCATTCTGCAGTTGTACAGGGCCCTGGTGAGACCGCACCTGGGGTATTGTGTGCAATTTTGGTCTCCTAATTTGATGAAGGACATTATTGAGGGAGTGCAGCGTAGGTTCACCAGATTAGTTCCCGGGATGGCGGGACTGACGTATGATGAAAGAATGGGTCGACTGGGCTTATATTAGCTGGAATTTAGAAGGATGAGGGGGGATCTTAGAGGATTGGACAGGGTAGATGCAGGAAAAATGTTCCTGATTTTGGGAGAGTCCAGAACCAGGGGGTCACAGTGGAGGAATAAGGGGTAGGTCATTTAGGACTGAGATGAGTAAAAACGTTTTCACCCAGAGCGTTGTGAATTTGTGGAATTCTTTGCCACAGAAGGCAGTGGAGGTTTTCATGAAAGAGATAGCTTTAACTCTTAGGGCCAGGGAATCAAGGGATATGGGGAACAAGCCGGAACGGAGTACAGATTTTGGATGTAGACAAAAATGCTGGAGAAATTCAGCAGGTGCGGCAGCATCTATGGAGCGAAGGAAATCGGCAACGTTTCAGGCCGAAACCCTTCTTCAGACTGATCCATAGACCATTGTGCTCCATAGATGATGCTCCATAGATGCTGCCGCACCGCTGAGTTTCTCCAGCATTTTTGTCTACCTTCGATTTTCCAGCATCTGTAGTTCCTTCTTGAACACAGATTTTGGATGATTAGCCATTGAATGGCGGTGCTGGCTCAAAGGGCCGATGGCCTACTCCTGCACCTAATTTCTATGTTTCTGTGTTTCTATGTGAGATAACATCAGATGAATGGTGTGCTTATCTTTATTCAAATTCTTAATTGCAAAGATAAAGTACAAGCGCTCACTCGCGTTCACAGTAATATCACTTGTCAGGACACAAATTGGGTCAGACTTGGATTTGTGGTACACAGCATTCTCTAAATCCCAGGCTTATGATCTCTTATTGCAAATGTTGGTCCCAAGTATTCATGCTGTAAGGTGTTAAATCTTATTTCCAAAACCTGTCTCCCTCTGATTCTTCTGTTTTCCTCCAATGTGATCGTACCAAATTTGTAGTCCAGACCATGTCCGACCAATTTCCTTCATCTTCATTTCTTTTGGTACTATTGGCTTCCACTTCACCAGTCATGTAGTATCCCAGTTATTGGTACAAACCCAGTAAAATACAAAGGAATGTGGAACTAATTGCTTCTGGTAGTTTGGATGAGGACCTTGCTCTCTGCATGGGACAACTGACTAGCTCTCAGTATTCGGATATTTTTCTGACTTAATCTATGCTCTAATTATCTCATGATTACCAGAGTAAGGCTTAGCCCCTGTGCCTGCCAATGAGGTCCGCATGTTAATAGCAATGACACAGAATGTATTCTTGTTCCTTATCCCGTTGCAGTCATCTCATAATTTCCTCATTTATTTGACTTATGACAACTTGGGTCTTAGTGATTCACAATTTATGGCTGCTGCCAAGTAACACTGAGAGGTTATTACATTGAAGTATTGCCCGGTTTTAGGTCACAATTATGCTTATTTCACAGGGTTTAAATTGGAACCAATGGCTTCTCAAAACAATTCCTTATTCAGAATCCTGTGATCAATCAATCTTGGAGATTCACTCTATAATTGAGTTATTATCAATATCCTTGTTTATATTTTCATAACATCCTTGGAGAACTTCATTGACCATTATCCGTCCTTGTATTAGCAATTTCGAAATGTCTGTTAAGCCCAAACAATAACCTTCTTCTGTGATGATTGTTTTAACTTTTGGACCACCAGAAACTTTATTTTTATATGTTTTGAATCATATATTTTATCTTACATTAAAATATGAAGTCAACACATTTTCAGCCTCACATTCTCATTTTTTTCTAGTGGCAATGGAGCATATACGCAAGGTCAACAATCAACGTCAGGCCAGGCTCATTTTAAGAGAGTGGCTTGCTGTGACAAAAGAGGCAAAAACTACCCGAGTGTACTTTGAGGTAATAACTAGACTAAGTGGAACCCGTTGGGTCCCAGTCACACGGGATGCATGGTCCCCTAATGCAACCCATTCCCCAACACAATATTCCATCACTCACCCGTTCCTTCAATGCAACCCCTTCCCCCATGCAATATTCCTCCACTCACCCATAGCCCCTAACTGTGCAGGCGTGGCTCATTACCCCTCATCCCCAAGCAGCCCCTCCCCTCCTCTTCATGTGGGAGGGGAGGAGGGGAGGGGTGGAGGGAAGTGGGGTGTGTGGCAGTGAGGTGGTAGGGTAGGAGGGGTGTGTGGACGGGGAGCTGTAGGAGGGGGGGAGAGGGAAGTGTGTGTGTGGGCGGGAGGGGTATGGGAGGGGGGAGGAGATGTTGAAAATGGCTGTGAGGACATCCGCACATTCCTTGAGCACATGACCAAGTGTGTTGTCTGGTCCTGGGGCTTTCTCTGGATCGAACATGGTTAGGGCTCTCCACATGTAGGCTGAATCCAGGATTATTATCTGTTCCTCGGGGGTAGGGGTGGACTTCCTCCCAGGCGTGGTGTTAAGCGCCTCAAAGCGCGCATAAAAGTCATTTAGCTTGTCCGGAAGGGAGCCATCTCTGTTGTTGAAATGTTATGCTCTTTTATAGTCCGCGATGGACCGGATCCCTTGCCACATACGTCTGCTGTCCCTGGTGTCACATAAGTTGTCTGTCATTTTCTGCGAGTAGGCCCGCTTTGCTCTCTTGATGATCTGGGGGATCTCGGTTCTTACTGACCGAGGGCAACATTGGGGTCAGATTGTGAGCCAAATGAGCAGCTAGAACTGAGCCCAGTGTATTGTGTTCAGTTCTGGGCACCATGTTACCGGAAAGATTTTGTCAAGCTGGAGGGGATACAGAGAAAAGTTACGAGGACATTGCCAGGACTAGAGGGAGAGATTGAGTAGGCTGGACTCTTATTCCTTGGACCTGTTATAGAGGTGTATAAAATCATGAGAGGAATAGATCAGGTAGACGCACAGTCTTTTGCCCAGAATAGGTGAATTGAGGACCAGAGGACATAGGTTTAAAGTGAAGGGGAAAAGATTTAATAGGAATCTGAGGGGTAACATTTTCACACAAAGGGTGGTGGGTGTATGGAACAAACTGCCAGAGGAGGTGGGTACATTGATAGGACAGGTTTGGAGAGACATGGGCCAAACGCAGGCAGGTGGGACTAGTGTAGCTGGGACATGTTGGCCAGTGTGGGCAAGTTGGGCCGAAGGGCCTGTTTCCATGCTGTATCACTCTATGACTCCTTATGTCATTCCAGCGTAAGCCTTGGTGATATCAATATTTTTTTTGCAATGTGTAAGAGCTCTCATGAATAAGGAGGACTTGGCGTATATCATCATTCCTTCTTCATTGCTGGGTTTCAATACGGGAACTCCACCCACAGAATTGTAACAGAAGGACTGTAATGGTTTAGGAAGGCATTTCACTATTTTTTCAAAGCAATTGACTACCGAAATATTAATTTAAAAAAATCTTGTTTCTGTTTATAGCGACTGGAGCGAGGGGAATTGGAAATCGAGAGTGACATTTTATTGGTAGCACCAAAAGATGAGAAAGATCATATTTCCAACTTTCCTTGGGCAGTATCACTGAAGGTTGGATATATTTCTATTTTGTGTAATTTAAATCCAGTATGTTCTGAAAAAATGGTTAGGAAATTTTGGAAATTCAAACATTAGTTTTGATATCATTAGGAATTTCAAGTGAAAACTATCATTCTATCTACATTGTAAAATTCTGATGGACCTACAGTAGATGCAATTTTTTTTGTGTCTTCTTGCTTATATTGCTGGGGAATAAAATATCCTTTGAATTGCCTCAATTGCAAAAAATATACTTCCGATTGCGGTAGAATCCAAGTAATTATAATGTATGAACTACATGATTAATTTAGAGTAAAAGTAAAAGCATATATTAGCAATGTTACAAAATCTGCAATTTATCCTATCGGATAAAGCATAAAAACAAGTTTAATTTGACACCTAATTAACTTCCATATCTTCAGTATTAAAAAAGCTATGGCCATTTTCATACTCGGAAATTAGCATCTTGTTCCCTATTACTTTTCCATTGACTTAACACAAAAGCTGTGATCGAGGACAGTCAAAAGCCCTTAACTTTCTTAAAAATTAAGAGAACTGAATGAAATTTTCAGTTCTTATAGATTGAAGCATTCTGAAACAAATATAAAACATCTTACTTGGATGACCTGAAATTAAGGCATATAATTAGTTAGTTACCTAATTGTAGCTAATTTCAAAATTGACCGTTGTGACGGAAATAGTAATACCCAGACTGCCTTGAAAATTCAAAAATGTGATATTCTCAAGATCAGAACTTTAATATTATTGTATTATATGCTGTAAGTCCGTAACAGATAGGTAAATAAATTCCAATTTCTAGCAATAGACCAAGTCTTTATGGAGAAAATCAGTTGCTAGCTTGTACATTGGCATATCATAATCAGTAGCATCATCATACGCCTCAGATTATAACCAATAAGCAACTCTGTACACCTTGTTTTTCCTGAACTTTTCAATTTTGGCATTGTAAACTACACGGTTTTGTTCTCCAAACCACACATCACATGCCTTTCTGCCCACTACTATCCCATTAAGAATGTCCTGTAGATCATCACATTTGTAGTAGTCCAAATTTGGATAATCTCTGCGAATGCTGTCTAAATCAGTCTCTTTTGCTGGGCATTTGGATTGACAATTTTGCATTTCTTCTTCGGAGGCATCTGTTTAAAATATAAAGGAAACAAAGCACTGAACAGAAAAAGAAACAAGTTATTATTTGCAGTTTTAGAAAAAAGATAGAAATGATAAAATTAAACGCTAAATCAAATAGTAAATACCGAACAGAAAATTCATATTCATCAGTTTCATCAAATCAATTAAATGCATCTAATCAATTAAATTCATCTAAACTCAATTACTCGATCTAAACATCTATCCATTTCTTAAGAACATAATAATTTTTTTTAATAGCCTAAGTATCCAAATAACAAACTAATCCCATTTACACAAGAGTTCACAATATAACATGATTTTTAAATCTCATAGTCATGAACGTATATGCCAGATGGAACGAATTTAATGTTTAATCCCCATAAATTAATCTAGAAACATGTACTCTCAATTTAATCAAAATTATTATTTTTTGCACAATACATGTGGCTAAAACTGTTGTGGATATTTAGTATAAAAATATTGACTTTTGGATAGGCAATAACATAAAATATAGACAATTTAGATGCTCTTATGACATGATTGTCCAAAAAAAGTGAGGATTTAAATCATCTTGAGAGTGGGTGTTTCTGGAATGCGATCGAATGGAACGTTGCCATGAATTTTAACCCCATATCAGCAGGCAAAGACACTGCCGGTTCGTATGGGGCCGAAATAACCTTTTTGCGTCATAAAGTTAGATTAAATCCACCCCAAGAAGCAAGATTATATGTGAAATATACGACTTACGTTTTGTTTTGTCCTGATATTACGATCTGTCACGTTGTAGGCTTTCAGGGTGTTCAAAGTCACTTTTTACTTTAATCCAACTATTAAATTGTCCAGCGATTTTTTTTAATTAAAACAAACGGAAACGGAAGTCCGATCAATTTTTCTTCATCGACTAGCAGTCCGAGGAAATACCTCTCCCACAAGCGATACAAACCTGCATTTTAATCCTGCCCCCCCCCCCCCCCCCCCCCTCAAAGGCGCCAAAGTCACACACACGGCCAGTGACAGAACTGCATCGCCGCTGAAGGTAGGTTTTGTAACATTGCTACATATATGTTTTAAGCTTAAGGCCAATGATGCTTTTTCTTTGATAGCTGATAATGTGATACAGGGGAAAGTCTGATGACCATGAGATTTATGTATTAACAAATAAGCCATCTCTGAATATGGGGATTAAGGGAGCAGTGCCATTTCGAATGGAAGAAAATGGGAAGGAGAGGCACTGAAATAAATGCTTTTGGTTGGTTCTTCTAAAAATAGACCTGTTTCTCTATATTTACTATCTTATATCAGAAATGGGTAAAGTAACATTTTGTCCTGATCCAACCATATTGATGCTGCAGCCAAGAAAACAGATTAAGACATCAACTACCTCAGAAAACTAAGGAAGTTTGCTATGCCCCCAATTACTCTTACCAGTTTCTACAAATGCACTGTAGAAAGCATCTTATCAGGATACATACTCTGCCAAAGACCGCAAGAAATTGCAGAGAGTTATGGATGCAGTCCAGAACATCATGCAATCCAGCCTTCCCACTAGCGACTCCATCTACAATTTGCTGATATAAGCCATATAAAGTCATATCTGGTTTAGCAATATTGAATTAATTTATGGAAAATATGATAACATGTCAAATGCAATGAACAGAATATTGTGCTGAAATTATGTGGAAATAACAACTTTCTAAATATTATTTTTACCTCAGATTTTTGGCTATCTTGGTGTTAGGGAGCTCATAAGATGTGCACAAGTTTGTCAGTCCTGGAAGGTGATTACACAGACAAGTTCCCTCTGGAGCAAGGTTTGTTTAGTGATCAAGAACTGATATGATTACTGAAATAAGAATACTTATATTTATAAAGTATTCTATCACATATGTCAGAATGTTCATGTACTTTAGATGTTTAGGCAGTTAGAGGTTACTGCTTTGAGACTGATGGATTTTTCATATAAAGTTAGAACATAGGATAGTACAGGACAGAAATGGGCCCTTCGACCCATAATGTTTGTGCTGAACATGATGCCAAATTAAACTGATCTCATCTGCCTGCTATTCCCTGCACTTCCATGTGCCTATCCAAAAGCTTCTGAGACACCACTACAGTATCCACAACCACCCCTGGCAATGTGTTCTATGCCCCCACTACTCTCTAAGAAAAACTTGCACTGCACATCACGGTTAAACTTTCCCCCTCTCACCTTACAGCTATGCCCTATAATGTTGGATATTTCCATCACTGTGGATGAAAAGGTTCTCACTACCTACCCTATCTTTGCCTCTCATCATTTTATATGCTTCTATCAAGTCTCCACTTAATTTTCAGGTTATTGGGTAAAGCAATTTGAGATTCAAATAAAGTAATTTGAAATTAGAACTGGCACTTAAACTGTATTATATTCCTTGGTCCAATTGCTGATATCTTAAGAAGGCTCCTGAATATTGGAATATCTGTTTTAGAGGTGATACAATTTGTAATTTGCAGGTTAGATCATATATATAAAGGACCACTATGGTTAAAAAGTAGGAAGATGAACAAGAGATGTTCATTTTTAGTTCAGTTCAACAAGCAAATTATGTTCTAGATATAAAGAAAGAATATCTTTGGAAAAAAGGCATAACGCAGGTGATGCCAAGGACACAGAGAACAGATAAACCCGATTATTTTAAGACACAACATATCTACCTCTGAGATAGTTTTATTCATTAATTTTAATGTCATAGTTTTTGGCTGAGTGCTAATTTTTCCGATCAAACCTACGTTAGATCAAACCTGAGATATTTTCCTACTCAGTTCCAAAATAACATTCTTGTGGAATAGAACAAATCATTCATAAACTTGAAAAAATTATATTAACTGATTGGTAAGATTGGTACTATTTGCATAATTAGAGGGTCAGGTCATTTGGATCCTATGAGTTTACAATTGCATGACTCCTGGAGCCCCAGTAGCTCCGACATCCAATATCCGGAAGCCTTTGCAATGCATTACATCTCAGATTCAGTTGGAACTTACACTAACCCAAATTCACTTAATAAAATACTTAGAGGATATTTTCAACTTGTCAGTTAATGCACCAAAATTCCATAGGGGAAAAGAAAATCAGGGAGAGTAGTTTTGACTGTGTAATAGTATGAAATGTGCAATATGAATTAGCAATTGCATTGATTTTTGGTTTGTGGCTATTTGGTTATCTGTTTCATATTTTCACACCTCAGTAAGTTTTAAACTACTGAAACCTGGATGTAAAGATGTAAATCATCCTCAAAGCTACTACAAACATTACATTTGTTTCAGTGAAAGTAGTTAAAAATGCTTGGGGAAACTCAGCAGGTGAGGCAGCATCTATGGAGCGAAGGACTGGGTGACGTTTCGGGTCGAGACCCTTCTTCAGTTTTGGGAAGTTACTAGTTATTTATAGTAGCGATAGAGCTATTACTTCAGATTTAAAAGATGGTAGCTTTCAACTTTTTATTAGGACTGGAGGGCCACCATGCACATAACAGTTACATCTTGATCATTGTATCCTCTCCTTCATCCCATGAAAACCTGCTCTAACTAATCTCAAATTCCACCAGCCTTATTAGTTCGATCTGTTTTCTGGAACTCCATTGAACAAAGTCCCTCATGGTAAACTGGTCCAGCAGATTCAGACACAGGCAATCCATGGTTAATTGGTAAAATGTATATGAAATTGGCTTGGTCAAAGAAGTTAGAAGATTGCGATGGAGATGTGTTTCTTTGAACAGAAGTCTGTGGCCAGTGATGTTCTACAATGATCAATATTGGGACTATTGCTTGTAATATATGTAAATAATAGAGATGAAAATGTTGGTTCGTCTGACTAGTAAGTTTGCAGACAACATAAAAATGGATGGAGTTTGTGCATAGTGAGGAATATAATCTTCTTCGAGTCCGTTGCGATCTCAGATGTCGTTCTGCCAGTATCTGGCGCAGGTCACAGGAATGTAATAAAAGGATATAGCACGACATACATTACTACGAAATTTAGGCAGAGAAATGGCGGATAGTGTTTAACCTGGTCAAGTATGAAGTGGTGCTTTTCGGGAGGTCATATGCAAATGAAAAGCATACAATAAATAGCAATATCCTTAACTGCATTGATGTGCAGATGCATCTAGGACTTCAAGACCAAACCTCCCTGAAAGTGGCAACACAAGTGTTTAGGGTGGTAAAGAAGGTGTACATATACGTCATGCATGCCGTCATTGGTCAGGGCACTAAAAATAACAGTCAAGAAGTAATGTTGCATACAATAAATAACAGTCAAGAAGTAATGTTGCAAGAGGCGTAGCAATATTATTTCGTAAAGGTACTTTATTTAAGCATACATCTACTATATCTGATAAAGATGGCAGATATATTATTGTGATAGGAGAAATAAACAGGGAAAAAATGATTTTCGTTAATATTTATGGACCAAATTTTGACAGTCCTTTATTTTTTAAGAAAGTACTCAATAATATTCCGGAATTAACACATTATAATTTGATAATTGGAGGAGATTTTAATTGTACATTAGACCCTTACTTAGATAGATCTTCAAAACAAAGAAAAACTAAATCACATACTAGTGATTTATTAAATGCATATATCCAAACGACTAATATTAAAGATGTTTGGAGAACAGAAAATCCTACTGGTCGAGAATATTCCTTTTACCAGTACATAAAACTTATTCAAGAATAGATTATTTTCTGGTAGATGCAAAGCTTATTTCACTTACTTACGAATCTAAATATCATAATATTATAATTTCAGATCATGCACCATTAACATTTAAAATTAAAATAAATGGTAAAACAGAAAATTTAGGACAATGGAAACTTAATCCACAAATTTTAAAAAATAAAACCACTCAGGAATATATTATAACTCAGATTAAGATTTTTTTTGAAATAAATGATCAACCAGAAATATCTCGCTCTTTATTATGGGAAACATTTAAAGCATATCTTCGAGGAATTATGATTTCTTCACAAGCATTCCATAATAAAAAGATTCGGAAGGAACAACAGGACTTAGAAAGGGAGATTAAACAATTAGACACACAGAATGCAACAAAATCAGATATAATAATACATCATAAAATTGTAGCATTGAAATATAAATTAAACAAAATATATACTGATCAAGTTTTAAAATATTACCAACATACTAAACAATTGCAGTTTGAATTTGGAGACAAACCCCAAAAATTATTGGCTCGACAATTAAGGAAAATTGAAGCTGAAAAAATTATACATAGGATTAAATCACAAAACGGTGAATTATTAATGCAACCCAAAGATATTAATGAAAGATTTATGCAATATTATAAAAATCTGTATACTGCTAAAGCGACAGTAAATAAAACAGAAATAGATGCTTTTTTAAATATATGTAACTTAAAATAATTAGATTTACAAAATAGAGAACTATTAAATGCTGATATTTCAATAAAAGAAATCCAAGAATCTATTAAATCATTAAAAAATGGTAAAACTCCAGGACCGGATGGTATAGGTTCGGAATTTTATAAATTTTTTTATGATCAAATGGTCCCATATTTAAAATCATTATATGAACAGATATATACACAAGAGAAATTACCAGATACACTGAACAAGTCTATTATAACACTTATACCCAAAATAAATAAAGATTTGGATGAACCAGGATCATATAGAGCAATTGCTTTATTAAATACGGATCAAAAATTTTTAACAAAGATACTAGCACAAAGATTAAGCACAGTTGTTAACGAATTAATTCATCCTGATCAAACAGGATTTATACCTAAAAGATATTCTTCATATAATCTAAGACGGTTATTTAATATCATATATTCGAAAAGAAGTGATAAAAAAGACTTAGTAGTTATCTCGCTGGATGCAGAAAAAGCTTTTGACCAGGTGGAATGGCCTTATTTATTTTCGGTGATGGAAGCTTTTAAGCTTGGTGAGAAGTTTACTACTTGGATCAAATTGTTATATGCAAACCCAACAGCTAGAATAACAACAAACCGTATGTTATCAACTAAATTTAGTTTATCTCGAGGTTGTAGACAAGGCTGTCCTTTATCACCTTTACTGTTTGCGTTAGCAATCGAACCTCTTGCCCAAAGGGTAAGATTGCACCCGGAAATATATGGATATGATACTAAAGATACTAAGAATAAAATCTCGTTATATGCGGACGATGTATTACTTTATATCACTAAACCGGAAATAAGTATCCGTAATTTGTTAAAACTAATAACGGAATTTGGTTTAATTTCAGGATACAGTATCAATTGGAATAAAAGTGAACTTATGCCAATAGCCATGAATAACTTACAGATATTACAACAATTTCCTTTTAAGATAACAAATGAAAATATTAAATATCTTGGTATTTTTGTTACAAAAAGATTTGACTCTCTATTTAAGTCTAATTTCCCGTTATTACTGAATAAATTAAATTAAAATATTTTATACTGGAAAAGTTTACCTATTTCAATGTTAGGTAAAATAAACGCAATAAAAATGATTTTTCTCCCACAATTATTATATTTATTTCAATCAATCCCGATATATCTCCCTAAAATTTTTTTTAAAAAGTAGACTCTCTAGTCACTAACTTTATCTGGGATTATAAGAACCATAGAATAAATAAAAAACACTTATGTAAAGCTAAAATAAACGGGGGATTAGCATTACCAAATTTTATGTTTTATTATTGGGCAGTTAATATTAAAAATATGAACTTTTGGTTAGAAGAAACAGATAATAAACCAAACTGGTTAAAAATGGAAAGAGAAGACTGTTTTCCATTTGAAATTAGTTCTATGATATTTGCTAATATTAATGTACCTAAGAAAATTTATAGTGAAAACTCGATAATAGAAAGCGGAATCCGTATTTGGAAACAAATAAAGAAAACATTAAAACTAAAATTTATACCGTTAGGTCTTACTATTGCCAACAATTTTACGTTTAAACCCTCAACGATGGATAAGGCTTTTATACAATGGAAAAATAAAGGAATTTTAAATATAGGGGATCTTTATAAGGAAATTTTTTTTCTTTCATTTCAAGAGTTACAACAAGCTTACGGGCTTCATAATAATGAATATTTTAGATATTTACAAATCAGAAACTATATCTCTGCAAATACACAAGAATTCAGAAATAGAAAGAGTGAAATTTTAGATGAATGCTTGAATAAACATCCAAATACAGAAAAAATGATATCATATATTTACAATATTTTGTTGGAAAGTGATATTCCATCATCGGAAACACACAGACAGCTTTGGGAAAATTAATTAGGTCAAATAATAAGCCCAGAAATATGGGAAGAAAGCTTACAACACATACATTACTGCTCGTTAAATGCTAAACATGCTCTTATACAGTTTAAAATTTTACATAGATTACATTACTCCAAATCTAAATTACATAATATATTTCCAAAATTATCGCCTATATGTGATAAATGTCAAATCTCAGAAGCAAATTTGTCACATTCATTCACTAATTGTACGAAGATTGTAGAATATTGGAACGAAATATTTAAGATAATCTCGAATGTTGTTAATATTACTATGATTCCTGATCCAAAGTTAATAATACTTGGAATACCTGAAACGGAACAAATAATTACAAGGAATCAAAGAATTTTTATCGACTATTCTCTAATAATTGGGAAAAAATTAATACTAAAATTTTGGAAAGGCCCTGCATCCCCAACAATTAAAATGTGGAATACAGAAATGTCGGAGACACTTCACTTGGAGAGATTGAGACTTGTCCTTATGGATAGGTTAGATCTCTTCAAAGGGATTTGGTCTCCATACATTAAATATTTACAGGGTCATAATGGTTCGGCACGGGGACTTGACTGAGGCCTGAATATCTGAATGGATGAAGAAATACATATAATAAATCATGAATGTATCTCCAAGAACGGATTATTGAGTAATATTTTAATCTCCACCAAACTTTTCACATTTTCTTTTCTATTTTCTACTTTCTATCTCTATCTTTCTATCTTTAAGTAGGAAAAAAAGTATAGAAACATATTATATATATTCTTAATATTAGTATGAATATACATATTATTAGTTGTATGAAAATATTATAGATGTCTTAAATTTGTAATTATATAAAATTGCGCATTTTCAACTATATAATAATTTTGAAATATAAAGTTAATAATAATACAAACACTCTTAATATTATGAAAATATCATGAATATCATAGAAGTTTGGTTAAGATTGGGTATTATGTAGTTATATTAGGGGGGATTTGTATTTGGTAATTAGAAGAAATATGTATGGTATGAGAAGTATGAGTATTTTGCTTATTTTAGGAATATACTACATACACTCCCAATTATACAAAATAAATAACCAGGAAATGTATAATGGATAACATTACAAATAACACAAACAGTATCAATTGATAATCAATATTATATAATTTTGTATATTATATAATTTTTAATGCCGCATAAGAGTGTACTCTGTATATATTGTTTCTATAATAAAAAAAATTAAAAAAAAAAAAATTAAAAAAAAAAGAAGTAATGTTGCAGCTGTATAATACTTTAATCAGACCACATTTGGAATATTGTGTGCAGTCTGGTCGCCACTTCAGGATGTGAGGTTTTGGAGAGTGTGTAACAGAGGCTCACTGGGATGTTTCTTAAATTAGAGAGTACTAGCTTTTCATTGACCCACTTGTCCAGCTTATCAAGATTCTGCTTTAATTCTTGACAACCAACTTTGCTAACTACGATACCATTTATTTTAGTGTCATTTTCAAACTTACTTGCCTTGTACATTATTTTCCAAATTGCTGATACAATTGACAAATAGCAATAGGCACCAGCACCGATCTAACCTCCAGTCCAAAAAAACAACCTTCCGACGCAATCCTCTGCTTCCTACCATGAAGTTAGCTGTTCCTGGATCCAGTGCCATCTAACTTTCCGGAGCAGCCTTCCATGTGCAACCTTATTAAAGGCCATGCCAAAGTCTATGTGGACTACTAGCACTGTCCTCATCAATCTCTTTGGGTACCTCTTCAAAAAACTCAATCAAATTTGTGAGACATGATCTCCTAGTTATAAAACCATGCTGACCATTCCTAATCAACCCCTGTCTATCCAAATCCATGTAATTCTTACCCCTCAGAATCCTTGTCAGTAACTTTCCTAACAAAGATGTTAGGCTTACTGGTGGTAGAGCAGATTTGATTGCAACTTTTAAAAGGCATTTAAAACAAGCAGGGAATTAAAGAATGCAGAGCATGTGCAGGCATGTGGGATTGGTTAGCTTAGCATAATGGTCAGCACATCATGGTCTGAAGTGTCTGTTCCTGTGCTGCACTGTTCAACGTTCTATATTTTTGAGCAATTTCCCTCAAGGGGCCGGGTAGCAGCTCGATCCCAACTACCAACTGTGGCTCTAATCTTTGTCATTGATTCCACACCCACAGACCCCAAACCTTTTGTCATTGATTCCACACCCACAGACCCCAAACCAGTGGCCTCCTACCCCAACTCAGCTTATCTATCCCCTCTGACTCTGATCATCATGACTACCCCAAAAGAGAAATTCACTAAAATGTGGAGGGCTCTGGTTTGTAATGGTGGGCACTGAACAATGACCATATGACATGCATATTATGGAGCATTTCAATTTCTAGGGCAAAGAATTTTTAAAAATGAAGCAAATTATATTAAATTCATTTGGTGTAATTTGGCATAAAAGATTCTACTGATAGTTTTTAGTGTAAAATGTTGATTATTTGTATAGCAACAAAACATGATATTGTACCTTAATTTTGAAACCTTACATTCCAGATTAACTTTTATCCAGTAAAAACACTGATTAAAGACGATGATGTAGCAAATATTTTGCGGAGCTACCGTTCTAGTGTCGTTCATTTGAGTCTCCGGGGATGCAACAACATCGGCCGGGCCACCTTCAAAGGAATTAGTGAGTATATTTAGCAGTTTTCATCTTTGCATATATATTTTTCTTTATGCATGGTAGTATATTTTGTTTCAAGAAAGCCTGGCATTGTTGCAACATCTTTCAAATCCTCCAAAGCACTCTGCATCGTGTAATATAGAAAATGCAACAACCAACCAATATGTTTATGGCAAAACCCCATAGTAAGAAATGTAATGCAGATCAAATAATCTGTTTCAGTAATGTCAGTTTTAAAAGGTAAATGTAAATAGACATGATTGAAGGACTTACTGTATCGAAAAATCTCTTCCATGATGTTGAAATGTGTTCAATTAAAAATTTACAAATCTCGGAAATCCCGAAAGAAAAACAGAAAATGCTGAAAATGCTTAGGACAGGCAACGTCTGTGGAGAGGGAAACAAAGTTAACATTTTAATTCAATAAACCCTAATCAGAACTAGAGACATGAAAAAAAAACAGTTTCATTCTTAGTTGTAGAGAAAAATGTGAAGAGAACATGGGGAATATCTCTGATGTCTAAGGATGCCTATGTGACACAAAACCTTTGGTGCTTTCTAGTTACTAGATCAATTAAGGTAATTAGAGAGAGAGAGAGAGAAAACAACAAAATAATATGTGGAACTGCGAGATGCAGATACAACAGTATCTGCAAATCTGAAATAAGAAAAGAATACCGGAATTTACCAGAAGTTCAGGGTCACAAGTGAACATTGTGAATCTAGGTTTTCAAGTGAAATCAAAACTCAAATAAAAGGGATCATGAGATTCTTCAAGAGACCCTTAGCTGACTTCCTCCTCATTTCTGTATTTTTCCAATAATTTTATGATTGTTATATAATGTGAAATTTGGGTATGGAATGTGAAGATCATCAGCCAAAGTGACAGTCTTTGAAAGGAGTACTTTTAAAAATCAATCATATGGCTATGGGTCTGGAAATACTCATAAATCAGTCTGGGTAAGGACGGACAGAAAAAAATATTTTCCGAAAGGATATTGGTCAGTCGGACGGAATGTCACAATAATCCAATTGTGTCATGTTTACCATTAATGACACTATTTAAAAAAAATCGAAATGTATTTCATTACTTCATTTAAATTTTAATTTGCCATGGTGAGAAGCCAACTAATGTTTCCCGATTATTAGTCCATATTCATCAGTTCAGTAACAACAAATGTGCCACTATATTTGAGTATGGTTAGCCAAATTATATCTCACATGTTATCTGAATAATTGATTTATAAATAATATGGCAGTCATGGGTTTGGGTGTTGCTATGCATGTTGCATAGATGGAATAAATATTAAACTGGTTTGCAGAATTCTTTAATTTAGTAATGTTTGATGTACACTATAGTGCCATTAATTCTCCAGCTAATGTATCCTTGATATGTGAAGGAAAGAACTGCAGATGCTGGTTTAAATAGAAGGTGGACACAAAATGCAGGAGTAACTCCAGTATTTTGTGTAGATGCTGCCTGTCCCGCTGAGTTACTCGAGAATTTTTGAAGATGCTGCCTGTCCCGCTGAGTTACTCTAGCATTTTATGTCCACCTTGATATGTGAAGGATTTTTTGCTGTTACAAATAGTATGCTATTCTTCATCCATTTCATACTTCTTCCATGCTATTTTGTCTCCATGAATTGTCTTCATTGCAATTTATTTTATATATCCTTCAAGTTTGCTTCAAAATGTAATCTAAAAAAATCACAGCAAATTATAAGCATTATTACTAAACGGGATATGTTTATGTTTCAATGTTTCAAGATTCCTTTCTGTTTCTCTGTTTTTCATTTCTGTTCTCTGCCATTTGCGAAAGCTCTCTGTGATTGAGGTTGAAATACAGTTTTGGTAGTCTAGTGTCAAACAAGCAAATGATATGCATGCCTGCATAGTGGAACAGACTGTTTGTTAGAGATCAAGGAGTTTGACTTTGATCTTCAAACACTTGAAATTTTCTTCAGGCAACCAAAGCTGTGCAAGCTCACTGAAAACACTGGCTAATCTCATCATTGAAGGCTACTTAGTTGAGAAGTAGTCTCTATTAAAACTGAGAGCGGTCCTCATTACCTGGCTCAATATTTGAGGTCTTGCAGTGGACCAATATTGTTGGAGGGTGGTACTGTGCAATGTGAGAGCGTGCTCACAAAGACCTGCTCAGGCTTTACTAAACTACTAGACTAAGTGGGACCCGTTGGGTCACATGGGAGGCTTGGTCCCCCAACGCAATCCATTGTCCAACGCAATATACCACCACTCACCCATTCCCCCAATGCAACCCGTTCCCCAATGCAATATTCCACCACTCACCCGTAGCCCCTAACTGTGCAGGTGCAGCTCATTTCCCCTCATCCCCCAGCACTCCCTTCCCCTCCTCTTCATGTGTTGGAGGGAAGGAGGGGGAGGGAAACATAGAAACATAGAAAATAGGTGCAGGAGGAGGCCATTCGGCCCTTCGAGCCAGCACCGCCATTCATTGTGATCATGGCTGATCATCCTCAATAACCCGTGCCTGCCTTCTCCTCATAGCCCTTAATACCACTAGCCCCTAGAGCTCTGTCTAATCCCCCTGTCCCACTTAGGAAACCTGAACGGAAACCTCTGGAGACTTTGCGCCCCACCCAAGGTTTCCGTGCGATTCCCGGAGGTTTTTGTCCTCCGGCAACCACTTTCAACTAGCATCGCAACCGGCTTTGACTAAAAAATTATGATTTTAAAAACGGAAACCACTTTCGACCATTAGGGAGACGGACAAAGCTCTAGGAACCTCTGGGAACCTCACGGAAACCTTGGGTGGGGCGCAAAGTCTCCAGAGGTTATGTTCAGGTTTCCTAAGTGGGACAGGGGCATAAATCCTTAAATCTTAAATCCATCCAGTGATTTGGCCTCCACTGCCCTTTGTGGCAGAGAATTCCACAAGGTGGGAAGGTGTGTGTGTGGTGGGGGTGTGTGTGGTGGGAGGGGAGCAGGGGGAGGGAGGTGTAAGGTGGGAGTGGAGGGGTGAGTGTGGGTGGGAGGGGTGTAGGAGAGGGGGTTAGTGTGGGGGGAGGGGGGCGTGGGGGAGGGGGGCGTAGGGAAGGGAGGTGTAAGGTGGGAGGGGCGGGGTGGGAGGGGTGTGGAAGGGATGGGTGTGGCAGGGAGGGGTGAGGAGGGGTGTGGGATGGGGAGGAGGGAGGGGGATGTGGGAGGGGGAGGGGTGTATGTAGGGGAGGGGTGAGTGATGGCGGGGGGTGGGGGGAGGAGAGTGTGTGGGAGGGATGAGGGGTGTGTGTGGGCGGGGAGGGATGTGTGGGTGGGGAGGGGTGTGTGGATGGGGAGGGCGTATGTGGGCGGGGAGGTTTGTTGGGAGAAGGGGTGTGTGGGCAGGGACAGAGATGTGTGGATGGGGAGGGGTGTGTAGACAGGAGGGGTTGTAGGGACGGGGGGCGGTTGTGGGGGGAGGGGCGTGGGGGTGTGTGGGGGAAGAGGGGTGTCGGGGCAGGGGGTTGTGGGGGGAGGGTGTGTGTGGGAGGGAGGGAGAGAGCTCAGAGAAAAGACGGGGGAAGATTCATGGGGAGAGGGGGGTGTCATGGGGAGGGGGCAGGAGCCAGCGAGGGGGACCAGAGAGGAAGGAGCTGGAGTTGGCAGTGCGATGGGGACTGGTTGCTGGTAGTTCTCCTCCACCGGGATCAGAGTTTCCGCTTTCTGTTTGGCGACATCGGTGACATCTCCGACTCCGCGCCACTTCTGGTCCCTCTGAAAATTGTGTCCGGTTGGAGACCTGCGCCGGCCATCCTTAGCTCTAGTAAAGAAGCGATGGCGCAGGAAGGGGCGAACCGTCCCGGGGAGTGCCAGGAGAAGAGACCAATCCGCTGACTAGCTGAGAGGGAAGGGGACAATTTGATCTTATTAGATTGTGTACGCCAGGTTGGTTGCATTCGTGGAAACATGTGAAGGTTGCAATCTACCATCACTGCCCCATTGTGATGTCATATGTAAATTACATCCATTGTGATTGGACGTCTGTGAGATGGCGCTGTGACATCTTCAAGAGAAAGTGCTGCAAGAGTCTCTCACTGAAAAGCAATTTTTTTTTTTAAATAAACGATTAATACATAAAATACTTTGGAAATATAAGTTGGAATGCAACAGGAAGATGTTTATCCCGCCAGAGGGGAAAACGTCAGTGGCATGTGTGAAAATGTGAAGGCTGTGGCCAAACGTTTTGGAAGAAGATACAAATTAAGGAGATTAAAAGAAAGCCAACATAACCCTGCATGCACAAGGGGATTTAGAATGTTGAGAACAAAGGGAAGCGTTTTAGTATAATACTAGACCAAGTGGGACCCATTGGGTCCTGTCCCCTCAATGCGCAGTTGTGGGGGGGGAGGGGGCTTGGCCTTCAGCATCACATAAACACACTAACCACCCCCCCCCACACACTAACCCCTCCCCCCCCCACAGATATTATATTAATATTATTCATTTGCTCCATTTCCACTGCCCTATCCACTCATGCATTGTCCCCAACTCACAGGCGTGGTAAGATAGGGAGAGGGGGGCGGGTAGAGAGAGAGGGCAGAGAGAGAGAGAGCAAGAGAGAGGGCAGAGAGAGAGAGAGAGAGAGGGCAGAGAGAGAGAGGGCAGAGAGAGAGCGAGGGCAGAGAGAGAGCGAGGGCAGAGAGAGAGAGCGAGGGCAGACAGAGAGCGAGGGCAGATAGAGAGAGGGCAGAGACAGAGAGGGCAGAGGCAGAGAGAGGGCAGAGGCAGAGAGAGGGCGGAGGCAGAAAGAGGGCAGAGAGAGAGAGAGGGCAGAAAGAGGGTAGAGACAGAGGCAGAGACAGAGGCAGAGAGAGGGCAGAGCAGAGAGAGCGCAGAAACAGAGAGAGGGCAGTGGCAGAGAGGCAAGAGACAGAGGGTAGAGACAGAGAGGGCAGAGACAGAGAGGGCAGAGACAGAGGCAGAGGCAGAGAGAGGGCAGAAAAAGAGGCAGAGAGAGGGCAGAGGCGGCGTTTGAAGGGGCGAAGGAGGCCTTGGCTCGGGTGACTATGCTTGTGCATCCGTCGGCCGTCACCCCCGCAGCCCTTAGAGTGGATGCCTTGGACTCTGCGGTCGGTTGCGTTTTGGAACAGTCTGTTAATGACCGTTGGCGGCCTCTCGCCTTCTTTAGCCGTCACCTCCGCAGCGCTAGTGTGCTTTAGACCGGGAGTTGCTTGCCTTACACTTTGCAGTGCGGCACTTCCGGTACTTCCTCGAGAGCCGTTCCTTCGCAGCCTTCACGCACCCTCATATTTGCATTCGCGAAGGTTTCGGATCCTTGGTCAGCCCGTCAGCAGTGCCAGCTGGTGGCTATTTCGGAGTATACAACGGACGTCCAACACATCGCCGGGAAATGCAACCTCGTGGCGGATACTTCGTTCCATCTGGCAATTGCAGCTGCTCTTAACACGTCCTCGAGAATAGATTACTCCACCTTGGTGGTGGCCCAGCTGGCGGACGATGAGATACTGGCGTACTGCACCGTGATCTCTGGCTTGGTGCTTGAGGACGTGCCGTTGGGTCCCTCGGGTTCCATCCTCTGTGACGTATCCATGGGTCAGCCGAGGCCTATCCTTCCGGCGGCCTGGCTTCGTTGCGTTTTTGAGGTGATCCATGGGCAGCCCCACCCATCCATCCGGGCCACGGTCGCTATGGTGGCCGCAAGGTTTATGTGGCATGGACATTGGAAGCAGGTCGCTCACTGGGTCTTGGCGTGCATCCTGTGCCAGACATCAAAGGTGCATCAACACATCCGGTCGCCCATTCAAGAATTCGCAGTGCCACGCCGGCGGTTTGATCACATACACGTGGACATCGTGGGGCCACTGCCTCCGTCCCAGGGTGTTTCACACCTGCTTACAGTGGTTGACTGTTTTACGCGGTGGCCGGAGGCCATTCTGCTCACGGACACTTCAATTCAGTCATGCCCTCATGGCAACTTGGGTTGCCCACTTTGGGGTTACACTTCACATCACATCCGACTGGGGCGTCCAGTTCACGTCTGAACTGTAGTCCGCCATGGCCCGCCTGTTGGGGGGAGGCAGAGCCACCACTCGACAGCGTACCATCCCCAGTCAAATGGGTTGGTGGAGCTGTTTCACCGCTCTCTGAAGGCCGCCCTGAAGTCTCGTCTCACGGGCCCTGGGTGGATGGATGAGTTGCCAAGGGTCCTGTTGGGAATTCGGAACCGCCCCCAAGGAAGATCTGTCATCGTCCTCCGCGGAGTTGGTATATGGTGCTCTGCTCACCGTCCCTGCCGCTGATGGGTCCCAGGTACCCCTGTCATCAGTGCTGATCCGCTTGCGGGAGAGGGTCGACTCCCTGTCTCCCATCCCAACGTCGCATCATGGAGTGGCCCTGTCCCACTGCCGCTGATGGGCTGCCCGTACATTTTTCTTCACCGTGACTCCCACAAGGTCGCCCTTGTAGCGCCCATATGAAGGTCCCTTTCGCGTGCCATGACATGGGCCTACTACATTTGATTTGGACATTGGAGCGTGAAACTGTGTCTGTGGCTCGTTTGAAAACGGCCTACTTGGACCTGAGCAAGCCAGACCATGTGGCTCAACCGCCCCGTCTCGGGCGCCCGCCGTCCCGAGCTCCCGGAGATTCTTCCGAACGTGGGATTGGATCTACGAGTTTGGGCCGCCTCATTCGGCGCCCCGTCCGGTTCGGTGCCTCTGGTTCTGGCGGGGGGGGATCATGTGGCGGCACCTGGTGGCAACCCGGCACAATGAACCATCGGCTCTGGAGGGCGGCGTCTTGGTGTGGGAGGCCCTAGTCACGGGGTCGGTACCTGGGGTTGGTATTTAAGGCCTGGCAATGCCCCTGACCTAACAGGAGTAGGGAGCTGTATTGGAGAGAATAAACACATCTAGTGCACACAACTCGTGTCCGATTAGTTTTTGGCTGGACTCCTTCGCATCCCTGCCACACCAACATCATTAATTGGGGTGTTTTTTGTAAGTTTGGATTACTGAGGCGTGAATATCCAAATGCCACTTCAATCACTTCTGGCTTCTATTTGAATGAATCATATCCTGGATTATACCTTTGTGTGCCATTTGTCGTGTGATTTAAATAAATCTTTAATAAATCCTGAAATTCATAAATAAATCCTTAAATAAACCCTGAAATTCTTAAATAAATCCTTAAATAAACCCTGAAATGAAAACCTGCAGATTCTGGAAATCTAAATTTAAAACAGAAAATGCTAGAAATATTCAGCAGATTTGTGGCCATATCTGTGGAAGAGAACCAGTTAATGTTTCAAGTTGCATACCGTTCAACAGAACTTGAGTAAATCATGTTTAGTTTTAGAGATACAGTGTGGAAACAGGTCCTTCGGCCCACCGAATCTGCACCGACCAGCGATCCCTGCACATTAACACACACTAGGGACAATTTACACTTATACCAAGCCAATTAACCTACAAACTTGTACGTCTTTGGAGTGTGGGAGGAAATCGAACATCTCGGAGAAAACCCACGTGGTTATGGGGAGAATGTATAAACTCCATACATATGGCACGTGTAGTCGGGATCGAACCCGGATTTCTGGCGCTGCAAGCACTGTAAGGTAGCAACTCTACTGTTGCACCACCGTGTGTCGCTCCTAAATCATTTGATTTAATCTAGCTGCTAATGTATTGCTGATAGTTTTTGACAACCAGACATTATAAAGTGAAATTATGGATGATTATTGGCTACTGGACCTCTTTAATAAAGGTATTCCATAAACACCCATAAATCTACTATAAATGTCACTAGACTGGATCTGTGGCATTGATTACCTCATCATTTCAAAACTAAATATTTATGAAAACTTTCTTCAGGAATAGGGACAAGTTCTGTTCCTTCATATTGACTGAACATTCTTGGCCTCTACTTGGGTTCCTTCCAGTTTTATCATCGGTATCTACTACAGTTGGCATTGAAAAATAGTGAAAAATATCCTTCAATGTTTCAAAATGTTAAACAGAGAAGAAAACCTCTTTGGCGATATTTGGAGGAAAAATAATGACGACAAAAAAATTTAATTTAAAAAAAATGCAAATTAGGAATACTAGCTTTCCTTCTGCATTAATGCGAAGTGCAGTTTTCAGATTACATTCAGTGGTTAGAACTAAAAAACAGAAGTGGGATTATTACGTGACCAAGAACTGAATGCCCGTTATACAATTGACATCAAAGTTTTAGAAAAGTAAATAAAATGAAAATCCATATAACACATTAAATTAAATGGCATAAGCCTAAATTGGCCCAATGGCCAAAGAGATAAAAAATCGAAAATAATACAAAAAATCACCATAAACAAATCAATGGTAACATTAACACATGGAAGCCACATAGTAGAAAATAGGCAGCAAGTAAGAACCGCACGGTAGGTACACAATAGTTTTTATTCACTGCTTTATTTTTCTCAAGTAAAATGAATTGAAGTTACTCCTAATATATATTTACAGAAAATATCATTCAAAAACTATGTACAGTGGCATCCATAATGTTTGGGACAAAGACTCATCATTTATTTATTTGCCTCTGTACTCCACAATTTCAGATTTGTAATTAAAAAAAAATCACATGAGGTTCAAGCGCACATTGTCAGATTTTAATAAAGGCCATTTTTATACATTTTGGTTTCACCATGTAGAAATTACAGCAGTGTTTATACATACCCCCCCCCCCATTTCAGGGCACAGCAATGTCATGTAAATGAAAGTAGTCATGTTTAGTATTTTGTTGCATATCCTTTGCATGCAATGACTGCTTGACGTCTGCGATTCATGAACATCACCAGTTGCTGGGCGTCTTCGGATCGTTTACCTTGTCGTGGTGAAGAGGCTTGCGTCTCCTCATGATTCCGAAAGCGATGCCGTCGAAAGCACCAGCTTCTGGTAGGGCCACCCATGGCAGTAAGTTTGAGGATGAGGGTGCAGACTAAGAGCGATCCAACCTGCAAGACCTCAACGGCGGACTAGGCGGACTTATCTTGAACTCAACGGCTGTGAAGGCGGATGATCGAGGAAGGGCGACGGGAGCAGGCCACGTGATGGATGGCATCTCCTAGTCAAGAACCGGCACGGAAGTGGTGAATGGACAGAAGTTGTTCGGTAGCAGTATTCATGTCTGAACAGCCCTATTTCGGATCCACTCAGCTCACCCTGAACTGGGAAGGGGCTAGAAAAGGTGCCCTTAAAACAGTCTGCTTCGCCTTGTCCTGTCTGGAAAGTCGCATCCAGTGGGATCACCATCATGCGATCGAAAACCATCAAGAAGGGAAACTATGAAACTCGGAACTTGGAATATACAAACTCTGATGGACAACCCAAACTCAGACCGACAAGAGAGAAGAACCGTCTTTGTTGCTTGGGAACTCCGAAAATTCAGCTTTGACATCGTTGCTCTGAGTGAGATCCACAGAGCTGAACAAGGGCAACTAAAGGAAGAACAAGGTCAATATACCTTTTTCTGGAAAGGTTTTGATCCTAAAACACCGAGGATCCACAGAGTAGGTTTTGCCATCTGAAACAGCCTCCTTCAGAAGCTGACAGAGCAACCACTTATGACTCTATGAATCCAGCTCATCAAGAACCAAAACAACACCATCATCAGCGTCTGTGCTCCAACTCTGGATGCTGAAGACGAACTAAAGGAGAACTTCTACGTCCAACTAGACGACGTCCTTTCCTCTGTTCCCATTGACTACAAGATCATTCTCTTAGGAGACTTCAATGCCAGAGTGGGGAAAGATCACAGGCTCTGGACCGGAACAATCGGCAAGGAAGGAGTTGGCAAGGTCAATGCCAATGGAATACTCCTCCTCACCAAATGTGTTGAACACAACCTGCTGATTACAAACACCTTATTTCGCCAGAAAAACAGGCACAAAGCCTCCTGGCAACATCCACGTTCCAAACACTGGCACCTCATCGACTAGATAATCATATGATCCCATGACCAACAAGATGTACTGAAAACAAGAGCTGTAACTGGTGCCAACGATGCTGGACAGACCATCATTTCATCTCGTCCGCCATGAGAATGAAGATACGGCCCAAAAGGAAACATGAAAACCAGAACACCATCAAGAAATTCAATGTTGACGTCCTTCAAGACATCAACCATGTACAGAAGTTCCAAAAAAAACCTCAAGAACAACTGCCTCAACAAATCCCACCGTCTGTCGAAGAACATTGGAATCTATTGAAGAATGCCATCATCGCCTCCTGCAAGGAAACTATTGGGTTCAAGTAAAAAAACCCATCAGGATTGGTTCGACAATAATGACAAACAACTCGAACAACTCATTGATGAAAAGAGAAAAGCTTTCATCACCTGACAAAATGATCAACAGTCGCTACTAAAAGGAAGTGCTATGAGGAATGCAAGGCTGCAGTCCTGAAGAGCACCCGAAACCTGAAAAAACAATGGTGGAGGGAGAAAGCTCAGGAAATCGAACAACTAACAGACACCAACGACACACAGGCTTTTTCAATGCACCAAAGCCATTTTTGGTCCATCCACTCACGGCCAAGCCCCTCTCAAAAGCAAAGATGGGTCATCCATCCGGAAGAGCAATGCTCACATCAATTCTAGATGGAGGGAGCATTTTGAAGATCTTCTAAATCAAACCACCCCATTTGACAGGAATGTGATCAACAACATTCCAAAGCAGCCTGTTGATGACTCCCTAATCAAAATACCATCATTTGAAGAAGTCAAAGAAGCCACCAAAACCTTGCCAAACAACAAGGCAGCTGGACTCGATGGAATACCAGCCGAGGTCTATCAAATTGGAGGTAAGCTGCTCCCTTACTAACTGCATCAACTTCTCACCAAGATCAGGATAAATGAAGACATACCAAGAGACTTTAGAGACTATGCAATCGATACCATCTACAAAAGGAAAGGCGATCGATCTGACTGGGGAAACTATCATGGAATTTCCCTATTAGCATCATGAACAACCGCTTCAAGCCTTTGGCCGAGAAGATCCTTCCAGAGACACAAGCCGGTTTTAGACCATCACGTGGAACAGCCGACATGATCTTCACAATGCGTCAAATACAAGAAAAATGTTGTGAACAACTTAAAGCTTTGTACATTGCATTCATCGACCTCACTAAGGCCTTCGATTCGGTACAAAGGGAACTCTTATGGGACGTCCTATCCACCTTTGAATGCCATTCGAATCCTGAGACTCCTCCACATTGACATGCTTGCCACAGTCATAGACAGCAACAGCAACTGTGAGCCGTTTCAAGTCAGATCAGGAGTGAAGCAGGGATGCGTGATTGCCCCAAACTGTTCACCATCTTCATTGCGACAATCATCCAGGACGACTTATCCCAGGAATCAAAATTGTTTACAGAACAGATGGCAGACTTTTCAATCTTGCCCGTCTCGTCCAAAACGATGATAACTATGAGCTCCCTCATCGAGTTCCAATACTCCCGACGACAACTGTGTTGCAGCTCTTTCATAAAATGATCTGCAACAGATCCTGACTGCCTTCAACAATGCTTACACGAAAATTGGACTTACTATCAACTCCAAGAAGACTCAGGTTATCTACCAATCATCACCAACTGAGACAAATCGGAAAGAACCGTCAATTCAACGGTGAAACAACCTTGGAAAATGTGGATCACTTTCCGTACCTTAGATGTCACCTCTCCTACAATGTCGACCCTGATGAGATCCAACATCGTCTTAAGTGTGCTGGATCAGCTTTTGGACGTCTTTGAACACGAGTCTTTCAAAATCGTGACATCCAAACAGACACCAAAATGTTAGTGTACAAGGCAGTGGTGATTCCAACGCTCCTGTATGCATCAGAAACCTGGACACCATACCGATGCCATCTGAAAACACTTGAAAAGTTCCATCAATTGAGCCAGTACCTTCAGCAACCATACACGCCCAGCCCATAACACCCCACCACCGTATTTCACAGATGCGGTGGTATGCTTTGGATCTTGGGCAGTTCCTTCTCTCCATGCCATCACTCTGATATGTTAATCTTCATCTCTTCGGTTCACCAGACCTTTTTCCAGAACTGTGGTTGCTCTTTTAAGTATTTCTTGGCAATCTGTAACCTGGCCATCCTATTTTTGTGGTTAACAGTGGTTTGCACCTTGCAGTGTAGCCTCTGTATTTCTGTTCATGAAGTCTTCTGCGGACAATGGTCATTGGCGAATCCACACCTGTCTCCTGAAGACTGTTTCTGATCTGACGGACAGGTGTTTGGGGAGATTTACTTTATTATAGAGAGAATTATTTTATCATCAGCTATGGAGGTCTTCCTTGGCCTGCCAGTCTCTTTGCATAAGCTCCTTCTTCTTAAAGATTTTCCAAACTGTTGATTTTAATAAGGCTAAGATTTGGCTGATGTCTCGAACAGTTTTATTGTTGTTTCTCAGTCTCATAATGGCTTATTTGACTTTCATTGGCACAACTTTGGTCCTCATGTTGATAAACAACAATAAAAGTTTCCAAAGGTGATGGAAAGACTTGAGGAAAGGTTAGGTGCTGAGAGCTCGCTTAAGGAGGCAATTAAACACACCTGAGCAATTACAACACCTGTGAAGCCATGTGTCCCAAACATTATGGTGACCTGAAATGGGGGACCAATGTAATTTCTACATGGTGAAACCAAAATCTATTAAAAAAAATGGCCTTTAATAAAATCTGACAATGTGCACTTTAACCACATGTGATTTTTTCCTATAACAAATCTCAAATTGTGGAGTACAGAAGAAAATAAATAAATGGGTCTTTGCCTCAAACATTGTGGAGGGCACTGTACATGTATATTTGAATGGAGTGCATTGAAGGCTGTGGACCAGCTTTATAGTTTGCTTGGAATGTGCTGAACAAGTATCTGCAAAATGTCTAGTATTGATTTGGTGATGCTGGAGAGCTTGGATTTAATATAATTTCAGTTAAAATAGTAGTGGACACTTGTCGTGTCCATTAGCAATGGAAACATTCTATAACTTACAGATTTACAATTACTATTTCAAAAGTAATGTTTATGGTTATTACTGGGACAAAGATTGTCAAACACATAAAATTAATCTAGAGATCTGATTTGATCAATAACTGTATAACAATTTAATGATGTTTTCTACAGTTTCTTTATGTGAATATACAAAAAAAAAAAAAAACTTCTCAATGCTTGGTACAATCACATGACATCACAAACTAAAGAGCAATTAAAGGTTCTCATTGGCTAGAAAGCCCAATGCGCTTTGCTGGCATATTCTTTATATATAACTGCAATAGATGTTCTGCTTTCTAAATTATTACTAAGATACATTACAAGGTTTCATAAAAATGCAGCTTATGATAAGATATAGTTATCATTTGTCTCAGTACTAATGTGATGCAGCTGTCTTACCAAAAACTTGCAGAAATTCCTGAACGTGTTGGAATGTGTGTAATTTGATCATTTTCTATAATGTTATAATATAAACCATACTGGTGATTTTGACATATGTAATGCCTGTATGAAATTTGGCTATATACTTACTCTATGTTATATTTAAAGGAAAAATGTGAAATATGTAAAACTTTAACAAGTCAAGGTATTCTTCTAGTTTCTTCCTCTTCTAACTCAGCAGATTCATAAGGATCAAAATGTGATGCTGCTTTTTCCTTGGGGCAACCTTCATAATATTTTTTGACATACCTCTGTACAGTCCAGCCCTTATATTCACTAGGCTCTTTACATTCAAGGCCTTCAAACTCTACTGTGTAGTGAACTTGCAGCCAGTAGGCCAAGTAGTGGATTTGATAATCACACTTCCATGGATTTCCAGTAAGAACTATGTTCTCTATAAAATAGAGATGCTCCAAGACGCCATATTGAAAGTTGTATAAATAATTTTGAGATAGATCCAGCTCCTTCAGACGGAGAAGACCAACAAATGCAGCTGAAATTGAAAAAAAAACATTATGTTTTCTTTGAAACTATTTCATATGATTCTTTAAAACAGTAATTTCTACAGCTTCATCAAACTGAAAAGTGATGTCACTTTTCAAAATTGTCATGAAATGGGACAAAGTTTGTAAGAATGGGATCAAACGTTTTCAATTTATATTTGTTATTTACATGTTTGGGTAATAGACATTTTTCAAAATTTATCAAAGGTGATACGATGCATTCTTGGCATTACATAAATGGACACTATTTGGAATAGTTTTCACACTTTTATACTCTGAAGAAAATTTAATTGTTTGCAGTCTCATAGTAATTTTTTTCTAAAACAGCATATTAACAATTGCATTTACTTAGGAATGTTCTTACCAGAATGTATGTATGTTAATGCATTGTTGCTGAGATTTAATGTTTCTAATTCCTGAAATTTCATGAAATTTTTGGCACTCAGTTGTTTGATTTTATTTCTGGAAAGATCAATTTCCAGAACGTCAGCAGGCATATCTGTGGGAACTTTGGCCAACTCTGTGGAAAGAATAAAAATAATGTTAAGGCTGAATTCTAAAAAGAAAATAGGATTAGAGATGAAAACACCACAGATGGGCTTCGGAAAGCAAGAGTGCATTGAAGAGGGTTTAAGGAAATTAGGTGATAGGGTGGAAAGGAGAACGGATGGGCAAAAAAGAGTGGAGAACGACAAATCAGAGAAGGAGAGAACCAAAAAAATGATAAAATAGATCCAGGATCAAGGTGTGGGGGGAGGAGGTGGTGTGGGGGAGGGGCGTATGGGGGTGGGGTTGCTGGTGGGGGAGGGGTGATGTGGGGAGGGAGGGAGGTGTGGGGGAGGGGGGTGGTGTGGGGGCGAGGGGTGGTGAGGGGGAAGGAGTGGGTGGTATGGGGGGAGGGGGTGGTGGGTGGGGTGTTGTAGGGGAATGGGGTGGTGTTGGGGGGGTTGAGGTATTGTGCAGAGCATGGGGTGGGGGTGGTGTGGGGGGGGGGGGTGGGGTGGTGTGGGGGAAGGGGGGAGGATTCCACACAGCGGCTTCCCCGACTCCACTCTCGCGGACTCAATCAAGACTACTTGTGGATTCAGCCCCACCTCCGGGTTTTTTCTCCAGCGGGTGTCGGAAGGGGCATTACCTTCATGGTGACTGACAGGTGAGAAGACCAATGTGCTGATCTCACGATTTTGTACAACCTGCATAACTTTTGTATAATTCTACCGATCGGAACAAAGCCTGGTGCTCTTGGAGTAGAGGAGAACGGCGAGTAAGGTGGCGAAAAAATCCTAGCAATAAAGGGTACCATTTTTGTGCACATTTAAAAAAAAGCAAACCGGAAGTGGTCAAGATTAGAGTTTTAGTAATAGTATAGATGATATTTGTTCTCCTAAAAAGT
This sequence comes from Okamejei kenojei, assembly GCA_035221665.1. Classification (NCBI taxonomy): domain Eukaryota; kingdom Metazoa; phylum Chordata; class Chondrichthyes; order Rajiformes; family Rajidae; genus Okamejei; species Okamejei kenojei. The sequence goes on along the minus strand of CM069151.1, from coordinate 32,002,784 downwards.
CATATACTTCATTTTGTCTTCAGTCCAACCTTTCTCTACTGTGTAACCTCTCAACAGTGTTTTCAAAATAAAGTTAGATTTAGCTCTTAGGGCTAAAAGAATCAAGGGAAATGAAGGAAAAGCAGGAACGGGTACTCATTTTAGATGATCAGCCATGGTTATATTGAATGGCGGTGCTGGCTTGAAGGGCTGAATGGCCTACTCCTGTACCTATTTTCCTGTTTTTATGTAATCCCAGTGTTCTGTGTAGGTGCTGTTTTGGCATTTGTGTTGCCAAATTTTGCAGAACATATTTTGGGCTATGGGGCATCACAGGGAATGACTCATAGTTAGCTTTTCCTGACATGCAGAATAGTTGGTTAAATGAAATCCTCATGATTTTATGAGAAGATTGCACTTGCCAAATACTACTTGCCACTCTGCTATGTTTGTTATTTATAATTTGGCCCAATTTTCTCATAATGGGTAACTTATTGCTGGCTGTACCTTTGTTGTCTATTTTGTGCAATGGTAAAATGGTAGAAAATATTAATTTATTTCTTGATGAAAGCTGCCATTGCACTGGCTGATGTAAATGTTGATAGCCATCTACTTTATTATATGCAGATATTTTTAACAAAGACTCAGATGCACTTTTGCTAACCCGTTTACCAAGCATGTCTTCACAGGAGTTACTGAGTGGCTCAGTGTTAGTAAGCTATTTTTGTGTGCTCAATAGTGGCCACTTCATTTTAAAATCAATACTAGACTAAGTGGGACCCGTTGGGTCCCAGCTTCACATGGGAGGGCTGGTCCCCCAATGCAGTATTCCACCTCTCCACCAATTCCAATATTGCTGGCCAGTAGTGGTGGGGGGGTTCTGGAGCGCTAGCATGGTGTTGTGGGCTGAAAGGACTGGTTTCCAGAGGGCTAGTATGGACATGGTGGGCCGTATGGATTCTTAGGCTAGCAGCTCAGAGACTGAGACCACTCACACTCACACACACACACTTGTTCACTCACACACTCACACACACACACACACACACTCACACACATATACATTCACAAACACATACACAAACACACATACGTGCACACACACATACACTCACAAACATACACACACACTCATTGACTCCATATATATGGCAGTAAATTCAAACAGCTGACCACGGCCTCTCCACTTTGGGGCTTCTGCAGTCAGCGGCACTTCCACAATCAATGACGTCTGCATGTACCGGAAATTACGCAATCAGCACGACCTGTCCACTAAGCGGAAGCCACAAAATGAGCGGGACTTTTGAACCAAACACAGTCGGACCTAATAAAACATTTATTACTTCCAAACACAGTTGGACCTAATAAAGCATTGCAGTTTCAAGCACAGGCAGGGCAGCAGGCCAAACAACTCATGGCATTTTCATTAAGAGCTAACAAATCATTTATAGCAAGTACATTGCAGACTCACAGTTCAGTTGATTCACAGCTTAGAATGAGAGTCGTGGCCTCGATCTTGCAGAGTGATTGAGTCACGTCCAGGCATCTAGGGTTTTATAGTCCTAACCACCCCCCCCCACCCTCCGGAAGGGGCGTTACCCTCATCGCGGTGATTGACAGGCGAGAGGATCTCAAGGTTTTGTAAACACATAACTTTTTTATTTTTCATCTATGTGAAAAGTCCTCTGGGCCTGCTCAGCGGAGGCGGACTGTGAGTAAGATGGCCAAAAATCATAGCAATATATGGTAGCATTTTTTCTAAAATCAATCTACAGCGCAGACAACAAGTGGTCAAGATGAGACTTTTAATTATATAGATATTATGGATTCAAGTCCTGAATTAGAGACATAGAGTGTGTATTTTAGTGCAGTTATGTTGCATAAAAAAATATGTTATCTATTAACCATCTGTTTTGAGAGACCATGTATCCACCTATCACTTGCCAGGCTTGGTCCTGTCCCCACTTCTTTTCCAGTTTTCTATTCCCCAAAACAATCAGTTTGAAGAAGGGTCTCAATGCAAAACATCAACTTATCAATGTACTCCAAAGTTGGTGCCTGACCAGTTGAGTTACTCCAGCACTTGTGTTCTCCACCAATTTTGGCGTCATCTGTAAACTTACTAATCATGCTTCCACATTTTTGTCCATATCATCTACTGTATATACATTAGAAACAGCGGTGCCAGCACAGATCCCTGCAGACGCCAGTTTCGCCACCTCCAACGTGACCCCTCCACTCGCCACATCTTCCCATCTCCCCCCCCTGTCTGCCTTCCGCAAAGACCGCTCCCTCCGCAACTCCCTTGTCAATTCTTCCCTTCCCTCCCGCTCTACCCCTTCCCCGGGCACTTTCCCTTGCAACCGCAAGAAATGCTACACTTGTCCCTTCACCTCCCCCCTCCACTCCTTTCAGGGTCCCAAGCAGTCTTTCCAGGTCTGACAGAGGTTCACCTGCACCTCCTCCAACCTCATCTACTGCATCCGCTGCTCCAGATGCCAGATGATCTATATCAGTGAGACCAAGCGGAGGCTTGGTGATCGTTTCGCCGAACACCTCCGCTCAGTCTGCATTAACCAACCCGACCTCCCGATGGCTCAGCACTTCAACTCCCCCTCCCATTCCGTATCCGACCTCTCGGTCCTGGGCCTCCTCCACGGCCAGAGTGAGCAACACAACAAGTTGGAGGAACAGCACCTCATATTCCGCTTGGGGAGTCTGCATCCTTTGGGCTTGAACATTGAATTTTCTCAATTCTGTTAACCCTTGCTGTCTCCTCCCCTTCCCACCTCTCCCACAGCCCTCCGGCCCTGGCATCCCCTCTCTCTCTATCTCCCTCCCCCACCCTAGTCGCACCAGCTTCTCATTTTCACACCACAAACAGCTTACAATGGCTTGTTCCCTTTATCATCGATACTTTTTTGCATATCTTCATTCATTGTTCTTTATCTCTCCACATCACCGTCTATATCTCTCGTTTCCCTGATCTCTGACCAGTCTGAAGAAGGGTCTCGACCCGAAACGTCGCCTATCTCCTTTGCTCCTTAGATGCTGCTGCACCCGCTGAGTTTCTCCAGCCTTTTGTGTACCCTCGATTCTCCAGCATCTGCAGTTCATTCTTTAACAACTCCCTGCAGAACTCCACTGGTTACAGACCTCTAGTCAGAATAACACCATTCCACCACAACCATCTGCCTTCTATGAGTAAGCCAATTCTGATTCCAAACAACCAAGTCACTGTGGATCCTATGTGCAGTAACAGTCTTAACGACATCTCAAGAGTTTAGCCCTCAATAGTCACTTCAATTGATGATCGTGGATTAGAAGGTAATCTATATGCACCCACGAGCCCTCCATGAGACATTCAATCTTCTGGATCAGCCTATCATAAGGGATTTTCATCCACTGCCCTACCCTCATCGATCACCTTTGTTTCCTCCTCAAAAAACTCAATCAAGTTCTTAAGATGACCCGTTGCAGATAATGCCATGCAAACTGTATAATTGACCCCTCCTCTTTCAAAAGCAAGTTTAGATTATAGGTTTGAGTTGGGAGATCAAAGGGATGTCAGCATTCTGAAAATAGCAGTGTTGGTGTTCAGAGATATGCGTAAGGTTAATTGTAGGGAACTATCAAATAGATAGATCAAGGTTGATCATGGTTGAGGGTATGGTTAATTGATTGGAAGCAGGAGTGAAGGAGCAGGGAGATGAGATTCTCAACTGGTGGTGCTTGTGTGCCTGAGGCATAGCTAAATAAAGTGTATTACTTAGTGGGAATCTGGCTGTCTTGGACATACCACCAACTTCATGGGCTAGAACCCGCCCAGGTTGTTTCTCTTATGGCAAGCCTTGCGAGTATTAAAATGACTGGCTTCTGAATCAATTGGACACATTATTCATGGACCACACATCAATGAACAAGAATCTAAGAACTGGCATCCTGGTTCAATTCCAGTCTTCTCTGTGTTAGCATGTCAGATATGCACAGTAATTGGAAAGAAAACCAGCACAATTTACTGTAAGTGCCCAATTTTCCTTTATAACTGATTTTTAATTGAAAATTAATCACACAATGAATGGTGGCAAAATATCTATGCAGTTTCGTTAAATGAGATGGCTCTACATTCTGATGGATATTAAAGTTTTAGAAGAAAGCAGGGAAGGATTATAGTAGCCTGGCAAAGGTCCAGTCCTTTACTAAAGTCATTATTTATCTCAATGCTGTCATTGATCCCGCTCAGCACAATTTGATACCTGCAGTTGATAGTGATTTAATTTGAAAATTAAGTAATTGACTGTTGAACAATTTGAGATGCATTGATATGATGGAGGTTGTTGAGTAAATGCAGGTTATTTCTTCTGTATAAAAATAATCTATTCCTAAAAAAATTCTGTCAACACATACCTCTTATGATGTATTTGCGGTGCTGGTTCGAAGGGACGAATGGACTACTCTTCCACCTATTGTTTATTGTTTATTGTTTATTTTGCTGGTATGAGATGAAATATACTTTTATTTATTAGACTGCCATATTTGCAGGCTTCATACATTGTGTTATGTTTAATATAAATAGTGCTGTTCATGGGTTGTCATGACTACTCCACAGTAGATAACTCAAGACCAATAATTAAATATTGTTCTTTATGGAGTATTCTATCTAGATAATATGCTCAATGAAGCTTTGCAATTTGCTAATGTTCAAAAACATTGACTAACCTTTGAAGTCTCATACCAATTAACCGCAGTTTAGTGGTTAAGAATCGTTCCTGCCTTTCTGATAAGTTTTACAAACCTACACCCTCGCCATTGATTCTGTAACCCAATATGTGTCTTCATCTCTGGTGCCATCCAGACATTTTATGCAAATGCAACGTAGCAAAAAAAAAGAAACGGCTGGAATTCTACACCATAAGTAGGCTCTATGAAAAGAATATATGAATGACAATGATATTTTTTAATAGAGATTCATACAGCAGCTCGATGACCTCAGGACCACCCGGGAAACCAAGAGTTTCCTGGAAAAGACCTACAGTGTGGTTGTCAACGAGGAAGAGAAGTAAACATGGAGTGCAGGAGCCCCGGTGGCTGTACCTATTAAAAACAGGTACACCTTCTTGGCAGCTGTCGGAGCAGATGACACAACAAGATTGAGTGGCAGCCAGGGCTGCAACTCCAAGCCTGTTCTGTGGCATCAGGCGAGACTCCAGGATGGTGTGTTGCCTCCCTGGTGCCAGGGTCCAGGACGTCTCAGAGCGGCTGCACGGCATCCTCAAGAGTGAGGTGGAGCAGCAGGAGTTTGTTGTGCATGTTGGCACGAACGACATAGGTAGGAAGAGGAAGGAGGTTCTGCAACACGAGTTTACCGAATTGGGTAGAAGACTGAAAAGCAGGACCTGCAGGGTGCTGATTTCAGGATTGCCTCCAGTACCTTGTGCTAGTGAAGGTAAGAACAGGAAGATAGGGGAAATGAATGTGTGGCTGAGGAGTTGGTGCAGGGGACATGGATTTAGATTTCTGGATCATTGGGATCTCCTCTGGGGCAGGGGTGATCAGTACAAAATTTTAACTGTAGGAGGACCAATATCCTAGCAGGCAGGTTGCTAACGCTACACGGGAAGGTTTAAACTAGATTGGCAGGGGGGTGAGATCTTGTACAGGACTGAGGCACATGAGAGTCTAGAAGTTGGTATGGAGGATGGTGTGGGAAAGGTTAATGGACAGAATAGGCAGATAAAAGGCGGAGAATGAGGAAGGAGGGTTGGTTTAAACTGCACATATTTTAATGCAAGTGACCTGACGGGTAAGGCAGATGACCTTAGGGCAAGGATAGGTACGAGCGAATGGGACGTTGCAGCCATGACTGAAACTTGGTAAAGGGAATGTTCCAGGGTACAGGAGCTCCAGGAGAGACAGGGGTGAGGGAAAAAGATGGGGGGTGGGGGGGAGGGCTTGCATTGTTGGTTAAGGAGGATGTCACGGCAGTGATCAGAGGTGACATTACAGACGGTTCATCTAATGAGGCTCTATGGGTGGAGCTGAGGAACAAGAAAGGGATGGTCTCCTTGTTGGGAACCAATAATTGCCATTGTTACTACAGACCCCCGAATAGTCAATGGGAATTAGAAGAACAAATATACCAGAGGATTGCAGACAGCAGTAGGCCAAATAAGGTTGTGACCGGCGATTTTAACTGGGAAAATCATAGTGCGAAGGGTTTAAATGGGGTGCAATTCCTCAAAAGTGTTCAGGAGAGTTTTCTTAAGCAGTATGTGGAGGTCCCCACATGTGAGAGGGCAACACTGGATCTAGTATTGGGAAATTGGGAAAGGCAAGTTAATCAAGTGTTTGCGGAGGAGCCTTTTAGGACCAGTGTCCACAGTTCGATTAGGTTTAAAATAGTCATGGATAGTGACGGAGAGGTGTAACTGGGGTAAGGCCAACTTTAAGGGTGTGTGTGAAGGTCTTGCTCAAGTTGACTGGAGCAGGTTATTTGAGAGGAAAGGAACATTAGCCAAGTGGGATGTTTTCAAAAGTGTGTAGACGAAAGCTCACGTCCCCGTTCGAGTGATCGGCAAAGCAGGCAAACGTAAGGAAGCTTGGCTGATGAGTAAAATTGAGGCATTGGTCAAAAACAAGAAGGATGCATGGGACAGGTATAAGCAGCTGGGATAAAGTGCATTCCTGGAGGAGTTTGAGAACTAATGAGTAAACTGAAAAAGGAGATTAGAAGGGCAAAATGGGGCCAGCTCTGGCGGGTAGCATTAAGGACAATCCCAAAAGATTTTATTAATACTTAAGGGGGAAAAGGGCAACTAGAGAGAGAGTGGGAACTCTCAGGAATCAAAGTGGTCACCTCTGTGTGGAGCCACAGGAGATGGGCAAGGTCCTCAATGAGTATTTCCCCAATGTATTTACAGAGGAGAAAGACAGTAGGACGGAGGAACTTGGGGCAGTCTATGGAAGTGTCTTGAGAGCAGTCAGTGTTACAGTTGAAGAAGTACTGAAGGTACTGTCGTGTATGTTAGTAGACAAATCTCCAGGGCCGGATCAGATATATCCGAGGATATTGCGGGAAATTAGAGAGGAAATTACGGGAGCCCTGGTTGAAATATACGAGTCGTCCTTAAATACAGGAGAGATGCTGGAAGAATGGAGGGTGGCAAATGTTGTGCCTCTTTTCGAGAAGGTCTGCAGGGAAAATGCTGAGAACTGTAGGCCGGTGAGCTTAACATCTGCAGTTGGAAAGTTACTAGAGTATTCTGAGCGATGGGTTATACAGGCATTTGGATGGGAAAGGGCTGATTAGGGATAGTCAGCATGGGGGATGTGGTGTCTCAGATATCTGATCGATTTTTTTTTAAGACGTGACCAAAAAGGTCGATGAGGGCAGAGTTGTAGATGTTATTTACGTGGATTTCAGTAAGGCATTTGACAAGGTTCTGCATGGTAGGCTGCTCTGGAAGGTTTGATCACATGGGATCCAAGGAGAGATAGCTGAATGGATAACAAATTGGCTCCATGGAAGGAAGCAGAGGGTGATGGTGGAAGGTTGCTTCTCAGACTGGAGGCCTGTGACTAATGGTGTACCTCAGGGTTAGGGCTGGGCCTGTTACTGTTTTTCATCTACATCAATGGGTGAGAATATACAGGGCAAGATTAGCAAGTTTGCTGTTACAAAAGTGAGTGGTTTTGCAGATAGTGAAGATGGTTGTGAAAGATTGCAGCAAGATTTGGATCGATGGGCCAGGTGCGCGGAGGAATGGTTGATGGAATTTAATACAGAGAAGTGTGAGGTGTTGCATTTTGGGACATTGAACTAGGGCAGGACCTACACAATGAATGGTAGGCCTTTGGGTAGTGTTGTAGAGCAGAGGGATCGAGGAGTACAGGTGCATGGTTCCTTGAAGGTTTAGTCGCAGGTAGATAAGGTGGTCAAAAATGCTTTTGGCACTTTGGCCATCATCAGTCAGAGTAGTGAGTTTAGATGTTGGCGGAGAGATCATGTTGCAGTTGTATAAGACGTTGATGAGACCACATTTAGAATATCGTGTTCAGTTCTGGGTACCATGTTACAGGAAATATATTGTCAAGCTTGAAAGGGTTCAGAAAAGATTTGGATGGATGTTGCCAGGACTTTGAGGATGTGAGCTATAGGGGGAGAGGTTGAGTAGGTTGGGTCTCTATTCCATGGAGCGCAGGAGGATGAGGAGTAATTTTATAGAGGTGTACAAAATTATGTTAGGAAGAGATCAGGTAGATGCACAGAGTCTCTTGCCCAGAGTAGGGGAGTCGAGGACCAGAGGACATAGATTCAAGGTGAAGGGGAAAAGATGTAATAGGAATCCAAGGGGTAACTTTTTCACACAAAAGGTGGTGGGCGTATGGAACTTGGGGAGCAGAGTTGGGATCAACAGGTTAAACTTGTGAGGCAGTCCTTCCAACCAATAATTGCCATTAGGATTAACTAAACAGTGCAATGTTACACTCTTGAAGAGCAGTATATATTTTATTTATTTGGAGATGACTTCACTTATCTTATCCAAGTTTAAACCAAGGATGTAATGAAATTAGGATCCTGAATTTAAACTGAGCATCACTCAACATGAACTAAGTGTGTATGACAGGACTGTTAATAGAAACATAGAAACATAGAAATTAGGTGCAGGAGCAGGCCATTCGGCCCTTCGAGCCTGCACCGCCATTCAATATGATCATGGCTGATCATCCAACTCAATATCCTGTACCTGCCTTCTCTCCATACCCCCTGATCCCTTCAGCCACAAGGACCACATCCAACTCCCTCTTAAATATAGCCAACAAACTGGCCTCAACTACCTTCTATGGCAGAGAATTCCACAGATTCACCACTCTCTGTGTGAAAAACGATTTTCTCATCTCGGTCCTAAAAGACTTCCCCCTTATCCTTAAACTGTGACCTCTTGTCCTGGACTTCCCCAACATCGGGAACAATCTTCCTGCATCTAGCCTGTCCAACCCCTTAAGAATTCTGTAAGTCTCTATGAGATCACCCCTCAATCTTCTAAATTTCAGTGAGTATAATGTATAAGATGTATTAATGTATAAGATATAATTGTCATTATGAGATATAATGACAATTATATTTCATAATTAAACATTACACACTTGAAATTCAGGAAAAGGATATTTGGTAAGGAACTGAAACTCAATAGCAGTCCTATTAACAACAACATTTGATTGATAGCATTAGAATTAGTATGTTTCATGCTAGAGGCGGATGATGATGAATTATCCCATCTGAATGGATGCACAGCTCTACCCAGCCTATTGATTCCTCTTTGATAACAAACTGAATGGCGATTTCCCGTTATTGTAGTTCATTTCTATAGCTTTCAGTCATATACAAATTTATTTTATATCAAAAATGAATATACTAATCAGTATTGGCAAACATGTAAATATTAGCAATGCCCAATTTAACTTCCTTTTGACATTATTGAAATTACAGCAAACAACTTATTTCAGGTATATGACAAATTTGTATTAACTAATTATATAATTCATTGTCATTTGTGGACCTGTTAGTTTTAAGCATACATACATTGTGTTTTTCTTCAATTGCTTGGCCTGGCTATGCGTCAAAATATTACAAATGCTGAAAATGTGAAACAAAACAGAAAATGTTGGAATTACTAAGTAGATGAGAGAAAATGTTTAACATTTCAAGTCAATGATCGCTTGTTTTTGTTTTGAGGAATGGTAGCTTGGAACATTAACTGTTTCTCTTCACAGATGTTGCATCTGCTGAGCATATTATCTATAATTCAATCCTATTAAAACAAATCTCATCATTAAAGAAAATTATTTACTGATTCACACAAACAGGTTTGCTGCTGGAGCAAAATATAGAATGGATGAAGGAAAGAGATCTGGCGATGAAATTAATTTAAAGTGTTGCTAGAAGAGTTATAATTCCTCTGCAGACACAAGAAACTACAAATGCTAGATGATTGTGCAAAAAGTAAATCACTGATGGAACTCAGCCAGTCAGGATCTATGGAGGAGAATAGACATTTGACTTTTCAGAGTGTGACCCCTCTTCAAGACTGAAATAGAGGGTAGATAGCTGGCAGAGAGGTGAGGGGAAGAGGGTAATCAGTGACTGGTGGATCAAGATAAGGAGGGATTGATTGGCAGAGTCAGGTTGGGGGAGAGAAGGGTGGAGATAGTCACAAAGGCTGAAGTGGTTAAGTGGAGATGACAAAGAGCTGCACATGGTGGAATCTGATAAGAAAGGTTGAGGTATTAAATGTCTAGCTGCCAGATGTGAAGGAGTTGGAGATACCACATTGGGTGAGAGTAGGTATAGTCATGGTAGCTGTGGAGTCAGTGGGTTGTAATGCGTGGAGTCAGTGGGTCAATGGGTCTGTGGATGATCTGATACCTGGTGGAGAGATAAAGATCAAGAAAGGGGAGAGAAGTGTCAGTGATGGTCCAAGTGAGTTTGCGGGCAGGATGGAAGCTGATGCTGATGTTGATGAGATTGCCTTCCTCTGCTTAGGAAGGGCAGGCAAAGTGGCATATGCAGTACCTTGACATTTAGGCTATTCAAGAATGACATCAAAATGCCTCTCTTCACAAAAAAGATAGGAACAATCTGGATAACAATTAAAACACTTAAAAACTTGATCATTTTTTACTTGTCAATGGTTTTACCATTATGGAACCAGGACAGGTTAATGGAATCAAGATACTCGCCATGATGGAGCAGGCTATATGTCCAACTAGAATATTCCTTTTCCTATACCCATTAGATAATTCATCTTCAGTTCTTTCTCAGTTCTTTCTGGTGTCAAAAATTGGAATTCTATTCATTACAATATAGAAATAATGTTATACATTATTATATTGCAGTAAAATATGCTGTATGTAGGTAAAATAGTGCAGTTGTTCACACATGGCCTTTATTTATGTCTCGTCTCTCCATCTAAGGAAGAATATAATTGCAATCAAAGAAGTACAATGAAAGTTCACCAAATTGATACATGGGATGGGGGATTTATACTGTATTGTGAAATAAAGCAGACTGGGCCTTTCCTTTCTTGCCTTTGGAAGGATTCAAGCTAATCTAATTGAAGCATACAAAGGTCTTACAAGGAGACCCAAGGAATTGCAGATGCTGGTTTACAAAAAAAAGAAAGTGCTAGAGCAACTCAACAGAACAGGCATCATCTCTGAAAAACACGGATAGGCGATGTTTCAAACCCATTTTCATGACAATGTTTCCCCTGCATGGTGTATCTCCAACCCAGAAGTCACAGGAAACAAATGGAAAGTTGGATTTTCAAGACTGAGATGGGAAATTTCTTCACACAAAATATAGTGAATTCCAACAGATTTGACAGGCAAGATCTCCCCCTCACAAAACCATGCTGACTTTGGCCTATTTTATCATGTGTTTCTATTGGAAACCTCATCCTTTATAATGGATTCTAAAATCTTACCAACCACTGAAGTTAGGCTATAGGTTTCTCTTCTATTGCTTTGCTCCCTTCTTGAACAGCAGAGTACCATTTGTAATTTTCCAATCGTCTGGAACCACTCAGGACTCTTGTGATTTTTGAAAGATTACCACTAATGGCTCCATAATTTCTTAAGCCACCCCTTTCAGAATCCTGGGTGTAGTCCATCTGGTCTAAGTGAGTTATCCACCAGACTTTTCAACTTCCCATGCATAGTATTAGCCTTAGTAATAATCTCCTCAGTAATAGTCACTCCACTAACTTTTGTCGCCTGACTCTCTTTAATTTCAGGTACAATCTTTAATTTGACATCTACTGCAAAGACTGACGCAAAAAAATGTAATCAATTCTTCTGCCATTTCTTCTTTCCCCATTATCAGTATCATTCTCCAATGGTCTAATGTCCACTCTAGTCTCTCTCTTACTCATTAATTATGTATCTGAATAGTAGTGCCGACGCATCCGATTCCATCGTCTCCCTCTCTAAATGCAGCTTGAATTTTATCATATTATGGTCACTATCTCCTAGGGTTCCTTTGCTTTAAGATCCCTGATCAAATTTGGTTTGTTACACAATTCCAAATCCAGGAGTGCCATTCCCTACTGGGCTCGACTACAAGTTGCTCTAAGAAGCCATGCTCTATTTATGATGAGTAAAGGGCCTGTCCCACTTGGCCATCATTTGCACGTAAATTACGCGACATCATTTACACGTCACGATGCACGACGCGCGTGATGTGCGCATGGTGCGCATTACGCACATATGGTACGCGATGACATAGGCAGTGACGCGCGGCTGCGCAGGATTTTGTGATGTACAAAATCTTCGCACGCCATCTGTGTGACGCGCAAATGACGGCCAAGTGGGGCAGGCCCTTAACTAATATCCTTTGATGTGTGACTCATGCATGATTGTGTATTAATTGCTAATCTCTACAAAGCTTCTACTACCTATCAGATTTATCACGGTATTGGTAAATTGGCATATTATCATTGTATTGCTTCAGGGTTCCAGCTATTGTTCTTTAACCAACCTCACAAATTATTGATATTACTAATTTTGAACTATGGGAGAAGACAAAATCACAAACTTAATTAATGTTTTGATATTCAGGAGGAACCAGGGGCAAATTTATTTAGTTCAAGAAGGAACTGCAGATGCTGGAAAAATCGAAGGTAGGCAAAATTGCTGGAGAAACTCAGCGGGTGCGGCAGCATCTATGGAGCGAAGGAAATAGGCAACGTTTTGGGCCGAAACGTTGGCTATTTTCTTCGCTCCATAGATGCTGCCGCTCCGCTGAGTTTCTCCGGCAATTTTGTCTACCTGTAAATTTACTTAGGCTCAGTGAACTTGGCTGCAATAAGCAATACTGAGTTAGCTGTGGCAGTTGATTACAGATGTTATGCAGAAGGTCATAAGTGATAGGAGTAGAATTAGGCCATTCGGCCCATCAAGTTTACTCCGCCATTCAACCATGGCTGATCTATTCCTCCTAACCCCATTCCCCTGCCTTCTCACCATAACCTCTGACACCCATACTAATCAAGAAACTATCTATATCTGCCTTAAAAATATCCACTGACTTGGCCTCCACAGCCTTATGTGGAAATGAATTCCACAGATTCACCACCCTCTGACGAAAGAAATTCCTCCTCATCTCCTTCCTAAAGGGACGTCCTTTAATTCTGAGGCTATGACCTCCAGTCCTAGACTCTACCATGAATGGAAACATCCTCTCCACATCCACTCTATCCAAGCCTTTCTGTATGTTTCAATGAGATCCACCCTCATTCTTCTAAATTCCAGCGAGTACAGGCCCAGTGCTGACAAACACTCATCATAGGTTAATTTACTAATTCCTGGGATTATTCTTGTAAACTCTTTATTTTTGTATTCTTTACTCCAGAGCCAGCGCATCCTTCCTCAGATATGGTGCCCAAAATTGCTCACAATGTTTCAAATGCGGCCTTACCAGTGCCTTATAGAGCCTCAGCATTACATCCCTGTTTTTGGATACAAGCCCTCTTGAAATAAATGCTTGCATTGAGTTTGCATTCTTTACTAGCGATTCGACTTCCAGATTAACTTTTTGGGAATCCTGCACCAGCACTCCCAAGTTCCTTTGCACCTCCAATTTCTGGATTCTCTCCCCATTTAGAAAATAGTCTATACATTTATTCCTACAACCAAAATATATGACTCCACACTTTGCTACACTATATTCCATCTGACACTCACTGCCCACTCTCTCAACTTGTCCAAGTTTTTCTGCAGAATCCATGCTTTCTCTACACTACCTGTCCTTCCACCTATGTTCGTATCATCCGCAAACTTGGCCAAAAAAGCTTCAATCTCATTGTCCAAATCATTAATATACAACGTGAAAAGTAGCGGCCCCAGCACCAACCCCTACGGAACTCCTCTAGTCACTGGCAGCCAACCAGAAAAAGCCCCCTTTATTGCCACTCTTTGTTTGCTGCCATCCAGCAAACCTGATATCTGCCCTTTGATACCATGGGCTTTCACCTTCCTTAGCTGCCTCACATGTGGCACCTTATCAAAGGCTTTCTGAAAATCTAGGTAAACAACATCTACTGACTCTCCTTTGTCTGTCCTGCTATTTACTTCTTCAAAGAATTCCAGCAAATCTATTAAGCAAGACCTCCCCTTCACAAAGCCATGCTGACTTTGCCTATTTTATCATGAACTTTTATGTACTCCGTAACCTCACCCTTTATAAAGGACTCTAAAATTTTACCAACCACCGGTCAGACTAACCTAGAGTTCCAACGATTCTGCTTTGCTCCCTTCTTGTGCAGAGGGGTAATATTGGCAGAATATTGGCATTGAAAGATGGCAGAAATTTAGCTGCCTCTTTAGAGAATTGGATCTTTCTGATCGTAAATGTCGTAAATGTTAGCAAGGTTTAAAAATCTTTAAAAACGCGTGTGCGCAGATCGATCTCTTCTGCTTTCCAACGCTGCGTGGATCAGTCTCTTCCCTTGTCACTCCCCGGGACGTTCCACCCCTTCCTGCGCCATTGCATCTTTAGTAGAGCTGAGGATAGCCAGCGGAGGTTTCCAACCGGACTTTCGGAGGGACTCGAAGCAGCCCCCCCCCAAGCAGCAGCCCAGCAATATCGCCAAACGGAAAGCGGAGAGTCTGATCCCGGCGGAGGAGAGCAACCATCTAGCTTGTCCCACTGAACTTATTTCCACATACCTCAACTGCATCCTATCCCCTCTGGTCAAATCCCTCTCTACCTATGTCCAAGACACCTCAAACACTTTGTCTCCTCCATGACTTCCATTTTCCAGGCCCTCATTCCCTCATCTTCACCATGGATGTCCAGTCAATCTACACTTCCATTCCCCACCAGGGGGGTCTTAAAGCCCTTCTTTTCTTCCTCAACCGCAGAACCAACCAATCAACGTCTACCAATACTCTCCTCCGCCTAGAGGTGCTGGTCCTTACCCTCAACAACTTTTCCTTTGACTCCTCCCATTCCCTCCAAATCCAAGGCGTAGCTCTGAGCATGTGCTTGGACCCCAGCTATGCCTGCCTCTTTGTAGGGTACGTCAAACAATCCTTGTTCGAGGCATACTATGGCCCTATCCCTGAACTCTACCACTGCTACATTGATGACTGCATTGGTGCTACCTCCTGCACCCATACAGAACTCACTGACTTCATCCATTTCACCACTAACTTCCATCCAGCACTCAAATTCACCTGGACCATTTCCGACATCTCCCTACTGTTTCTAGACCTGACTATCTCCATCACAGGTAACAGACTACTGACCGACATCTACTCCCAAACCCACTGACTCCCATCTGGACGACACTTCTTCCCACCCTGCTTCCTGTAAGGACTCTGTCCCCTACTCCCAATTCCTCCGTCTACACTGCATCTGCACCCAGGTCATCGGAGATGGCCTCATTCTTTAGAGAACGGGGGTTCCCGTCCTCGATTATAGATGAGGCTCCCACCAGGGTCTCTTCTATATCCCGTAGCTCCGCTCTCACTCCCCATCCCCCCCATTCGTAACAAGGACAGAGTCCCCTTTGTCATCACCTTCCACCCCACCAGCTGTCACATACAACATATAATCCTCCAACATTTTCGCCCTCTCCAATGGGATCCCACCACTGGCCGCATCTTCGCGCAGAGACCGCTCCCTCCGTAACTCCCTGGTCAATTTGTCCCTTCCCACCCAAACCACCCCATCCACTGGTACTTTCCCTTGCAACCGCAGGAAATGTTACACTTATCGCTTTACCTCCCCCCTTGACTCCATCCAAGTACCCAGCAGTCTTTCCAGGTGCGGCAGAGGTTCACCTGCACCTCCTCCAACCTCATCTATTGCATCCACTGTTCTAGGTGTCAACTGCTCTACATCGGTGAGACCAAGCGCAGGCTTGGCGATCGTTTCACCCAACACCTCCGCACTGTTCGCATTAACCAACCTGATCTCCCGGTGTATCTGCACCAACTCCCCTTCCCATTCCGAATCCGACCTTTCTGTCCTGGATCTCCTCCATGGCCAGAATGAGTCCCACCGCAAATTGGAGGAGCGGCACCTCATATTTCGCTTGGGTAGTTTACACCCCAGTGGTATGAACATTGACTTCTCCAATTTCAGGTAGTCCTTGCTTTCTCCCTCCTTCCCCTCCCCTTCCCAGCTCTTCCACAGATCACTGACTCCGCCTCTTCCTTTCTTCTTCACGCCCCCCACATCAGTCTGAAGAAGGGTCTCGACCCGAAATGTCACCTATTCCTTCACTCCATAGATGCTGCCTCACCCGCTGAGTTTCTCCAGCATTTTTATCTACCTTCTCCTAGCTTATACTCACTTCAATAGATTATTTGTTTCAGTAAGAATCCTTCAGTCCAGTAAATATACAATTGTTTGCTTTGTCCCAGCTGCCCCATAGAAGGCAGAGTTAATTTCATTTTTTTCTAATCATTGTCAATTCTATTAAAACCACATAATTAAATTTAATCCCCATTCTATTCCAAGTACTATATAATTAGGACTGGTGCCATATATGAAATTTGGAAAAATAACTTGCCTAAACTAACTTGACATTATTTTGTGGTTATTTATTTTATAAACCTGTCACTGATGGATAATTTTAGATGAATTCTTAAAACAATAGAACAACCTTAGTTTTGGGACATTTCCACAAGTCTAAAATAAATAATATCTCTCTGCATGTGATTATGCTGGAAGGCAGCGAGGTCTTTCATTTGTTTTATTTCAAAAATAGACTTTATTTGTAACAGAAAATATATACAAAAGAAAAAACTATGAAAAACTCTTTATACATTCATAGTGTGTCTATAAATCTAACATTGCTAGTGTTACACACAGTAGTGTTAGCACATCCCTTTTTCTTTACATCTTACCACTAAAAGGGGTGATGTCCCTCACGGCACCAAGCTCAATGCATCTCTCAATACATACTCCTGCAAATGGAATAGATCAGTCGGCAGCATTCCCTTACGGACATCTGCTATGCAGGAAGACCAACAAGTTTCAGATAGACCAAAGAGTATCTTTCACCAATATGATGATCTTCCAGCAGCACCTAATGATTGACTTTGAGTGTGTCCCTGGGAACAGCCCATAAATCAGAGAGTCCTCTGTTATACAGCTACTCAAAATAAACCTTGTATCCAGTCCCTCTTAGCAAATCCACAATCTGCAACTATCTTCTCTCCAATAATAGCCATCCCGAGGGCAGTGTGCATTGGGAATAAGACTCAAATTACACTGGATATGAAAGGGAGGGACCTCTCACCGCCTGCCAAGTGAGGTATAGGTTCTTGTTGATGAGACTTTCCGACAGACAATCTAAGGAATCTGCTCAGGCAACTGCCCTACAGGAACCGCCAAGTCCTTGTCCCACAGTACCCGCTGGATGCTCGGTGCTGAACACTGCATGGTGGGCTTGTGGTTAAAGGTCTTGGTCTGGAAGAACTTTTCCATGAAGAATAGGTAGTATGGCATTGTTCAGCTAACAGACACATTGCATGGCAGCGGTGCCATATCCATCAATCGCTGGGTACACGTACTTTGGCTCTATAACAGCCCAGTGCAGTCACACATGGCGACCATCAGGATGGAGTAATGTTAGGTATGGTTTTGCCCCCATTGTCTGTAGACTTGTGCATTGTGACTTACTGGACCCACTCAACCTTCGATCCCCAGGTGATAGCCCCTGTGATTGCCAGGGCAGAGGAGCAGGAAACAAACCTCAAATGTGCCAAGTACAGCAGACTGAGAGCACCTCATTGTTGATGACCACATTTTTACTGGTTATGGAGAGAGAGAGCATTGCTCCCACACCCACAGTCCAATCTTACTTTAACCATGGCCTTCTTCTCTTTTGCACGCCTTGGCCCTCCCACATCAGATACTCAGCACTTCCAGTTGGACCCGTTAATGAAGGGGGATGGACGATCGGTTGGGCCAGTTTGCTTTGCATTGTAAAGCCATTACTGAGTGATTAATGAAGTGTTGACTTCTCAGAGTAATACTATTTATAATTTTAAAGTCATACTAACCTTTATTTTGACAATCTATTCTTGACTTTGGAAAAAGGTAAATGCTGCATTTTGTGGAATCAGGATAATTCTGGAATGGTGCAGGATGTCGATCGTCAGAACAGAGCAAGCTCACATTGATCGTCTTCAGCTTATAACCAGCTAATCCTTGTGGAGCTTTACATTTTGCCAGATTGCCTAGATTTCGTTGGCCAGGTATCTGGAGCTTTCTAACCACTTGTTCTAGATCACAATTGCAATTCCAGGGGTTGCCATAGATACGCAAATACTGTAGTTTAGGTATAGGAATAAAGATTTCCTCTGAGATAAATTTTAATTGATTGTGTTGCAGCAATAGAGTTTCTAGATTATCCAACCCCTCAAAAGTATCAGGTTCAATGTTTGTTATAGAATTCCGTTGCAAGTCAAGGCTCTTCAATTTTTTTAATGTTGAAAATGTAGACATCTTTAAACTTTTAATGTTGTTTCCTGCCAACTGTAAATGAATAACATCCTCTGGCAAGTTAGGAGGAACTATATTCAGTTGCTTATCTTGACAAGTCAGAAGTTTCTCGTTCTCATATATACTTTCACTGCATATGCTATCAAGGAACTGAGAAAACCTTTTGACAGGACTGGACCTCCCTCTGCGGCATTTCTCACCACAGTTCCTCATTCTGTTTCCGTGGCTGCCATTTCTTCTTTTTGTGAACTCAGCTGCTCTACAAAGAAGTAGCAAAGTAATTATCCTAACCACGTGCATCCTGACATCAAGATGGTCTCAGTAATCGTGATGACTGGATAATGCAGATGATTTCAATTAAATTTGTGAGCCGAAGATAGCCTTAACTGATTTTGATCTTGGATGGATTTAAACCAGTTCTTCCATACAAGGCAATCTGTAAAAGGAGAAGAAATATATGGTTACAAAAGATATAACATTGAAGATCACTTTATTTCAAAGTACTTCAGATTACAAATTACACATCATACAAAGTGATCAAAGGATTATATTTTCAACAAAGCATAGCGAAAAATGGGAGAAATCTATATTGTACTTGTTGTGACATGAGTTAAGCCACTCGGAGGCTGAAGTTGTTTGATATAAAAGTCTTTATTCATCAGGGGAAGCAGACATTCTCTTGGAAATCCTCTTGATAGAATCTCTCAAATTCAGAGTACATCAAGCTTCTATACTTTTAAGGTAAAAAATGTCTGCAGATGATGTAGTGGCCATTTGGCTCGCTTTGTGTGTCATTAATTATGGCATGTATCTCTAAATTTTAAGCTACCTGTTATTATGTGGGTGAGATTTATTATGTATTCTAGGGCGTGTTTGGAGCTAGGTTTCTTGTGCAGAAGCTTAGTTTTTAGTTTAGCTTTGTACTCACATGAGGAAGGCTAACTCTTCCACCATGTGATGTTTAACCGAAACACGAGGAGTTTTTTACTATTTAAGCGATTTGCTGGAGTTTGATGAAGATTAAAGTGTATGAGCCGGAGTATAAGGTTGGATGTATACCTTATTGTTTTTCTTCGACAATAAAGAAACTATTAATCTAAAGACTGTGTTATGAAGATTTATCTTGAAGAAGCTCTGAAGATCTCACGGAGAGCTCACATGCTTATTACATTCTCCTTAACCATGTAGTTCAACTTAGTGGCTAGAGGGAGTAATCTCTTGAACGATATAAAAATCTGACGCTACAGGTGATTCATTACAATTTCAATAACTACAATGATAATTGATTACTTTGATATTTTGAGTCTGGCAAAAGCATTCAGTTACACATTTACAATGTGAGTACGCTGCAGCTGATAAGACATGTCTGAATGGTTTACTCCTTTGCTATTCAAAGTAAAAGCTTCTGAGGAAGCTTCTCCCTTCCACAGCCTTCAACCTTCAGCCACAACCTGGCAGTGCCCATTTCTATCTCCATTCTAAAATTCACACGCAGGTCTGCCTCAACAGACCCATTGCTTCTACCTGCTCTTGCCCCACCAAAGTCATCCTCAAATACCTTGATTCCTGAAACTCCTTGTTCAGTCCCTTCCAACCTACATTCAAGAAACATGTTGTAGCATGCTATTTTAAATAACACACATGGTGTAGTGGTAGGTTACAAGGCTTCATTATTTATAGTTTACAGTTGCTGCAGTTTCAGAACAAAAGTATAGAAACTATAGAACAAAGCTGCAGCACAAAACTACAGTGCTTACAGGAAAAGAAAAACAGGCTTTCTTATCTGTAAGTTAAGTCAAGTCAAGTCAAGTCAAGTGTGGTTTATTCGTCACATACACATACGAGATGTGCAGTGAAATGAAAAGTGGCAATGCTCGCGGACTTTGTGCAAAAAACAAACAAACAAACTACAAACAGAATGGAATAGAATCACATATTATTTTACATATTACATATTGTGGGAGGAAGGGAAAAGGAAAAAAAACTGCAATTTTGAAAAACTGTAGAATGGTACAGTAAAGTTAGTCCCTGGTGATGTAGGAGTTTACAGTCCTGATGGCCTCTGGGAAGAAACTCCTTCTCAACCTCTCCGTTCTCACAGCATGGCAACGGAGGCATTTGCCTGACCGTAGCAGCTGGAACAGTCCGTTGCAGGGGTGGAAGGGGTCTCCCATGATCTTATTGGCTCTGGAGTTGAACCTTCTGATGTATAATTCCTGCACAGGGGCAAGTGAAGTTCCCATAGTGTGTTCGGCCGAACGCACTACTCTCTGCAGAGCCTTCTTGTCCTGGGCAGAGCAGTTCCCAAAACAAATCATGATATTTCCGGTTATCAGACATTGTGGCGCCTCTTACTGGGTCAAAACCAATCACACATGGTGTGTCCCTTTCTTATTGGGCCTGATCCCAGGGGGCTAGTTGACATTACCTTTGTAATGGGGTGCAGGTAGAATTAGTTAACTAGGTACAGAATTGGCTTTGTGATAGAGTGTGATGGTGGAAAGCAGTTTTTCAGACTAGAGGCCTGTGAGTAGTGATGTGCCTCAAGGACCAATGCTGGGCTGATTTGGAAGAGAATATAAAAGACGTGATTAATAAGTTGCACGTGATTATCAAGAATTATAGCGGATTCTTGATCAGATGGGGCAACTAAGCTGAGAAATGGCTAATGGAGTTTAAT
The DNA here is from genome assembly GCA_035221665.1 of Okamejei kenojei. NCBI lineage: Eukaryota > Metazoa > Chordata > Chondrichthyes > Rajiformes > Rajidae > Okamejei > Okamejei kenojei. Next base: position 31,981,605 of record CM069151.1, on the reverse strand, counting down.
TCAGATATGTGTGAGGTGTTTTATTTTGGAAAACCAAAAATTGCTACAGTTTCAGAACAAAAGTACAGAAACTACAGAACAAAGCAGGATCTTGAAAAACAGGATCTTGACAGTGAGGCCCTGGAATATGTTGTAGAGCAGAGGGATCTAGGAGGACAAGTACATAATTCACTGCAAGTGGCATATCAGATAGATTGAATAGTGAAAAAGGTTTTTGGCATGCAGGACTTCATCAGTCAAGGGATTGAGTGTAGAAGTCGGGACATTATGTTACAATTATACAAGACGTTGAAGATTTTATTTCAAAACTTTGGAGAGCCTGTCCATAGCAGGACAGTTTAACAAGTAAGTTAAATAGGTATATTGTGTGCTTTGTTTAATTTGCTGAGACACAGAATAAGCTTAGGGAAGTTATATAAAACTATACAACTATATTACTAAAAGTCTGATCTTGACCACTTCCTGTTGTTCTGTATATTGATTTTAGAAAAGACGCTGCCACTTACGGCTGTGATGTTTGGCCATCTTACTCAGAGTCCCCCTCCGCTGCGCAGGACAAGAGGATTTTTACCATCGATGAAAAATAAAAGCATTATTAGTGTTTAAAAAATGTTGAGATTCTCTCTCCTGAAGGCCACGCCCCTTCCGGAGGGACTATAAAACCCGGAAGTGTTGAGTGCCTCAGTCAGCCTCTGCAAGATGGGGGAGTGAGAGGATCACGTCTCTCAGTTTGAGCTGTGAATAACACTGAACACATGTCTACTAAAATGTGAGTGGTTTTACTGACCTGTCAGTGCCCTTAATGTGGTTTGAAAATATAGTTTGGAAATGCTAAAGCTGTGTTGCCTTTGGTTTGGAAATGCTAAAGCTGTGTTGCTTTTGGTTTGGAAATGCTAAAACTGTGTTGCCTTTGGTTTGGAAATGCTAAAGCCGTGTTGCCTTTGGTTTGGAAATGCTGAAGCTGCGTTGCCTTTGGTTAGGAAATGCTATAGCTGTGTTGCCTTTGGTTTGGAAATGCTAAAGCTGTGTTGCCTTTGGTTTGGAAATGCTAAAGCTGTGTTGCCTTTGGTTTGGAAATGCTAAAGCTGTGTTGCCTTTGGTTTGGAAATGCTAAAGCTGTGTTGCCTTTGGTTTGGAAATGCTAAAGCTGTGTTGCCTTTCCTAATTAAAGTTGCCTTGCCTAATTAAAGTTGCCTTGCCTAATAAAAGTTGCCTTGCCTAATTAAAGTTGCCTTGCCTTCTATATAATTAAAAGTCTAATCTTGACCACTTCCTGTTTGCACTTTATTTTGATTTTAGAAAAAATGCTGCCAAGTACGGCTGTGATTTTTGGCCATCTTAAATCCCCCTCCGCTCATCAGGTGCTGAGGATTCTTCCCATCGATGAAAAATAAGAGTTAGTAGTGTTTTAAAAAAGTTGAGACTCTCTCTCCTGTCAATCATGCCATGAAGGCCACGCTCCTTCTGGTTGGAGGGTACACAGACACCTTAAAGTCGTCAGTTCTTTATTGAGCATACATTATACATAGCCCTGGCTGTACGTGGTCTGTCACGAACACTAGAAAGAGAGCTAGGGGCGTGTGGGTTACAATTATACTAACTGGTGGGGGAGTGGTTAGCATGGACATCGTTACTATCAATTAAAGGTGTACACACATATCATCTACATCCTTCCTCTACCAAAACAAACAGTGAGTGACAGGGCGACCACGTCTCATGCGCCAGGGTGAGTGCAAACAGTAAAGCACAGGGATACAGGATCACACGTAATCGCCGTAACGGACCGGCGGCCTGACCAGGCGACCAGACCGGGTCCGCACCTCGCCATCACCTCCTTCCCCGACGGGAACAAGCGGGGACGCTGGGGCATGGTGGGGGCTACGGACAGGAGAACCCCTTGGCGACGAAGGCATCGGGGGGGGCGGCGAAGAGAAGGGCGAGGAAGCCGGAGAAAGCGGGACCGCAGCCGGGAGGCGTTCCGGAGGAGGACGAGGGGAGGTCGGTCCCAGAGGAATGGGCAAAGCACAGGGCCGCGACAGTGGCAGCGGGGGGGCATACGGAGCCGCCGGGGGAGGGAGAGGCTCGTTCACGAGCCGGAGATGCTGGCGGGACCGGCGGTACACCCGTCCGTCGTGGTTGACAAGGTACGAACAAGGGGAACCGGCAGAACCGACGACCACGGCCAGCCTGGAACGGCCAGAAGAGGACCACATACGGACGACCTGGCCGGGGAGAAGAGGGCAGAGGACACGGCAGGACCTGTCGTGGGAACGCTTCTGGATACTGTGTTTTTCGGCAATGCGTTCCCGGACCAAGGCAGGTTTAAAGACGGAGGGGGACAGGGACTGCTGAGACACCGGGACCGTGGGCCTCGTGACTCGGGACATGAGTCGCTGAGCCGGGGAGCCCAGGGCATGGTCGCGGGAGATGTTTCGGAGGTTCAGCAGTCCCTCTGCCCCCCCCCCGCTGCCAAGGCTTCCCTGCTGCTTAACCTGGCTGGTCCAGAAGCGCTCGAGCGTTCGGAGTCGTTCGTCTATGGACATGGTGAGAGTATCCAGGACCCCGATTGCCTGCTTGCTAAATTTACGGCGCTGTGTGACCATCCCACTTCTGACACCATTTAGAGAAGGTACACAGACACCTTAAAGTCGTCAGTACTTTATTAAGCATACATTATACATAGCCCTGGCTGTACGTGGTCTGTCACGAACACTAGAGAGAGAGCTAGGGGCGTGTGGGTTACAATTATACTAACTGGTGGGGGAGTGGTTAGCATGGACATCGTTACTATCAATTAAAGGTGTGCACACATATCATCTACAGTACGGCTGTGATTTTTGGCCATCTTAAATCCCCCTCCGCTCATCAGGTGCTGAGGATTCTTCCCATCGATGAAAAATAAGAGTTATTAGTGTTTTAAAAAAGTTGAGACTCTCTCTCCTGTCAATCATGCCATGAAGGCCACGCTCCTTCTGGTTGGAGGGGGGGAGGGACCATAAAACCCAGAAGTGTGGGCGTGGCTAAGTCTCTGCAAGATGGAGGAGGGAGAGATCACCACTCACTGTCTTTAGTGGCCTTGCACCCTGCTGGAAATGGTATGAAACTGCACTTGAATTTGGTGGCCTTGCACCCTGCTTGAAGTGGTAAGAAACTGCACTTGAATTTGGTGGCCTTGCACCCTGCAAGGAATAGCCGCAAGTCAACTGCCAGCCCACCAGCCGTGAGTGAGTGAGCTGCCAGTACAACAGGCTTGAGTGACTGAGCCGCCAGCCCAATAATCCATTCGGCCCACAATGTCCATTCTAGCCCCCTGGAAACCAGTCCCTTCAGCCCACAACACCCATACTAGCACTCCAGAACACCCCCCCCCCCCCCCCCACTGGCCACCAATATTGGAATTGGTGGAGAGGTGCAATATTGGGGGACCAGCCCTTCCGTGTGATGCTTGGACCCAACGGGTCTCACTTAGTCGAGTACTATATAGAGCTCTGTCACCCCATTACCGATAGAAGATGCTGGGATCTACAAGAATGGTCCCATTATTGGAAAAATGCATCTATGAAGAAATATTGGATAAGCTAAGATTTTATTGGGAAGAGTGGAGAAGGATGAGGCATAATTGATGTGCATAAAGTTATGGGTGTCTAAATGTAGCAATAGGAATGATCTCTTTCCTTTGGTTCATCGTAAACCAGCGGATGTAAATTTAGAGTAATTGGAAGAAGGATTAGAGGGGAGAAAATGAAATATATTTCACAAGAGGGTAGAATGTGCTGGAATTTGCTGACTGAGAGTACTTAGATGTGAACTTGAAGAACAACAATGAAGCGCTGGAAGATTGGATTCGCTGGATAGCTCTTTATTGACTGGTTCACACACAGTGAGCATATGTGTCAAGTATTCCACAATTACACAGGCAATCCAGACTCTCGTGGACTATTTTTTCTTTGTACAATGTACATTGGTGCAGCATTAGGCAGAAAGATTTTACCAATATGTAATATTGATTCAGAGAGGCCAGAGATCATGGGCCTCAGATGCCACTGAAATTTCAAGTGGTGGATCAGTAACATGAATCAATATAATGGTCCTAAATAAGTCATACTGTGACCCATTAATGTCCTTATGGGAGCACTGATAATTTTTCAGTCAGTTTTCCACATTATTGTATAACTGTGGTAAAGAAATTGAGCTATGCAACATTAAGGATTTGTGACAGATTATATGAACATCTGACAATGCTCTTGTTTGAAAGGAGGCAAAAGGGAGCAAAGAATTATGCCATGCAAATGTGAAGCTCGTGATAACAATAAAATTATCAACATTTCTCATTAACATGGAAGAAAGCAACTTCTGGGCCTCACACATGCACAAAATAATCTTGGAAATCCAGATGTTCCTGTAGTTGATTCTTCACTTCTCCAATAGAGTATGCTAGTCTACAGTTGTCTCTGGCATAAATTTTAGAAATCAGTGGATTAACAAATTCAGATATTTACAATCTTTGTCATTGTGAACAAAGCCTGAAAAAGTGCTTTGATGTGTGAGGGGTAACTAAGTTTTTAAAGTCTTCTAAACAGAAATGTTTCATCTGAGTGCCCTTCACTAAGAAATATTTAAAACTATTATTTATTTTTATCTTTGATAATATTTTAGCCTTGATCAGCTACATGCACATGTTTCCAATTTAATATCATCTATCTATTTACTATTAAAAGTCTTGTCTTGTTTCTATGTGTCTGTGTGATGGTATTTTCGCCCAAACTCTACACAATAGCACAAAAATATTTGCAGAAGCTTACTCAGCTTTTTCCCGCCGTCGATCTAATCAAATTTCCTTCAGATTATATGTTATATTTGATGTTATAAAGGTTTAGATAAGCCAACTTTGAGAATAATAACTGCCTGTGAGAGGGAGACGTTTCTGGCAGTTTCCAGTGATGAGGTCACAATGGGATCTCACTGTCCTCCAATCACAATGGGATCTAATTTACATGCGCTGCCGTGAACATTCCGCCAGCCCACAATGACATCACAATGGGATCTCAGCTGCCAATCAAGTTATGAGAGTTTTCTTACATTGTTGTAAGGAGAGGGACGCAGTGGGGGAGATTTAAAAGTTTTAAAGTGACATTTAAAAGTTTACAAACCCCACTTTGAGAAGGATTTCTTCAAATCTGCACTAGCAATTAGGCACTTACCAGCTATGACATCACAACCCTACCGGCTACAATGTTGCTATCCCAGAACAGTGAGTCTTTCAAAACAAATGTCCTTCAGGGAAAGAATCTGCCAGGCTAACCCAGCATAGCAAACTTTAATGATTAGATTTGGATAACAAAGAGGAATAATCTGCCAGCCTAACCAGCATAGCAAAGTTTAATGATTAGATTTGGATAACAAAAGATGGCCTTGTCGGTGGCACCTACATCACATTAAATCTTAGTGCAATTGCATTTTTTAAAGTTTAAAATGAGAGAGAGTGAAAAGATGAGCCGACCTGCACAGTTGGGGGCTAAGGGTGAGTGGCGGAATATTGACTTGGGGGAATGGGTTGCATTGGGGGAACGGGTGAGTGGTGGTATTTTATGTTGGGGAACGGGTTGCTTTGGGGGACCGGGCCTCCCGTGTGACAGGAACCCAACGGGTGAGTGGTGGAATCTTACGTTGGGGAACACGTTGCTTTGGGGGACCAGGCCTCCCATGGGGGCTATGGGTGAGTGGTGGAATATTGCATGGTGGAACGGTTTACCTTGGGGGAATGGGTGAGTGGTGAAAATGGGTTGCGTTGGGGGAACAGGTGAGTGGTGGATTATTGTGTTGGGGGACGGGGCCCAATGGTCCCACTTGGTCTAGTGCTCTATAAAATAATTATAACACTGGTTGACATTTTTGATGTTTTGTTTACTTGATGACATCATTCTTGCTATATGCTCAAAAGTTGTGTTGAAGGCCATCAATATTAGCATTAGTGAATTTAAACAAGGGAGATCATCAGATCGTTTTACTAGCTTTTGGGTTCTAAATGGTGAGCTCTGTTGCTTTGTTTCAGACTCCAAACTTACTAAAGATAGATTAGTGGGTGAGAGTTCAGGTATTTATTTGGAAAGCCATCTTGCTGGTTTGGTCGGAATCTTTTCTACTCAGTGCAGGAGCTGCAAAATTACTAATTGCTTGATCCCAGGTCTCAAGAAACACAGGGCAATATTAATCTCATCTCAATTAATCTCACTTGCACCTGATACTTTTGTCCACAACAGCTACTCTATTAGCTGAAACCATATCGTGTATTGAACTAAGTCCAAATGGTAGAAATTCCCACAATATTCAAATGGATTTTATTTTATTTTGTCATCAATTGTAGGTCCTTGCAGACCTTAATATAATCAGTTCATCTTCTGACATGCCATGTGTAATACCAAAAGAGATCAACTTTTATATGAGAAGAGACAGAGCCATACTGATACTCAGCAAGCCACTGAGTTAGCACTGAGCACCAAGTACCCCTTTACACCAACCCTACACCAATCTGATTTTTTTTATTTTCCCCTCATTTGCTCCCCCCTAGATTAACAGACAGATTTGCAGCAATTTACATTGGCCAATTAACTTATCGCCTAATGTAAATTACATGGTCACAAGGAGAACATACAAACTCCATACAGACAGCATCTGACGTAAGTATGGAACCAAGGTTTCTGCAGCTGTAAGATGACATCGCCACAAGCTGCACCACTGTATCACCCAGATTTGATAATATATACAAAATGCAATTGTAAATACATTTTCCACAATATATAAAACTCAGTATTTAATATCATTATTTATTATTTATTTCTATTTCAGCTGGCTGTCGTAATTTGCAAGACCTAAATTTATCTGAATGTGAAAAAGTAACTGTAAGTTTAAAACTTCTTGCTCAAATGTATGTTAGAATTATAGTCACACCGCATGGAAACAGGCCCTTCGGCCCAATTGTCTATGGCGACCAAGATGTCCTATCTAAGCTTGTCCCATTTCCCCACATTTGGTTCATATCCCTCTAAACTTTTCCTATCCATGTACTTGTCCCAGTGTATTTTAAATGCATCTCCGAGACCGGACCATCAGCAGGCCATCATCTCCCAGACCGTTACTGAACTCAAGACATCTTGTGATTTCCCCTCTTCAACCTCCACCTTATAGTTCCTCAGCCTCGTACTGCCTGTTATCTTCTTCCCAAAATTCATAAAATATGACTGCCCTGGCAGGCCCACGGTTACTGCCTGCTTCTGCCCCACATAACTCCTCCAAATAGCTTGATTCTATCTTCTCCCCCTTGTCCAGTCCCTTCCGACCTATATTCGAGACACCTCGCACGTTCTTCAATTCTTCAATAATTTTCCATCCCTAGAACCCAGTTGCCTCACTTTTACCAAGGATGTCCAGTCCCATTACACCTCCATTCCCCATCAGGAAGGTCTTAGTGCCCGCTGATTCGTCCTTGAACAGAGACCCAATCAGTTCCCCTCCACTAATAGTCTCCTTCACTTGGCAGAAGGAGACTGTTAGCAGAACTTGTCTTAACCCTCAGCAACTTCTCATTTGACTCCTCTCACTTACTTCATGTTAAAGAGGTAGAGTCATGGGTACTCGCATGTGCCCCATCTGCCTTTTTGTTAGTTATATCTGCCTTTTTGTTAGTTCTGTCGAACACTCCTTGTTCCAAACATGCACTGACATCAATCCCCAACTTTTTCCTTGTGACATCAATTTGTATCGGGGCTGTCTCCCGCACCCGTATAGAATTAGTTTATTTAAAAAAAATTACCACTAACTTTTATATTGCCCTCAAATTCATGTCTCTAACACCTGTCTCCCCTTTCTTAATCTCAGTGTCTCCAACACAGGAGGCAGATTATCGACTGACATCTCCTATAAACCCATTGAATCTCACAGTTACATGACTGCATCTGCTCTTATCTTGCCTCTTGCAAAGACGCCAGTCCCTACTCTCAATTTCTCTGTCTCCACCACATCTGCTTCCAAGATGAGGCATTCCACTTTGGAACATCAGAGATGTCCTCTTTCGGTAGTAAATATGTTTTCCACCTGCTGTAGTGGATGGAGCTCTCACATGATGTATGGAGCATCTCCTTCTATCTCGAAGTTCAGTTTTCGTTTCTCTTAACTCCAGACAAAACAAGGATAGAGTTCCCCTGACCCTTACCTTACACCCCATAACCAACACATAATTCTTTGATATTTCTGCCACCACCAGACACATCTTCCTATCCCCACCCCTTTTCACTCCCTCTGTAACTCCTAGGTTCATTCATTCATTCCCATCCAAACCAACTCCACCCTAGTACTTTCTCTTACAACCACAGGAGATGTACCATCTATCTGTATACATCCTCACATCTACCCAGGGATCCCAACAACCCTTCCAGGTGAGACAGAGGTTCACATGCACTTCCTTGAACCTCATTGATTGCATTTGGTGTTCATAATGTAGCCTTCTTTACAGAGGCAAGACCAAGTGTCCGCCATTTCGCCGACACTTGCACTCGGTCTGCCAAAGCCTGCAGATTCTGCCATTTGCTAACCATTTTAGCTCTACCATTCCCATACTGACTTTTCACGTCATCCCCTATTGCCAGAGTGAGGTCACATAAGAACTTGTGGATCAGCCGCTCATATTCTGCTGGGTAGCTTACTACCTAAAGGTACGAACATACCTTTCTCCAATTTTAGGTAACTAACCTATAAACTTGCCCCACCTTTCCTCCCTCCGCTCTCCTATGCCTTACCTAACTAAGAACCCATTTATCCCTTCTTCCTTCGCACAATCTTTTCCACCTGTATTCTGTCACATTTCCTGCCTCTTCTTTCCTTATCTCACAACCTTTTCATCTCTGGCCTTTGTTCAAGCATCTGCCAATCAAAACACTCCTCACCGATATCCACCTACCACTTGTCAGGCTTTGTTCACCCTCCACCTCTATTCTGACTTCCTCCCCTGCCACCACAATCAGTCTGAAAAGGATCCTGACCGAAACGTCACCTATCCATATTTTCCAGAGACTCTGCCTGACTTGTTGTTACTCCAACATTTGTGTTTTTTTATTGTAAACCAGCATCTGCAATTCCTTGTCTCTACAGTACTCAAAATGTGACCTCACCAACATCATGTTCAACTGTAACATAATGTCCTAAGTTCTATATTCAACTGACAAATGATGGACAATATACCCTGACTAATGATGGACAATATACCAAAAACCTTCTTTCTCACCCTATCTACCCAGGATGCCACTTTCGTGGAACCATGTACCTACATTCCAAGCACCGTCTGCTCAATAATACACCCCTACACTCACTGTGAAGATCCTGCCCTAGTTTGACTTCCCAAAAAGTAACACTTGCACTTATCTGCATTAAACCCCATTAGCCAGTCCTCTGCCAACTTGCCCATCTGATCAATCTGATAACCACCTTCACTTCATTGTTTGGGTGGCACAGTAGAGCAAAGGTAGGGCTGCTGCCTTACTTGGTAGAACTTGGTAGGCTGAAAGGCTGGTTTCCATGCTGTATCGCTAAACAAAACTGTCTACGATATTAGCTATTTTAGCGTCAACTTTAAGCTTACTAATCATGCCTTCAACATTCTCATCCAAATCATTAATATAAATCACAAAAGACAATGGGACCAGCACCAATCTCTGAGGCTTTACCACATGCTTTCAGTCTGAAAAAAAAAATTCCACCATCACCCTCTGATTCCTTCCATGAAGCCAACTCCGTATCTAGTTAGCTACCTCTCCCTGGAGCTCATGTGATTTAACCTACCAGAACAGCTTTCCTTGAACTATCACCATCACACTTTTCCAATTGTCCCTTTGGTTGCAAACATCCAACTCCAATCAACTTTACCAAGTTCCTTTCTAACATCGTCAAAGTTGGCCTTCCCCCAATCCAAAACTTTAATTTGTGGGCATGCCCTTTCCTTATCCATAACAATTTTAAGGCTAATGGTATTGTGGTCGCTGGTCCCAAAAGGCACGCCAACCGTCTATTCAATCACTTGTCCCTCCCAATTTCCTAACAGTAGGCCAAGCTGTGCCCTTTCCCTTGTAGGGGTCTTTACATATTGCTAAAGAAAACTTTTTGGAACATTTTTGATAAACTGTACTCCATTCAAACCCTTGGCACCATGGCAATCTCAGTCTATATCATGTGCTTATCCTTATAACTATAAAACTCTGATCTTGGATGTGGGTGTGTGTGTATTTATTTGTTTGTGTGCGATCACATCTACTCGAAGAAACAACGCGCTAACGGTAACATTTTTACATATTTCGGTAGAGATTTATCCCGTGAAATTAAAAATTGACTTAGCGTTATCGCCGCGCGGGGCCGCAGGTGAGAGTGCGGGCCAGCGCAATGGGAAGGTGGCCCGGGCGGCCATTAGTCCCTCTGGGAGAGGCTGTCTATGGAGACCTGCAATTTCTCCGTCGGTCGCAGGGACCCGGGAAATCGTGACGCCTTTTCCTCGCTGGTGATCCTGATCCCACCTGCCGATCTCTGGCCATCACGGGGGACGACCTCCTCTCTGTCTCCCCCGCCCGATTGTCTGTCACGCGGGTGGGTGGGCTTCCCCTCGCAGAAGCCACGATCGGCCGGCCCTCTGCTGCTTTTGACCGTCCGCCCGCTCGCAGCATCAGGGCCGCCCGCTCGCAGCGTCAGGGCCGTCCGCTCACAGTATCCGGGCCGTCCGCTCACAGTATCCGGGCAGCCCGCTCAAAAGAAGCCTCAAATCGGAAACCTCCGCTCCAAAAGGCAGCGGACACCCGGAAACCCCAGTTCCAAAAGGCAGCAAGCTCCCCTGCCTGTGTGTCCCTCTCTGTGCCTCTCTCTATGCCTCTGTGTCCCTCTCTGTGTCCTGGTAAGAACCAGGAACTAAGCCTACCATTGCTGGAATCTGATAAATAAGGAAAGTGATAATGGGAACCATTAGGGGAGAAGTGAATGGCTGATGGAACCATAACAGGATGGGGAGGGGTGAGAGCCTGTGGGTGAAATGTATGTGTGGCAGTTGAATGGAACTGGGAGGGGAAGATAGGTGAAAATGGGTGATAGAAGGCTGGAGGGGATATGGTGCATCATCTTAGGCCCAGCTCAATCTTCTGAGCCCGATCCCATATCCATGTTCAGTTGTATTCCCAATAGTATAGTGTATCGCCACAGTAATGGTGGATTCAGGTCTGAAATAGTATAACATTTTGGTGCCATACAATAGGATAGAAGTTTGATGCTGATGATGGGGTAGAGTACAGATGGGCACAGAGTGGTACAATGGGGTACAACATCACTCGGTCTTGGCCTCTTGTTAAACTTAATAATATTTCAAATAATTCTTCTAAAGAACTGATGAAGCACAACCGGTTGTAAGACTTTTTGAATTATTATCCCTGTTCTGGCCTCCCTCGCAGATGTTATGCTTATCGGAAACATGCAAGTTCTATAAAGTTGCGGGTTCCAAGATAAAGCTGATTCTGCAAAATACAACGGTTATTGAGGGTGAATATGAAGAAACATGACTTAGGAAGTTAGAAATCTTTGTCCTCTGAGGGGAAGCAGGAAGCTATGAACAGCTTGCTTAAAAATAAAACAGCTTTTATGTGTTATCTTTGAATGTTATGGAATACTGCCATTAGATATGTTTTTCCTAAATGCAATAGCACATGCTTTAAAGTCTGCAATGCTACAAAATAAGGACACATTTTAGGAATGGGTAACTAAAAGTTTCAATTTTATTTAATTTTAATCACCTGTAAGATTAGTAAACTTTCAAGCAATGCCCATAAGTGTGTGTGCAAGAATGAGAGCATGTGTGTGCGAGAGAGAAAGAGGGGGGGAGGGGAGGGAGGAGAAAAAAAGAGAGAAGCGAGAGAGAGAAAGAGAGAGAGAAGAGAAGAGAGAGAGAGAGAGAGAGAGAGAGAGAGTGAGAGAGAGAGAGAGAGAGAGAGAGAGAGAGAGAGAGAGAGAGAGAGAGAGAGAGAGAGAGAGAGAGAGAGAGAGAGAGAGAGAGAGAGAGAGAAAGATAGAGTGTGTCAGGGGAGGGGTTAGATCAGTGACTTTATGCTTTCCCAGGGCCCCAACAGACTCTGATCTATTCCTTATCTGCAACTAACTGCTTACTGCCTGAATCACAGCATTATTTAAAAATGAATTAACAACCCTCTAACAGCTGTTACATCTCATGATATGTTTCTTGATCGTACAACTTTTCAGTGTTTTGTATATTGATGCCAGGAGCAAATATTTACTTCAATTAGCGAGGTTTGTCAACTGCAACAAAGTTAGCCAGTCCGAAATCACCAATCCCATGTTCTCCAAAGATGTTATCTGACCCATTGAATTATTCTGGCACTTTGTGTCTTTTTTTTTGTAAACCAGCATCTGCAATTCCTTGTTTCAACAATACAACCTTAATTTACTTAATGCTGGCAATTCTAAAAATTCTCAATTTTATAACTCTCTGGAGGAAATAAATAATGCGAATATTACAATGATTACAAATATTTAATATTCCATATATTCTTGCAACATAGAAAGAGGACATTTTGGCTCATTGAATCTATGCCAGCTCACAGAGCAATTTAATTTCCCTAATATATTCACAAACATATTATTTCCCAATTCCCATCAAATTCCCCAGATTCTATCACGCACCTTCACTGTGGCCAATTAAACTACCAATTTGCATGTCTTTATGAAAAAAACCTCAAAGGAAACACACACAGAGTGTGCAAATTGCGCACAAACAGCAGCAGAGGTCAGAATTGAACCGAGGTCAGAATTGAACAGAGCTCATTGCAGCTGTGAAGCAGCAACTCTATATGCTGTGCCAGTATCTTCTAGATTTTTTCTGATGTTTATAAAGGCAATAGCGTAATGGCCATCTACAAACTGGACATATCTTTGATGTTAGCAAAACATGGACCTGGGATTGAGGCAATGTCTGTTCAAAATGGATGTAATATGCATTATTTAAAAGATAATCTGTAATGTTACAATCTTGTTCCTAAAATCATCCATGAAAAGTCTTAGAAACATCTTAAGACACTTTAAAACACTGTTATGCCCTGGAAATAGTACTTACAATTTTCTATCCAAAAGAGAGGAATCATTCTTTTAAACTAAGTACCAACGTTTTAAAAAAAAAAGACACATAAGGGGAGGGAACGCATTTTAATACTTAATCCCTGTATATATTCCACATTTCACTTCCCAACTTCCTTCCTTATCTCTTTCCACCATCTGTACCTAGTCATCTCCAGTCTTGGTTATGAGTGATGGTTCGTTAATACAATTATTGACTGAATCTTCCAAATCTTGAAGAACAAAAAGTTGCCATTCAGAGTATCTGACAGATCGTGAGAGAAGCAAACAAGCAATTTGTATTGTGGTGTGATAAATGCAGCTCAGGCCCTCAGAGACACAGCCCTCCCCAACCCACCCCCCAATTGAAAGCACTATCATTAAGAATCCCCATCATCCAGGCCATGCTTTCTTCTCACTGCTACCATTGGGTAGGAAGTACAGAAAGTCACAGAAGTCACACCACAATATTCAGAAACAGCTATTTTCCTGTAACCATCTGGTTTCCAAACCGACCTGCGCAACCCTAACCCTTTAGGATGCCTCTGTGTTGCAGCTGGTATTGGAAATTCATCCTACAGAATTCAAAAATCAGTAGCTAAAAATGTAAGATACAGAATAAAATGAATTAATGTGAAAATACATGTGCAGGTGATGCAATTTAATGTAGAAAATCAAGAAATAGACTGTTTTCAAGGACCACCCCCCACCCCCATCCCACATAAAATTACTTGACTTTGTCCTCACCAGTTGACCTGTTGCAAATATGTATGTTTATGACAGTGGTGACTACTGCACATTTCTTGCCGAGATAATTAAACTTAATGTGACCCGAGGGGCAATTCCTTCACACACAGAGTGGTGTTCACTTGGAATGAGCGGCCAGAAGAAGTCATGGTTGTGGTTATAATTGCAACATTTAAAAGGCATTTGGCCAGGTACATGGATAGGAAGAGTTTAGGGGGATATGGAAATGCTGACCAATGCGACTAGCGCAGTTATTAAACCCGGTCAGCATGGATGAGTTGGGCCGAAGGGCCAGTTTCAATATATGACTATGATTCAAATGTATCAAATATGTTTCTGGTGTTTAGTGATTTACTGCAGAACCCATCCCTACACATCCTTCCCCTCCCAAAGCATCTTTACTATCTTCAAGACAAAAGTGTAAACGAATGAACTTCACTTGCCATGATGAGTCCAAATCCTAAAACATTCAGAAAATGCATAATCAACCAAATCGATTGGCTTCCCATTGACCAATCTAAGCATTTAGTCTCTCAACTCTCAGCAAACTATAGCTGTAGTAGCATTTACAAAATATCTTACAACATTGATAGCACCTCTCAAACCTGCAACTTCTAACACCTAGGACAAGGACAAAGATGCCAGGGAACACCAGAACCTTCATTTTGTTTTTCAAATGGCACATCCTCCTGGTGTGGAAATTTACTAGTTTTCTAACATTGTCTAACATTATAACATTGGAGCTATAAACAGATAAACAAACAAAACCCAATAAGTAAATGATAATACCTTTATCACATAGACTGCACATAGACACATTATCACTCGGATCTAAATCTTCTTGACAATTAGAAATGATCAATAAGCCCATTTGCCACCAAAATACACAGACGCTGAACAGTTGCTAAATAGTTTTAACATTTTAAACTATTTTATTTTTCCCTCATTTAGGATGAATTTGTGTCTGCAATGGTGGATATATGCAAATCGCTTATGTACCTGAACATATCTTACACTAGTATTGGTGATGCTACACTTAGATCATTATCAAAGTAAGTTGTTCTATTGTTAATCTTTCAGTTTGTATTTCAGGAGTACACAAGCCTATCCAGTTTATAGACTGATTGCACTACTTTCATTCACACTTCACTTTAGTCCTATTTTCTTCTGTTCTTTTTAATTATCATTATTAGCTGGTGTCAGTAAAACTATTTAGTTGATCTATTAATAGGTGCCTTTATATGTTGAGTAAGGAATTTGCTGTGATGTTTTTCTTCATACTGGCAAAGATTTAATAAACACTACATAAAAATATAATGCAATTATTATAATTTGTTACTTGGAGAATGTCAAACTACGTGACAATTGAGAATTGTACTTGGAGTTGACTTCCCAGCTTTAAATATAATGCTTTTGTGGTAGGATTACAAACTCATTTTGATTTCAGATTTAAGAACATGCATTCAGAGAGATTTATTTCAGACTTTGTCATATTAACAAACTTTGTTTTATGAAATGGTTGCATCAGTTTTAAAATTTAAATAAACCTGCTTTAATTTTCATTAAAAAATATCTGAGGAACTTATTTTATTTTCAATTAGACTCTGCATGGCAGATTTTCCTGCAGGGAAAGGTAAAGAAAATTCTATAAATAACATTGGCATTGAGCTTAATAGTTACCAGACCAGCTCCATTCCAGATGCACAAGCTCTGGACTTCTGTTAAAGACAAATGCAGTACGAGGTTGGTGCAGTTGAAACAAGACTAAAACTAGCCCAAAACTAGCTTGCAGCACAAACTTTATCGATTGCATTTGCACCTTTTTCATGCCTTTAGCTTGCTCTGCCATTCAACAAATAATTAATAGAACAGAACAGAAAAAAACAGATCTGTAAACCTACTGTACTATTGTTTATTGTAGGCTTAACAACTTCAAAATCCCCACACTAGAAATAGAACTGCATGTTTCATTGTCTTGTTTCTGATTTAATGCTGCCAAATCTTGCAGGTCATAAAATTCCAGCAGGAAAACTTTGCATGGTAGAGGTCCAAATTAGCTTTCCTTTTCAGTATCTTGATAGTATTACAATTGAAAGTCTTCCACGTTTTTCTTCTCTTTCAAGATTTGGTCTGAATCTGCAATATCTGAGCCTGGCATATGCAAAGAAATACACAAATAAAGGTTTGAATTACCTTGCCACGGGGAAGGGCTGCCACAGGCTTGTTTATCTGGACATTTCAGGCTGCACTGAGGTTAGTCTACAGAACTTTTTTGCTGCTATGAGAAACGATATTCTTCGATGGTGGTTAACAATCTCAGTCTTGAGCGGCAGACTGAGTAATGCAGGAAGGGGGAGGGGAGTTGAAGCTAGTGTGGAGTTACAGAATCGCAAGCTGCCAAAAATGATTGCTCCCTCAGGCTTCTGGCAGAATTCCAAATGGTTTTCAGCTCAGCTCAGAAAATATATAATTGGCTCAGTCAAAAAAGAATCAGTGAAGTTATTAAAGGGATATGCCTTTATTTTATCACATTCATCATGGTCATTTACAGTTATAACCAATACCCACTGTTGACTTTCTTGCCCATACGTTCAATCCTTCTCACCCCCCTCTTGCTTCTCATTTCCTTCTGCTCCATCTTCCTCTCCCCCATTTTTCCCTATTTTCTTTTTGCCTTTTTCATATCTTCCTTAATGTTTCTTCTCACCTTCCCCCTTCTTTCTTCCTCCATTTCTCGCAATAATCTCTGGCTTTTTTACCACTACCCTTCTCCCCCACCACGTCCAAAAGCCTCCTTCTATTAAACTCATCCTAAACCCCTTCTCCCTCCTATTTAGATTTTCTCTCCCATCCTCTACCCTCCCCATCCCTCACCCCCACCACTCCGCTATCTTAAAAACCATCCCTGTTTTTGTATTCCAGCCATCTTGAAATAAATGCTAGCATTGCGTTTGCCTTCTTTACTACCGATTTGACTTGCAGATTAACTTTTTGGGAATCCTGCACCAGCACTGCCAAGTCCCTTTATACATCTGATTTCTGGATTCTCTCCAAATTTAGAAAAGATACTCCGTTATTCTGACTACCAAAATACATGACTCCACACTCCATATTATATTCCATCTACCACCTCTCTGCCCACTCTTCAAACCTGTCCAAGTCCTTCTGCAGAGTCCCTGCCTTCTCTGCATTTCCACCTATTTTCATATCATCCGCAAACTTAGCCACAGAGCCTTCAATCCTCTGATCCAAATCATTAATATACAACATGAAGAGTAGCAGCCCCAGCACCATCCCCTGCGGAACTCAGCTAGTCACTGGCAGCCAACCAGAAAAAGGTCCCTTTATGGCCACTCTTTGACAACAGACAATAGGTGCAGGAGTAGGCAATTTGGCCCTTCAAGCCAGCACTGCCATTCAATGTGATCATGGCTGATCATCCCCAATCAGTACCCCGTTCCTGCCTTCTCCCCATATCCCCTGACTCTGCTATTTTTAAGAGCCCTATCTAGCTCTCTCTTGAAAGTATCCAGAGAACCTGCCCCCATCGCCCTCTGAGGCAGAGAATTCCACGCTCACCATTCTCTGCGAGAAAAAGTGTTTCCTCGTCTCCGTTCTAAATGGCTTCCTCCTTATTCTTAAACTGTGGACCCTGGTTCTGGACTCCCACAACATCGGGAACATGTGTCCTGCCTCTAGTGTGTCCAAGCCCTTAACAATCTTATATGTTTCAATGAGATCCCCTCTCATCCTTCTAAACTCCAGAGTGTACAAGCCCAGCTGCTCCATTCTCTCAGCATATGACAGTCCCGCCATCCCGGGAATTAACCTTGTAAACCTACGCTGCACTCCCTCAATAGCAAGAATGTCCTTCCTCAAATTAGGGGACCAAAACTGCACACAATACTCCAGGTGTGGTCTCACTAAGGCTCTGTACAACTGCAGAAGGACCTCTTTGCTCCTACAACTGCAGAAGGACCTCTTTGCTCCTCTTTGCACCATTTGCCTTCTGCCATCCAGTCAACCTGCTATCCATGCTAGTATCTGTCCTTTGATACAATAGGCTCTCATCTTCCTTAGCAGCACTTTGTGTGGCATCTTATCAAAGGCTTTCCAAACATCTAGGTCAACAACGTCCACTGTCTGTCTTACTATTTACTTCTTCAAAGAATTCCAGCAGATTTGTCAGGTAAGATCTCCCATTCATAAAACCATGCTGACTGACCTATTTTAGCATGAACTTCCAAGTACTCCACAAGCTCATCCTT
The DNA here is from genome assembly GCA_035221665.1 of Okamejei kenojei. NCBI lineage: Eukaryota > Metazoa > Chordata > Chondrichthyes > Rajiformes > Rajidae > Okamejei > Okamejei kenojei. The sequence continues at coordinate 31,963,444 of CM069151.1, read as the reverse complement.
TATAATGGGCTCTAAAATCTTACCCACCATTGAAATCAGACAAACAGGCCTATCGTTCTCACTATTCTGCTTTGCTCCCTTCTTGTGCAGCAGGGTAATATTGGCAATTTGTCTGTTGTCAAAGTGGCATAGACTTTATTCTCACTGTGCCTCCAACTCTTGATTGTGACAGGGCTTTGTTTTCCTCTTTGGTAGAAGCGTGCTAGCCTTCTTTGGTTGTTTCCAGTTGTATTGCTGCACTTCTCTGCACCTTTGGTTCAGCTGTGTTTTGTTAATAGTACAGGCTGGCCTCAAATACTTCTCCAGAGATGCTGCCTGTCCTGCATAGTTGCTTCAGCATTTTGTGTCTATCCCAGATTACAAACACCTGGTTTAAGGACATCTACGCATAGGAGTGAGCCTCCCAAATATTATTGAATTCAAAATCCGACGTACATACATATATTAATCCCTGCAAACTAATTTCCTCTCTTGTTCTATTTTTAGTAGTGTTCTTCCTTATCAGTCTTATGTGCTTCTTATGCCATCTATCTACCTATCCATCCATCCATCCATCTATATATCTATCTGTCTATCTGTCTGTCTGTCTGTCTGTCTGTCTGTCTGTCTGTCTGTCTGTCTGTCTGTCTGTCTGTCTGTCTGTCTGTCTGTCTGTCTGTCTGTCTATCTATCTATCTATCTATCTGTCTATCTGTCTATCTATCTATCTATTTATCTATCTATATATCTATCCATCTCTTGTTTCTATGTATGTCTGTCTGTCTGTCTGCCTGAAATTACAGCAAAATGGTAAACGATAGTGCTACAATTTATGGCCCGCCTTCCTCACCATTGTCCTGGTGTGTGGTGTGTCAAGTTTCTTTCAGATTGATGGTATATTTTACAAGTTATTCACATTTTACATTTTACAAAACTCCACTTTGACAAAAATATTTCATCTGCACTGGCATTTAACAGCTTATGATGTCACAATGGAATCTAATTTACATAAACTGCCCATCAGCAGCGTTCCACCCCACAATGACATCACAATGGGAACTCATTTACATTAAAAAAAACCTCAGTTTTCAAAAACACAGCAGTGTTCCACCATTACATCACAATGGGATCTCATATACATAAAATATAAAACACAGCAGCTTCCAACACACAATGACATCACGGGGATGGGGGGGGGGGGGTAGGGAGGGAGAGGGGGTTATGGATGGGGGGAGGGGTAGTGGTAGTGACTAAGGGTAGTGGAAAGGTGAGGGAGGGAGAGGCGAGAGAGGGAGTGGGGGAGGGGAGGAGGAGAGGGGAAAGAAGAGGGAGGGTGAAGAGGAGGGGGAGGGAGTGCTGGGGATGAGGGGAAATGAGCTGCACCTGCACAGTTGGGAGCTATGGGTGAGTGGTGGAATATTGCGTTGGGGGAAACGAGTTGCGTTGGGGGCACATTTTAAACTTTACAAAACCCCACTTTGACAAAATTCACTTGCATGCACTGACAGTTAACAGATTATGATGTCACAATGAGATCCCGAATCTCATTTACATAAAAGATTGCTCTTTTCAAGAGAGGAAGGGAGAGGTGAGGGAAGGAGTGGGGGAGGGGAGGATGAGAGGGGAAAGAGTTGGGGGGCTATTGGTGAGTGGTGGAATATTATGTTGGGGGAACGGGTTGCGTTAGGCGAACGGGTGAGTGGTGGAATATTGTGTTGAGGGAACGGGGCCCAATGGGTCCCACTTGGTCTAGTTTATTACAAAACTGTGGAGATATAGTTACTATATCAAGTGATTTTTGCATATTTTCCAACATGAACAAAATCAATATGTTGACGTCTATAAAAACTGAATCTGTTACCCAGGCACAGCTTGTACACTTACCTTTTAATCTCTGAGGATCAGATTAGATGAGACTCTGGGTCTTTCCCCATTAGCTGTTTTTTCTGAGGTTTAAATTGTTAGAAATTGCAGGTAGTTGTTTTTCAAATTGGCCTCAGATGTCTTTGCTTTTCTTAAAAATTAACACAGCACCTGCCTTATCAGATAAGATCTTTTTTAATTTATTCTTAAAATGTGGCATTGCTACCAATCCTGGTATTTATTAATCATCTGTAGCCACACTAAAGAGATGGTAGTGAGCCGCTCCGTAGATCAAGAATTGGTTTGAGATTTGGAGTCTGTCTAAGGGTGAGGCTCAGGTATTCTACTCAAAACTCCATCATTAACCAAGCTGCAGTCTAAATTTTACCTCATAGGGTCACAGTCATGATGTCATACAACGTGGAAACAGGCCCTTCGGCCCAACTTGCCCACACCGCCCAGCATATCCCCACTACACTAGTCCTACTTGCCTGCCTTTGGCCCATATCCCTCTAAATTTGTCCTATCCATGTACCTGTCTAATTGTTTCTTAAATGTTGAAATAGCCCTGCCTCAACGACCTCCTCTGGCAGCTTGTTCCATACACACCCCACCCTTTGTATGAAAATGTTACCCCCTCAGATTCCTATTGAATCTTTTCCCCTTTACCTTAAACCTATGTCATCTGGTCCTCAATTCCCCTACTCTGGGCAAGAGACTCTGTGCGTTTACACAATCTATTCCTCTCATGATTTTATAACACCTCTATAAGATCACGATTCATCCTCCTACACTCCAGGGAATGGAGTCCCAGCCTACTCAACCTCTCTCTATTGCTCAAGCCCTCGAGTCCTGGCAACGTCCTTGTAAATCTTCTTTGTATCCTTTCCAGCTTGACAATATCTTTCCAATAAGATGGTGCCCAGAACTGAACACAATACCGAAATGCGGCCTCACCAACGTCTTATATAGCTGAAACATGACCTCCCAACTATACTCATACTCTGATTGATAAAGGTCCATGTAGCAAAAGTCTTTTGTGAGACTTTGCTGGTTACTTGCTGCCATGTAGCGTAATTTCTTTCTAATATTTGGATGTGATGATAATTACTGTAGTTGCAGTAAATTTTACAGATGGTGCGCATTGCAGCCACAATATGTCAGCTAGTAGGTGGGGCGCAGATCCAATGAACTAGTTTGTCCTGGATGGTGTCATTGGACAGCATCCATCCAGACATGTGTGGAGCATAACATGATTTTAGGGAATTTGGTGAGCTATCTACTGCAAGAAACCTGGCCTCTGACTTGTTTTAATAGTCATTGATGTTATGGAACTACGCCTGACAAGTTTTGTGATTAGTTAATAGTAATTCACAGGTTATGGTATGAGTGAATACTTGGGAATGGATTGAGTGTGAGTCTGAAGAAGGGTCTCGACCCGAAACATTGCCTATTTCCTTCGCTCCATAGATGCTGCCTCACCCGCTGAGTTTCTCCAGCATTTTTGTCTACTTGAGAATGGATGTCAAATGCATATGTGAAACATTGACCTTTTTGAATACTATATACTTGAAACTAGATAAATCCTGATACATTTCCAATCATGAACAATGTCTGTGCATAGAAGCTTGTGAATGAAAGAATAAGGAGATTGAAAAGTATAGTGTAAATTTAAAGGCTAGTAATCATGCAAATTCTTGGAATTATCAAGATTATTAAGGCTCCATATTGAGCTGAAACCCCTCTGGCTGCTGCTCAAGACGATAAATGTAATGTATGATTAAAAGATTAATTGAAGTCGGAAGATGGTTTGAAGCTCCTTTTGCAGATCTTACAATCCAAAGCTATTATCAGTGTCTTCATCAGCTACACGGTAGAAACCTCATAGAATGACACATGGGGCATTATTACATTTACTTATCCTGCATGTTTTAGCTGACTTTTCACCCAAGAGGTGCAGGTTAGCACAAATACACATTACTATGGCTGCCTTTACAATTTCCTCTGATAACTCTCACAACCTACACAACCTGGCATCAATTAAGCAGTCGGAGCAATTTGGCTCGTAGATGCATCTTAAATGAAACCTATAGTGTATTCTGTTATTGGGGCATATGTGTATTCTTATTTTCACTTGGGGAATAAAATTCTTCTGTCAATGATATTTAGCACGAAAGCCAATGTTAACAGATGGAATTTAATTCATTTTTCACATGCTACCAAAAGAATTGTCCAAAAGAAGAATCACTTAAGCATGACAAAAGGATTGCAGATCTAGCCTGTTTACTTAGCTTATAGATGGTCATTTACATTTTAACAGCCTAACTTCACACATGCCATATCTCCTGTCTATATAATGATTTTTTAAGAAACATGTTAACTACATTTTTCCGGGCCAAGATTATTTATTAAATAAATATTGATTTTTCTGGGTAGGCAAGGATGGAAAATAATGTGGGCGTTGTATCACTGCTTTCCTAATACTTTTAGTACTTATGGTAATGCTTACACCAGGTGCTGGAAGCTGCCATACAAATATAGGAGGGCTTATTCAAATAAGGCAATAAAAATAGTGTTGTGCATAATATTTTCATTCATTACAGCAAGGCAGTCTTTGCAGCATTTTTCGGCATCAATGTTGCTGAGTTTAGTGAGTGGAATTGATTTCTTGCTAATAATAGATTTTGCCAGTATAGAACCATACAGCACAGAAACACTTCCTTTGGCCCACTGAGTCCGTGTTAACCATATGCAACCATTTACTCTAATCCTACGCTAATACCTATGCAATACTCCTCACATCATCCTTACATTTTACAACTGACCTATGTTCTAGGGGCAATTTAGAGTGGCCAACCTGCACGTCTTTAGGATGTGGAAGGAAATCAGAGCTGCAAAGGAAAATTAATGCAATCACAGGGTGAAGATACGAACTTTGCACAGAGAGCACTGAGGTCAAGATTGAACCTGAGTTATTGTAGTTGTGAGGTATGAGATTTGTTTATAGTATGTTCACTAACATGGCAATTTATTAATCTGACAGATACCGTTTAAAGTTATCAGTCAGATTGGCCCTCTCTGCAGGAGCTTCCTTGGTGCGAGTTGTTTTAAGCTGATCTCAGGAAGCTTTGGACAACAGCAATTTGGCTGGGTATCCTACCATCACATTTGTGATGATATTGATTGTGAAGAAGGGTATTCTGGGTATTCTGTGTGGTTTTGTGAACAGTGTGGTTTAGCCATTATTTGATGATTGACAGATTAAAATGCATGTAGAAAATGTTATTTCAACTTGCTAGAGGCCATTCCAAATCTTCTGATTTTCTCTGTACTTAGAAAACACCAAGCTCTTTTTATTGCAGTGTTCACCTAAAAATTGTATTGCTGTTTCAACTGACATACACAGATCAAATGTATTCAAATTAACTTAGGTTTGTTATGCATTTTTATGCATGTTTTGTGCATTTTTTGTTTCAGATCTCAGTGAGAGGTTTTAAGTCATTAGGAATTGGCTGCAATGAAATTGAGCACCTCGTAATCAATGATATGGCTACACTTACCACCTCCTGCATCATAGTAAGTGCAATATTATTTAATCAACTAAATGATGATAACAGTAAATTGTTAATTCACTATTTTATGCCTCCTCTTATTTTTATTTTCTTATTGGAATATTACTTTGAAATGTTTTGTCTGCTTCAAAAGAATGAACCCAAGAGCTGGAAAGTGCAGATAATGGAAAGCTGAAATAAAATTTAAAAAGTTGTTAATACTCAGCAGATAAAGTGGTGAGAGAAACAAGGTTAATGTTTTTATAACAATAACTTTTCTCAGTTTTCTTGAAAGGTCATCAAGCTGAAATGTCAATTCTATTTCCCTCCTCACTGATGATGTCTGATTTTTTGAATATTTCCAATATTTTCTGAGTAGTCAGATTCAACCATTGATCTTTGCATGAGATTTAGCTAAAGTTACATAATTGAATATATTTGAGACTTTAAGATATATTTTTGTACCAGAAATAAGTAAACATCTATAAAAAGTACATGTATTAATGAAACCAGCTTGTGATTAATGGAAATGAGTCAGTCATTAAGTCATACAGGATGGAAACAGGCTCTTCTGCCCAAATGTCCATGCCTACCAACATGCCCATGTTAGCCAGCCCCATTTCCCCACATTTGACCGATATCCATCTAAACCTTTTGTATCCATATACCCATTCAAATGTCTTTTAAATGTTGTTATTGTACCTGCCTCAACTACTTCCTCTGGCAGTTTGTTGTATATATGTACCTCAGGTTCCTGTTAAATCTTTCATCTTTAAAACATAATGGAAACAGGCATTTTGGCCTTCAGAGTCCAACAGTTCTTTATTATCTCACTATGTTATCCCACTATCTCATCTATTCCATATACACAAGGGGCAATTTACAGAGGTCAATGAATTTATAAACCTGAGGTAGACACAAAATGCTGGATTAACTCAGCGTGACAGGCAGCATCTCTGGAGAGAAGGAATGGGTGACATTTCGGGTCGAGACATGAAGTCTAGAGATACTAATTGGTCAGATTATCTAGTACTTACATAGATACATAGACAATAGGTGCAGGAGTAGGCCATTCACCCCTTCGAGCCAGCAACGCCATTCAATGTGATCATTGCTGATCATCCAAAATCAGTAACCCGTTCCTGCCATCCCCCCATTCCCCTTGATTCCGCTAGCACTAAAAGTTCTATGTAACTCTCTTTTGAATGCATCCAGTGAATCAGCCTCCACTGCCTGAGGCAGAGAATTCCACAAATTCACAACTCCCTGTGTGAAAAAGGTTTTCCCCATCTCCGTTCTGTGGCCTGCCCCTTATCCTTAAACTGTGGCCCCTGATTCTGGATTCCCTCAACATCGGGAACATGTTTCCTGCATCTAGTGTCCCCTAATAATTTTATATGTTTCTATAAAATCCCCTCTCATCCATCTAAATTCCAGTGAATACAAGCCCAGTTGCTCCATTCTTTCATTATATGACGGTCCCGGTATCCCAGGAATTAACCTCATGAATCTACGCTGCACTCCCACAATAGCAAGAATGTCCTTTCTCAAATTGGCAGACCAAAACTGCACACAATACTCCAGGTGTGGTTTCACCAGGACCCTGTACAGTGCAGAAGGACCTCTTTGCTCCTCGACTCAACTCCTCTCTTTATGAAGGCCGACATGCCATTAGCTCTCTTCACTGCCTGTTGTACATGTATGCCTACTTTCAGTGACTGATGTACTATGACACGCAGGTGTCATAGTATTTCCCCTTTTCCTAACCTGACACCATTTAAATAATAATCTGCTTTCCTGATTTTGTCACCAAAGTGGATAATGTCACATTTATCCACATTAAACTGCATCTGCCATGCATCTGCCCACTCACCCAACCTGTCCAAATCACTCTGCATCCTCATAGCATCCTTTTCACAGTTCACACTACCACCCAGCTTTGTGTCATCTGCAAATTTGCTAATGTTATTTTTAATTCGTTCATCTAAATCATTAATATATATTGCAAATAGCTGCGGTCCCAGCACCAAACCTTGCGGCACCCCACTATTCACTGCCTGCCATTCTGAAAAGGACCAGTTAATACCTACTCTTTGTTTCCTGTCTGCCAACCAATTTTCTATCCATGTCAATACCCTACCCCCAATAACATCTGCTCTAATTCTGCCCACTAATCTCCTTTTGTGGGACCTTATCAAAGGCTTTCTGAAAGTCCAGGTACACTACATCCACTGGCTCTCCCTTGTCCAGTTTATTTGTTACATCCTCAAACAAATTCAGAAGGTTTGTCAAGAATGATTTCTCTTTGTAAATCTATGCCGACTTGGACCGATTCTGTTACTGCTATCCAAATGCCTTTGATAATTGACTCCAGCATCTTCCCCATCACCAATGTCAGGCTAACTGGTCTATAATTCCCTGCTTTCTCTCTCCATCCTTTCCTGAAAAGTGGGATAACATTAGCTACCCTCCAATCCATAGGAACTGATCCTGAATCTATAGAACATCGGAAAATGATCACCAATGCGTCCACGATTTCTAGAGCCACCTCATTGAGTATCCTGGGATGCAGACCATCAGGCCTGGGGATTTATCAGCCTTCAGTCCCATCAGTCTACCCATTTCCTGACTAATGTAAATCTCCTTCAGTTCCTCCGTTACCCTAGGTCCTCTGTCCCCTAGTACATCTGGGAGATTGTTTGACAATAGACAATAGACAATAGACAATAGGTGCAGGAGTAGGCCAATCGGCCCTTCGAGCCAGCACCACCATTCAATGTGATCATGACTGATCATCCCCAATCAGTACCCCGTTCCTGCCTTCTCCCCATATCCCCTGACTCTGCTATTTTTAAGAGTCCTATCTCGCTCTCTCGTGAAAGCATCCAGAGAACTTGCCTCCCCTGCCCTCTGAGGCAGAGAATTCCACAGACTCACCACTCTCTGTGAGAAAAGGTGTTTCCTCGTTTCCGTTCTAAATGGCTTCCTCCTTATTCTTAAACTGTGGCCCCTGGTTCTGGACCCCCCCAACATCGGGAACATGTTTCCTGCCTCTAGCATGTCCAAACCCTTGACAATCTTATATGTTTCAATGAGATTCCCTCTCATCCTTCTAAACTCCAGAGTGTACAAGCCCAGCTGCTCCATTCTCTCAGCATATGACAGTCCCGCCGTCCCGGGAATTAACCTTGTAAACCTACGCTGCACTCTCTCAATAGCAAGAATGTCCTTCCTCAAATTAGGGGACCAAAACTGCACACAATACTCCAGGTGTGGTTTGTGTCTTCCTTAGTCTGCCATTTCTTTGTTCCCCATAAAAAAATCATCTGTTTCTGTCTTCAAGGACCCACATTTGTCTTAACTAATTTTTTCCTCTTCACATACCTAAAGAAGCTTTTACTATCCTCCTTTATATTCTTGGCTAGCTTACCTTCATACTTCAACTTTTCATTAAGAAAGATGCACTGAGCAGAAAAATGTTGCGGGCCGTAATAAAAATGAATAAAACTGCAGGTACTGGCATTTTGATTGAAATAGAAGAAATTGGAAACATTCAGTACATCAAAGCAGCATCTGAAAGAGAAGCAGTTAATAGAATCATAATGTTCTAACAAATGATTTGCAAACAAGAATGATTCTCTTTCATTTTTCATAGGTGCTACTTGATCTGCTGAGTATTTCAAGCATTCTTTGTTTTTATGTCCGGTACCTTAAATCTGCAGTTTTGCTCCTTATTTATGGAAGAAACATAATTTAAGACTGAATAGGGTAGAAAACATTCAAAAGTAAGTCAGGAATAACTTTTTTTTTCAAATTCCTTGTCTTTTATGACAACTGTTTTATCATGTTCCACAACATTTTCTCTGTTTCTCTCTCCACAGATTTTTCATTTTTTTCCAATCTTGTCACCTGCACGTTTTGCATTTTGATTGATATTCCAATATTGTATTTGTTTTTTGTTTTTCTTTTTACATCATGAAGCTCAGTAATAATGCAGTCCATTTTTATGTTTTCCTTATAGGCAATGGCTGGTTACTATTCTAACCTCACAACAGTTTCACTTCTTGCCTCTCCACACATATCTGATTCAGCTGTTAAAGCACTAGTCCAAGGAAACAAGCTTACCGTATTTAAAACTGAAGGTTTGATAAATTATGTACTTTATTACATTAAACTTTTTTACAAGCTATATCTTTAACTAGCAAAATTCTTTGACTATAACTGATGTTTTGCCACAATAGGTAATAAACGTTTAACTGATACAAGCTTCAAAATGTTCGGCACCAGTTGTCCAGATTTGAAACACATCTATGTGTCAGACTGTCCAAAGATAACTGACAACAGCTTGAAATTCATATCGTCACTGAACAACATTGTTGTGTTGAACATTTCAGACTGTATAAGGTAATAATCTTGAATAAAGCATTACTTATTTAGATCTTTTCAATAACTTTATATTCTATTTTTTTATTCCAAAATTTATTTCATTCATGGTGTTTAAAATAAGTTTATGTTAAAGATCTAGACAAGAGCCATGGTATTTATTGTTTCTTAAAATGTGGGTTAGATTTTCCCGACAGCACATTCTCAAACTCTAAATGTACTACTTTAGGGTAGCTCAGAAGTACATTTCCTGTGGTTTGTCGTTGCATTTGGATAACCAGGGAGGCATTGCTGATTTCAAGGCTGGGATATCCATCTCTGCGACAACTATTGAAGACCATGATTAATCATAAGTGAGCCACATGACAAATGGATGCTTCAAAGTATATTTGAGAAGGGAGCACTGAAGAATTCATAATTTTAAGATCTAATCTAGAAGTGCTATTGAAGAAGATGGAATAAAAGTTATTATTACCCATATCACACATCTGAGCTATGCTTTTACAAAATTGTATTCACTTCGTTTTGAGTGCCAGCAGGGTTAACAGGGGAATATTTTCTTATATTCCCCTTTCTAGCCAACCCCTATGGAGTTTACCTGTTTAAACAGCGGGGAATATAACCTTATATTCCCCTGGTCTCACATCCGGGAACGTGATGCTGCGTGACGGCAACGTCACGCTGCGTGGGAAATTTAAAATTTATTCTCAAAAAAAAAAAAATGGCTGCCGGTTGCGAGAAAAGGTTCCCGTTTTAAAACTTCGACCTTCACATTGTCACATAAATGAATGACATAAATTACATAAATGAAACATAAATGTTACATTGTTTTAGTAACCCTTATTTACAATGTTGCAATGGTTTTAGTACCCTTATTTACAATGTGCAATGCATATTGCAAAATGTATAGATACATTCATATCATATGAGATGTTCAGATTTTCCTCTAGATGTCTGATAATGGGTAATAATAACAATATTGACTGTCCTCTTTCGGGAGATACGACATATATTGCCCTCACTAGATCCATATTGCCCTCGTCTTCGACTCGGGCAATATGAATCTACTTCAGGCAATATATGTCGTATCCCCCTCAAGGCCAGTCAATATTCTATTATTATTACCCATATCACACATCTGAGCTATGCTTTTACAAAATTGTATTCCCTTCGTTTTGAGTGCCAGCAGGGTTAACAGGGGAATATTTTCTTGTATTCCCCTTTCTTGCGAACGCCTATGGACTTTACGTGTTAAAACAGCAGTAAATATAGTCTTATATTCCCCTGGTCTCACATCCGGGAACTTGGCAATGTGGCGCTGCGTGGGAAATTTAGAATTTGTTCTCGACAAAACAAGCAAAATGGCAGCCTCCTGCGAGAAGAGGTTCGCGACTTTTGACAGAAGATTTTCCTCTAGATGTCTGATATGGGTAATAATAACAATATTGACTGTCCTCTTTCAGGGGATACGACATATATTGCCCTTACTAGATCCATATTGCCCTCGTCTTCGACTCGGGCAATATGAATCTACTTCAGGCAATATATGTCGTATCCCCCTCAAGGCCAGTCAATATTCTATTATTACTTCTTTTAAGTCTAGGAGAATCTTACTTTAGACCAGCCATGTGTCATGCATGGGCGGAGGCTAACATGCTTTCACATTGTAAGGATATGGGAACAAACGAGAAAGAGATTAATAAAGTTCCCATGTTAAAGATGGGTCGGTACTTCTTAAAGGAAGTAAAATAATCAAAATCAGATGGGAGAAGTACTTCAAGACATTTCCAAATCGTGAATAATGAAGTTGCCAACTGTCATGTCAGTTGCCAACATAAAACCAATCCTTCAAACATCCAGAAGCTGCAGGGCCAGACTGGAAAATCAGGTTGGTACTGGACCCCAAGAAAGGGAATTTGTAGAGTACCTTTGAGATGGATTCTTAGAGCTAGTTGTAGTGGAGTCTCCCAGGGAAAAGACAATTTTGGATTTAGTGTTATGTAATGAACCGGATTTGATAAGGAATCTCAAGGCAAGGGAACCATTAGGAGACAGTGACCACAATATGATAAGTATTCATCTGCAATTTGAGAGGGAGAAGGTGATATCGGATGTGTCAGTATTGCAGCTGGGCAAAGGGGACTACAGAGGCATGAAGGAGGAGCTGGCCAAAGTTGACCGGAAATGGACCCTAGCAGAGATGACGATAGAACAGCAATGGCAGGAATTTCTGGGAATACTCCAGAAGATGCAGGATCTTTTCATTCCAAAGGGGAAGAAAGATTCTAGGGAGAGAAAGAGGCAACCGTGCCTGATAAGGGAAATCAAGGACAGTATAAAACTAAAAGGGAAGGCATTGGAACATAGCAAAGATTAGTGGGAAGCCAGAGGATTGGGAAGGTTTTAAAGAACAACAGAGGGTAACTTAAAAGACAATACAGGGAGAAAAGATGAAATATGAAGGTAAGCTAACCAATAATATAAAAGAGGATTGCAAGATTTTCTTCAGTTGTACAAAGAGCAAGAAAGAGGCAAGAGTGGACGTTGGACTGCTGGAGAATGATGCAGGAGAAGTGATAATGGGGAATAAAGAAATGGCAGAGGAGTTGAATAACTTTTTTGCATCAGTCCAGACAGTGGAAGACACCAGCAATGTGCCTGAAATTCAAGAGAGTTAGGGGATGGAAGTTAGTGGAGTGGCAATTACTATAGAGAAGGTGCATGGAAGCTGAAAGGACTGAAGGCGGATGTCACCTGGGCCGGATGAATAGTAACCTGGGGTTCTGAAAGAGGCGGTTTTAGAGATTGTGGAGGCATTGATAGTAATATTTCAGGAATCATTCGAGTCAGGAGTGGTCCCAGATGATTGGGAGATTTCCAATATTACGCCGTTGCACAAATATGGAGTAGGGCAGAATAGTGGGAACTATAGATAGATACAAAAAGCTGGAGTAACTCAGAGGGACAGGCAGCATCTCTGGATAGACAGAATGGGTGGCGTTTCGGGTCGAGACCCTTCCTCAGACTGGTTAGGGATAAGGGAACCAAGAGATGTGCATGATGATGTGGAGGGATTGAACAATGAATGAAAGATAAGCAAAAAAGTAACAAATGATACAGGAAACAGGCCAATGTAAGCTGTTTGTAGGGTGAAAATAAGAAGCTAGTGTGACTTGGGTGGGGAGGGATAGAGAGCGAGGGAATGCCGGGGCTACCTGAAGTGAGAGAAATCAATATTCATACCACTGGGCTGCAAGCTGCCCAAGCGAAATAGAAACATAGAAAATAGTTGCAGGAGTAGGCCATTCGGCCCTTCGAGCCTGCACCGCCATTCAATATGATCATGGCTGATCATCCAACTCAGTATCCTGTACCTGCCTTCTCTCCACACTACTTGATCCCTTTAGCCACAAGGGCCACATCTAACTCCCTCTTAAATACAGACAATGAAGTGGTCTCAACTACCTTCTGTGGCAGAGAATTCCACAGATTCATCACTCTCTGTGTGAATTTTTTTTTTTTCTCATCTGTCCTAAAAGATTTCCCCTTTATCCTTAAACTGTGACACCTTGTTCTGGACTTCCCTAACATCGGGAACAATCTTCCTGCATCTAGCCTGTCCAACCCCTTAAGAATTTTGTAAGTTTCTATAAGATCCCCCCTCAATCTTCTCAAGCCGAGTCTATCCAGTCTTTCTTCATATGAAAGTCCTAAATTCCCAGGAATCAGTCTGGTGAACCTTCTCTGTACTCCCTCTATGGCAAGAATGTCTTTCCTCAGATTTGGAGACCAAAACTGTACGCAATATTCCAGGTGTGGTTTCACCAAGATCCTGTACAACTGCAGTAGAACCTCCCTGCTCCTATACTCAAATCCTTTTGCTATGAATGCTAACATACCATTCGTATGAGATGCTGTTCCTCCAATTTGCGTTTAGCCTCACTCTGACAATGGAGGAGACTGAGGGAAGGAGAATGAAAGTATCCAACAACCTGGAGATCAGGTTGGATCAGGCAGGCGGAGCGAAGGTGTACCGTGAAACTATCGCCCAAACTGCGTTTGATCTCGCTTCTTGATAAGAGTCCACATCTTGAACAACAGATACAGTAGATGTGGTTGGAGGAAGTGCAAATGAACCTATGCCTAACCTGAAAGGACTGTCAGGGTCCCTGGACAGCGTCGAGGGAGGAGGTAGAGCAACAGGTTATAAGCCGGTTAGTCTGACTTCGGTGGTGGGTAAGATTTTTGAGTCCATTATAAAGGATGCGGTTACGGAGTACTTAGAAGTTCAGAATAAAATAGCCAAAGTCAGCATGGCTTTGTGAAATTTCTGCTTGACAAATTTGTTGGAATTCTTTGAATAGTAGGACAGATAAAGGTGAGTCAGTAGATGTTGTTTACTTACATTTTCAGAAAGCATTTGATAAGGTGCCACACGTTAGTCTGCTTAGGAAGATGAGAGCCCATGGTATCAAAGGGCAGATACTAGCATGTATAGCAGGTTGGCTGGATGGCAGAACACAAAGAGTGGCAATAAAGGGGGCATTTTCTTGTTGTCTGCCAGAGACTAATGGAATTCCGCAAGGGTCGGTGCTGGGGCCGCTACTCTTCACATTGTATATTAATGATTTGGACGAGGAGAATGAAGGCTTTGTGGGTAAGATTGTGGATGATACGAAAATAGGTTGAAGAGCAGGTAGTGTATAGAAGGCAGTGACTCTGCAGAAGAACTTGGACAGGTTGGGAGAGTGGGCAGTGAAGTGGCAGATGGAATATAGTGTAGCTAAGTGTGGTGTCATACATTTTGGTAGTAGGAATAAAGACGTAGACTATTTTCTAAATAGGGTGAGAATCTATAAATCATAGCGTAAAGCTACTTGGGAGTGCTGGTATAGGATTCCCAAAAAGTTAATCTGCAAGTCGAATCGGTAGTAAAGAAAACAAACTCAATGCTACATTTATTTCAAGAGGGCTTGTATGCAAAAACAGGGATGTAATGTTGAGGCTCTAAAAGGTGCTGGTAAGGCCGCATTTGGAATATTGTGAGCAATTCTGAGCACCATATCTGAAGAAGGATGTGCTGGCTCTGGAGAGGGTCTAGAGGAGGTTTACAAGAATGATCGCAGGAATGAGTAGGATGACCTATGATGAGCGTTTGTCGGCACTGGGCCTGTACATGCTGGAGTTTAGACGAATGAGGGGGGTCCTCATTGAAATGTACAGAATGGTGAAAGGCTTGGATAGAGTGGATGTGGAGTATATTTTTCCACTAGTGGGAGAGTCTAGGACTAGAGATCATTTTCCCAGAATTAAAGGACGTTCTTTTAGGAAGGAGATGAAGATGCATTTCTTTAGTCAGAGGGTGGTGAATCTGTGGAATTCTTTGCCACAGAAGGTTGTGGAGGCCATATTTTTGGCGAGTGGATATTTTTAAAGCAGAGATACTGTAAATAGATTCTTGATTAGTACGGGTGTCAGAGGTTATGGGGAGAAGGCAGGAGAATTGGGTTAGGAGCGATAGATCAGCCATGACTGAATGACTTGATGGACTGAATGACCCAATTCTACTCCTGTTCCTTATGATGTTATGACCTTATGACTGCATACCAGCTGAAATATTTAAGGTTGGCGGTGAAGAGCTGGTATAGAAACTCCTTCAAGTTTTTTTTTTCAAGTATCAGACTAAACTGGGCTTGTAAAATTCCAATATTGTCACGAAGAAAGGAGATGTCAAAGTGTGGAAATTACCAAGACATTACATGTTTCTATACAATACAAATTCTCACTTAAACACTCTTAACAGTGATTTTACTTCGGAGTCACGTGAGTGACTACGTGAAGAACCCGCCTCACGCTGGTAACGGCATGACGTCGACGCTGACGGCAGAAGGTGGAGCTGCAGTAAGGAGCAGCTCCTCGCAGCGGTCGGAACGGCCCCGCAGGTAAGAACAGTAAAGTTGGGTTTTTTAGCGGGGTGCTGGGTAGGTCCAGCAGTATAGGAAATTTGTTAAAACAGGTCAGAGTCATATTAGTGCTGGATAAGCACAAATGATGAAGTAAATTTATATTCGCGGGGGTTAAATGCTTCCTGGGGTGAAAAATAAATATACGGGAAAGCTAGTGCGGAGCCGGTTCCGATACCGGTGGCCGCAGATATACCCGTTAGCGAATTAGTTTACAAAATGATAACCACGGAGAGAAATGCTCCCGAATATGTAAAAATGGAAAATAAAATAAAATAAAAAATCTGAGAGGTCCGTGGTTCTGATGACTCTGACATTGAAAAATCCTCCACATAAGTAAACTATGTGGAACTGATTATGGAGCATATGGAGAAAGTTCTCCAAATAATTATGAGACTAGGGTCATAGTACCCTGAAGGTTCCTAAGGTTAGCCCTGAGGGGTTTAATTATTCTGAATATGGCCATGGGCCTAATTGGAAGTTGGAACTCCGGACCCAGGATTTGGGCCGGAAGAAGTCTCATGGGATGAAATCCCAATTGATTTAGGGCTGCAGAAGGCAGACCCTGTTGTGGTGATTTGCATTTTTGAAAGCACACCACAAAATAAAAATAAAAATAAAATGAAAAAATATGAAAAGAGGCCAAAGATGCATGGAATAGCAAAAGGTTTTGCTATATATAGGAAGTGGTGAGGCTATGGAAGAAATCCTAGCTGCCAACATATATATATGGTATCTCACCAACTTCATGATTCTGTGATGATTGAAATATTAAAATTGCACAGCACAGGAAATTGTGCCTCATTGGAAGAGCCTACGGTTTATCCGTTAATATGGGCATTCATGACTCCAAATATGAGAGCGTCAAATAGTGAGGTTTAAAAATCCTCACAAATTACTCTGCTGCTATTATGGCTTTTGGGCAGATGAAAGGAAAACATAAAATAAAGACGCTATTGTGCAATTTTTCTATGAAATTTTGTATAAAATAAATGGCTATTTGGCCCATTTTTCACCCAAGGTTGCATACCTGTGTCAAGCAAGTGGTGTTTAAGCTCTTGGTTATCTGTTTGGAATAATCTGCCTAACTTATTGAAATTGGATGAAAAGCTAAAATATTTTAGCTGCATGAAACCTTCGTCTTTGGACGAAAAGGTATTTTCGCCCAGAAGGGGATTTGATATTGGAAATAGAGGCAGAAATATGTCAAGGAAGTTTTATTGTATTGCACAACCAAATACTTACCCGAATTCAGGGGATAAGGAGACCACCACGCTCATATGCAGAGGAATTAAAGACGTGTTCCCTGCTTAAAGAAACTGCGGATTAATCTCCAGTTAGAGGGAGATTACAAAAAGTTTATTAAAACTGGCTTACTATTATTTTTGATCAGTATATTACGAGCAGTTTCATTAACTACTATTACTTTTAAAAACAAGAGGTTAATCCTCCTGTACAGAATAAACCTGCTTATGTTTTCGTGTTTCTGCATTGAAAAAGCAGAGTTTTATGTCCACATTGCCTAATTATCTGGAAAAGGGGTAATGGAAAAGATTTTGAACACGAGCATAAATTTGTCTTTAATGTTAGAAGGCATTACAGATGATGGTTGCAGAAGTATTCTGGACCTTACAGGTCTAAATAAGTTTGTAGAATACAAACATGTTCAAATGGAGTCATGGAATACTGCAAAATATTTAATTTCAGCAGGTTGTTATATGGCTAAGATTGATGAAAAGACGCCTATTATTCTGTACCTATGTATCAGGTTTCGGTGATACTTAAATTTTAATTGGTTGTGACAATTATGGCAGTTAAGCTTTGCCAAATGGACTGAGTTCAGCTTTTTACTCTTTACGAAACTGTTGAAACCAGTTTAGCCCAATTAGAGCACAAAATGCACATCATTATGGCTTATCTCAATGACATTCTGGTCATTAGTGATTATCAGGAGTCAGCTGAGGACTCAGTTTCAGTTACTAAAGCTTTGTGGTAAGCTAAGGTTCTTAATTATCTAATTAAGCCCCAGCTGCAGCCAGCACAAACAATTTACTTTTGGGGTTTGTAATTAACTCAGTGACTATGTTAATACCTTTACCAACAGTTTAAAGTCGATGATATTTTGGTAACTTGTCATTATCTCATTCAAAACCTTATCCTTCCATCCGAGAAATGGTGACAACCATTGGTGAACTGCTAGCAGCATTTTCCTGCATTAGAATTTGGTTCATTACATTTATTGATATCTTCGAAGGTACAAGATACAAGCTCTCAAAGAGAAGGCAGGCCATTTGACAGGCCTATGTAATTAACAAAAGAAGCTGTATTGGAATTTACAATGGTGGGTTAAAAAAGGAAAATGTCCCACAAGCTGCTAAATAAATATTATGATTAAACAGCCTGAAATGGTTTTTACATACAGATGCTAGTGCTCTCGGATGGGGGGCCACAGATTTATCCTCCAGTTGTGGAGGTAAGATGGAAAACTGAAGAACAAATGTTTCTCCAAGAGTATGGTATTAACTATTGGGAGTTATTGGGGGCCTTTTATGGGCTTAAAGCATATTGTTGTGCTAAACAAGGTCTGCATGTGTTAATACAATTACACAATAAAACAGCTGTGGTTTACATTAATCACATGGGGAGAGTTGGATCAGTATCATGTGATTGTCTGGTCAATGAGATATGGCAATGGTGTATTGGTCGGCAGATATGGATTGCAGTAAGCTATACTCCAGGTAAAGACAATGTGGTAGCAGATGAAAGGTCCAGGATTTTTAAAGATAATACGAAATGGATGTTTAAGCCACCAATATTTAAGAATATTGTTCGACGATTTGGGTTGCCAGAAATTGATTTTGCATCCAGGCTTAATCATCATTTGCCTCATTATGTGTCTTGGGAACACGATCCGGACGCAGTTGCAGTAGATGCATTTTTATTACACTGGGGAAAAATGTTCTTTTATGCTTTTCCACCATTTGCTCTGATCCAGAGATGCTTGAAGAAAATAGAGCAAGATTCAGCTTCCGGATTGTTGGTAGGGCCAAATTGGCCAACTCACCTTGGTTCCCAGTTATGCTGAATATGATTAAAGAACCGTATATGCAGATTCTTAACTGTAGTGATATCTTGACTAATCCAGTAACAAAATGAAGATTATCCATTATATGCATATATGAATTTGTTAATCTGCAGGTTTTGACCAGACCACTACAGGAACTGGGATTGTCGGACCAAACTTGACAGTTATTGGCACATCATGACGAGATAGCACACAGAAACAATATATGACACACATATTAAGAAATAGGAAGAATTTTGCACACAGTCAAAATATTTCTGATGATTATGTGAATGTTACTCATGTTTTGGAATTCCTTGCCAATTTGCGCTTTGGCCAACATTTAAGTTACAGTGCCATTAACACTGCACGCAGTGCCTTGTCGTCCTATTTAGGACTTATGACTGGTGAAAAATCAATTGGGTCGCATCCATTAATATCACGATTCATGAAAGGAATTTTTCACATGAATCCGCCAAAACCTAGATATACAGAGATTTGGGATGTGAGCATAGTACTTGCTCTACTTAGAGAATGGACGCCAATTGAAGGGTTGTCATTGGATAGGTTAACATTGAAATTGGTCATGTTAATGTCACTGGTCTCAGCCCAAAGAGTGCAAACTTTACAAATGTTGCGTTTAGACTGTATGCATGTGACTACAGATAACGTTGTATTCTATGTTTACGATCTGATCAAACAAAGTAGACCAGGGAGATCTGGAACAAAGGTAACCTTTCAAGCTTTTCATATTGAGCTTGCTTTGTGTGTGGTTAGACATTTGAACCAATGTATTAAAGTGACGGACACTTTTCGAGGAAACGAAAAGACATTGCTGCTTACGCACAAAAAGCCACACACAAAAAGCTTCAGTTCAAACTATCTCAAAAATGGTTGAAACAGGTGTTGGTTTTAGCGGGAATAGACACTGATGTCTTCAAATCTCACTCCACCAGGGCGGCAGCTACGTCCGCGACGAAGGGGCGGGACGTACCTCTTGAGCATATTTTAAAAATCGCAGGGTGGAGTAAAGAAGAAACTTTTTCAAAGTTCTACAACAAACCTGTTCACACTATGACAAGCTTTGGACACGCGGTGTTGGGAGCACTATAATCACCTGCTTTGTTTGCTATTAATTGCTATAATCAGTTGTGTAGTCACTGATATTTTTTTGTCACTTATAATCATTTTTTCCCTCAAATATAAGGAGGGTATTATATGGTTTTTCAGCCATTAAAAAACTTGATTGTGAAAAGATCTAACATTTGTGTGCTTTCTCATGTATGTGTTTACTTAGCCGGATTGTCGTACGGATTAATTCTACGACATAAAAAAACACAGAAAGCTTTTAAAACTCTTCACGTAGTCACTCACGTGACTCCGAAGTAAAATAGTAAGATTAAACGAGAACTCACCTGTTCGAAGTTTGATCGTTATTTTACGAGGAGTTACGATGAGGGATTACGTGCCCTCCACTCCCACCCTCGTAAAATAAATGATCAAATGGTGGTTCTAAGTCTTTTTATGAGCCTTACTATGTTACTCCGGCTTTGGTGTTCTGTGTTTTTCATGCCGTTGCTTTGAAGTATGCCGTTACCAGCGTGAGGCGGGTTCTTCACGTAATCCCTCATCGTAACTCCTCGTAAAATAACGATCAAACTTCGAACAGGTGAGTTCTCGTTTAATCTTACTATTATTTTGCCTTGTTGAAGTATTCATATTGGAATCCCACTACAGTTTCAGACCATGCCACAGGCCGACTGACATGATTTAAGTTGCCTGCAAAATACACAAAAAATGTAGGGAACAAAATCAGGACCACTACATAGGGTGATTTGACAAAGCTCTTTGACACAGTCAATCATGAAGCCCAGTGGAAGGTGCTGGCCAGATCTAGCTGTCCTCCAAAACTTTTATGGTCGTCAGGCTTCTGCTTGAGCAGCTTACTATGTGATAGCCTGGAAATAAATTTCTATGTGATAGCCTGGAAACATTTTCTATGTGATAGCCTGGCAAATAAATACATTTTGTCATCCAAACTGGGATTCAGTAGGATTAGGTGATTGTCCAGTGACTCCATT
The DNA here is from genome assembly GCA_035221665.1 of Okamejei kenojei. Lineage (NCBI taxonomy): Eukaryota > Metazoa > Chordata > Chondrichthyes > Rajiformes > Rajidae > Okamejei > Okamejei kenojei. The sequence goes on along the minus strand of CM069151.1, from coordinate 31,942,560 downwards.
CCAGCATTGTTTCCCTTAATAAAGGTTGTCTCCTGACCAGAATTGATTACTAATCAAGAATAAATGAATGGATCTTTAAATATCAGCAATTCCACATAATGACCAGACCCTTCAAGGCATCCATTACAGATATTCAGTATTCAGTATGTTCTTACTAAGCCTGACACCATGAATGACCTGCAGACTGTATTGGATCATTGAATCATACAAAACAGAAACTGGTCTTTTGGCCCAAGTACATGCCAATCTTTTTGCTCATTTTCACTCATCCTATTTGCTCGCATTACTTCCATATTCTTCTGAGTCTTGCCTATTTAAAAACCTGTCCAAATGTCTCTTAAAGTTAATGATCGTGTCTGGCTCCATCATGTACCCAGGCAGAGAGTTCCAGATATCAACCATTTTCTATGTAATCTTTATGATTGCATCAATGTGCTGTGTCCATGACAGATCTTCTTGTCTTAAATTTATTTATTTTAAAGTTTGTTTTACATGTACAGCAATGAGAGAAGTATGCTTTTTGTATATTACTTAAATAAAAGAGCAACTATATCTGTAGACATATAACACATATAATTTGTGTTGTAGTATCACTGATTCAGGTGTGCGAATCTTTTTGGAAGGACATTCAGGTTTAAAGCTAAGAGAACTGAATCTCAGCAACTGCATCTTAATTACTGATTTAACAATACTGAAAATCGTACAGAGGTATGCAAAAATATTTTGATTATTTTATGAATAAGAAACTCAAGCTTTCCATTTACACAGAAATTAACTACTAATAATTTAACATATATGATTTACACGGTCTCAATTTTCTCATACTCAGTCAGCTTACCATGGAACTCCTGAAGCTACTATCACCAATTTACTTCACCATTTTTAGGTTGCTTTTTTTTTGCAATTTTCTTCAATCGCCTTTAAGAAACTCTGTGGAAATGATTTTTAAAATATTTATTAAATAGTCGTGCTCTAAAGTACCTTGAAAATATTAGCTTTCTTGCATGAGATTGTTAAAAAGTATTCTAAGCTTTAATTACTACTTAATAAATACTGGCTCTTAAAAAATATGCACGTGAACTGTAATTCCCTCACATAAATGCTCAAAAATACATTGCATTTAAAATAATTCTTTATATTCTTCAAAATCATTTTCCGGGATCTGGGTGCACTCACAAGGCCAGTTTTATTTTTTACCATTCCTAATTTTCTTCGAGAAGGTGGTAATAAGCAGATTTCCTTAACCATTGTAATCCATCTGTGCGGAGGTGGCGCCGACGGACCAGAAGCTGAAGCAAAGAAGTGGAAGCCAAATAACCGGATGGAAACTAGGCCAAAACACCAAATAACCGAAAGCGTACGAAGCCGAAACGGCAACTAAACGAAAGGGTGGGACACCTAAATGCAAACTAACCGAAAGGGCAGGACGCCTAAAAGCCCAGTAACCGAAAGGCTGCTTCGCCTAAAAGCAAACTTACCGAATGGCTGCTCTGCCGGAACGCCACCTACCCGAATGTTTTGTGTCGAAACCATTCTTCAGACCTGAAGACTGAGTCTGAAGAGTCTCGACCCGAAACACCACCCATTCCTTCTCTCCAGAGATGCTGCCTGTTCAGCTGAGTTACTCCAGCTTTTTGTGTCCATCTTCGGTTAAAACAGTTTACAGATTATCTGGTGTTTTGTGCGTGGGAGCTTGCTGTGTGCATTCCGCAGGCAACCAGATGGTAATAAATAAAACGTGCTTCTTGTTTTCAGGAGGGGGGGGGCGAGTGGGAGGAGATAAAATTGTTCGTTGTCATGCACACTTGTCATCGGCCCGCCAGGGAAAGTGTGTGTGTCCTCATGTTTTAAAAGCGATTTACTATGCCCCGAGCCGTCTGTCCCCGCGGCCAGTGTGGGGGTGAATCACCCGGTGTGGGTGTCAGGTTCCGGGGGTCGGGGGGATGGGGAACCACCCTGGTGTGGGTGGGGGGGGGGGGTTTCGGGACCGATGGTGGTGCATCGCGGTCAGTGACTCTGGGTGGGCAGAGGGACCAGCCTGTCCCACACCTCCGCTCCACCCGACCCACAGCCCGTCACAGTACGGCTGCACGGGGGAGACGAGGCGAAGGGCAGCCGTGACCATGGGAGAGTGGGGGCTGTCCCAAGGGATGGGCTCCTTCGGTCGCTTACAACTAGGTGCTTGGGTTCAGATTGCCCAATCACCTATGGCTTGTGTGGGAAAATGACCCCCACCCTCCCGTCTCCACCGGCGGGAGCGTGGGGGTCATTTTTCCACACAGCCATAGGTGATTGGGCAATCTGCACCCAATAACCAAGTTGTAAGCGGCCGAAGGTGCGCATCCCTCGGGACAGCCCCCACTCTCCCACGGCCACCCTCCGCCTCGTCTCCCCCGTGCGGCCGCATTGTGATGGGCTGTGGGTCGGGTAGAGCAGAGGTGTGGGACAATGTTCATCCCTCCACAGTGATGTGATCGACGCGGGGGTCTGGACCAATCATTGACAAGTCCCGCCCCCCGGCAACGTCATGTCTGTTATTTGACTTTTCTGTTGAGCGGCATTGAGTTGGCTTGTAGGCGACGCCGCCTTTCGGGTAGATGGCGTTTCGGCAGAGCAGCCATTCGGTAAGTTTGCTTTTAGGCGACGCAGCCTTTCAGTTATTTGGCTTTTAGGCGTCCCGCCCTTTCAGTTAGTTTGCATTTAGGCGTCCCACCCTTTCAGTTAGTTGGTGTTTCAGCTTCGTACGCTTTTGGTTATTTGCCGTTTCGGCCTCGTTTCCATTCGGTTATTTGGCTTCCACTTCTTTGCTTTGGCTTCTCGTCCGTCGGCGCCACGTCTGGGCACCCTGTGGTATTCCCCACAGTGTGATTGGTTCGATGAGGAGTACCTAGATTTAGACAGCAATAATAAAAGTCTAGTGATTCATATCCAAATCATGGTTGTGTGTGATGCAGACGGAACCCTGCAGTTAGTGGTGTTCTCAGCTGCCTGCTACTCTTGTCCCTCATGGTGGGAGAGAATGCAGATTTGGGAGGTGCTGTCAGGGTAATGCAATGCATTTTATAGATGGTGCAAATGGCAGCCAGGTGCACTGATGGTGGAAAGAATGAATGTTTAGGATCCTGAATATCAAGTTTGGCTGATTTGCCTTTAAATGTTTACTCTGTTTCTCTTTCCACAGAGATTTCCAGAGATTTTATAAGTACAGTAAGGGAAAGTGGATACATGGAGAAAGAATAGGGCCCCTCAGAAACCAAAGCGGTCATCTCAGTGTGGAGTTGCAGGACAAGGGCAAGGTCCTCAGTGACTAATTCTCCTCTGTTTTTACAATGGAGAAAGACATGAAGACTGGGGAACTTGGGACTGTTAATGTAGATGTCTTGAGGACTGTCCATATTATCATTCAGGAGGTGCTGGAGTCCCAAGGTGTATGAAGGTAGATAAATCTCCCGGGCCTGATCAGATATATCTGAGGACAATCTGGGAAGCTAGAGAAGAAATTGCAGTAGCCCTGCTTATATATATGAATCAGCGTTAGACACGGATGAGGTGCTATAAGACTGCAGGGTGGCTAATGTTGTTCCTTATTTTAGAGGTGCTGCAAGGAAACACCCTGGGAACTATAGACCAGTGAGAACATCATCTGTGGTAGGCAAGTTACTGGAGAAGATTCTGAGGGATAAGATATGTATGCATTGGGATAGATGGGCTGATTAGTGTTAGTCAGTATGGTTTTATACCTGGGAGATAGTGAATTACGAATTGAGCTTTTTGAAGAAGTATCCAAAAAGGTTGACGAGGGCAAAGCCATAAAAATTGTCAAAATGAACTTCAGCAAGGCATTTCAAAAGGTTCCACACGGTAGGCTGCTCTGGAAGGATAGATCGCGTGGGATCCAGGGAGGTACATAGGTGTAGTAAGTTTAATTTTTAGATTATGTTAAATTAGTAATACCATAAATCCAAGAATAAGATAGATTCATTTTAATATCTAAACTTATTCATTTCAATGTGATTCTTTCTTTCAGGTGTTCCAGTTTAAGTCATCTCAGAATTCGTTTCTGTGTGCACTTAACTGATAATGGGATTGAATGGCTCGGAAGCTTGCTTGCTTTGACCAACATTGACCTGACAGGAACCAATGTACATGAACAGGTTAATAACAACTAAATGGATAGTATTTATCTATAAAAAATGTGACATCAAGCCTAAAATAGAAGATTTGTCTGAGCTCAAATATCTTGTCATGTAAGAGCAGGACAGTGTAGTTGGATAATTCTTTTGCAGAACTGACTTTTTGTGCTATATAATTTATGATTCTTTATCACATTTCCTGTGACCCAAACTATCAGAAGTTTTAGAGCAGTTAAGCACAGGCCAATTTGCATGGAGGAGCCAGAATTTGGCAGACAAATCCTAATGACTTCTTGGTGTTGCCTTTTACATCTGTTACTTTCTTCTACAGAAAACAGATCCTCAGCTCAAAACTTTCCCTCCCCAAAGACCAAAGCTCAAAGAGTCAACTCTTTTGACCAATCCACAGTAAGAAATGTCACATTTTAGGTCACGGCTGGAAGTAATCTTCAAGTTCCTTACTGAATTTTCATCATCACTTAAGGAAAAAAAAAGAACTTGTACATAACCATTAATTGCAGGAAACGTGGATCTTGAAGCCACAGCGGGGCACTGAGATTCAAAGCTGCAGATCAAAATCTAGCTACAGCCATGTCATGGAGTCAAGTATTCTTCAAAATCCTTAAATTCTCTTGGTTTTGCATAATTCTTACTCCCAAATTCTGCTGCATCCTATTTTCCAGCTACTGCTCCACATTTACATGCAACTTTACTCATGGCAACAATTTCCAACATTTTCTATGCTATTTTCTGTTGTGTCTCAAGAATAATGAAACAACTTTTACTAAAGGGAAATGTTATTATATGGTACACACATCCTTTTACAATTCTGGGCACTACCATGGAAAAACAGGAGCACTGTCCAGCCTAACGGTTCGCTCCCGGATGAGCTTAACACCTTCTATGCCCGGTTCGACGCAGACAACACAGCGTCCACCATGAGTCCACAGGTGTGCAGGGGTACTACCTCACTGACCCTGCAAACGGCAGACGTGAGGCGGTCCTTCAAAAAGGTCAATGACCGCAAAGCTCCAAGGCCAGATGGTATTCCAGGGCTGGCTCTCAGGGCGTGCGCTAATCAACTGGCAGAGGTCTTCACCAACATCTTCAACCTCTCCCTGAGTCAGTCTGTGGTTTCCACTCCCTTCAAAGCATCAATCATTGTTCCTGTTCCAAAGAAACCATTAATCTCCTGTTTAAATCACTACCGTCCTGTCGCACTGACACCAGTCTTCATGAAGTGCTTTGAGCGGCTAGTCAAAACTCACATCTACTCCTCTCTCCCTGACACTTTGGACCCTCTTTAGTTTGCATATAGACCAAACAGGGCCACGGACGATGCCATCGCCATGGCAACTCACACTGCGCTCACCCACCTGGACAAAGGGAATACATATGTGAGAATGCTCTTCATTGACTACAGCTAGGCATTCAACACTATCATTCCCTCAAAACTTGTCCCTAAGCTCCTTGATCTTGGACTGGAGACCTCCATCTGCGGCTGGATATTCGACTTCCTGACGGGCGTGCCCCAGGTGGTTAGAATTGGCAGCCACACCTCTTCCTCACTGATCCTCAACACAGGCGCACCACAGGGCAGTGTTCTCAGTCCTCTCCTGTACTCCCTGTTCACTCACGACTGTACTGCTAAGCACAGCTCCAACATCATCTTAAAGTTTGCTGACGACACGACCATCCTGGGCCTCATCACAGACAATAGAGAGGAGGTAAAGGCACTGAACAGCTGGTGCCAGGAAAATAACCTCTTTCTCAATGTCAACAAAACTAAAGAGATGATCGTGGACTACAGGAGAGAGCAGGGGAATGGACACCTCTCCATCCACATCGGTGATGCTGAGGTTGAAAGGATCAGCAGCTTCAAGTTCCTTGGTGTGCACATCACTGAGGAACCTCTCTTGGACACTGCACACGGACACAGTAACTAAGAAAGCCCACCAGTGGCAGTATACAGTCACAAACGTCTACAGTTGCACCATCGAGAGACTGCTGACAGGCTGCATCATAGTCTGGTACGGGAACTGTTCTGCCTACATCCGCAAATCACTACAGAGAGTGGTAAAGGCAGCACAGCACATCACTGGCAACTGTCTCCCGGCCATTCAGGCGGAAGGCACACACCACCATCGAGGACCACAGCCACCCAGCACGCAGACTGTTCTCCTTGTTACCGTCAGGCAGACGATACAGGAGCATGGCTGCACATACCACTGGACTTAAGAACAGTTTCTATCATCATGCTATCAAGCTTTTGATTTTTTTCAGAATTTTATCCTTTGCCAAACACACCCATTGAGCAACAGGGTACAAGTGGCATTAATTTTAAGCATTCCACAGATATTACTTTTGGAAACTTTGTTTATCCTGTGGTATGGCTGAGTTTTTTAAATTTTGCATGGTTGTGGCAGATTTCTCCTGACCAGTAAATTTGCTTCTATAATTATTCGTTTCTGCCATAACAGGATATGAGACAAAATATGAATTACTTTCCATCAACCCTTTGTTTAAATGTAAAGCTGGAACTTAATTTGTATCATAAAACCACTTGAAAAATAAATTAGACATAAATATAAAATATATTGAGATAACATTTAAATATTTTGGTCAATATGTTGCGTTATGTTTTGTTGAAGTGACAAATTAAGAAAACAATACCTTTTCAATAAATTGAAAATGTATTGTAGGTAGGTATGTTACAAAACTTACCTTTAGCGGCGCTGCAGTTCTGCCACTGCCCGTGTGCACGACTTTGGCGCCTTTGAGAGGCGGATGGGTTTAAAATGCGATTTTTCTTCAGACTATTCAAATCAATTTTGAACAGGCTTTTTAGTTGCTGAAGAAAAATCGCTTAGACTGCCGTTTTATTAAGTTTATTAAAATTAGCGCTGGAAAAATTAAAAGCATGAGTAAATTAAAAATCATCTTTTAATGCCGTCAACGCCGATGGATCTTACGTAGGGGACAAAAGAAGGTACACAGTTTATTTTTACATAAAAACGTGCTTCTTAGGAAGCCTTTAATCTAAATTTAATGTTGCGAAAAGGTGACTAAAAAATATACGAACTGGCAATATTTTTCCTGCCGACTGGGGGTTAAATTCACCGCAAACCGCAACGTTCCAATCCATCGCTTTCCACAAAAACCCACTCGCAAGTTCATTTAAATGGCCATTAATTTACGGGAATTAAACACTAAATTCCTTCAATTTGGCCTATAAATTCATGACAATGAGATTTTAAAATCATGTTATATTGTGAATTATTGTGTGAATGTTATTTGGACACTTAGGTTTTTTTTAAATGTTAACCTTTTCTTATGAAATGGATAGATGTTTAGATCCAGTTATTGAATTTTGTAATTAGCTATAATTAGGTAACTAACTAATTATATGCTTTAATTTCAGGTCATCCAAGTAAGATTGTTTCATATTTGTTTCAGAATGCTTCAATCTATAAGAACTGAAAATTTCATTCAGTTCTCTTAATTTTTAAGGAAGATGGGCTTTTGACTGTTCTTGATAACAGCTTTTGTGTTTAGTCAATGGAAAAGCAATAGGGAACAAGATGCTAATTTCTGAGTATGAAAATGGCCATACATTTTTTAATACTGAAGATATGTAAGTGAATTAGGTGTCAAATTAAACTTCTTTTTATGCTTTATCTGATGGGATAAATTGCAGACTTGATTTTTTTAATCTCAATATTTTGTAACATTGCTATTGTAGGAGGCCATATCAGAATTAGCTTTCTAGTCACTTTCTTAACTATCTGCAGTACCTGCATAACTAGTTACTTTTGTTAACATGATCACGTGTATAATGACCACTCAAAGCTTTGGTACTTTAATATCTCTAAATCATTTCTCCAACCTCTTGGAATGTCTTTGAGTCCCAAAGGTGCTAACCAACAAAACAACTTCCCGTGGGAAGTCATTTCCACTAGGAGCAATGTCATGGGACTTATGCAGACCTTGTACCAGTTCAAATACTCATAACTCACCTGGTAACACCCACATTGTGAGTGAGCAAGAGGTGAATGGATCCTAGACTTCCTAACCCATGGACCACAATTAATAAGAATAGGTGACAAAATACCCTCCAGGATAATTCTCAATACCAGTGCCCTGTAATGATGCATTTCAGTCATTTACCATACTTCCTATTTCCTCACAACTGTATAGCCTAATTTGGCTCAAATTCCATTTACGGGTTGACGAATGACATTACTGAATGGGTCGGTTCTCAAACAATGTTCTCCCTCAATGTCAGCAAGACAAAGGAGCTAGTCAGTGACTTAAGGAGACACCTCCTTCACTATCAATGGTGGTGAAGTGAAGGTGGTCAAGAGTTTCAAGCTCCTAGGTGTAAACATCACCAAAATTTGTCCGGGTCCAACCACATTGACGACAAAAGCCAAGAAAACACACCATTACGTTACAATAAACTGAGGAAATTTGGCATATCTCTAACCACTCTTAACATTTTCTACAGATGCACCATAGAAAGCATCTTATCAGGATGCATCACATTTTCCACAACAGTTTCCAAATATTTGCCTTAAATGATGCAAGACAAAATATCTTGTCTGTAAACCCTGTATTCCAAAGTTACATAAGTATTTTACAACCATAGAAATTATATATAACATTCAATTTCAACAAGTAAGCATGCATCGCCCATACATCAGGTTTATCCAGAGTGCAGGGTCCATACACTGTACCTACATTGCCTTGTCAGCTCTTCAGCATCATCCAGGTATCTTTCTGAGCAAAAAGATACCTTTTTTCATCTTTATAAAAGATGAAATAGCGGCACATTTGGATAGCAGTAACAGGATCGATCCGAGTCAGTACGGATTTACGAAAGGGAAATCATGCTTAACTAATCTTCTGGAATTCTTTGAGGATGTAACTAGGAAAATGGACAAAGAAGAGCCAGTGGATGTAGTGTACCTGGACTTTCAGAAAGCATTTGACAAGGTCCCACATAGGAGATTAGTGGGCAAAATTAGAGCACATGGTATTGGGGGTAGGGTACAGACATGGATAGAAAATTGGTTGGCAGACAGTAAAAAAAGAGTAGGGATTAACAGGTCCCTTTCAGAATGGTAGGCAGTGACTAGAGGGGTACCGCAAGGCTCGGTGTTGGGACCGCAGCTATTTACAATATACATTAATGATTTAGATGAAGGGATTAAAAGTAACATTAGCAAATTTGCAGATGACACAAAGCTGGGTGGCAGTGTGAAGTGTGAGGAGGATGATATGTGGATGCAGGGTGACTTGGACAGGTTGGGTGAGTGGGCAGATGCATGGCAGATGCAGTTTAATGTGGATAAATGTGAGGTTATCCACTTTGGTGGCAAAAACAGGAAGGCAGATTATTATCTGAATGGTGTCAAGTTGGGTAAAGGGGAAGTACAACGAGATCTGGGGGGGTCCTTGTTCATCAGTCACTGAAAGTAAGCATACAGGTACAGCAGGCAGTGAAGAAAGCTAATGGCATGTTGGCCTTCATAATAAGAGGAGTTGAGAGGTCCTTCTGCAGTTGTACAGGGCCCTAGTGAGACCACACCTGGAGTATTGTGTGCAGTTTAGGTGTCCAAATTTGAGGAAGGACATTCTTGCTGTTGAGGGAGTGCAGCGTAGGTTCCTGATAGAATGGAGCAGCTGGGCTCATAAACTCTGGAATTTAGGATGAAAGGGGATCTTATTGAAACATATGATGGCTATTAAGGGATTGGACATGCTAGAGGCAGGAAACTTGTTCCCGATGTTGGGGGAGTCCAGAACCAGGGCCCACACTTTAAGAATTATGGGTAGGCCATTTAGAACGGAGATGAGGAAAAAAGTTTTCACCCATAGAGTTGTGAATCTGTGGAATTCTCTGCCTCAGAAGGCAGTGGAGGCCAATTCTTGGGATGCTTTCAAGAGAGAGTTGGACAGGACTCTTAAAGATAGCAGAGTCAGGAGATATGGCGAGAAGGCAGGAACGGGGTACTGATTGTGGATGATCAGCCATCATCACAGTGAATGGCTGTGCTGGCTCGAAGGGCCAGATGACCTACTCCTGCACCTATTGTCTATTGTCTATAAAATCGTTTTAATCCTTCAAGAATCAGCTTGTTTGCAATTATAAAAATCACATCAATGGGTCTGTGCTTATTTCCTGGTAGCATTCATGGTTCATTCATCTTATGCCAAACTCTCTAATTCGCCTTTGTCCAATCAAAAGTCTAAATGCAACTCAAAGATTCTTTATACAAATGCTGTCTTTGAATTCCTATTTCTTCTGTTTTCAGGGTTTGTCAGGTCTTTCTAACAATCATAAGATAAGGGAGCTCACAGTGGCAAACTGCCCAGGAGTCACTGATAATGGATTGCAGGTAGAAAAAATCTAAGATTCATTTCCATTGCCAGAAATGTATTATTATTTAACTTTAACGTATATCTTGTTCAAAAGTTCTCTCATTGTCTGAATTTGTATTGCAATCTGCTTTATTTGGAATTTATTACCTCAATGGTTACTTATTTGTAAGATAATTTGAACCCAGTGGATTCCATTGAATTCTTTCAAATAGGATCATAACCTTCATTTGATCATTTGAAAGTTGGAAAGCTTAAAAGTAGCAGTTTTAACCAAAAGTCTATAAGACCTAACTGCTTTGTTAATATTATTATTATAGCTTCTTTGCTATTACAATTTTAAACTTGCTCTTCTGAGTCCCTGGCAAGGAGATACATATACATAGAAACATAGAAAATAGGTGCAGGATTAGGCCATTCGGCCCTTCGAGCCTGCACCGCCATTCAATATGATCATGGCTGATCATCCAACTCAGTATCCTGTACCTGCCTTCTCCCTTTAGCCTCAAGGGCCACATCTAACTCCCTCTTAAATATAGCCAATGAACTGGCTTCAACTACCTTCTCTGGCAGATAATTCCACAGATTCACCACTCTCTGTGTGAAAATGTTTTTCTCATCTCGGTCCTAAAAGACTTCACCTTTATCCTTAAACTGTGACCCCTTGTTCTGGACTTCCCCAACATCGGGAACAATCTTCCTGCATCTAGCCTGTCCAATCCCTTAAGAATTTTGTAAGATTCTATAAGATCCCCCCTCAATCTTCTAAATTCTAGCGAGTACAAGCCGAGTCTTTCCAGTCTTTCTTCATATGAAAGTCCAGCCATCCCAGGGATCAGTCTGGTGAACCTTCTCTGTACTCCCTCTATGGCAAGAATGTCTTTCCTCAGATTAGGAGACCAAAACTGTACACAATACTCCAGGTGTGGTCTCACCAAGGCCCCGTACAACTGCAGTAGAACCTCCCTGCTCCTATACTCAAATCCTTTTGCTATGAATGCTAACATACCATTTGCTTTCTTCACTGCCTGCTGCACCTGCATGCCTACTTTCAATGACTGGTGTACCATGACACCCAGGTCTCGTTGCATCTCCCCTTTCCCTAATCAGCCACCATTCAGATAATAGTCTCTTTCCAGTTTTTGCCACCAAAGTGGATAACCTCACATTTATCCACATTATACTGCATCTGCCATGCATTTGCCCACTCACCCAACCTATCCAAGTCACCTTGCAGCCTCCTAGCATCCTCCTCACAGCTAACACTGCCCCCCAGCTTTGTGTCTTCCGCAAACTTGGAGATGTTGCATTCAATTCCCTCATCCATATCATTAATATATATTGTAAATAGCTGGAGTCCCAGCACTGAGCCTTGCGGTACCCCACTAGTCACTGCCTGCCATTCTGAAAAGGACCCGTTTACTCCTACTCTTTGCTTCCTGTCTGCCAGCCAGTTCCTTATCCACATCAATACTGAATCCCCAATACCGTGTGCTTTAAGTTTGTATACTAATCTCTTATCTGGGACCTTGTCGAAAGCCTTCTGAAAGTCCAGATATAACACATCCACTGGTTCTCCCTTATACACTCTACTAGTTACATCCTCGAAAAATTCTATAAGATTTGTCGGACATGATTTACCTTTCATAAATCCATGCTGACTTTGTCCAATGACCACTTTCCAACTGTGCTGCTATCCCATCTTTAATAACTGGCTCTAGCATTTTCCCCACTACCGATGTTAGACTAACTGGTCTATAATTCCCCGTTTTCTCTCTCCCTCCTTTTTTTTAAAAAAGTGGGATTACATTAGTTACCCTCCAATCCTCAGGAACTACTCCAGAATTTAAAGAGTTTTGAAAAATTATCACTAATGCATCCACTATTTCTGGGGCTACTTCCTTAAGCACTCTGAGATGCAGCCTATCTGGCCCTGGGGATTTATCGGCCTTTAATCTATTCAATTTACCTAACACCACTTCCCGACTAACCTGGATTTCACTCAGTACCTCCATCTCATTTGACCCCCCGGTCCCCTGCTATTACCGGAAGATTATTTATGTCTTCCTTAGTGAAGACAGAACCAAAGTCGTTATTCAATTGGTCTGCCATGTTCTTGTTCCCCACTATCAATTCATCTGTTTCTGACTGCAAGGGACCTACATTTGTTTTAACTAATCTTTTTCTCTTCACATATCTATAAAAAATTTTGAGTCAGTTTTTATGTTCCCTGCCAGTTTTCTTTCATAATCTATTTCCCTTTCCTAATTAAGCCCTTTGTCCTCTTCTACCGGACTCTGAATTTCTCCCAGTCCTCTGGTTGGCTGCTTTTTCTGGCTAATTTGTATGCTTCATCATTTGTTTTGATACTATTCCTGATTTCCCTTGTTATCCACGGATGCACTACCTTCCCTGATTTATTCTTTTGCCAAACTGGGATGAACAATTGTTGTAGTTCATCCATGCACTTTAAATGCCTTCCATTGCATATCCACTGTCAACCCTTTAAGAATCAATTGCCAGTCTATCTTGGCCGATTCACGTCTCATACCCTCATATAGATATTTTATTATGTGTAGATTTGCATCTGATTATGTTATTAGACTCATTTCTGAGTGGCCATTTTTTTTTTCTCGCAATGTGAAAATAATTGGGTCAGCATAGCTTATGTTTACTTTTTGCTGTCTGGAAATGTCCCACTCAAAAGCTCAGTAGAATGAAAATTAGCCATAGGATTAAAATCAAATTCAAATAAAATTAAACGTCAGAGCCTCGAATCATCTGTTACAGATCTTGGAACTTCCACTACCATTTTACAAAAATGTTGCATTTAATGATGATCTTTAGACATAGACATAGGATCTTACAATAAGCAAAGTCGTTTTGGATATTCCTCTTCTCTCAGTTAATGTCCACATAATTGCTGAATAAAATAGATACTATTATGTTTGGTGAAATATTTGCTATTCATATTTTTAACGAGCCTTTGACGGCACTGGAGACTACTGTCTCTCTAGAGTTTAGAAGGATGAAGAGGGACCTAATTGAAATTTACCGAATAGTGAAAGGCCTGGATATAGTGTGTGTGTGTGTGTGGTGAGGATATTTCCACTAGTGGGAGAGTCTAAGACCAGAGGCCATAGCCTTACAATAAAAATTTGGGTTGAGAGTGAAAGATAGATCAACCATGATTGAATAGACTTGATGAGCTGAATAGCCAAATTCTGCTCCAACAAATTATGAGCTTATGAACTTAACATGTTGATGGTAAAGTCCAGTTTAAATTCTGATAGCAGGTAAAGAGGGTTATATTCTACAGTTTAAAGTAAGTTACTAGCTCCAGTTTGTACTTGTTATTCACTGGCTATTGTGAATTGCATGTGGAAGGGGTTAAAATATCAAATTCCAACCGCATGACACGCATTTAACCACATTCCTAGCCATTTAAACTTTTACTAATCTAAATTAAGCCAATAATCAGGGAAAATACCCTTAACATTCAGAAACCAGAGCCCATTTGATTCAAGGTGTATATATAATCAATATCAAGGTGAAAGCTCTACTGTTAATTTCCCAGCAATGGATCTAAAATACGAGATACTAGGAAAGGTACAAAACATTTGTTCTTTCCAGAATAATTTGAAAGCTATCAGAATCGGAAATGGTTCTTCACAGGTTCCCAAGCTGTTTTTAGGTGTACACAACAAGCTCAGCATCTGAACATTAGACCAGAGTTAAAAGCTCTTGTGTCCATAACATTGGCTGGATAGTGCTGAATATTTTAACACTACATGTAGGAAAACTATGTTTCGTGGGCTGGAATTAAGGAAGTTTCCAAACCAAAACTGCCTTTACAAAAATTCAGACCCCGACTTCTGTCAGGAATTTCTGCCATTTGAAGCAGTTAACAATCAAAATTAGGTAATACTGTTCCAAAACATGTCTATTGTTGATGCTGGTAACATGACTCAAGCACCATGTTCAGTTTTTAACTCACTGGCTTGCCTTAGATCCTACATGCCCACTCTTGGGGTGACACAGTGGCACAGCGGTAGAATTGCTGCCTTACAGCACCAGAGACTCAAGTTTGATCCTGACTATGGGTGCTGTCAGTACGGAGCTTGCATGTTCTCCATGTGACTGCGTGGGTTTTCTCCGAGTGCTTTGGTTTCTTCCCATACTCCAAAGACCTAAAGATTTGAAGGTTAATTGCCTTCAGTATAATTGTAAAATTGTCCATAATGTGCAGGATTGTGTAGGATAGCGTATGGGTGATTGCTGGTCAGTGCAGACTCTTTGGGCTGAAGGGCCTGCTTACGCACGGCATCTCTAAAGTCCAATGTCTACAGTCTGAAGTCTTAGCTAACATGGTACTGACGTTACCCGTCCATTAACCTGACTTATTTTTGTGATCATATCATGTCCCTGCAAGGTCTTAATCATTTGATCCAACAAACTCCCAATTCCCCTTCTGATCCTTGACACTCTATTTCTCTCTTGGCCTTTTCCTGCCATAACCAACTTGACTCAGACACACTTTTTAATTGCATACTCTATGCTGGCTCATGTGAACATCAAAGCCTGCCCTATGTATGATTGAATCAATAACATCTGGAATCTTGACCCTCCGGCACTGCTGAGTTTCTGATCAATGGCTTTATAGCTAAAACATTAATTGTAGTATAATGCAGGAACTGATAATTAAAACATTAAGGGCCCGTCCCACCAGCATGCGACTCCATGCGGTGAGCGCGACCTAACGTGGTCGTTTGAGCCGTCTAGCGTCGCTGGGCCGGTCCCACTTCGATCGCCGGAGCTGTATGGAGTTGTGCGGAGCTGGTCCCGACATCGCGCAGGGCTCTGAAAAACTGACAGTGTTCAAAAATTCCGCATGACAACGGCCTGTCGGCCTGCAGCCGCCTCGACGCATTACGCACCGCCTCGACGTCGTGCCTCCGTGACCCTCTCCGTGTGCCTCCGTGATCCTCTCTGTATGTGTCTCCGTGACCCTCTCTCTGTGTGCTTCCGTGACCCTCTCTATATGTGTCTCCGTGACCCTTTCTATATGTGCCTCCGTGACTCTCTCTCTCTGTGCCTCCGTGACCCTCTCTCTCTGTGCCTCCGTGACCCTCTCTCTGTGCCTCTGTGACCCTCTCTATATGTGCCTCCGTGACTCTCTGTGCCTCCGTGACCCTCTCTATATGTGCCTCCGTGACCCTCTCTGTTTGTGCCTCCGTGACCCTCTCTGTATGTGTCTCCGTGACCCTCTCTGAATGTGCCTCTGTCCCTCTCTGTATGTGCCTCCGTGACCCTCTCTCTGTGCCTCCGTGACCCTCTCTATATGTGCCTCTGTGACCCTCTCTGTATGTGCTTCCGTGACCCTCTCTGTGTGCCTCCGTGACCCTCTCTGTGTGCCTCCGTGACCCTCTCTGTGTGCCTCCGTGACCCTCTCTGTTTGCCTCCGTGACCCTCTCTGTATGCCACCGTGAACCTCTCTGTGTGCCTCCGTGACCCTGTGTGCCTCCGTGACTCTCTCTGTGTGCCTCCGTGACTCTCTCTGTGTGCCTCCGTGACCCTCTCTGTGTGCCTCCGTGACCCTCTCTGTGTGCCTCCGTGACCCTCTCTGTGTGCCTCCGTGACCCTCTCTGTGTGCCTCCGTGACCCTTTCTGTGTGCCTCCGTGTCTCTCTCTCTCTGTCCCCCTCTGTCCTTGCGAACTTACCGCGGACTTCGCTCCAACTTCGCGCCACTCACCCGACCTCCACGCGGCCCCCGCTGCCGATTTGGTTGCGCTCGCCGCATGCAGGCGCATGCTGGTGGGACTGGCCCTGTACGGGGATCACTCGACCTCCGCGCGGCCCCCGCTTCCAGTGTGGTCGCGCTTGCCGCATGCAGGTCGCATGCTCGTGGGACTTGCCCTTTAGAGAACCAACTGAGTTTCAGCCAGCTAACTATAAACTGAAGATGAAAATCTCAGATCTAGCACATACACAGCACTGTTCCTGCCTTCCTCATGCTTCTGAGACCTAGACAACCTACAGAAGACATTGCAAGGTACTGAAACAATAGTACCAATGCCATCACCACATAATCGTCTAAATTTCATGGAAGATTAAATGTTACAATATAATTACCTCCCTGAGGCCACCACCCCCGTAATGAGGCCCTAGTTACATTTTGTTGGCTACACTGAGGAAGCCACATCATTCACATGCCCAGCACTGAAACGAATATCCATACTAAGCTTTGTCTTGGAAAGTGATTACCAGTTGGACAGTGGAAAACATTCAAAGATCAGCTCAATGTCACCTTGAGAAAAATAAACATAAGGAACTGGAGGTGCAGGAATCTTGTGTAGAACACAAAGTGCTGGAGTAACTCAGCAGGACAGGCAGCTTCTCTGGAGGACATGGGTTGGTAAAGTTTTGGGTCAGGAATCTGAAGAAGGGTCCTGACCCAAAACGTCCCCTATCCATGCCCTCCAGAGATGCTGCCAGACCCACTGATGAAATGCAACATCTCTAATAACTGCTGGGAATGTCCATCTCATGAGCATTCAAGTGGAGGTGGAGCAATCATGATGGCTTTAAGAACCTTGAGGGCATGCACTTGAAGTACTGAGAGGCCTTGTATGCTTATAGAGAGAGGGCCACACACCACCCATGGAACCAACAAAATTAGAATGGAAGTAATTTATCCTCAATCATAAATGTCTGCCCCAAAGAAGTAGGATGCTAAAGCCAGGTGTTTAAATAATAATCCAAGTTTTGTGAGCAGATGAGATGCCTGCTCCTAGTTGAAAATGTTAAAACAGCGAGGAAGGTTTGAGGAAAATTGACTTCCTATTTCAAATTTCAAATGTTCTTTTCAAGACCAGCCAGCCCCTACTGGCTATTTCACCATTCACTAAGATCCCGACTGATCATTCTCTTCCAGACTATTGGCTGACCTCTACTATAAACCCACTGACTCGCACAGTTTTCTTGACTACACCTCTTCCCACCCTGCCTCTTGCAAGCATGCCATCCACTAATCTCAATTTCTCTGTCTCTGCCACATCTGCTGCCAAGATGAGATTTTCCACACTCTTTAGTAAAGATGGTTTCCGTCCCTGCTGTTTTGGATAGATCCCTTTCCACCTCTTCTGTGTCCCACAGTTCTGCTCTTGCTCCTCCCTCCTTCCAAACGGAACAAAATTTCGAGTTCCCCTGCTTCTTACCTTTCACCCCACCAGCCTCCAATTCCGACACAACATTCTTTGACATTTCCGCCACCTGTAATGTGATCCCTCCACTAGTCACATCTTGCCTTCCCCACTCTTTCTGTTTTCCGTAGAGATCACTCCCTTTCGCAGCTACTTGGATCACTCAACCCTGCCCACACAACTGTCCCCTGGCTTATGCTGACACTGATCAGCCAGAAATATTTCACTCATTTCAGCCACACGTTGACCTATGTAATTTCCCAGAAGATGTTACGGTAACAAGTTTCCCCACTCTCTCTGTTTTTAAATAGCAAAGTCTTGTGTAAATTTCCAGATGCATTGAGAGAACATTCGGGAAGATTATGGAATAGTTAGGGGATTGTCGATGTTCTCACCTATTCAAAAATATCTTTAGAATTCATGACTATCATAGTATTATCTTGTTTTGCAATACATTAAGTTACTCAGCCCCTAGTCATTGAACATTACAGCAGCACAACACAGGTCTCTGGTGTTTCTAGTTTCACACGCCTGATTGCATTTCATATTGTGAAATATCAAAGAGAAGATTCTGATGTAAACATCTGCGATTAAACTGTACACTTAAGTAAACCTACATGGATATTTCAAAATCTGTAACAGGAACCAAGATGATTTCAAAACGCCAATATTTACAGTTATTTTCAAAGTCTTGAATGCATTATAGTAAAAATTAAAAATAATGCATTCATATGAATTCAATTGCTGGACAGATCCACATTTCCAATTCAATACGCATAGTAAATATTTCCATATAAATTGTCAAAGATTAGTGTTTTGCAGTATGCAATAGAACATGATATTTTCCAGACCTTGAGGTTTCCTTGCGGAACCATATTACTGCTGAATTTAATCCTGTTATGTGGGATGTTTAAGAATTAAATTAAAATGATGAGCCGAATCTCAAATCCTCAAAATAGATGGGCTAGGAAAGTATAACGGATGAAATTGCAAAGAAATTCTGCAACTGAGATCAAGGTCATTTCATAACTCTAATATTTCCAGTTTTAATGGAGCATATTTGTCCTGCAGAATATTTTAGTTATTTAAATGTTACAATGAGATTGAGTACTTTTATTTTAATCTCAGTGTGTTTAGTAAATATATTTAGCATGGTTTCACTGATTTTTGGAACAGAGCTAAATTCATGTCTGCAGGTAAGAGGAGCAGGATTGCAGCCTGCAACAGGCATCTGAGTAAATCGTTAACCTCATGATCCGACTGCTCCCACATTCCATTATAAATTGCAGTCACATCTGCCCTTCTGCACCATTGACTGCTAGCAGACTCCAACTTACCACCAGATGCCAACTGATCAACATTCCGCCCCACAACAGTCACCCTCGTACTGTTCTTCAATCCCATAGCTGGCTTTAATTGAACTTTTGGAAACCACAATTTTCATAAATATTTGTAATATTGTGTAGATTCTGGAATATCGTACTGAAAGTTCTTTGAAGCATGTGATAAGTTAGAGAGAAGCATAGATTAAGATTGAGTTGAGGAGACATGGATATGGATCTTTACTTGAGAAAAATAATAAGCCACGTAGACAGTGAATGTATCTGAATTTGAAAGCAGTACAATAACAATCTCAAAGGAATAAAGACACTGCAGATTCTGGATTTATGTTTGTTGCAGAGATCTAAACAATTTTATTTCAACCATAAACATGTCAACAGATCTTGGAGCTTAGACTGTGGTGAAATAGAATATACAGACTTAAAGTAGATACATTTCAAATTTGAACAAAATCAGCTAAAAGAAATTCCAAAGGAATAGTGCAGATATTAACAATACGAATTGATACTGTATTCATTAACATTCAAGGGATAACATAACAAGGAAATGGCAGACAGGTTGAACAGGTACTTTGGATCTGTCTTCACTAAGGAAGACACAAACAATCCCCCAGATGTACTAGTGGCCAGAGGACCTAGGATGACAGAAGAACTGCAGGAAATTCACATTAGGCAGGAAATGGTGTTGGGTAGACCGTTCTCCCGTCGCTGGGTGGGAGCGGCAACGATTGACTCTGAACCCAATCCAGGCAGCAGCCGTGACCCGACACCAGGCGCTGCTCCGGCCGGGCCCATGTCTCCCCCCCCCCGCCGGCCCCTCACCTCCCCGCTGGGCCCACGACACCTCTCCTCCCCCGCCAGGCCCACGCCTCCCCCCCTCACCCCCCCCCCCCCGCCGGCCCCTCACCACCCCCCTCGTACCCCCTTGCCTTTCCCACCCCACCCCTCGTCTTTCCCACCTCCCCGCCGGGCCAACGCCTCCCCCCCCCACTGCGGGCCCTCACCTTCCTCCCCTCCCCCGCCGGGCCCACACCTCCCCACCCTCGTACCCCCCCTTGCATTTCCCACCCCCTCTCGCCTTTCCCTACCCCCCTCTCCTTTCCCACTCCGCACCGCCCCTCGCCTTTCTTACCCCCTCTCTCGCCTCCCCCCCCCCCGCCCCTGACTTCCCCACCCGCCCCCGCTGCGGGTCCTCGTTTCTCCCCTGCCGGGCCCAAGCCTGTGACCAGCGATCCCCCCGCACACTATCCCACACATGCTAAGGACAATTTATACAAACCCTGTGCACCTTTGAAGTGCTGGAGGAAACCCTAACTCTAGCTTGATAGGCTTGGTATAAGTATAAATTGTCCCTAGCGTGTGTGGCATAGTGTGTGGTGGATCGCTGGTCGGTGCGGACTCGGTGGGCTGAAGGGCACTGTATCTCTGAACTAAATGTGTCCCAAAGACTCCAGGGGTTGGACTCGAACCCCCAATGTTCTGCCTGCTCCTCATGGGAACTAAACTGTTGGCCACAAGTTGTCCAAGAGGCAGATCTCTCTTCCAATGGTCTCTCCAAACCTCCAGAGGCAGCGGGCTTTTCAACAGGTCCAGGTACAGGTTATGTTGTCACTGTACCAGTGCCACCCACCTGCTCCGGCCACTGAGTCCAAATACCCACCACCCAATTTGAAGCAAGGCGACGGGGCGGTGGGTGAGGGGGAGGGGGAGGAGGTGGGGGGATGTTGTTCCCAAAGTCTGCATTTACCCCATAGTCAATGTTACTAAAACAGATGATGAGGCCTTTGTGCAGGTCTATTAGTGGGATCTAGCTGTCACAGGCTGGGTCCACAAATTGAGGGCATCGGGGAAAGTGGGGGGGGGGGGGGTTGGAAAATGAGAACAGGGAGGGAGAGGGGGAGAAGGTGATGTGAGGGGAAGGGGGGGGGGGAGTGGAGAAGAGGGAGAAGAGTGGAGTAGGGGGAAGGGAAGAAGGAGAGGAGAGGGGAAGGGAGAAGGGTAGGGGGGGAGTGGAGAAGGTGTGGCAGGAGGAGGGAAGAGGGAGGTGGAGGAGAAAGGGGAGTTCAGTCTACACTCACTGAATACATCCCTGTGAACAGTTAGAGATGGTGATTGGATCTGGAAGCAGACCAATACATCTGTAAATAAAACTGGATTTGGACATCTTTTCATTTGCATAATTGATTTTATTGTAATAATTTTAATATATTGATGTTTAAAATCCATCCAAGGAAGAATATTTTACAGCCCATCTGTGGTCCCTGTGGTCCCTAACGCCAATCCTAACCCTAACTGGGCGTCACCTGCAGGACAGCGTGTGACAGGACGCACGACATGATGAGACACCCATTACATGCGTCACCATGCATCGACCACGACGCGACAACCTCTTTTCTGGCTGTCGCCGAAAATGCCGCACAAGTGGGACAGGCCTTTCACACTGCGAAACCTGAGGGCAAGGCTTTCGAAGGGGGCGTTGGCGGCAAACTTCTCCCTGACCAGGATCTCGATCACTTCGGACTCGAGTCCGCAGTGCTCGAAGAAACTGTCCAAGCCTGAGCAGACTCGGGAAAAGTGGCAGCTGAGGTCATAGTGCGAGCGCCCTCACCAGCCCGCTGCTTAAGTGGCTCCTTGGGGCGACCTGCTGCTGCTTCTCGGGCGCTGCTGGCGTGGTTATTTGTGCACCCATGGATACTGCTGGTGTAGTTACTTGTGCACCCTGGGGTGTTGCTGGCGAGGGTGCTGTTTCTCCCTGGAGTGCTGCTGGTGTGGTTACTTGTGGAACCTGGAGTGCTGCTGGTGTGGTTACTTGTGGAACCTGGAGTGCTGCTGGTGTGGTTACTTGTGCACCCTGGCGTGCTGTACCCTCTGCTAATTCTCCTTCCGACGTTGCTGCTCCGGTTGCCAGCCCCTGCTGCTTGTCGCCCCGACCGCTAGAGCCGGGCAACAGCCGCAGGACCAGGCTGCCACTGCCCTTGGAACTGCGGACGCTGAAACTCGCATTTCTGCCGGTACATGACCAGCGAGTCGGGCCTGAGCTGCCTCTTGGAGCTGGAGTGACGCACAATGTCAGGCGAGACCCCCAGCTGCCCGGCTCTGCTGGGGGCTGTCGGAGGCCAGGTAAGTCTTTGTCTTGCTACTGGCGCCGCTGCCGCTGCTGCTACCTTCCTTGGAGGCAGAGCTGCCCAAACCATTGGGCTCCACTTTGTACCCCCTCGCTGTCTGGCTCAAGTACTTGGCCTCGTCTGCAGCCAGTCTCTCCATGGCACTCTGCCGATCCCGCCCTTTCCCCTCCATTTGACTGCAGAGGTAGCCCGGACCTTTGGTCAGGAGCCTGAGCGGCAGAGAGACGCTCGCCTCGGGCGACATGCTTGCAGTGGGCATGATCTCGCTCGGCATCTTAGTTTGATCCAGCCAACGAGAACAAGCACGTTTTCATATCCACAAAGAAGCAAAGATCAGGACTTCCATGAGCAATGACAGGCTGTCTGCATTCGCCTTAATGCATTCACTATGACTTTGCCCATGACATGAACAAAGTGGTGACTAGGTTTGCACAGTTACATTCTCGGAAAATGGAATTGGAAAATGTGATTTATGGCTAAATGGCGATATATGCTGGTCTGCCAAGAGTGTTGTCAAAGTCTGTGAGAGGAACCCTGAACTGTCTGCTAATCCCCTCTCACTTTGGGAGCCCAAACAGGGCACTGCAAGAAGAGGTAGAAGTGGGGCCACCTACATCAGTGTACTAGCTGCGGAATGACACAGGCCTTGGACATCGTTAATGCACTGAGGACTGCCATTAAAGGTAAAGTCACACTTTGGGAGATCAAATGGGGCACTGCAAGAAGAGGTAGAAGTAGGGCCACCTACATCAGTGTACTGCGGAACGACACATGCTTTGACAGCATTAACAAACTGAGGACTGCCATGCTAGATAAACTGGTCTGAGGTGGTATATCCGTGGACCCAGGGATGGCATATAGGCTAAGGTCAACGAATGCCCTTGCATTAGTAGAAGTAGTGGTAAATGGCAATATACATTCAGGAGCACCTGAATGATTTTGCAGCATCATACCAGCATGCTGAGTGACAGTGAACTACGAACTAATTCCAGTCATGCTAGTCAGCATGGCTCAACAATAGTAACACTGGGTGATTTTTAAAAATTGTACTTACCATGCTACTCACCTTTATGTGACATTTACCAGGAACACCTGAATTATTTTGCAGCATCATGTCAGCATGTTTGATTGGTTGGTAAGCTATATGATGAATTGTGAATTTTATGTTGGGTTATTATATATTTTTATATGTTATGGAATCAAAATCAAGAATTATAAATTCACATTTCAAAAATGTTTTCACAATTCAGTAGTACTGATTTTCAGTATCCCATACCGATATTTGAGAATACATGAGGTTGCATGCAAAATACTGATTTTCCAAAATCCAGTTTCTGTGTAGTACTTTCTATTGCATTTATGTGAGAAATACCGATTTCCCCAACAAAATACTGATTTTCAGCCATCAAAATACGGAAATGCTCGGAGAAACTTGGCAGCTCTGCAATTATTCACAATCACATTATGTTTAAGAATTCAAAATGTGATTTGTGATCTTGTTTATGAGTTATAATGGAACTAGAATTTGTTATAATAGTATGACAGTAAAATAGGTTAGTTTGAAAGCGGTCATAGTAATGTAAATACACCATTTAGTTGGACTTCAATTTTCATGATGGAAAGTGAAGTCGAACTAAATGTTGTATTCACATCACTATTCCATGTTGAAATTGATGTGATGTGAGGTTGTTAGGTCAGGAGGACCATTAAAGGTGCAGTGCACACACTAACACAGTCTAACATTAACAGGCAATCAAATCAACACACAAAATATTTTATTTAAAAAAATATATTTACTGTAAAAACGGACAGTATTTCATTTGCAGTTTTTGCATGCTCCTTTATAACATTTTACATATCATTTTACAACAGTACAACTTGATTATTAAAACAAAGACAACAATTCTTGATTTTAAAAAATGTATACAACAATGATCCCCAATCATCCCATTCCACCCACTCATTACTCTTGACAACCAAAATTACTTCTGAAATATTGGTCATAAATTTGGTGCAAAAATGCTCCAAAATTAGGCTCAGAATGCACCAGAGAGCATCTAAAACCCCAGATCTTCCAGGGCCCTTAAGCGTGCCCTGGACCTCGGCCGCAAGGCGCTTCACGCTTGTGATGTGCACTGCGCACACATTATTTCACATAAAATATTTGTAATCCTGTCATACCAACACCCTTATTGAAAAGTTTCGTAAGGGCCTGTTGTACAGGGCCCTGGTGAGACCAAATCTGGCGTATTGTGTGCAGTTTTGGTCTCAAAATTTAAGGAAGGACATTCTTGCAATTGAGGGAGTGCAGCGTAGGTTCAATTCCCCATCTCACGGATGGAAATTGTGGGAGGAGATCATATTTAATTGAACAGATAGGGATGAATGGTTGACATGGGAAATAGATTATGATTGCAGATGATTATGCAAGAGGCTTTACTGGGTTGCATGTTTGCCTAGGAGAAAGCACAGACCTTGTATTCTTTCATCTTCGGCCTCCAAATCTGAGGATTTATCTGACATGTACTAACTTTCTGAGCTTCTTCAGAGGCTGATTGAGAGTCATCCAGATTACGATGGGGCTTCAGTTCCAGAGGCCCAATTCAATGGTTCAATGGCTTCTTTATATTTTCATGTGTACCAGGTGCACTGAAATATATGTTTTGCCTACATATCAGCAAGACTGTCCCCGTACATAAGCACAATCGCCCCAGTTAGTACAGTATACACACAAACATCCTACCGAGTCCATATGAAAGAGGTAGCATTTGATGCCATTTTAGTCCCAGATGCAGCTGACCACAAAGGCCTGTAGCAGCCGTCTTCTCCTCCATTACGGTTATCCCTCTCCATTTCTGGCCCTCTTCAGCCTTTATTCCACGGAGAATGGGGCGCCTCCGGCAGCCAACCTCGAGGTGCGGAAGGTAATACCCCTCCCTCCCCGGTTCCCTCTCACCACGTCCATCAGATTAGATGAGAATGATAGTCTCATTCACAACCCCACACTCTCTCTCTCCAAATGGAGACAAGTGGTCTTTAACAATAATCTTATTTATTCTATTTAATTAACCAAATGTAAATTCCTCAGCTGCCATGCTGGGATTTGGACTGAATTTGTTCATAAGCACTCTGTACCTATCCTGGCTCGGTTTTAACAACAGATTTGTTATTTGTTCAAATAGTGACAAATATAGATCAAGTTCAAGGAATTGAAAACATAATTTGTCATATTTGTGTTCAAGAAATTCTACCATAAGATGGCAAATCTGGAATACTTGGATGTCTCCCATTGCCTCTCAGTGACTGATCAAAGTGTGAAGACGCTGGCTTTCTGCTGCAGAAGGCTCATTTCATTAAACATCGCTGGATGTCCAAAGGTACACTTTGAACTTTGAAGTACTAGAATTTTTTTATGCCATTTATTTTTTCCCACTTGCTTTTCTTACTTGTCCTTTTTAAGTAGAACTGTTTCCAAGAGGGTTACATAGTTAGCCCTATCCCATATCATCATCAGTGCTATTCTTGGTCTGCCCAAATTTGTTATTCTTCCAGTGAGGCATTTGGAGAAGCTAGCAGCTAGTCAGTATATAGCTTAAATGCAAATACATTTTGTTTCAGCCTAACCTGAACCAAATTAATCCTGTCATGTGGTATGCTAAAGAAAAAATAGACTGTTAAAACACACAGCCCTACGTAATTAATAATCTAGCTACTTACAAGTTTGAAATATATTAACTGCAAGATAAATAACAAAATAGTTGAATGGTCAATAAAGCTATTCATTTCTCTTCAACTATAAAGCAAAAACATGCTATGATCTAATTCATACATTTGAACCAGGTAACTGGTAAATCTGATCTGCTAAAAAAACCATGGTGCAACAAGATCTCAATAATATGCTGCTAAGGATATCATTTGAACAGGCAGAACAATTATTTTCTCCCCTAGACAGACATGGTGCTCTCAGATCAAATAGTTTCTTATGGGTAACCATTATTATTCAAACTAAATTGAAGGACGTGCGGGGTAGGAACAGTAGCCAAAATGGAAAGTGCAAAACATCAACATGCACCTTTTGCTACACAGGTGCCTTTTGACCCACTGCGTTCTTCTAACGTTCTGTTTTGTGGTAGATATATCCTTGATAAACCAGTAGGTGAAGGTAGATGGAACGTAAACTTGAGGTTACAGTGACTTTAGTCATAGGTTTGTTAAATAGAGGAGTAAGCTTGAGGGACCAAGTGGCCTACTCCTGCTCTTAATTTCCATGTTTGGATGATTTACAGTGTGTTGATGAGTTTTCAAGGTTTTGAGGAAGCCAATAAATGAAGGGAGGGGAAGTCAGTCAAAATGGTAAGTGCTTTTATGCCAGTTTGTGGACCAGAGCGATCCAGACTGTTGACAGCTCCACGATTCTCTGCCAAGATAAAATGACCTAAATAAAGATTCTAGCATTGGAACCCACTCCCTATCCTAAAGTTTCATATATGGATATGCAATGTAGGTGATCAGTGGCAGTGCAACAGATCCTCAGTACTATTCAGAAGTATTAACCTTCCACGATTATGGTAAATGTATTAATGAAATGCTGTATTTACAAAATGAGATATTATATTTTGTGTTGTATTTATTGATCCATCAGATTACTGACTTAAGTATGCAATATCTGGCTGGAGTTTGCCATTATATTTATTTCCTGGACATCTCAGGTTGTGTCAGGCTTACTGATTCATCATTTACGTTCCTAAGGAAAGGCTGCAAACAGCTACGTGTCCTCAAGATGCTATATTGCGCAAAGATCACAAAGTAAGTATAATATTTCCAAGTATGGTCATTCCATTGTTTTCTTATGCAGAGAATAAAACCACAGTAAACAGAAAATATATAATTTGCCTTTCTGATGATGGAATCAATATGAGTTTAACCAACTTCCCAATCTGAGAAAGGCTAATGCCAACAATAATATCAATTTCTAAAACACTCCTAGAATAAACTAAATGCCTCAGAAGACTTTGAAAGGGGAGAAATGGAGGTGTAGTGGAAGGATGTATATCACGATGCTCTATTGAAAGTATTTTTGAAAACAGGCTAAGAGAAATTGGTGTTGTGATAGTTGTTTAAGTAACATACAAATTGTGGAAAATGACAGGCGAAGAGGAACCCATTGACTTTTCCTAACTCTTCAATGCTTGTACAGTGGAAATATCAATGGGCAAGGGTGTGGCCAGATATAAAACCCTCACAAGATACTCAGTGGGTGGTCTGTCGAGTCCTATTTTGTTTTAACTATATTACTGCACAGTCTCCTTCCTGAAACTGGCAGAATTGACGTTGGGACCAGTGGATGGGAGTGTGAAATTGGAAATGGCACTGTGGAATTCTATGGACTCATTGCAGTGTCAATGACAGACAATGACTTTAGCAACCAATTAGTTATTCAGGAATCTAAGAACTCCCTGTGGGGTCTGGAGATTGCATTCATACTACATCTGGTGTACTAGTACAAAAGGAATTTTACAGCGCATTAATTATTTGTTCTGATCAATAAAAGTCTGACTTTGTTTAACTTCTTGGATTTTGGAGAGGGATCATCTCTGACCCCTCTCACCCTGGCCACAAACTCTTTGAATCACTTCCCTCTGGAAGGCGACTCCGGATTGTCAAAGCTGCCCCAGTCATAAAACGTTTTTTATCCACGAGTAGTTGCTCTACACAACAGCCAAAAATCTGTAGCCTCCCTTTGATCTGGTATTTGGTTCACATGCTTGATCAATGGTGTTCTATCATTAATGTTTTATTATTATTAATGTTTAGTGTTTTCTGAGTCGATCATCTATTCACACTAGTTCCATGTTATCCCATTTTCGTATCCACTCTCTACACATTAGAAGAAATTTTACAGAGGCCAATTAACCCACAAACCCAATACCTTTGGAATGTGGTAGGAAACTGGAGCACCCAGAGGAAATCCATGCAGTCACAAGGAGAACGTGCAAACTCTACATAAACAGCACCTGAGGTCAAGATCAATCCCAGGAATCTGGCAATGTGAGGCAGCAACTCTATCAGCTGTGCCACTGTACTGACCTTGACACTTCCATCTAAACTGTCAGGTCCTGTATTTATACGGATATTTCCACGTTACGGAATAGGGATGATCTTTGCTTGGGCCTTGAATGTACAAAATGATGGTAGCTTGCTGAAGGGTGCTGGATTTGGTACATACAAAGCAGTAGATACTCTTAGTGATATGCACACTGCTGTTAAGGGACACAATTTCAGCAGTTTTCTTCAGAGTTCAATAGTTTTATATATTTAAAAAAACAACCAACAGATAGGTTAATGTGAAATGAAAGGGAATAAACAATGTTTTCCAGCAAACCCATCTCTCCCACTGATATGGGAATGAGCCCTGTTAATCTACTCATCGGATAATTCAGCTCTCTTCCAGTTCCTCTTTGGAGGAACAGTAAAATGTGAAGCAAATTGAGCAAAAACAGAAATTCTCTGACTTCTCATCACAATCAAGCATTCCAAGAGGCCACAAAAAGCCACAAAACATTCTAATCACAGCTAACCCTCATATTACCATCTATAATTAGAAATCTTTTCCTCTCAGGAAGTTGCTGAGCTGTTGATGTTGAAGCACTGTGGAAATTCAAGCACACCACATAATTCAGTAATATGTTCCAGAAGGTGATGATTCTCTGAAAAGAATACTGCTACCTCCAAATGCTCTCAGTTCTACATGTACATGTAGGAAGGGCATTCTTGCTATCAAGGGAGTGCAGCATAGATTCACAAGGTTAATTCTCGGGATGGCGGGTCTGTCATATGCTGAGAGAATAGAGCGGCTGGGCTTGTATTCTCTGGAATTTAGAAGGATGAGGGGATCTTATTGAAACATATAAGATTATTAAGGGTTTGGACGTGCTAGAGGCAGGAAACGTTTTCCAAATGCTGGGGGAGTCCAGAACCAGGAGCCACAGTTTAATAATAAGGAGTAAGGCATTTAGAACAGAGATGAGGAAACACTTTTTCCACACAGAGAGTTGTGAGTCTGTGGAATTCTCTGCCTCAGAGGGCAGTGGATGCCAGTTCTCTGGATACTTTCAAGAGAGAGCTTGATAGGGCTCTTAAAGGTAATGTAGTCGGGATATGGGGAGAAGGCAGGAATGGGGTACTGATTGAGGATGATCAGCCATGATCACATTGAATGGCCTACTCCTGCACCTATTGTCTACTTCAACACACAATTATTCTAACCAATCACAGAAACTGATGCCTCCTTCATTATGGATACCTTCATTTTATTGGTGTTCATGTGCAGGCCTACATGATCAAATAATGTTACCAGTTCACTGCTAAACTCTACTGTAAGTGTTTCAATTATAATTTTATATTATAATTTTTTTAGCACAGTACCGATAATGTTAAAAGTTGTCTTTCACAGTATTAATTAATGTCTATGCTTTACCACCCTCTAAATGTTGTTCTCTCCACCATTTCTCATCCATCATTAGAAAGCAATTGAAATGCTCCCTACAGTAGCCCACATGCAACAGTCATGGAATGAAGTGATTATTATGTAGGATGTATTAATTTGATTATTTTCATTTAAGTCAATGAAAGGAAATAGAAGATCAGCAAAAAGACATCAGGAGCTACATGTTACAAGTAGGGGAATATAAATTACAAAACTTAGACATTTAGAGTTCAAAAAGTACATAAATTTGCATTCCAACAAATGCAAATTTAGATTAAGGAAACATATGGGATTTGATTTACAAACTCATCAAATGAGCCACATATACTGGTGATGCGTAAACATACAATACTCAGGAACAAGAACAAAGGAGTACCTGCTCAAATTGTTATACCAGCAAATATGTCTGCATTGGCACTGTGTTGATGTGAAATAGGTGCCTGGTGCTAACTGTAGTGTATAGTTCTGAAAGGCAACACATCTCCAAATTTGCAGTTGCAAAGAGGCTCCATGTGATTTAGATAAGAGAGCAGAATGGGTGAATGTAACAGATTCAATTTATTAAAGATAAAAGTGAGGTTTCTCAAGAGCAGAAAGATTGGTTATTTTCTATATGGTGACAGATTGGGAAAAAGGGGTGTGATAACATCCGATGTCCTCATACTCCAGTCACTGAAAACAATTATTCAGATGTATCAAACACTTAAAAAGGCAAATGCTATGTTTAGCTTCATTGTAAGAGAATTTGAATACAAGAGTGTGGCTGTATTTTTGCAGTTGTAAGGGGCTTTGGTAAGATGGAGTTTTGCCTCTCTGAGAAAGGAAGTTATTACCATGGTGGAAGTGCAACAAAGGTTTTCTGCACTGATTTCTGGAATGGCAACACTGATGTATGAGAAGATAGATTTGGGTTAGGCCTACATTTATTTTAACCTCAAAGAAGAATTTAATCACATGAAAATAAACTGTTATATGCTATAATTTATTTTTAAGCAATAGATTGGGGTTGTGTGTGTAGGAAGGAACTGCAGGTGCTGGTTTAAATTGAAGGTAGACACAAAATGCTGGTGTAACTCAGCGGGGCAGGCAGCATCTCTGGGGAGAAGGATTGGGTGATGTTTCAGCTGAAGAAGGGTCTTGACACGAAATGTCACCCATTCCTTCTCTCCAGAGATACTGCCTGTCCCGCTGAATTATTCCAGCATTTTGTGTCTACCTTAGATTGGGGTTGAGGATGATTTCCTTTCAATGGGTGTTCCGAGTCGCTGATACAGGAATAGGTCAAGTCAAATTCAATTGGGGCTTGAGTTCACATATGGAAATAATGTTTGCGCACATCATTCATTGTGTATGTGTACACGTTGCCATTGACTTAACCTGCAGGGAATGGGCCTTACATTTGTAAAGAAATAGATCTTCTACAAATGTCTTTTCCATTGCACAACACTGCCTCTCCTCCCCAACAATAAAAATCCTTGGTGGATCACTTTTCATACCTTGGGAGATATGTCCCAGTGAAGATATATATAAGTAATGAGATTCACGCTCAGCCTTTAATCATCTGAAGAAGTGTTTGATGATCAAGTCTTCACACCCTGTCGCTGTTCCTGAACTCCAACTGGCCCAGCTTGCATGGTAGAAATGCAGAAGAGAAATCCATTGCAGGGTCATTCAAACGCAGAAGAGAAATCCATTGCGGGAATTCTCTTTCTGTACTTCTACCACAGAAGCTGGGCCAGTTGGACTTAAGGCACAGTGACAGGGTGTGGAGATCATCAAAGAGTCTTATATCAACTAGATATAAATGTAAGGATAGCATAATTTCTGCGCAAGCCAATGAAGTAGCATCTTACAGAAATGAATAAATAAATGGTACATTTAGGATGTTGCACCAATTGACGTTAGGAATTATCATTTGGACACAGAAAAATGATCGTTACCATATGTGCTTTGACTTCCAAATTTCAAGACCCAGCTGTTGAAGTCTTTACAATAATTTTAAAGTGATAAGCTGATGAAGGCACAGCCATGTAATGAAAGTTCCAGTACTTTAGTGCCAAACATCCGGTCATAAAAAAAACGATAAATTGACGATACCTATGTGAAGTATTGAGATGTAACACTACTCTTGCATCTCAAGCTGCAGGATGCTTTTTATGGTATGTACATGTCTGCTATCTCCCACTTCACAATCAGACATTATTTTGCTACTCTTTTTGATATTGCATTAGTTATTAATTTCTGTGAAACAAATTCAAAACCAGGCAAGAATTGTGCTGGATGGGCTTTTTGTAAAAAAAAATTGACGGCTTCAAATCAGCTTCTGTGTGTGTAAATCAACGCGCGAAATTACTTGCAATGTGGCTTAAGCTCAACAAACCTCGTAAAAATTGATGCAAGAAATTATGTTTTTATTGGCGGAAAAATAGTGGTAATTCGCAAAGCAAGGAGAAAGGCAAAAATGTAGCTCTCCTCTTCATTTGTGTTCACTATATTAAATGAAGCAACAGCTTTAAATTTAAAACACACCAGTAAGCACTAATGTTTTTGTCCTAACATTGAAACAAGCAGAATGAAGACCCTCCCCCCCCCCCCCCCGGGAAAACACGCTGCATTGCATGAAACATGCTCCAGTAGATAAAATTCTCTTTAACCCTCCACCCTGTCATTTCTACTTTACACTTTTCACTGGAGAATTTGTTTAACACATCTAATACATGTTTTCTTTCACTAATTTAGGCAAGCTGTCAAAGCAGCAATAAATATTGAGCAGGTGGAATATAATGATGACAATCCTCCTATGTGGTTCGGATATGATAATAAAGGAAACTACCTTGCCGCCCAAAAGGAGGAAGAGGAAAAAAAGTAAAGGTGTAACCATCAAATTTTTATGAATGCTAGAATTCCACATACATATTGTCTGTACAGAATCTATATCTTTACCCATTCACTGTCAAAACAATTAAACTTCAAATTGTAAAGTCTAAGGTAGCACTGTAGGACTTATTGTTGAGGAAAATCTTCACTAATTTGATGAAAATAAAATGTACCTTAGATTGTTTACACACACAATGTGATTATAATTCGGAGTCACGTGAGTGACTACGTGAAGAAGACCCCGCCTAACGCTGGCAATGGCATGACGTCAACGCTGACGGCGCGAGGAGGAGCTGCAGTAAGGAGCAGCTCCTCGGCAGCGGTCGGAACGGCCCGCAGGTAAGTGAAGTTACACCGGGGCGTTTTTTAGGTTACGCTGGGTGGCTCCAGCAAAACGAAACTAAAAAGAAAATTTAGAGCCACGTTAACGTGCTGATTGAGCACTGATTTTTAAAGAAAAATGGAAAAATCGGGAAAGAAGTTTTCGCGGGTAAAAAGATGTTCCCGGGGTGAAAGTAAAAATACGGGACGCGAAGTTAGTGCGGACCCGGTTCCGATACCGTTGGCCGCTGATGTACCCGATAGTGAGTTTCCAGATTCTCCAGAAATAATAACCACGGAGGAAAATGTTCCTAAAAAATGCAAAAAGAAATCTGAGAGGCCCGTGGTTTCTGATGACTCTGATATTGAAAGACCTCCAGACAATAAAACTATGTGGCTAAAAATGGAGCATATGGAGAAAGTTCTCCAAACAATAATGAGACAAGGGTCAGAGTACCCAGATGAATCCCAAAAAAATCCCTGAGGGGTTTGAATATGATGAATATGGCTGTGGGCCAAGTTGGGAATATGATACTCCGGACCCAGGATTTGGGCTGGAAGAAGTCTCATGGGATGATATCCCAATTGATTTAGGGCTGCAGAAGGCAGACCCTGCTGGTGGCTATATGGCTTTTGAAAGCACACCACAAAGTAAAAAGAAAAGGCCTAATGTGCCTGGGATAGCACAAGAGTTTGCTATACCTGAAGGAAGTGGTGAGGCTATGGAAGAAATCCTAGCTGCAAACATAAATTATATGGTATCTCACCAACTTCACAATTCTGTGATGAATGAAACATCAGAATTATATAAAGCTCCAAGAAATTGTGCCTCATTGGAAGTACCTACGGTGAATCCGAGGATATGGACGTCTATGACTCCAAGTATGAGAGCCCTAGAAGTGAAGTTTCAAAAGGTGCTCAAATTAATTTCTGCCGCCATTACGGCCTATGGCAGGCAAATGGAGAATCTGGAAACGGAAAAGATTCAAAAGGATATTTTGGGCTTATTATGTAATTCATTCTATGAAATTAATTGCATGAGGAAAACGGCGATTCGGCCCATATTTCGCCCTTGATTTGCAAGCCTGTGTCAAGAAAGTGGAGTTCAAGCTCCTGGGTATTTGTTTGGAGAAAATCTGCCGAAACAGCTGAAAGAGTTGAATGACGAAGCTAAATATTTTAGCAATGTTAAACCTTTTGTTTTTGGACAAAGAAGGGGTTTTTCGACCCGAAGGGGTTTCGATTTCCATTATAGAAGCAGAAGTTTGTCACGAAAATACTATCGTGCTGTGCAGGCAGGTGCTTCCCTGTATTCGGGAAGAAGGAGACCACCATGCTCATACGGAGAGGTATTAAAGACTTATATACTTAAAGAAACTGTGGATGACCCTCCAGTTGGAGGGAGATTGCAAAAATGTTATAATGCCTGGCTTAACATTACTTCTGATAGATATGTATTACAAGCAGTTTCAGGAGCCATTATTATTTTTAAAGAAGGGGTTAATCCTCCTGTACAGAATAGACCTGCTTATGCTTATGTGTTTTCTGCAGAGGAAAGAATGGAGATTAATGTGGAAATTGACAAATTATCTGGAAAAGGCGTAATTGAAAAGACTTATGAACATAAGCATCAATTTGTCTCTAATATATTTTCGAAGAGATAAAAAAGATGGTGGTTGCAGAATTATTCTGGACCTTACAGATCTGAATAAGTTGTAGAATACAAACATTTTAAGATGAAGACATTCAGTACTGCAAAATATCTTCTCTCAGCAGGGTGTTATATGGCTAAGATTGATTTGAAGGATGCCTATTATTTCTGTAGCAATTCATCAATGCTTCAGGAGGTATTTAAAATTTAATTGGCTGGGGCAATTATGGCAGTTTAAAGCTTTACCAAATGGATTGAGTTTGGATCCTAGACTCTTTGCAAAACTGTTGAAACCAGTTTTAGCCCAATTAAGAGCACAGAAACACATTGTTATGGCTTATCTGGATGATATTCTGATCATTAGTGATACTCAAGAGTCAGCTGAGCACTCAGTTTCAGTTACTAAAGCTTTGTTTGAAAAGCTAGGGGTTTGATTCATCCAATTAAGTCCCAGCTGCAGCTAGCACAATCAATTAACTTTTTGAGGTTTGTAATTAACTCAGTGACTATGTTAGTTACTTTGCCAACAGAGAAGGCCAATGACATCTTGATGACTTGTAATTACCTCATTCACAAACCTTATCCCTCCATCCGAGAAGTGGCGAAAACCATTGCGAAACTGGTAGCAGCATTTCCGGCAGTGGAATTTGGTCCATTACATTATCAAAATCTTCAAAGGGACAAAAATAAGGGCTCTTAAAGAGAAGGCAGGTCACTTTGACAGGCCTATGCAATTAACAAAAGAAGCCGTGTTGGAATTACAATGGTGGATTGAAAATGTCCCACAAGCTGCTAAGAATATCATGATTAAACAACCTGAAATGGTTTTACAAACGGATGCTAGTGCTCTTGGATGGGGGGGGGCTACAGATTCGTCCTCCAGTTGTGGAGGTAGATGGAAAGCTCAAGAAGAAGCGTTTCTTCAAGTTTATGGTATTAACTATTTGGAGTTATTGGGTGCTGTTTATGGACTTAAAGCATATTGTTGTGCTAAACAAGGTCTACATGTGTTAATACAGTTAGACAATAAAACGGCGGTTGCATACATTAATCACATGGGGGGAGTTAGGTCAGTATCATGTGATTGTCTGGCCAATGAGATATGGCAATGGTGTATTGGTCGCCAAATATGGATTTCAGCAAGCTACATTCCGGGTAAGGACAATGTGGTAGCAGATGAAAGGTCCAGGTTTTTTAAAGATAATACGGAATGGATGCTTAAGCCAGCAATATTTAAGAATATTGTAAACCAATTTGGGTTGCCAGAAATAGATTTGTTTGCATCTAGGCTTAATCATCAGTTGCCTACTTATGTGTCTTGGGAACACGATCCAGATGCAGTAGCAGTAGATGCTTTTCATTACACTGGGGAAAGATGTTCTTTTATGCTTTTCCGCCATTTGCTTTGATTCAGAGATGCCTGAAGAAGATAGAACAAGATTCTGCTTCTGGATTGTTGGTAGTTCCAAATTGGCCAACTCAACCTTGGTTCCCAGTAATGCTGAATATGATTAAAGAACCATATATGTGGATTCCTAACTGTAGTGATATCTTGACTAATCCGGTAACTAAAGAGATTTACCCATTGTATGCATATATGAATTTGTTAATCTGCAGGTTTTGACCAGACCACTACAGGAGCTGGGATTGTCGGACCAAACTATGAAAGTTATGGTTGCATCATGGCGCAATAGCACACAAAAGCAATATATGACACATATTAAGAAATGGGAAGACTTTTGCACACAGTCAAATATTTCTTATGATACTGTAAATATTGCAAATGTTTTGGAATTCCTTGCCAATTTGCATTTTCAGCAACATTTAAGTTACAGTGCCATTAACACTGCACGCAGTGCTTTGTCGTCCTATTTAGGGCTTATGACTGATCAGAGATCAATTGGGTCGCATCCATTAATATCTAGATTCATGAAAGGAATCTTTAATATTAATCCACCCAAACCAAGATACACAGAGATTTGGGATGTGAGCATTGTACTTACGCTACTTAGACAATGGACTCCAATTGAAGGGTTGACATTGGAAAGATTGACATCGAAATTAGTCATGTTAATGTCACTGGTCTCAGCTCAAAGAATGCAAACTTTACAAATGTTGCGTTTAGACTGTATGCATGTGACTACAGATAATGTTGTGTTCTATGTTTGCGAGTTGATCAAACAAAGCAGACCAGGGAGATCTGGAACAAAGGTAACCTTTCAAGCCTATCATATTGATCCTACTTTGTGTGTGGTTAAACATTAGAACAAATATATTAAAGTTATTGACACCCTTTGAGGAAATGAAAAAGTGTTAATGGTTACGCACAAAAAACCACACACAAAAGCTTCAGTTCAAACTATCTCAAAATGGTTGAAACAGGTGTTGATTTTAGCGGGAGTAGACACTGATGTGTTCAAATCTCACTCCACCAGGGCGGCAGCTACGTCCGCGGCAAAGGGGCGGGACGTGCCTCTCGAGC
The DNA here is from genome assembly GCA_035221665.1 of Okamejei kenojei. Classification (NCBI taxonomy): domain Eukaryota; kingdom Metazoa; phylum Chordata; class Chondrichthyes; order Rajiformes; family Rajidae; genus Okamejei; species Okamejei kenojei. The sequence continues at coordinate 31,905,561 of CM069151.1, read as the reverse complement.
ATATTTTAAAAGTCGCAGGGTGGAGTAGAGAAGAAACTTTTTCAAAGTTCTACAATAAACCTGTTCACACTATGACAAGCTTTGGACACGCGGTGTTGGGAGCACTATAATCACCTGCTTTGTTTACTATTAATTGCTATAATCAAGGGTGTAGTCACTTCTATCTTTTATCACTTGTAATCATTTTCCCTCAGATATAAGGAGGGTTATTATATGGTCTTTAAACCATTAAAAAGTTAATTGTGAAATGATCTAACATTAGTCTGGTTTCTCATGTATGTGTTTACTTAGCCGGACTGTCGTACGGATTGATTCTACGACATAAAAAAACAGAAAGCTTTAAAATCTTCACGTAGTCACTCACGTGACTCCGAAGTAAAATAGTAAGATTAAACAAGAACTTACCAGTTCGAAGTTTGATCGTTATTTTATGAGGAGTTACGATGAGGGATTACGTGCCCTCCGCTCCCACCCTCATAAAATAAATGATCAAATGGTAGTTCTGAGTCTTTTGTGAGCCTTACTATGTTACTCCGGCTTTTGGTGTTCTGTGTTTTTCATGCCGCTGCTTTGAAGTATGCCGTTGCCAGCGTGAGGCGGGTTCTTCTTCACGTAATCCCTCATCGTAACTCCTCATAAAATAACGATCAAACTTCGAACTGGTAAGTTCTTGTTTAAACACACAATGTGATTATAATTAGAGCTGTGTTAATAATCAAGATGAGATATAATCCTGGTATTTCAGGGGTCACAGTTTGCAGTTTGGGGCTGTTTTATTCAACTTTTTTAAAGATGACCATATGTAAAATGAACATCCCATTCTGCTCAGTCTGACCAGGACTTCTGCCGGATTTCCCATGTTTAAAAAAAAAGAGAACCATAAAAAAGTTAGCTTCAAAATAATTAAAACCAAAAGTTGTGTTCAAATGCATCTAAGGGCGTCCTTATATCAATAAATAACTATAATTGGTTGATGCATGTCCAATTGAAAACATTTAAGTTGCATAGCTGAACACTAAAATTGATCCAGATTAATATTCAAAATGGCAAAAGGATCTAAAAATACAATGACCCTCAGATTTACAGAAAAATCATATGATTCCATTGCACCCAATTACACACGTGCCAGACACCCCATGAAGCTATCGTGGAAGCAAAGTAAGATTTCTATTTAAAGCATGTGGAAAGCCATAAGAGGGTGAGCCATTTATTTTCAAAAGCTTCAGTCAAAGAGTCCAACTGCATGGAAACAGGCCCTTTGGCCCAACTTGCCCATGCTGACCAAGATGCCCCATCTACATTAATCCCACCTGCCCACGTTTGGCCCATATTCGTCTAAACATTTCTTATCCATGTACCTTTTAATGCCTTTTACTGTAAATATTGTTGTAATACCTGCCAGATATACCAGATGTCCCTTGGTTCTTGATTCCACTATTCTGGGTAAAATATGCTGTGCATTTACCTTATCTATTCCCCTTGCGATCTTACACTTCTATAAGATCACACCTCATCCCCCTCAAGTCCTAACCCCCCCCAACCATTTCCTTTTGCTCATGCCCTCATCCTGACACCATCCTTGTAAATATTCTCTGCACTCTTCCTAGCTTCACATCATCCTTCCAATAGGCCAATTTGCTATTCAGTCATTTATCTTCCCTTGGATCCAATGCAATCTAACCTTCAAGAGCAACCTATCATGCCGAACTGTATCAAGACTGCCTGGAAAGAATTCCTTGCTGAACTCCATCTAGACAACATCTATGGCTTTGCCCTTGTCAAGCTATTTGGTTACTTCTTCAAAAAGGTTTTCAAGAGAGAGTTAGATTTAGCTCTTTGGGCCAAGGGATATGGGGTAAAAACAGGAACAGAGTACTGATTTTAGATGATCATCCATGATCATATTGAAAGCTCGAAGGGCCGAATGGCCTACTCCTGCACCCTTTTTTTTCTATGTTTTAACTCAATTAGATTTGTAAGATATGATCTCCCACGTACACAACCAGGCTGACTATTCATAATCAGCCCCCATCCATCCAAATGCATATATGTCTTCACCCTCAGAATCCTCTCCAGTATTCCAGTCATGGGAGCATTTCCGTTCCCAAAATTCCAATATGAATTTCTCTTTTTAAACATACACTAATCACCAATTTCACCAAATGCAATTTATTTTTGAAATGTTGCGATCTCATATCCCAAATAGAAACAATTACATTTCTCCCAAATTAACACACAAGTTGTCACACCTCATGGTATATGTTAAAACTCACAGACAGTTCCCATACTTTAAATACAATAAAATTTCCACTTCAAAATCCAAATAAAGAGTAAAACACAATCCCATACAGCTCAAGGAAATTGTTCAAGCTCTTAAGGCATACACAAGAATGCTGGAAGAGATTGTTCATTCAAAGATACACATTTAAACACCCCCACATGAGCCAAAGCTCCTACCATTAAAATGTAAAATTATGAGCCATCCTGACCTGTTTCTTGGCTGCTGACAAGGTGACCTGTATTCCTAAACAAAGTGACCTGGTTTCCCACAATTAAGATACATTCTCTCTAATTTCTGTTCCTTCGCTGTTCTCTCATTTCTCCACACTACTCCTGACACCTGAGCCTTCTGCTTCTTTAATGCCCCTTTCTCCCAGGCTTTAATTACTTGCCTCAACATCCATTGTTTCACCATGATTATTATCCTTTTGAATCATACACTATTTCATCAATCTTCTGAATAGTCAGATTAGCACGAGAGATGGCTGTTCTCAACCACCTGAGACTACTGCTGTTCATAAGCTGTGATAAATCCACAATCCATTCAAGTGATGTAGATGTTTGATGATATTGGCTGCCTTTATGAGGCAGCACCTCCAATAGATCCTTTCGATTGTGGGAGGAAGGTACCCATGATTGACTGAACAGTGTCCAAAACTTTATTATAATCTCCATTCCTGAGTATTCGAGTTCCTGAACCAGGACGTGATGCAACCGGTCATTATGCTCTCTACAATACACATGCAGAGGTACGATAGAGTATTCGGTGACATACCAAATTTCCTCAATCGTCTCAGGAAGTAGAGGTGTTGATGAATATTCTTTGTGATTGCATTCAAGTGCTGGGCCTAGATCTGCATAGATATGCACGTCCAGGAACTTGAAGCTGTTGCGTCTCTCCACTACCATCCTATCAATGATCGTGAATACTCGGATTTCCCCTCCTGAAGTCAACAATCCATTATTTAGTCTTGCTAACGTTGAGAGCAAAAGTGTTGTTCGGGCACCATTCATTCAGATTATCGATCTCCCTCCACTACTCGGACTCATTATTACCCAATATTCAGCCAACAACTGTGGTATCGTCAGCAAATTTAAAAGATGGCAATGAAGTTATGTCTTGCTACAGTCATGTGTATGGAGTAGAGCAGGGGACTAAGCATACAGCTTCAAGCATATGATGATTATTGAGGAGAAAATGTTGCTAATTAGTAGTAATTGGGGTCTGCTGGTGAGGAAGTCGAGGAAGAAGAGGGACCCAGTACTCTAAGTTTTGGTAAATTTATTGACGATGACGGAGTTGAACACGGAACTGTCATCAAATAAATATTCTGGGCTACAACTAACTTTGTATCTAAATTTCATATCCATGTGAAAGGTGGGCGAGTCATTGAGTTTTATTCTGTCTCCCTTTCAATGGTGCAGTGGCAGTGTATCCAACTGGATTGCTAGCCACCTTCCCCATCTCCCCTCCCCCAAGATCATTAGAGAACCAGATGGGATCTTATGGTGATCACCTGATCTTTGTTGCCAATGCCGATTGTTTTTTTCCCCCAATTCCAAATTACTTTGATTAGCAGGATTTGACCGCAGATTTATTTGTTCTGTAAGTTAATTACTGCATCATCACTGCACGTAAAAATAAGCAGCTCATTGTGAGTTGCAAGCAGACGTGCATTGACAGTTATCTGCAATTTGTACCTTGTGAGTATCCTTTGTTTCAATGCAGCTCCGTTTCAATAGTTAACATCTTTAATTTTTTTTTTGCAGGAAGTTATTTTACAAGATATCACTATAAGTTCACAAGATATCACTAAACATCCTTTGACACAAAGTTCTGGAGTAACTGAGCGGGTCAGGCAGTATCTCTGGAGAACGTGGATAGATGGCGTTGAGTCAGCGGCCTTTATTCAGACCTCCAACCAGTCTGTAGAAGGGTCCCGACCCAAAACATCACCTATCCATGTTCTCAGCCTGACCCACTGAATTACTTCAGCACTTTGTGTGCCTTTTGTTGTAAACCAGCGTCTCGTTCCTCGTTTCTAAATACATCCTTTGAGTGATTACTCATTATATCTATTGCGTTCACAGATGATTAAACAAGATTCCCAAAATAAGTTTAATATAATTTATCTGCAATATGGAAAATGCTCTTCTTTGGGAACATTTCCCTAGGTACTTCCTTGTTCTTGAAAGTAACAAAAATGAAAGTATATTGTGTTTTTTTAAATAGTGTCTGTTACCACTACACTTCCTAAATATTGCTGGGTGAACCTTTTAATCCATGTTTATATAAAAATTAACTGATACAAATTAAAATATGAAAATAATGCAAATTAATGCAAGTAAATGCAAATTAATAATCCAGTTATAGATAGCTTTTAAACAGGTTACGGCATAACAGTGACAAGATAGACTTGATGATTACCATTGCAAATAAAAATTAAAGTACAAGCAAACCTGTAATAATTATACAGAGCAAGCTGGCATTAATGTAAAAATGGCAACAAAAAAAAAATCCAAAAGCTGAAGTTAAGACAAATTATAATGGCTTCAGTTTAAGAGATTCAATCCAACTTTGACTTTTTATGTTCAGCATTCCACGCATCGTGTGAGCCTCGATTAAATGCGCACCTTCCCCTTTACCATTCAGAAAACCTGAAATTCCATTGGGAAAATTACTTAGTCATTAAAGTAAGCTTTTAACTTTACATTATAAATAATAGTTGTACTGACATTTCATCCTTCTGCATTATTAATTATTCAACTACAAGATGTTGCCAATTTATTCTGATCGTGTCTAAATGAAGGACTCTGAAACGTTGTAACCTTTACAATTTATAAGAAACAGTTAAAAAGTTACACAGAGAGGATAGTTTTAGAGGGATATGGATCAAACACAGGCAGCTGGGACTCGTAGGGACATGTTGGTCGACATGGGCAAGTTGGGCTGAAGGGCCTGCTTCCACTCTCTATCACTTTGATTCTCAGTAATTTCACTAAAATCTTCATTTTCAATGCTCCATTCATTTCAATAGAGAGGAACAGCAATTAGGGAGAGTGGTTATTTATTTTATCAATTGATTTAAATTGGTATATTGTTTTCCTGCTCTAAGTGATTTTGCTTTAACATTGAAAAATGTTACATTTCAATAGTTTTCAAAAGTTTGCAATGCTTGAGACATTGGCCTCTCTGGCTTGCAAAACATTGTGGAATTTACAATTGGAGGACTCTGCAATGGTTGGAACGTCAATGCAATCATGAGAAGCTTCTTGAGAATGTTCTCACTGGAGGATCTGCTAAAGATAAAGTTCCTCTGGGAAGATCTGCGCCAATGTATTCACATTCAGCCAGTGTCTAAGATTGGTCCTAAAATGATTTTATAATAACCAACAAGATTTCCTCCTTTATCTCTTTTTTCAAGTGTGGCTTATTTGGTTAAAAAAGTTTAATTACCACTACTTTGAACTGAATTGCTTAAGATTTTTTCAAACAGGACTAACAATAAATAACAATGTTGAGCAAGACTGACAATAAATTACAATTTCATTTATGAGAAAGACTGCTGTACATCACTGCATACTTACTCTTCTTCTAAAACCAATGTAATGTGACAAAACTAATGACTCGTTTCTCATTAATTGTATGAAATCGGTTTCACACTTTTTTGCATCTTAAGATAGTTTTTGTTTTACATGTTGATACAATAACAATATTTAAAAGACATTTGGACAGGTACATGGATAGGAAAGACAGAGAGATATGGGTCAAATGGGGAGAAATGTGATCAACGTATATGTGCATTTTGCTTTGCATAGACAAGTTGGGCCGAAGGGTCTGTTTCCTTGAAGTATGAGTATGCTAGTCTTCCAAAGGATAATAATGACAACTGAAGCTAATTTAACATGTTTTTAAAAAAAATATCTGGTGGGATTTCTTTCATTTCAGGCCAACTTCACAGGAATGATGTTAAAATTAGATCTTACCTTGAACAGTTTGGTGACCTTGTTCTGTGCTGCTGTTAATGTCCTGCATTTGAAGCTCAGGACTGATTTCTACCACAGACCCTGATAATTGGAGTTTAGCTCTTAGGGCTTTGGGTACTTTTAATGTGATAGATCCTGTGATAAGAAAGGCAAAAGAAAACATGAATTATTATATACATAATAATATAATTTTCGCTCCATAAACATCTTTCTTAAAAAAAGTTAATATCTAGTCTGCATGAAGTGGTACTAAGCCTGAATAGTTGTATATATTTCCAGCCAGAAATACTCTATCAAGATTTAAAGGAGGCATTTTGCCAGCAATTGCAGATTTTTCCTTTCAATGAAACGTTCCAGAATATACTGTAAGGGTATAATGAGGGAACTAGTTTCTGGTCTGGTTGAACTGGCTTTAAGTAAACATTGGAACAACAGAAATATCCTTTAGTAAATATCTGCTAGATAAACAAACTAAGTGTACATTGGCAAAATATTCCAAATACTGTACTGGAAATTTAAAACAACATAAGATATATCAGAGAGTGTTGGAAATACTCTGTACATGTTGAGATTTTTACATTCTACTTTCTTTCTTTCCCCTTAGATGCTGCCACAGGTGTGGTGAATTTCTAACACTTTGTTTTTATAGTAAATGCATTAGATTTCCCAATACTTCAACAAATGTATTTAATTGCCAATCCATGCAATCTCTGCACCCTAATGTTGGAGAACAAGTTTCCAGGAATTACATATTTCATTGCAACTTCTCCAGCTGTAGGACTAGTACATGATGGAAATACTGCCTTAAGAAAACACGCCATTTTTTTCCTCTTTTGGAATTGGGAGCCTGTCTGCCTGCCTGATTTTCAAGCATAATGCACAGCCAGAAGGCATGCTGCCAAAACCAGAATTGGAGAACTGACACTTGGACTCAATCTATCACATAAGCTCATGCTTTGCATATTGAATACTTTGGGTTTTTTGTACCTCCACATCACCATCAAGTGTTACCAATATTTAATTAGTAATTAAAAAATATTTCCTACCCTTTCTCAGCCGCTCAGAACACAAAACTGATAGGTTTTTCATGCAGCCTTAAAACCCATAAGGATGGGAGTCCAATTTTCTTTCTAAACACAGATTGGACCTTGACGTCCTCAAAGGCTACAGGTCCTCCAACAATGTTAATCTGTCTCAAACATTCCTTGCTGTAAAACCTGCAAGGATTTGAGGAGACACCAAAGTCTACTTTAAGTCTCCACAACCAAGGATATATTTGTCATTGAAGCAAAGCAACACAGATTCTCTGGACTGATTACTGTGTTACAGCGGTGGTCTTGAGAGTAATCTCACCAACTAAAACTGGAGCGCAAACCAAATCTTCCAATAGTGCAAAATGCCCTTGTCCCATTATTGTGCTTTCTTTCAGTAGAGCTAGCTAGATTAATTCTATTCTGCCACTTTTAATATACTACTACAAACAACAAGTTTAAATATCTTTAGATTATGCTTCAAAAGCAATTGGCAAAGAATCTAAACTGTAACATCTAAAGAAGTTAGATGTTCTTTCCCTTCAACTTTTCCAATTATATATTTGTAAACTGACCAAGAATAAACTGGCAGTTTTACATCATTATCTTTTCAGCTGGAATATTCTAAATTGCTAAATATTCATATTCAATATCACCAGTTTAATCATGGACAACTACAGTACTGAATACTTAAACTTTCATCTTAAAAAAAAATCGTAACACTTAGTGGATCAAGCAGATTTGACTTTTAGGTTGGAATAGGAAACACAAACCCAGGTGTTGTTCAGCAAAATTGTCTCCATGAAATATCTGGAGGGACATAAATCTTTCCATAACCTCTGCACATCAAGAGTGATTGAATTAGCAGAACAGGAACGCAGAAATCCAGACTAACCCCAGAGATACAAGTTCAATTCCTGTTCTCACTGTAACGTACTTTAAGTTAAATTAAAAGTACTACATTTTGTGAAAAAGCTAGTAGTACGATAGTCAGATGGGGGATGGAATAAATCAAGATAAAAGGCTGCACAATTGTTGAATCTAATAAGAAAGGAAGGTTATAAATAGAATCAAATAAAGTCAAGTCAAGTCAAGTTTATTCGTCACATACACGTACGAGATGTGCAGTGAAATGAAAAGTGGCAATGCTTGCGGATTGTGCAAAAAAAAACTACAAAACAGAATGGAACAGAATCACATATTCACATATCCCTGCCATACTTTGTTAGTACTAGGGAGTTGGAATTTAGAAATAAGTTAAAAAACATGAAAGTTACAAATACGCACAGTTTCTGCGGAGCTGCCACGACGGCGACTGGACAGGGCCGCGCCATCTTGTGAGCATGAGGGATGGTGAGCAGATGGGTACATAAGGGAGAGGAATGGTGAACACAGTGCCTTCAATTTAAAATATAGCTATGGACCCTCTTATCTCACTTACCTCCCTCACTTAACAACATCTCCAGTCTCTCATAATTGAAATGTTCCATCCCAGGCAACATCCTGGTGAATCTCCTTTGCATCATTCCCCACACTATCACATCCTTCCTTTAGTGTGGTAACCAGAACGGCATGTAGTACTCCAAGTCAGGTCTGACCTATGTTTTTTTTAAATCAAGTTGGAGCATAATCTTCCTGGTCTTGTATTAAATGCCCCAAATGGAAGCTAGTATCTCACATGCTTTTTTAACCACCTTATCCAGATGATGGGAATTCTTGATGATAGATGCCACCTTCTAGAGGCAGCACCTCATGTAGATGTTTTCTCCGCTAATCCTGGGCTACCTCCTGCACCTGTGCAGAATGCATTGATTTTGTTACCTTTCCCACCAACTTCTGCCATGCCCTAAAAATCACTTGGACTATCTTGGACACTTGATCTGCCTCCATCACAGGACAGACGATCAAAGGACATCAAACCCACAGATTCTGGCAACTCCCTTGACTATACCTCCTCTCACCCTGCCTCTTGCAAGGACACCATCCCTGGATCTCCGCTCTAAGACATCCAAGATTTCATCTTTCTTCAGAAATTACGGTTTCCTCCCTGCTGTTGGGGATGGATCCCTCACTCATCACCTGTAATTCTGCTCTGAATCGTCCTTTCCACAGGAGGAATAAGAATATAATTCACCTGCAACTCACTTTTCGCCTCAGCCTTGGCATCCAACACACCATTCCCAGACATTTTCGCAATCATCAACGTGAGCCTATCACCAGTCACATGTTCCCAACCCCCCCCCCCCACAGAGACCAATCACTCCACAACTCCTTAGTTCACTCATCTCTTCCCACATAAATCACTCCCTTGCAAATTTTCGACTGTATCTGCAGGAGATGCAACACTTCCCACTACACCTCCTTCCTCACATCCATCCAGGTCTCCAGCAGCCCTTCCAGGTGAGAAGAGGTTCATAGGCACCTCCACAAACTTCATTTACTGAATTATTTGTTCTCTGGCCTCCTTTAAATCGGCAAGACCAAGCATAGATGAGGCGGGCATTTCGCTAAACACTTGCACTTGGTCTGCCAAGGCCTTCTGGAACCCACGGGTGCCAACCATTTCTAACTCCCAATTCCCATGCAGACCCTTCTATCCTTGGCCTCCCCTATTGCCAGAATGTGGCCACATGCAAACTGTAGGAAAAGCGCTTCACATCTTCCTCGAGTAGCTTGCGGCCCATCGGTGTGAAGATTGAATTCTCCAGTTTTAAGTTACATCCCTTCTTTCCCTGTGCCCCAACCCCCCCCTCAATTTATCCCAGTATCCTATCCCTCTTTCCATCCCCCCAATCGCTGTACTGTTCCACCTATATCCCTCCTTTTAGCTTTACATTTCACTATTCTCCATTTAATCGTTAGCTTTTGTCATTCACCCATCTGCCAATTAAACCCCCTTCGCCTCGATCTACCTTGCCAGGCTTTGTCCAGCCCTCTTTTCCAGCTGCCATTTCCATACTGCAATAAGTCTGGAGAAGCTAGATACAAAAGCTGGAGTAATTCAATGGGACAGGCAGCATCTCTAGAGAGAAGGAATGGGTGATGTTTCTGGTTGAGACCCTTCTTCAGACTGAAGATGTCTGAAGAAGGGTTCCAACCCAAAACGTATCTGATCTATTTCCTCCACAGATAACACCTGGACCCACTGAGACTCCAGAACCGAGTTTTGCCCAAGATCCCAGCATCTGCAGTTCCTTGCATTTCCCTACAACTAATCTATGGTTATCTGTAATTACCAAGCATATTCCTGCTCTCTTATTGAAAAGGAAGACCACATTTGGCAATTTTTAGACATGCAGTCGCCCATCCATGGTCCAGCAAAGATTTAAAAATCTTAATGACACCCCGTGATCTCATTTTCTACTGTCCAAAGCATCCTGGAATAAATTTCATCCAGCCCTGAAATGTATCCACCTGCTATTGAGGGAGTGCAGCGTAGGTTTACAAGGTTAATTCCCGGAATGGCAGGACTGTCATATGGTGAGAGAATGGAGCGGCTGGGCTTGTACACTCTGGAATTTAGATGGAATATTATTGAAACATATTAAGGGTTTGGACACGCTAGAGGCAGGAAACATGTTCCTGATGTTGGGGGAGTCCAGAACCAGGGACCACTGTTTAAGAATAAGGGGTATGTCATTTAGAACGGAGATGAGGAAACACTTTTTAACACAGAGAGTTGTGAGTCTGGGGAATTTTCTGCCTCAGAGTGCGATGGAGGCCGGTTCTCTGGATACTTTTATTGGAGAGTTAGATAGGGCTCTTAAAGATAGCGGAGTCAGGGATATGGGGAGAAGGCAGGAATGGGGTACTGATTGGGGATGATCAGCCGTGATCACATTGAATGGCGGTGCTGGCTTGAAGGGCCGAATGGCCTACTTCTGCACCTATTGTCTATTGAGCCTTGTATTTATGAAGGCTTGCACTAGAATTTCACCTGCCCCTTCGCCAAATCCTCCAACTACAAAGCTCATTCCTTTTGTGAATTTCAATCAAAAGTATTCATTTAGGACCCCATCTATACATTAAAATCGTCCATGTTGCCTTTACTAGGCCCTACTCTTTCCCTGGTTACTATTTTGCCCTTGTAAAACTCATTTTCAGATCCACTTTAATTCTGTTTGCTGGTGATATTCCTTGACCCCCTTGTTGCCTTTGACATTCCTGTTTAAGGACATGCCTACTCTGTTTAAAGTCTTGACGGTCCTCCCTATCTTTAGTCCATACGTGCAACATGACTCCTTTTTTCTCTTTATCCATCCCTGAATATCTCTTGATATCTAGGGTTCTTGAACTAGTTACCGTTGGCTTTGATTTGTACAGGAAGATGTTGACCCTAAACTCTATTTCTCCGTCAAAATCGTCCCCCCTCTGCAGATGTGGACTTACTTATGAGGAGATGTTGCCAGCCTCCATTTGCCACATTTGCTCTGATATTAATTCAATGTGTCTCCCCCTAATTAAGATCTTTATTCCTTTACCTTATTCCTTTTCTTTCTCCATGACCATTTTGAAATATACCGTGTTAGAATCATCATCTCCAATATGCTCCCCCCCACTGACATTCTCTACACTCAACAGGTTATGTTCCCCGACATATGATCCAGTAATGCTGCTTCCCAATCTTGTCTGGCTTACCTCCAGACCGACAGCACTACCACTGAAAAGGTCTAGAAATTCATTAATGTACCCTAACTGCAACATTAATGCAGTGCCACAGTCCTACAAGGTAGTCTGCCATTATTTTCCCAAGGACAGATATGGGCAATAAATATAGCCTTGCCATTGTATGTTTGCTCCTGCATGCCAATAACATTAATCGGTTTTAAAAGAATCAGAGCTTTATATAACCATATAACAATTACAGCACGGAAACAGGCCCTCTCGGCCCTTCCAGTCCGTGCCGACCATTTATTTTCCCTTAGTCCCATCTACCTGCACTCAGACCATACCCCTCCATTCCCTTCCATATACCTATCCACTTTACTTTTAAATGTTAAAATCGATCCTGCCTCCACCACTTCTGCTGGAAGCTCATTCCACACTGAGTAAAGAAGTTCCCCCTCATGTTACCCCTAAACTTCTGTCCCTTAATTCTCATGTCATGCCCTCTTGTTTGAATCTTCCCTACCCTCAATGGGAAAAGCTTATCCACGTTAACTCTATTTATCCCTTTCATCATTTTAAAGACCTCAATCAAGTCCCCCCTTAACCTTCTGCGCTCCAAAGAATAAAGACCTAACTTGTTCAACCTTTCTCTGTAACTTAGTTGCTGGAACCCAGGCAACATTCTAGTAAATCTCCTCTGTACTCTCTCTATTTTGTTGACATCCTTCCTATAATTAGGCGACCAAAATTGTACACCATACTCCAGAATTGGTCTTACCAATGCCTTGTACAATTTTAACATTACTTCCCTACTCCTATATTCAATGCTCTGATTTATAAAGGCCAGCACACCAAAAGCTTTCTTTACCACCCTATCTACATGCGATTCCACCTTCAGGGAACTATGCACAATTATTCCTAGATCCCTCTGTTCCACAGCATTCCTCAATTCCATACCATTTACCATGTACGTCCTATTTTGATTTGTCCTGCCAAGATGTAGCACTTCACACTTATCAGCATTAAACTCCATCTGCGATCTTTCAGCCCACTTTTCCAAATGGCCCAAATCGCTCTGTAGACTTTGAAAATCTACTTCATTATCCACAACACCACCTATCTTAGTATCATCTGCATACTTACTTATCCCATTTTCCACCCAATCATCCAGATCATTGATGTACATGACAAACAACAGTGGACCCAACACAGATCCCCGAGGCACCCCACTGGTCACCGGCTTCCAACCTGACAAACAGCCGTCCACCATTACTCTCTGACATCTCCCATTCAGCCACTGTTGAATCCATCTTGCTACTCCGCCATTAACACCCAAAGATTGAACCTTCTTAACCAACCTTCCATGGGGAACCTTGTCAAAGGCCTTACTGAAATCCATATAGACAACATCCATCTTTTTATCTTTTCCATTTCTCCATCAGGTTTGAATGGATTTGAGGAATAGTGTAGAAAAGTAGCTACTCCATTTAAGATTCAAGTATTGTTGGCTTTGCACTTGGAAATTACTTTTGCGGAGAATTTTAGCACACAAGCAAAATCACCTTGACCCACTTCAAATTACTTACTTGCCAATGACCATTTCCTGCAAAGAGTTTATGACCAAAGGGAAATTCCATTGGCTTTAGTATTTAATGGCAGGTTTAAATTTCTGATCATCATTCTATTTACAATATACATCAATGATTTGGATGAAGGGATTCAAAGTAACATTAGCGAGGAGGATGCTATGAGAATGTAGGGTGACTTGGACAGGTTGGGGGAGTGGGCAGATGCATGGCAGATGAAGTTTAATGCGGATAAATGTGAGGTTATCCACTTTGGTAGCAAAAACAGAAAGGCAGATTACTATCTAAATGGTGTCAAGTTGGGAAAAGGGGAAGTACAACGGGATCTGGGGGTCCTTGTACATCAGTCTATGAAAGTATGCATGCAGGTACAGCAGGCAGTGAAGAAAGCAAATGGCATGTTGGTCTTTATAACGAGGAATCGAATATAGGAGCAAAGAGGTCCTTCTGCAGTTGTATAGAGCCCTAGTGAGACCACACCTGGAGTATTGTGTGCAGTTTTGGTCCCCTAATTTGAGGAATTACATTCTTGCTATTGAGGGAGTGCAGCGTAGGTTTACAAGGTTAATTCCCGGGATGGCGGGACTGTCATATGCTGAGAGAATGGAGCAGCTGGGCTTGTACACTCTGGAGTTTAGAAGGATGAGAGGGGATCTCATTGAAACATATAAGATTGTTAAGGGTTTGGACATGCTAGAGGCAGGAAACATGTCCCCGATTTTGGGGGAGTCCAGAACCAGGGGCCACAATTTAAGAATAAGGAGTAAGCCATTTAGAACGGAGAGGAGGAACCACTTTTTCACACAGAGAGTGGTGAGTCTGTGGAATTCTCTGCCTTAGAGGGTGGTGGAGGCAGGTTCTCTGGATGCTTTCAAGAGAGAGCTAGATTGGGCTCTTAAAAATAGCGGAGTCAGGGGATATGGGGAGAAGGCAGGAACGGGGTACTGATTGGAGATGATCAGCCATGATCACATTGAATGGCGGTGCTGGCTCAAAGGGCCACATAGCCTACTCCTGCACCTATTGTCTATTGTCGATTGTCTATTCTAGGGAGTAAGGTTTCAAGTCCTCTGGAACTAATTTGATCTGATGGAAATAGAGTTCATTTTTGATGATTAACAAAAAAAGAAACATTTTTAAATATTGTAGTTTAGCTCGATTATCCACTGTACCATGTGAAACATTCTATTAACTGGCACTTCAGCAGTAATGGGAGTGGCCAAGGAAAAGGAGGGACAACTCTGCGGGTGCGGTCAGGATTATCTCGAGTTAATCACTATACTTGCTGTATGGGTATTTGTCCAGCTTAGCACATGCTACGTAAACATGCTTTTACTATTTGAAGGAATGACGAGGAAGGGTCATGACCCATAACATCATCTGTGCATTCCCTCCAGAGATGCTGTCAGATTCCAAATTCTCCAGAACTTTGTGTTTTGCTCATGTTTCCAGCATCAGCAGTTCCTTGCACTTTCATGGTTTTATTGTAGAAGAAAGTGCCCAGATGGATTAAAAAAAATATTTGACTAACTGGGCCAGCATTTATTGCCCATCAAACAAAATAAAACACTCACAATACTCTGTCCACCCTTTCTCCCTATTTCAGAACATTCAAAATGTAGATATAATAGTCATCAAATTAAGTAAATTCAGCTAATCACTTGCCAATAAACACATCTGTCAGGCTGTTTATGACCAAAGGAAAATTGTGATCCAGATTCTAAATAGGCTATCAAATTAAAGGTGTAGTTTTGACATCAATGCAGCATCTCACCTTCTTGAGTTAGCAGATTCACAATTCCCAGTTGGCTGACGTAAACATCCAAATCACCTTGTTGTGTAGTAGCGTTTAGATTGCCATCAGAGGAATCTATGGGTAAACAATTGATACTTCAGTTGTTGCCATTTCATTTGCAAGCTCTTTGGATCAATAACATCCTGAAAATGGTGCTTTATGAGGTTATTCTAATACTCGGGTTCCTTTAGCACAAGTGGAATGCCAGCTGCAGTTTTTGAATGCATTTGGAGTACACTGTCCCAGGAGAGGGGAAGTGCAAAAAAGAAGAGGTGGAAATCTACACAATGACAGATTGACCGCTGCAAAAAGCATCATGCGAAGTCAGCTGAGGGCTAGGTTTAAACAATCTCTTGTTTGCAGATGTTTCATAGTCCACAACAACGGAAGACAGTAAGGCAGCAAATATGGGGGTGGGAATCTGTTACAGTACTTGTATAACTTTCGTGCAGCTAGAACTCCCTGAAATTATTTGAGAATTGGTCTTTTGAATCTTAACTTTGCATTCTCAAACATATAGAAGCAACATAAAGTACCAGCCCTTCCCAAGGACATCTAAAAAGCGGGCTCCATTTACTTACATTAATTATTGATTTCCTCCAGCTACTGATATTAATCTATAAGCATTTACTGCATTCCACAGATGGTTCAAACGGTAAAAGTGTACAAGTACTGATATGACAGATGCTACTGCATTTTCAATAACTTCATAGAACTATATAATCTAGTTGCTTCTCGATATGGATGCATTGGTAGAAAAACAATGTTACTGGGAGGATGAGCAGAGGAAGGAGAAATATAAGATGCCCAGCTCCACTTCGGGGGGCATTTCTGCTCAGGATATTCAGGGAGCAATTCTGAGTTGAATCTTAACAGGGATCAATGCTCAAGATACTCGTGTTTCAATAATATATGCCACCTTCTGCACCACAACTATAGCCTCAAAGGAATTTCACTCCATTGATGTGCAAACATAGGCTGTGAAACATAAGTTGCTGCCAACCATACAATAATTAGATTAAAATCATGAAAAGGGAGGAAGCAGCCCAGCCGTTTTCCGCACAGCCTGACCACGAAGAAATAATTCAGCTACAAAGCTGAAAATTTGAAAAACAAAAAACTTTCTCTTGAACAAAGGATAATAGTAAGATTAAATGAGAACTTACCAGTTCAAAGTTTGATCCTTATTTTATGAGGAGTGACGTTGAGGGATTACGTGAAGAAGCCACGCCAGGCTCATGCGCGTCATACTTCAAAGCAGCGGCGTGAAAACACAGAAAACAAATAGCCGAAGTAACATAGTAAGGCTCGTAGAAGACTAAAACTACCAGATGATCTCTTAGATTATGAGGGTGGGAGTGGAGGGCACGTAATCCCGCAACGTCACTCCTCATAAAATAAGGATCAAACTTCGAACTGGTAAGTTGTCGTTTAATCTTACTATTTTACTTCGGAGTCACGTGAGTGACTACGTGAAGATTTCAAAGCTTTGTATTTTCATGCCGTAGATGTACACCATACGACAATCTGCTTCGGTTGACACAGTAGGGAATAAATAATATATTGAACATTGCTTCGAATTATTCAATAACTATTGTTAACAATAACAAACACAGGAATAACCCCTCTGTTTCAGGGAAAATTACAAACAATGATAGAAAACAAAGCAAATGAATTAAATGTGACCCAAAACAGCATGCCCAAACCGTGGCACGGTTCTCAAGACCATCCTGCGGCCTCGAATATTTGGTCTAGCGGCACGTCCTGAGCCTTCGCCGCGGAGATTGATGCCGCCCTGGTGGAGTGAGAGTTAAAGACAAGAATGTCAACTCCAGCATAATTGAGAACCTGTTTCAACCATGTAGAAATAGTTTGTGCTGACACTCTTTTATATGTCTTTTTGTGACTAATGAGCAGTCCTGTCTCAGAACTTCTGAGACTCCTTGTTACCTTAATATATTGGCTTAAGTTATATGGCATAACTACATATAACATTTGGTCAACAAGATAGGCTTTAAACGTCGCCTTGATTCCAGCCAGACCGGGCCTGCTTTGTTTGATTAAAGAATAAACATAGAAGTTAATGTCATTGACAGACAAATGCATACAAGGTATTCGTAAGAATTGTAATGTTTGTACACGTTGTGCTGAAACCAGCGCTATTAGCATAACCGCAGCAAGAGTTAATCTCTGCGTAAATAACGAAGTAATTGGAGCTCATTGCCAAAGCATTGTGAGAACAGGAGTGATGTCCCAGATTTCTGTATAGCGAGGTTTCGGAGGGTTTTTATTAAAAAATTCCTCATAAATCGGGATACTAACGAATGAGACCCACTAGGATGTTGTTCTGAAGACTGCCCGCAATTAGAGGACAACGCACTCCGAGCGCTGATAATGTCACTATAACGCAGGTGCTCATCAAAATGCAACTTAGCAAGGAACTCCAACACATCACATATGCTTGCATTATGATAAGACATATTGGATTGTCCACAGAAACAGTTCCCATTTCTTTATGTGAACCATATATTGTTTTTTGGGTGCTATTTCACCAGCCTGCAGTGAGAACCACCATGGCCCTGTTTGACAATCCAAGTCCTTTGAATTGTCTGGTCAGAACCTGCAGACCAACAATTAATACAGTCATGGAAAGGCTGACTTTCTCCTGTAACCAGATGCATCAAGAAATTACTGCAGCTGGGAATCATCATGAATGACTGAACCATCATTGAAAACACTAAGGGGAACCATGGTTGTGTTGGCCAATCTGGGACCACCAAAACACCTGTGGCGGAGTCTCGCTCTATTGTGGTGAGACAGTTCAGGATGAAAAAATGGAGGAATTACATAAAACTTTAGTGCCCCCAATGTAACGAGACTGCATCCACAGCATAAGGAAACATATTTAGGTAACTGGTGATGTAATCTGGATGTAAACAGATCAATGGCTGGCAACCCAAATCGAGTGACAATTGTGTGACAAAGTTTAGAATTCAACATCCACTCTATATTGGCATGAAACGTACGCGACCTATGGTCGGGCACCACATTAGCTATAGGTGGTGAATAAATGGCTGAAACGCAGATATGCCTTGACATACACCAATGCCACCTGATGGTACCCAGTTAACACATGATACTGATCGTGCTCCTCCCTTATGATTAATATATGCCACTGCTGTGGTGTTATCAATCTGGAGTTGAATGTGCAAATCCTTCATTGAGGAGCAATATGCCTTTACTCATAAAATGCCCCCAATAATGCGAAATAATTTATCCTGTGTGTGTGGCGAATTAACCCTTCGTGTTCGTGCCAGCTACCCCCACAGCTAGACACGGTGTCCGTAGCCCCCCATCCGAGAGCGCTGACATCAGTCTGGAAAATTAGTGAAGGGTCTAGTACCCAAAATGTTATTGATAGCTAAATTAACATTAACAATGCACCACTGGAATTCTGCGAGAGCTGTGGTTGGTAACTGGATAACCCAATGAAAATGGCCTGCATTCAATTTTAGTGCTAGTTCTCGTGCGCTCTGCAAATGTTGATAATGCAAAGGCCCGAATGTACTGCAGAAACCTGCTGCCCATTTACCAATGACCTTAGCGTCTTCTCAGATGGAGGGATAAAGTTTTGTGGGAGGCAAGTACAGGCATCTTCATCATCGACAACCTTGGCTGTTGGTAATGTTACTGTTATAGCAACGGAATTAATAAGAAACCCCAAATACTCAATATTTTTGGTTGGCTGTAACTTGGACATAGTTGGATGGAGCAACCCCTAATGACTCAAGCACCGATTCTTCAGCTGACTCATTAGTGTTGCTGATAATTAAGATATCAGCTAAATAAGCCATTACAATGTGATGATGGGCTGAATAGCACCAGCACAGGTTTTAACAAATTAACAAATAGCCTGGGTGCTGAACGTAATCCAGGAGTCAATGCTTTGTATTGCCACAGCTGTGCCATCCAATTAAATTTCAAGTACCTGCGATAATGAGCATGAATTGGCAGTGAATAATACACATCTTGCAAACCAATAGTTGCCACATAACAGCCCTGTGATAGCAGGTGTTTAGCAGTAACGAATTTAATCAATGATCATCAATGAAAAGGAAAACCACTTCTAAGTCAAGTACACTCTTTTAAATTATTTTATTAACACAACAAACGTTAAGGATATCTGGACAACAGATAAATCATCTGGTCGAGAATATTCATTCTTTCCCCCTGTATTTGGAACCTACTCAAGGATAGACTATTTTTTAATAGATTCAAAACGAATCCCATTTACATACGACTCAAAATATCATAATATTGTTATCTCAGATCATGCTCCATTAACATTTAAGATAAAATTAAAAGACATAACTATTAAAACCTCTAACTGGAGACTCAACCCCCAAATATTAAATGATAGGGCTTGTTATGATTACTTGGTAAAACAGATTAAATTAATTTTTGAAACTAATGACAAACCTGGAATTTCACCATCACTGCTTTGGGATACATTTAAAGCATTTATGCGTGGTGCGATAATATCAGCACACGCATACTTTAATAAGGAAAATCGAAAGACTCAACAAAAGTTGGAAAATGAAATAAAACAATTAGATATTGAAAATACAATATCCCCTTCAAAGGGGCTAAGTAATAAAATTGCATCATTAAAATATAAGCTAAATAAAATATACTCAAATCAGATTATTAAATTTTTTCAACAGACTAAACAAGTACACTTTGAATTTGGGGATAAACCACAAAAACTACTGGCACGCCAGCTTAGAAAATTAGATGAGGAGAAAATGATACATAAAATTAGATCTGAACAAGGAGAAATATTGACTTTACCAAAAGATATCAATGATACATTTTTACAATATTATCAAAATCTTTACTCATCTAAACTAGCAGGACAATCAGATCCAAACTGTTAATATACAAGAATGTCATATTAACAGTTTGGATCAGGAAGGTAGAGACTTGTTAAATGCTGATATATCAGTAAAAGATATTGAAGAATCAATTGGATCATTAAATAACGGAAAAGCCGCAGGCCCTGATGGCTTAAGTGTTGAATTTTATAAGAAGTTTTATGATCTGATCTCTCCACGCTTACATACAATATATAAATATGCTTATGAACAAGGAAAGTTACCAGAGTCATTAAATGAATCTACAATTACACTTATCCCTAAAGCTGATAAAGATTTGGAAGACCCTGGGTCATACAGAGCAATAGCTCTTTTAAACACTGATCAAAAAATACTAACTAAAATTTTATCTCGGAGGCCAAGTTTAGTGATTAATAACTTAATACATCATGACCAAACAGGTTTGATTCCAAAATGCTATTCATCTTATAATCTGAGACGTCTATTCAATATCATGTACTCAAAAAGAGTGAATGATATTGAACTAGCTGTCATATCCTTAGATGCTGAAAAAGCATTTGACCAGGTTGAATGGCCATATTTATTTAAAATAATGCAGAAATTTCAACTGGGGGATAGATTTTCCAAATGGGTAAAAATCATATACTCGAATCCAACTGCAAGAATATTAACAAATCAAATGTTATCAGCAAAATTTAATCTCTTTAAGGGTTGTAGACAAGGATGCCCGTTATCACCATTACTATTTGCTTTGGTAATAGAACCATTAGCCGAAATAATTAGATCAGAACCAGAAATATATGGATATACCAAAACTACAATGAATAAAATATCTCTATACGCAGATGACATCTTAATTTATATCACAAAATCGGAGATTAGTATTCCCAATCTATTCAATGTTATAACTAAGTTTGGCATATTTTCTGGATATAGAATTAATTGGAATAAAGTGAAATTATGCCTATAACTGGAATAAAATTTAAAATATTAGAACAATTCCCACTTAAAATAGTCACGGACAAACTCAAATATCTAGGAATTAATGTATCTAAGTCCTATAACTGTCTATTTAAATATAATTACCCTCAATTATTAAATAAACTAAAAAAATATTTTATATTGGAAAACACTACCCATATCAATGATCGGTAGAATAAATGCTATAAAAATGTTTTTTTTTTGCCACAATTGTTATATTTATTTCAAGCCATCCCTTTATATCTCCCTAAAATGTTTTTTAAAAAAAAGATACTTTGGTTAATCGTTTTATTTGGGACTATAAAAATCATCGAATAAGTAAAAAACATCTATGTAAATCTAAAATAAATGGTGGACTAGCACTACCAAATTTCTTATATTATTTATGGGCAGTTCAGATTAAGAATATGAATTTTTGGTTGGTAAATTTAGATCATGAGCCAAGCTGGCTAAAGATGGAAAAGGAAGACTGTTTGCCTTTTGATGCAGGTTTGATTCTTTTTGCACCAAGGGAAGTACAAAAAAAAACGTATGGTGACAACCCTATAATTCATAGCAATAGACGTATTTGGAAACAAATAGTTAAGACCCTACATATGGATAATTTGTCACTTTGTTTGCCAATTATGAATAATCCTTTGATTAGGCCCTCTGTATTGGACAAGGGGTTTAGACACTGGAATGATTTAGGAATTAAAAGGATAGAACACCTTTACAAGAAAGGAACATTTCTTTCATTTCAAGGATTGCAGTCAAATAACATATTTAGGTATTTACAAATTAGAAACTATATTAAGTCAAATACGCAAGACTATAAAAATAGAAAACCAGGATTATTAGATGAATTGTTTAATAAACACCCAAATACAGAAAAATTAATAGCGTATATATACACAATACTATTTTGGATAGGGAAATCCCAACTTCGGAAATATATCGACAAACATGGGAAAATGAAATAGGTTTATCTATAATGAAGGAAATTTGGGAAGAAAGCCTACAACGTATACATCGTTGCTCATTAAATGCTAGACATATATTGATACAATTTAAGGTATTACACAGATTACATTATTCAAAAATGAAATTAAATAGAATTTATCCCAACATTTCTTCTATTTGTGATAAATGTCAGAACTTGGAAGCTAATTTAACGCATAGTTTTGTAACATGTATAAAACTCAATTATTATTGGACAGAAATCTTTCGAGTTATCTCTGAAGTTCTTAAAATTAAACTGGATCCAGATCCAAAATTAATAATATTAGGAGTTCCAGATTCAAATCTAATATTAACAGTAAACCAAAGAAACCTCTTGGATTACTGTTTGATAATAGGGAAAAAATCAATATTGAAATTTTGGAAGGGAACATTATCCCCCACAATTAAAATGTGGACAGTGGAAATGCTGGAGACGTTGCATTTGGAAAGAATCAGATTTGTCCTAATGGACAAATACAAACTCTTTGAACAGATATGGTCTCCATATACAGAATATTTGAAGGGGTAGCTGTTCTTGGCATCACAACGGAATGGGTACCCGGCAGGATTAGATGAAAATAACTTTCTGTTTTTTTTTTGATTTGTATACATGTCTCTATTGATATTGTTATTTGAAATTGTGTTATTCACTATTAAGATGTATACTATAATCTTTTTATTATATATATATATATAATACTTTGTTTTAATTAAATATATATAACAAGAATATATATATATTTTTTTTCTCTCTTCTCTTTCTCTCTCTATATATAATCAAAATTATCATTTAATCACTATTCTTATTGATTAAAATCTATTCTTTTATTTTTCTACTTTCTAAAAGATAGAAGTTTATAAGAATTATTCGTAACATTCGTATACTTATTGAAATAAGTTGGTTGTGTATTTGAAAAGTTGTTATACCGTTGTTATGATGGATTACTTCTAATAAAAATATTATTACAAGTAACGAATTTAAGTGATTGAGGACGAGAATGACACTACAACACCCATCTTTTTGAGATCTGGGGAAATATTAGACACAATTGTGGAGGATGATTAATGGCTTTATCAATCACCATTATCTATCTGTTCAGGCTCTGGAGCAGAAAACACCCACATTTTATTAGGCTTGTGCTGTTGAGGTGGATCTATCCCTGAGATAAACTCAATGGGAGACGTGAGACAGTATTTAGTATAAACATATCATACATTATACAGCACCAGTCATTAGAAAACATGTATAATCAACCTCCAATAGGAGATTGGCCACCAGAACTTTATCGTTAAGAAAAGTCCCTGTACCTCTACAGTTGACCTGTAAAGCCGTTGTCTGCTCATATTGGGATTGTAGCCGGCGTATCTCGGTGGGTACCCTCATTGCCCTACTGGCCTGCCCCTGCTGAGCCCAGCACCTGGATCTGACCTTCAGTATTAACCCAGGGTTGCGAATAGGTGGCCCCGAAATGCTTGACTACATATAAGCCAATTGCTTGGGCCTCATCATGAATTTCACAAATTTTCATAACAAGGTCCGTTCCAAACGATATTTCAGGCGTTTGTACATTAATCGCCCTACATAGAGCAGCAAATTTTTGGTTTAGTGTTGGCCTGAAGGCGATATTCCCTGATGCAATTTCCTGAAAAATGCATTGCATAAAATACCTAACATATCTGTTGTGAGTTTGAGAAATGATTGTCCCTTGGACCATAGTGCCAAATGCAGTAATTGCTGCAGCCACCAGTTGGAGGACGTGTTAACACCGAACCTCCTGTCCTGTCAAAGGAGGACTCATGGGTGCCCAGAACCTGGGTCACCATAGGCACTTTCAGTGATGCACATTAAACAAGTGTCTTCTTCTTCTTCTTCTTCTTCTTCTTGTGTATGATGTGCACAGCCTAAAGTTGTAGGACAACTTGTTCTATTTGATCTTACTTGATTGTGCACACCAGGTTGATTGCATTCGTCGAAACAGGGCGGACCACGTGAAGGTTGCAATCTCCCACCCAAACAAGTGTCTCATATTTGTTTGCAGTCACTTGCATCATATCTTGCTGGAGCTGGTGAGGTACTACATAATTGATACTGCTGGCAAGGGATTGTTCCATTGACTCACCAGTCCCCTCCGGAATAGCAACTCAGTGCCATTTCCGAGACACCCGGAGCATGGCTCTTGTGCGCGCTGGTGTTTGCACATAAGCAGGGACACCAGCATCAAGGTCAGCTGCAATCTGCCCGCTTCTCCCAAATCATATAGTAGGGAGGCATCCTCCAGTCCTAAACAAGGCGCTGGAAGGAACCCCAATATACGGACCCTCCATATATTGGTCTTGGTATGGCCCTCTTGGACATCATTGGCCCTTGGACCCTTATGTAATCAAGGTTGGAGCATCAGCTGCATGTTCCCAACCTCCCCCACAGTCTTGTATGATCAGGGGAAGAGTCACCATTGTTGTTAGGAACCCAGATCTGTGACTTTATATCTGCCTTTTCATGGCTAGGAGCAGCCTCAGTCTGCTAGCACCCTTGGAAATAAACAGATGGACCAGGCTCATTCTGAAGCAAATTCCAGTTGGCCTGCCTTTTGTAAATGGAGCTAGTGGGGAAAATTAGCGCGCTATTTTAACTGCTGCCGGTAAAACGGCACCCGGCATCGGAACCGGGGTTGCCACGCTTATCTCCCGACCCGATCAAATTGGTGAATCCCTGGACACACGCTAAGACGGATCTTCGGAGGTGACAGCTCCAACTGCCCACTCCTACTGACTGCTTGAGCCAGCCTTACGGAGTGGAAATATTTCTAAGTAAAGTTTTTAAAACACTTACCTTAGAAGTTCCTACTTACCCGTTGGTGGAGCTGTGTCCTCCAGCCCGTTCAGTGTGACATGCGCGGACGTAATGACACGCATGCGCCTGGCGGGGCTTCTTCACGTAATCCCTCAACGTGACTCCGAAGTAAAATCTGCTAGAGGAACTCAGCTGGTCAAGCAGCAAACATGCAGGGAAATGGACAGATGACATTTCGGGTCAGGACCCTTCTTCAGACTTCAGGTCCCCGCCTCAAACGCCATCTGTTTATTCCTCCATGGATGCTGCCTGATCCGTTGAGTTCCTCCAGTAGCTTGTTTTTGCACAAGGCTCCAGCATTCTTTAAAAAAAACATTTTCTTGTATATCCCCATCCTCTTGTAGAGAATTATACTTTGATGGCACTTGGGACATTGAACAA
The DNA here is from genome assembly GCA_035221665.1 of Okamejei kenojei. Classification (NCBI taxonomy): domain Eukaryota; kingdom Metazoa; phylum Chordata; class Chondrichthyes; order Rajiformes; family Rajidae; genus Okamejei; species Okamejei kenojei. Next base: position 31,880,185 of record CM069151.1, on the reverse strand, counting down.
ATATCCTGTCAATTTAAACAAAGACCTGGCCTCTGTAATTGTGCTAGGACGAGTTAATATGCTGTTTTAGCAGCAGAAAGGACCACAGACTTGCTTCTAAAGCAAGCAATCTCGGCAGAAACGCTGGGAGGTGTAATTGATCTATGAGCGCAAATGATCAAAAGAAGAAACATGTTATTAATTAGGTAGACTAGCTTCTCATCTCTGACCTTTATTTCTTTTGCAATCTGTTTCTACTCGCTTGTCTATCTATTCCGACACTCTTTATTTATTTTTTCTCTCACTGTTCTTTTATTATTAAATTAAAAATACGAAGTTGTACAAGACTGGAAATATGTATTTATGTATTAGGTACTCAAGTACCACACTATTGTACTTACTTCTAACAAAAATAAACAACAACAAAAAAAGAAAAAGGTAGACAAAAATGCTGGAGAAACTCAGCGGGTGATGCAACATCTATGGAGCGAAGGAATGTTATTAATTAGGATCTATTGAGTATAAATGACTGAAGGGATTTGATTTTGCTATGATTGGTTATATACGTGGGACAAGGGTCTCATAGTGTGGTAGATTAAATTAGATAGAGAAGAAAATGCTCAAATCTGACATGTAAGCTGGATAATGCAGGTCAAATGTAATTACATATTGCTATATGTATTGCTGCAAATGCATTATTAAAAAGATCACAATTTATTCTCCAATCGTCATCCTAGAACTTTATCCAGATGGTTTCCTTTGAAGATTCAATAAACCAGTGAACAAAATAACTCGTTTCACTTGATCACAGTGGATGTGCAGAAGGTCATACAACTTGCACAAAATTATATCCAACAGTTCAACGACTGAATTTCATGAGAGGAAGTTATAGGAAGATCGAGCTCTTTCAACCAACACAAAACCTTGACAGGCTGCATCAAATGCACTATTGGAGTGGCATAATCACACCACAGAGCAGCAGATTTATGGTTCTGAGAATATACACCGACCTGTGCTTCATGGATCCATTATTTGATGCTGGGTGCTACTGCACAATGGGTGCTACTGCATAATGCTAGAAGAGGACAGATCACAATACTCCTGTGATGGTTCTCAAATTCATTTGAATACATTAATCCAGGAATAAATAGAATCAGTCCGAGTGTGCATACCACAAGATGACCATGCATGGAATCAGTCTGAACTTTTAGAGCAGCTACAAGAACGAGACTTCTGATGGTGAATGAATTGCAATGTGTTTGAGTGAAATACTTGCAAGAATGGAATAGCTAGGTCAAAGCTGCAAGATATGCATGAGGCTCACAGCAGTGATAAACATGTGAGGTGCTGTGTGTAACTTCAGTATTAGGTAGGAATAACAAGTGGTGGATTTGATGTTGGGTGAATAATGCAGGATTATACCATGGAAACAGTTATCCAAGTACTCTTTTGTGGAATCCCATACAACTAGTCTCAATTCAACTGTGCAGTCATCTCCAGTAACATGTCTGCTCGCTCTATCTTTCTATCTATCCATCTATCCATCTCCTATATATTACTAAAACTCTCATCTTGACCACTTCCTGTCTGCTTTGTAATTAAATTTGCGCCAAAACGATCCCCCACAGCGCTACGATTTTTTGCCACCTTAATCACCTCTGCTGCAAGTCAAATAAGTTTTGTTCCAATCGGTGAAATAGTACTAAAGTTATGAAGGTTTTGAAGGTTCACACACCCCTCCCCCTCCTACAGCCCCCCCCCCCCCCCCCACATCCCCCCTTCCCCCAACATACCCCCATTAAATTATGGTGGAATTAGTATGAGCAATTAGAAAACTGGAATGAGTATGATCAAATGAACAAGAATGTCCTTACCTATTGTAACAGCACCTGCTTCTGTCTGAATAGTAACACTACCTGCATAAAATGAAAAAATAATCTATAATAGTCATTGCACAAAAAAGTCATAAATTTACTCAAAATTCTTTTGGCAAAGCAGATAATTCATGAGAACATGGGATTTCTACTTTGGCTGTTGCCAGTTTCACTTGCCCATGTCTAGATAATTAAAGATCACATATTTGTTAGATTATAATGATCAAATTATTGGCAATCAATTTACAAAATTTGGCCCAGGTTGGGAAAATATTCCCATAGGCTACTTTAAATAAAAACTACTTCCACAAAAAGGGATGTTATGGGTGTAATATTGAATAATCTGAAACAGTCTGAACAGAAATGTAATATTGTAAAGCGTCAACATTTCTGCAGAAACACAGATATAAGCAACATTTTTAGGTTGATAGCTTTTTTGAAATGCTCTATTAGAAAGTTATAAATAATTCTGATGAACAGTAATCAATCTGAAACATTAACTCTGTATCTTTCTCCACAGATGTCTAATTTGCTGAGTATTTCTAGCATTTTTTATTTTTATTTAATATTTCCAGCATCTGCTTTTCAATCACAGTTAGCTTTGTATATCCAACTTACATGTTAAATCAACAAGGTAAAATCTGGCAAATTTACCCTTACAATCTCCTATTTAAATTTCAGAAGCAATATTTGTTTTCAGAAAAACACTGGCCACAAAGGCCACAAATTGATAGACACTTAATATCATATTTCATCTGGAGAGCACATGATGCATAAAGATGAAAATTTGGTTCTGGAAATAGTATAAAACTGTCAGTTTAAAAAAAACTACAATTATAGAAAAGTCACATTTGTTTTTTTAAGTCGGCAAATTAAAACATTTGCCATTTTGACTTTAAATCCTTAACAACATCCATACCAGTTACTGATTTCCAAGTTGGTAACAAGAGTTACCAAGTTTCACGGGTACCTGCCGTTAGCGCCACGAGTCGCTAAGTTGCACGCAAGAGTTCCGACGTTCCCGCTACGTTTAGTGTACGTGATTACTGCGAGTGACAATTCGGGGTCACTCATGGGTCAACTCGCACCGTGAGACAGGGGTTTGAGTAAAAAACAAACTGTTAGATGAACTCGGCGGGTCAGGCCACATTTGTGGGGGTAATTGGACAGAAAACATTTTGGATTGGGACCCTTTTCTTAGACTGGAAGGTAGGCAGCTGGTAGAAATAGGTGAGGCAAAGGTGTGAGATGGGAGCTGGCAATTGATGGATGGATCCAGGTAAGGAGCGGTGAATTGCAGATGAGAGATGCGGGGAAGGAGATAGTCACAAAAATTGGAGGTAATAAGTGGAGAAGACAAAAGTCTGCATATGGTGAGCACAGATAAGAAATGAAGGAGAGGAGTGATATAAGTGGGAAGGATGTTGGGTAGATGGAAATGGGGTAGCAGAGAATGCGGGGAATAGGAGACCCGGTGGGGATGAAGATTGGTTATAAGCAGAATGAGGAAGTGCAGGAGGGGGATAGGAACTTGCTTCATGGATTATTTCAAAATGGGTAATTAATAGGAAATATATTAACAAAAAGCACAGTTTCAAATCTAAAGTTTTCCTCCCCTTATAAAAATACATATTTCCATAAGACCATGACATAGGAGCAGAATTAGGCCATTCAGCCCATCGAGTCTACTCTGCCATTCAACCATGGCTGATCTACTTTCCCTCTCAACCCCATTCACGTGCCTTCTTCTCGTCACCTTTTAAAGCACTTTTAAATCAAGAACATACCAATCTCTGCCTTAAAAATACCCAATGATTTTGACCTCTACAGTCACCTGTGGCAATGAATTCCACAGATTCATCATCCTCTGGTTAAATAAATTCATTCTTATCTCCATTTTAAAGAAACATTCTTTTATTCTGAGGTTGTGCTCTCTGGCTCTAGACCCCCCATTACTAGAAACGTACTTTCTACATCCACTCTGCCTAGGCCTTTCTCATCTGTACCCTCTCTAAAGCCAGCACATCCTTCCTCAGATATGGGCCAAAAACTGCTCAGAATATTCCAAATGTGGTTTCACCAGTGAATGATAAAGGGCCTGTCGCACTATACGAGTTTATCCAAGAGCTCATCAGAGTTTAAAAAAAAATCAAACTCGTGGTAAGTACGTAGAATGTACGTAGCGGGTTCGTCGGAGCTCAGGACGTCCCTTAGCGGCTCATAACGGTACTCGGGAAATGCGGTAAGCTCGTGAAGTTTTTTCAACATATTGAAAAATGTCCACGAGAGCACCGAGTACCTACGAAAGGCTATTACCGTAATTCTCCGAGTTCAGGGGAAACTCGGGAGAACTCTTGCATTACCTCGTACAGTGGGACAGGCCCTTAAAGCTTCTGTGCTTTTATATTCTAGTCCCCTCAAAATGAATGCTAACCGTGCATTTGCCTTCTTTACCACTGACTCAACCTGCAAATTAACCTTGTGGGAATCCTGCACCAGCACTCCCAAGTCCCTTTATCCTCCAATCTCTGAATCCTCTCCCAGTTTAGAAAGTAATCTACACCTTTATTCCTTCTCCCAAAGTGCATGACTGTACATATTGCTACACTGTATTCCACTTGCCACTTCTTTGCCCACTCTTCCTGCCTCCCCAAGTCCTTCTGCAGCCTCCCTGCTTCTCAACGCTAACTGCCCCATCACCAATATTCACATCGTAGGTACCACCAGGGGCGCTGCACGATTGGCAGCCCCATTGACAGCCCCAGTCTGCCTGTTTTTTCATCTTTTTGTTTAATTTTTAGTGTGTGTTAAAAGTTTGTGTAAATGTTCTCCAGTTTGGGGGGGAAGAGGGAGGGGGTCGGGTGAAACTTTTCAGTTTCTTACCTTGCCAGAGATGCGATTAATTCTCGGATCTCATCTCCAGTCGCTCTGCGGCCTACCGTCAATGGAACTGGAGGCCTCCTCGGCCTCCTCGTCCTCCTCGTCCTGACTTGAGCCCTACCGCGGGGCGTGGACTTAACATCGGAGCTGATCCCTTGCCTGGGACTTACCATCAAGAGCTCACAGTCTCGGGAGAGGCCGAATTGGGAAGCTCCAACGACGCAGAGGCTCGACCAGCCCTGACCTGGGGTCTGATCACCGGCGCGGGGGAGCTGACATGCCCCCGATGCAGGAGCTGATCGCCCTGATGCGGAGAGCCGAAATGCCGCCGGCTACGGGAGTCAAGATCGTCCCGTCAATGGAGGGCTCGAGGCCCCTCGACTGCGGTAGAGCATAGAAGGGGAGAGATTTGAACTTTTATTTCACCTTCCATCACTGTGAGGAATGTGGAGGAGACACTATGGTGGATGTTTATGTTAAAATGTATTTTGTGTGTTCCATTGCTTTTTATTTGTATGATTGACTTGGCAAATGAAATTCCTCGTATGTTTGCAAAACATACTTGGTTAATAAAGTATTATTGTGATTGTGTGCAAACCTGGCCACAAAGCCATCAATTCACTCATCCAGATCATGAAAAGACAACGTGAAAGGAAGCAGACCCAACACTAGTTACCAGCAGCCAATCTAAGACCCCCTTTATTCCCACTTTTTGCCTTCTGCCAGTCAGCCAATCTTCCATCCATGCCTCCAATACCAAAGGTATTATTGATTTACAGGCAAAAATTATCCTGTATAATTTTATTTAACCTACCTACTAAAATTAAGTTCTCTCCAAGTCCACAACGAAACAACTCTAATATAAACATGCAAGAGTCTGCAGATGCTGAAATCTGGAGCAAAAATTAAAGGCGAGCTGCTAGAGGGCATCAGTGGGTCGGACAGCAGCTGTGGAGGGAATTAGACAGTTCATGTTTTTGGTTGGCACCTTTCATTTGATTGCTGTTATTTCTTGGTGTGTAAGAGAACTATTCTAAACAGGCAGAGAGAAAAAGGGGCAGAATGGGTGCGGGTAACCCTAAATTGGAGAATTTAATGTTCAGGTTGTTGGGTTGCAGACTATCCATGCGGTATACGAGTTGATGTTCCTTGAGTTTGCGTTTGACCTCACCCAGGCAATGGAGGTGGCCAAAGATTTAAGGGTCAGTGTGGGATTTGGAAGAAGAAATAAAATGGCTGGCAACCAGGAGATCCAGATGACCACAGTGGACAGGGTGTGGGTGCTCAAGGGAGCTGTTGCCTGGTCTGTGTTGAGTCTCACTGATATAGAGGAGGCCACGTTGTCCAGGTGAAGGGCTTAGATCTGTGCAATTCCCTCCACAGACGCTACCCAATCTCCAATATAGTATTTGGTGCCAGAATCACCAGACTAAAACAATGTCCAGTATTTTGCTATCGAATAACTTAAAACATAATGGAAAGTGATCTTCCCAAATGATACTCTGGAATGATAACTGGAAGAAATCATTCATCGCAAGGCAAAACATGTTCTGCTTACAAAAATAATGACACTGGGCAAAGTGCCTTACCACCTAGCCAGCTGTCAAGGCAGTCAAATACTGCTACTAAATTAGTAGCTGCTGCTACTGCTACTGGAGGAAATAAGGGGAGGGAAGAAATGACTGTAAAAGTAACACCCTGATGCTTGAAATATGAAGCTGGCAACTGTAGAACTTCATGGAAGAGAATACATGCAAAGAAAATTTGTAGATTTGTTTAAATAATGCAACACTAGAAACCTGCAGGAGATAACTGACAGTAACATTTATCTCAAAATGTATCATCAATGCAGCCTGGTTCCATACAATTTGATCTTTCCCACTTTACATAGTTGGAGCAACAATTTGATCAAATATAAACATCAATGTGGACTTACAAGTTGCAACAGTACCACTGGATTTTTTCCTTCCCTTTGCCCACCACACAACCCAAATGGCCCCCCAAAAGGTACAAGGCAGACAATCCCAAGAGGGACTTTCTGGCACCAAAAACCAAATGAATACTTAGTTGGGAATATTCGAGCTAGCTCTTGGCAAAGTCACAACAACAGTCAGGACTACAGTTTTAGTAGCGCTTTCGTGATAAATCACCACTTATAAGTCATAACCATCAAATGAGTAATATTTCTTCTACAAAAAAAGCAAAATAAAAATGCGATTATTCCATGCAAGTGCACTCACTTTGGGATCTATTTTTGAATTAGCCTTTTCTTTGATAGACCCAATTAACAAAGAACAAAGAACCATTCTCCTCAGTGCTAAACTGTGACTTGCTTTGATTTGCAGCCAAATTGGTTCAATGTGTAATTTCACCCTGCAGTGATTTTTTTTTAACATAAACAGCCAAGCTGGATCAATGAACTGACCACATTTTTTGTTTATTCATGAACTTGTTTCAAACCAAAGCCTTACACATGCTGATCTCTTAACTCTCACAATGCTGGTATTGCAAATACACTCATGTACTTTAAAAGCAATGTTTTCTATTGTATGTTTACAATTAGCTTCGAGTTATAGATACATATAGATTAGATATTTCACTATAACAAGGAATGTTTTCTTTGATTTGAAAAATGGAAAAGGAATCACTTTACATGGCTTCCAACAATATAGTATTTCCCTACCTTAGCATTTGTGATAAAACTTTAAAAAGCAAAAAGGATTTATTCCCCCCTATGCTATCCCCATGGGCATCTATTTCCAAAGCACAACATAGTAGTACTGAAGGTGCTTTGTGATGGTTCTCTGTCTTGTTTATATTTCATGCAAAATTCCACAAGGCATAGGTCTTCTGATGTGCATGCTTAAGAACCGAATAAGTAATGCTTTGAGCCTGTCAAATTTTCTCAGTTTCCATCTCTGCAGCTTACATTTTAAAATTGTGACAGAAATGCTCTGTACTCACTCCTAACAAACGTTAACCAGATATCTTGCTTGTTACTGGCCGAAGTTGTGCATTATCTCTTGCCTATGTATTTGTAATGTTGCATTCTAAAATTCCAAATAGAATTTGAAACTCAGAACATTTACATGATTTTACAAGGCATTTTTATAACCATGAGCAAGGCAGTAATTATTTTATAAACAATTGGCAGTTTTTAAGATATAATTGAACTGTTTCCTGGCCAACTACCTCTTAACCTAGTAACTCTAACATATGTTACAACTGTTCCGGTCCTCTGTTCCAAATCTGTTAACGGAATGAACGGAACATGCAACCCAAAAGCAGTGTGGAGGTTGGGGGTTGCGAAGTGGATGAAGGTGATGACAGAACACAAGAATACGGATTCACCCTCAGCACCTGTTTTCTTGGTTTATATCTCATTTTTCTAGAGAGGCTTATATATTGATTTTGTGACAGTAAAGAAAAGGAACCTCCCTGTCCAAATTGTGAAAGTCTCTGCAGGAGACATTGTGATAACTGAAAGGAGGTGACAATAGTTATCTGAGGCAGTCTGCTACTACACTACTTCAATTTCCAAAGAAGGTGCTGCAGTGTTGCAACAAAATAATTAATTAATTGTATTGAGGGGCAAATGGAGTGAAGTAATATAGATTCATAGAGTCATACAGCATGGAAACGGGCCCTTCGACCCAACTAGTCCAACCAAAATGCCCCAAATACTCTAGTCCTTCCTACCTGTGTTTAGCCCATATTCCTCTAAACCTTTCCTATCTCTGTACCTGTCTGAATGGCTTTTGAATGTTGTTATAGAACTAACCTCAATTAACTCCTCTGGCACTTCGTTCCATGTACCCACCACCCTCTCTGTGGAAAAAGTTGCCCCTTAGGTTCCGATTAAGATTTCCCGTCTCACTGTCAACCTTGACTCCCCTACTTCAGAGAAATGTCTGGGCATTTGCCCCATTTATTCCCCTCATGATTTTATCTCTAAGACCACCCCTCAATATCCAAGGCATAAAGATTGAGCCTGCCCTAACTCTAGCTCTCGAGTACTGGACACATCCTTTAAAATCTGTTATGCATTCTCTCTGGCTTAATAATAACCTTCCTGTGGCAGGGTGAACTATTTACAATACTTCAAATGCAGTCTCCCCAACATGTGGTCACGTCAATAAAGATGAACACATGATTCTGATTTCTGCCCTTAGTTGGATAACACATATCTCCAGTCATTGTGTTTTATCGCTGGTTTTCAACCTCTTCAGTCTAAAGGTCTCGACCCGAAACATCACCCATTCTTTCAAATCAAATCAAATACGTTTATTTGTCATTGCACAGCAACTGTACAACGAAATTTCATGTGCATCTCCTTCAATGGTAAACAATAAAAGACACAGGATAAAAAGATTAAAAAGAACAAAACACAATAACACAAACAACCATTTACTCTCACATTTACATTTACTGCAAGATCAATGCATCAAAATGAGTAATAGATAATTAAAATGATGTACATTATATTGCACATTCCAGCACCCCGAATTGTGTAATGTTGCCCGTAGTATCTGTTTGAGTTAAGTTCTCTAATGGCATGTGGGTAGAAACTGTTAGTTAATCTGCAAGTGCGGGCCTTCAAAGATTCATATCACCTCCCAGAGGGCAGCAGAGTGAAAAGGTGGTTGGCAGGGTGGGATAAGTCCTGTGTGATGTTTGTCACCCGGCATAAACATCGGGCCTTGTAAACGTCTTCCAGGGAGGGTAGTTGAGTGTTTATGATGCTCTGTGCTGTTTTAATAACCCTCTGTAGTGCCTTCCTTCCAGCCACAGTGCAGCTAGCAAACCACACCAGAATGCCATAGGAGAGGATGCTTTCCACGGCGCACCGGTAGAAGGACAGCAGCAGCTGCTGTGAGACGTTTGCTCGCCGCAAAGTCCTCAGGAAATATAGCCGCTGCTGTGACTTCTTTACGAGAGTGATGGTGTTCACTGTCCATGTAAGGTCCTGGGAGATGTATGTACCCAGGAACTTAAAGTCAGTGACTCCAGTGCCTGTCCTGCTGATTTTTTCTAGTTTTTAGTGTCTATCTTCAGTTTAAGCCAGCATCTGCAGTTCCTTCCTAAACTCTTTGTTGGCAGCCCTGTTTTATTGACCATCCCAATCCACCCGTGACACCACTTTCAGGGAAGTATGTACCCGTAAGTCTAGTTTCCTCTACTTCACAACTCTCCTCAGGCCCCTGCCATTCACTGTGCAACAACTTGCACTGCATTAAACTCCATTAGTCATTCCTCAACTCATTCACCCAGCTGATCAAGCTCCTGTTGTAATTTTCGATAACCATCTTCACTGTCTACAACACCACCCCCATTAGTGTCATCTGCTAATTTATTCATCATGCCTTATATTGTACCCAAATCATTGATACAAATCACAAACAGCAATGGGCCCAACACCAATCCCAGAGGCACATCACGACATCGGCCTTTAGTCAGAGAAACAACCTTCAACCTTCAAAGAACCCTCTGCTTTTTTCCATAAGCCAATTTGATATCTTCCCCCAGATCTGACTCTGTGGAACCTTATCAAAGGCCTTGCTAAATCCATTCAGACGTCTACAGTTTTTCTCCATCAACCTCTTTGGTTATTTCTTTAAAAAATTCAGATTCATAGGACATTATCCACGTACAAAACCAAGCTGACTATCCCTAATCAGTCCCCTGTCTATCCAAATGCATATCTATATTACTAAAAGTCTGATCTTGACCACTTCCTGTTGTTCTGTATATTGATTTTAGAAAAAACGCTGCCTCCTCCGCTGTGCAGGACAAGAATATTTTTCCCATCGATGAAAAATAAGAGTTATTAGTGTTTTAAAAATGTTGAGATTCTCTCTCCTGAAGGCCACGCCTCTTCCGGAGGGACTATAAAACCCAGAAGTGTTGAGTGCCTCAGTCCTCTGCAAGATGGGGGAGCGAGAGATCGCAATTCTCAGTCTGAGCTATGAATATCACTGAACACATGTCTACTAAACTGTGAGTGGTTTTACTGACTTGTCAGTGCACTTAATGTGGTTTGAAAATGTAGTTTGAAAATGCAAAAGTGTGTTTTGGTTTGAAAGTGCTAAAGCAAGCTGTGTTGCCTTTGGTTTTGAAAGGGCTAAAGCAAGCGGTGTTGCCTTTGGTTTTGAAAGTGCTAAAGCAAACTGCCTTGCCTTCGGTTCTGAAAGTGCTAAAGCAAGCTGCCTTGCCTTTGATTTTGAAAGTGCTAAAGCGAGCTGCCTTGCCTTGGTTTTGGAAGTGCTAAAGCAAGCTGCCTTGCCTAATTAGAGCTGCCTTGCCTAATTAGAGATGCCTTGACTTCTATATAATTAAAAGAAAGATCAGGAGTAATTCAGCCTTCGAGCCTGCACCGCCATTCAATATGATCATGGCTGATCATCCAACTCAGTATCCCGTACCTGCCTTCTCTCCATACCCTCTGATCCCCTTAGCCACAAGGGCCACATCCAACTGAACTGGCCTCAACTTCTGTAGCAGAGATTTCCAGAGACTCACCACTCTCTGTGTGAAAAAAGTATTTCTTGACCACTTCTTGTTTGCTTTTGCATTGATTTTAGAAAAAACGCTACCCCGTATGGCTGATTTTTAGCCATCATAGTCGCCCTCCGCTTATCAGGTAGTGAGGATTTTTCCCATCGATGAAAAATAAAAGAGATATTAGTGTTTAAAAAAATGTTGAGACTCTCTCTCCTGTCAAACACACCATGAAGGCCACGCCCCTTCTGGTGGGAGGGGGGAGGGACTATAAACCCGGAAGTGTGGGCGTGGCTCATTCTCTGCAAGATGGGGGAGGGAGAGGTCACGACTTGTTATCTTTAGTGGACTTGAACCCTGCTTGAAATGGTATAAAACTGCACTTGAATTTGGTGCCCTTGCACCCTGCTTGAAATGGAATTTCAAGGAATAGTCATGAGTCAACTGCGAGTCCACCAGCCGCGTGTGAGTGAGCTGCCAGCACAACAGGCTTGAGTGACTGAGCCGCCAGCCCAATAATACATTTGACCCACAATATCCATACTAGCCCTCTGGAAACCAGGCCCTTCAGCGCACAACACCCATACTAGCGCTTCAGAAAGAACCCCCCCCCCACTTGGAATTGGTGGAGAGGTGGAATATTGCGTTGGGGTCCCACTTAGTCTAGTATATCTTATCCCTCAGCATCCGCTCCAGTAACTTGCCTAACACGGATATTAGGCTCACTGATCTATACTTCCCTGGCTGTTTGTTGCAACCCTTCCTAAATAGAGACACAACAATAGCCACCCACTAGTCCTTTGTCACCTCAATGTATCGAATTATAATTCCTACATCTCAGCCAGGCCTCTTGCAATTTCTTCTCTGGCTGAGATGTAGGAATCAATTCCCTCAACTTCTGATGGAAAAAGGAGGCCAGAGCCTCAATTTCTCTTGTCATCCAGGTTTCCTTACTTCCATTTGCTATGTAAATCAAACTTTGCACTCTCATTTATAGAGCCTTCTACATATTGCCTGAGGAAACTTTCCTGATCACATTTGACAAACTCTACCCTGTCTAAGCCATGGCACTATGACAGTCCGAATCTATGTAGTGAATGATAAAGTTCCCTACTATGACAACCCTATTAATCTTGCACTGCCTGCAATCTCTCGGCACATTTCTTCTAATTCCTGTTGACAATTTAGGGGCCTATTGTACATTCCAAACAAGGTGATTAGTCCCTTTTTACTTCTCAGCTCCGCCCACATATCTTCACTGGACGAACCATCAGTAATGTTATCTTGGACTAATGCCATGACTTTCTTCTTAATCAATAAAGCAAGATCTCTTCCTCTTTTACCCACACCTCTATCTCACCTGTCACACCTATACCCTGAGACATTAAGCGCCAGTCCTGTCCCCCTCTTAGCAGGTTTCCATAACAGCTCTGATGTCCCAATCGCAGATACCTATCTATGCCCTAATTCATCTGCCTTATCCTTCACATTCAAATAAATGCAATTCTATCCAACTTAGTCAAACAACATGAACTGATTGTAGGATTTGAACTTAGCACTTTAGAAAAGGTTCAAAGATTTTTACCGGCACTGCAGCCAAATTCTGCAGCAGCACCAAATCCTATTCGCCACTCTCTACCATATTTACCTCATTCTCTTACTTGGGGTTCCAGGGAAAGATTGGAGCTCAGAAAATGGATTATACAGTGCTTTGTTCAGGCACAAAGCATAAAAAGAATCCATCATTCCTAAACTAAATCATTTTCTGGAACAGGCAATTCAATGTTCCATCCACAATAATGCATTTGATTTTCTTTCTGGCGTTAGGCGCACATCTAGTGATGTCATTAATTCTACACATGTTTCCACTTTTATCAACATAAATTTGGAGCTCCACTCCACATCATGGAACTGCTCTAAGTTTTATTGGTCCACATCATACAAATTTATTGCATTTTTCAGCAGTTAAAAAGAAAACATTTGCTGACAATGGGAGACTTAACTGGTCATCCCCAGAAATGACTGAGGCTGCTCAGATATCCAAATGTGCTGAAAGGAACACATATCATTCTCCAAAATTCAGCAGATAAGATATTCTTTGTAAATAGTTATGGCTCTGGATATCTCAGCTGCAGGCCTTATTATGGCTACAACTGGCTATTTTGTTGGAGTGGGGCGAGGACCTTGGGTAAGGTGCAAAGGCATGCCCAATCACAGCGTCTTTAGCACCACTTCTTAACCAGACATCTGATGAACACAAGGTATGGACAGCCACGAACTGCATTTGTGCACTAACAAGGGCTCCAATTAAAAACATAGGCCTTTTCATCAATAGGAATTGGTTCCACCACCTCAATTTGCAGTGGTTCGTAAAAAGGAATTTCTTGTTGCTGGGAAACATGCGACCTTCACCCTTGGGGAATCTGCGTTGCTGGACAATTTCACCACAGGGATGGGTCCTGAAGGACAGTTGCTGCATTATGTTTCAATGGCTGCTTCCACCAGTAAGAAAGCTATGCAAACATTAGGATAGTAGTGAAAAATATCCCTGGTTTATTTGTGGTGAAACTTTGTTGCCTGCATCATTCCAGGGACACTCTGCAATACACCATGACAATGCCCGCTCCCTTGGATGTTGCTCTGATCCCTTTACCTGGCAGACAAGTCAGAAGAGGCCAATCGTCAGCATCATTGGTAACAGCTGCATCCAATTAGCTGATATTGATTGGACATTTGATCCTTGTCAGCCTACTCCCAAAAAAAAAGTCAAAAGAAAGAAGGACAAAGTAGGAGGCCTCCATGCTAGTGTGTTCCCCTGTCGCAGGTTTGAGGAAGAATGTGCCACAGGGATAAACCCAAGATCACCAATGCCATTGCGTTGTCAAGACTGGACTGCCCAGAAGATACTCTGGACATCCAGTGCCTCTACCTTAGTTTCAGTTTTAGAGATACAGGGCGGAAACAGGCCCTTCAGCCCACCAGGTCTGTGCCGACCAGCGATCCCCGCACATTAATCCTATCCTGCACCCACTAGGGACAATTTCTACATTTACCATGCCAATTAAACTACAAACCTGAACGTCTTTGGAATGTGGGTGGAAACCAAAGATCTCAGGGAAAACCCATGCAGATCACGAGGAGAGCGTACAAACTCCATACAGTCAGCACCCGTAGTCAGGTTCGAACCCGGGTCTCCAGCACTGCATTACTGTAAGGCAGTGACCCTACCGCTGCACCATCGTAATCGCTGAGGTTAAGACTGAGTGGCTGGGGCAAGGCTGTGATGCCAGAAATTCGTCCTACCCACAGACAATGAAGACTACGTGATATTTGACTCAGCACTGAAATTTGACAAACAATGCTGTGATAAAAGCTAGCTTCTTTCAGCTTCGGATGATAGCTAAAATAAAACAATTCCTCCAGTTTGATTACCTCGTAAAGATCATCCATACATTTATCTCCTCCCGCCTAGATTACTGCAACTCCCTTTCAACTGGAATCAGCCAATCTTCCCTGTCCCGCCTGCAACTGGTCCAAAACGCCGCAGCGAGACTCCTGACGGGCACCTGAAAAAGGGACCACATCACCCTGATCCTGGCCTCTCTCCACTGGTTCCCCGTGCGGTTCTGAATACATTTCAAGACCCTCCTCTTTGTCTACCCTCCTCAATGGGCTTGACCCTCCTCAATGGGCTTGCACCCACCTACATTAAAAGTCTTCTCACCCACTACACCACCTCCAGGTCCCTCAGATCGGCCGTTTTGGGATTGCTGAATGTCCCGCAGTCTAGGCATAAGCTCAGGGGCGAACGCGCCTTTGCGGTCGCAGCTCCTATACTGTGGAAGAGCATTCCCCTCCCCATTAGAACTGCCCCCTCCATCGACTCCTTTAAGTCTAGACTAAAAACGTATCTGTTCTCCCAAGCCTTTCCTGACGTCCTCTGAACAAGGACTATTTGTATATATGTATGTAGCCTGCTTGTGTATACTACTCTTATAACAAATGTAAAGCACTTTGGTCAACTAGAGTTGTTTTTTAAATGTGCTATATAAATAAATGTGACTTGACTTGACTTGACAAAGCTGAGCCGCCAGGAAGAAACCTGTACCATCAGCATCCCCTCTCAAGGCAAGGGTGAACTACAGGAAGAAGCCAGAATTCACCACGCCTCTTCCTTCAAAGACCAGGACTAAACTACTGGGATTGGCCTGGGATTGGCAGCGTCATCATACATGTGGTGTGATGGAGAGGGACAGCGTTCCATGTGGTCCTTGGCCTTCTTACCACTGTAAATAAAATATCACACAAGTTCACCCTACTGTGAGTGTCGGTGTAGTCACTGCCAAACCCAGCGTCATCTCTGACGCCACAACTAGGGACAGCTGGAGATTGAGAGGCACGAGACCAAACCAGAGGAGCAGAAATAAGGGGAGAAATAGTAGGATGAAAGTCACAAGAAGGATATCCCAACGCCGCACACAATCTCAGCTTTCAGCTGGAACACAGGAGGAAAACACTAGCTGTACAAACCAGAAGAACTCTGATAAAAGCTGTTGCTGCTCTCAATCTTGCAATTTCATGCAACATGCAGACTAAGTGATCCTCTCCGCACTCCAATCATTCCCAACAGTGTACGTCAATACTGTAATTGGTTAGTCAAATCCAGATGATAGATACAAATACCTCTCAGCCAGCTTTGTGACTCCACTTACACTGGTTATAACCTGAACAAAGGAACCTCCAATTCAATTAATTAAAAGACTTGCTGCAACATCACTGCATTTCCTGATGAGTGGCATCTCATTTAAAGCATTTAGACCTATGCACAATGTATCCATTAGTTTAGTTTAGAGATACAGCATGGAAACAGACCTCTCGGGCCCCAACGAGATCGTGCTGACCAGCAATCACCCGTACCCTAGTTTTATCCTACACACAGGTTACAGGAACCAATTAACCTACAAACCTACACGTCTTTGGAACGTGGGAGGAAACCTGAGCACCCCAGGAAAACCCATGCAGTCACAGTGAGAACAAACAATCTCCGTACAGACAGCACCCGTAATCGGAATCAAACCCGGGGCTCTGGCACTGTAAGGCAGCAACTCTACCGCTGTGCTGTTGTGTCGCCCTATGCTGCTGCCTCATTTCTATGAGGATTTTCACTCTGCGGGTACAAAGTGTGTCAATCACCCAGATAGGTACTGGTAGGAAATAACATTTCTTTCTGTATTGCTCAGTTATGGAGGAATTTGCATTCCAGGAGGAGACAACTGAAGTCACCTACTGCCAAGCTCACTTTATGGACCCACAACATGAGTGCCTCAAATATTTCATACCTTTCTATGATCGTAAACTGAGCAAGATCCTGTCCAGAATTATGACATTTTAGCAAGTTTCTGGATGTGCACTATTCCATGTTGTTTCACACTTCATTTCAGACAATGTCATCATTTTTCGTAAGAGAATCAGATTTGCTGTTACTGCTAAACAGTGCTAACATTATTTTTAGAATTAAGTTTCTCCTCAGCTGCACTTCCCAAAGCAAAATTTGAATGTTGTGAGGCCCCTTTCCTCCCAGGGTACTGCCAGATACAAAGGAATTTTGCACTAGCACACTAATGAATTGTTCAAAATATTAAGAAAGAATTCCCTGGCTTTTTCCCTGCATGAATTTGGCACATCAGCAATGACAAACCAAAACTTAGCTGTAGACGTTTTGTAATAATAGATTTTAATGATTGTAGAAAAAAAAAAGTCTGTACATATTGCGTGCTTAAATCTATACTTTAATCAATATTTTCTTAACCAAATCTTGCATTCCATTTTTGTCATTACACACCACAATTAATTAGAAATTGTTTATATCTCAGCATTATACATGAACCATTGATGCTTAAAGTTTCATATCGAAGGGTAGGAAGAAATATATCCCATCTCACCTTCCAGGAAATTACAATTATATATATCTATAAAATAAATGATCTAATTTGTTTCTACCTGTGAAGTAATACGGAAAAAAAAGCATTAGATCCCAATTTTCCATCACCATTGGTTATTGCTTGCATAAAATCCTTACCATGAATGTTTCCAAGTTCAATATTCCCAATTGAAGAAGACAGATGTGAAGACTTGGCATAAATGTACTTTGTTTTTAATGTACCGTTGGTAGTGGAAATATTCATGGTTGTTCCTTGAAGTTTGTCAATCTCCACAACCTATAGTAAAAAAAAGGTTTGAGCAGACACAACTTAATTTTGACAAGAACACAAATCATTAATTTCTTACTTAATAAACAAATCAGCTTTTATTAAAAAAGGATTTTCACTCTAATGCCACAAACATTTTTGTGTTATGCAATTCTAGGGCAAGGATATAATGCCAAAAAATTGCTTCATGAAAGACAAGACAGATTAAAATCACAGTACAGATTCACAATTTTCTTCTAGCTATTAAAAAACAGTGTAGCGTGATAGTAAATTTTCAGAGAGCAAAATAAATGCCAAAAGATACAATCGGTTTCTCTTGACTGCATGATAACGATTATAATGCATTGGGAGCAGGTGTGTTTGTTCTCTTAATAATGAATAGAAGAATGAAGAGCAAGCTGATGACCAAAAAACAAGAGTTAAAACGATTTTTAAATATTCTATTTATTCTGTATGTAATTACTTTTCGCTTCGTGACGGAGTGAGATGTATCCATGTCATGAAATGGTTGTATGCTTGAGAATCAAATAAGTGGTTGTGCTTCTGTGGACTAAACGGTTATTTCCCCTTGATGGGATATAAGCTAATTTTGTTGCATGATCTATTCTGGTCAGGAGTTAAAATATGCTAGGCATAAAGTAATATAACTTTGAAATGAATCCCAATACTTGTTTTCAGAATTTTTTTAAATTAGTCTTTTGTCTGAAATGGATGGTTTATTTTACTGCTTGTTTATCAGTCACCAACAGTGCATTGCAAAAACTATTAAATCAATAGGAAGACATAAAATTTAACTTACACCTTTATTAGAGGTCTGAATATCTACATTTCCATGGATTGTTCCTAGACAGATCACATTTCCACCTCTGCTTTGCACTTTGACTTTATGAGCCTGGATAGTACAATGAACAAAATGAATCAAAACTTAGTTTCACCCAAGAATAAACATAAAATCTATATTAACACATCTAACACAAAATGACCCAAATTAATGCAATTTCTAGCTTTCCTCATCCCACCAAGGTACATTTTTAAAAAACATCAATGGTGGTTACATTCAGCAATTTAAAAACATAACATGACCAGGGCTCTCGCTTAACTTTTTTTTCCCCGTCGCCAGCCGGGCAACCTTGACAGCTTTTTAGGTTGCCAAATGACAGTTTAGGTGGTCATTGAAGAAGGTTTGCAGGACGCTTGCGATAATATGCTCGGACGAAGTGCGTAGTTACCAGTCGGAATTATGCTCAATGAAGCATTCACATATTATGTTCAAGAAGGAACTGCAGATGCTGGAAAATCAAAGGTAGACAAAAGTGCTGGAGAAACTCAGCGGGTGCAGCAGCATCTATGGAGCGGAAATAGGTAACGTTTCAGGTCGAAATCCATCAGTCTGAAGAAGGGTTTCGGCCCGAAACGTTGCCTATTTCCTTCGCTCCATAGATGTTGCCGCATCTGCTGATTTTCTCCAGCACTTTTGTCTACATTCACATATTATTTCTGCTTCAAATAACTCACAAACTAACATATTCACCAATCAAGACATGATATATACCACAATGACATGCAGCAAAATTATAATACAATATCTCAACTCTTTTTACACATTGCAATGAATGCAATTTCTGTTAGTTCTTTCCACTTCCAAACAAAAATGTGGTTGGATTATTCAGCATATGATCAACCTGCGTCAATAAATCCTGGACTATGGTAACATATATGCTTAACCATACACACTGCAGATTGATGCAAGCATGTTTTCTGTGAAGGACCGAAAATTACCATGACATGGCCATAGCATGGATCGTTATTGCTATTGGCACAGGAACACTCTGGCTTCCCACATAATTTATCCATAACAAAATAAACAGGTTGCAAGGAAATTTCTAAGGGCATTTTATGATAATAGCTGTTAAAACCGACTATACCCATCTGGCAGGTTAAACATTACACCAACTGACAAGAGATGGCCAAAGGACATAACTGCAGCAAATGTTCTTTTGGTATTATGTTTAAAGGTGTCAAAACAAATAATAACATTGGGAATTAAAACACATTTGGTTACATTCCACTATCAAACATAATCAAAGTTTGCTCTGAAGACCAGGAAGCACAATAGGGTCAGGGGGTGTGTGAATCAGTGCGGGGTGGATAGATGGCGGGGGGGGGGGGGGGGGGGGGGGGGGGTTGAGAAGGCAATCGCTGCGGAATGGATGGTTTGAGACAGGTGAATTAGTACGTGTTGGTTGGAGTGTGTAAAATTGTGAGGGGAGAGCACAGGGGACGTCAGTGGTGTTGAATATGGGGATCAATACGGGATGGATGGGGGGGTGGGGGGGATCCGTATAGGGTGAATGGGAGGTTCAGTACAGGATGAATGGGGGTAGACAAAAATGCTGGAGAAATTCAGCAGGTGAGGCAGCATCTATGGTGCTAAGGAAATAGGCAACGTTTCGGGTCGAGACCCTTCTTCAGACTGTTCCCCACATTCTTCTTGAATGGGGGGGGGGATCAGTACGGGATGGATGGGGGGGGGTCAGCACAGGATTAATTGGGGTTGATCAGTACACGATAAATGACTGGGGGGGGTCACGACAGTGTGGATCGTAGGGTCTATGCAGGATGAATGGAGATCACTACAGGATGAATGAAGGGATCAATACAGGATGAATGGGAATCAGTACTGGATGAATGAGGGGTTCAGTACAGGATGCATGAGGGGATCAGTACAGGATGCATGAGGGGATCAGTACAGGATGCATGAGGGGATCAGTACAGGATGCAGGAGGGGATCAGTACAGGATGCAGGAGGGGATCAGTACAGGATGCAGGAGGGGATCAGTACAGGATGCAGGAGGGGATCAGTACAGGATGCAGGAGGGGATCAGTACAGGATGCAGGAGGGGATCAGTACAGGATGCAGGAGGGAATCAGTACAGGATGCAGGAGGGAATCAGTACAGAATGAATGGGGGGGATCAGTAAAATGATGAATGGCGAGATCACTACAGGATGGATGGGGGGGATTGGTGCAGGGTAAATGGAGGGTGGATCACTAACGGGATGGACTGGGAGATTCAGTGCAGTATGAATGGGGGGAGAAGTTGCAGGATGGATGGGAAGGGGGGGGTGGCAGGATAATCCCCCTCAATGCGAGGTGGGTAGGATGATGAATAGATTGGGGGGGGGGCTAGATGGGGAAGGGGGCACAGGGGATGTCAGTGAGGACTTAATAGAGGTGGGAATGGGGATCAGTGCAGGATGGAGAGGAGGGCTCCCAGGATAGGAGAGGTGTGGGGGGAAAAAAAAGAGAGAGAGAGAGAGAGCTCGGACAACCCTGCTGCCTTGGCCGTCCCAGTCCAACGCCAAAGTGCCGCCGCCAAAGGGGGAGCGGTTGGGAACTCCTCGCCACCGCTTCCCCTCCTCTGCGAGCCAACAGGTAGGTGCGGGGCCAAGTGGTGCAGCTCAAAGTACCTATAGCAATAGGATCTTTGGTGCAGCTGCTTCAGTCGGCGGAAGGAAACCTTCCACTCCCTCCTCGGCGCAAGAGGGGTTGTTTTGAAAGCGTGGATTTGCAAGCAGCGACCGTTATCAGGGCGATAGCAGCCGCTGATGGCAATTCCACAAAAGGCGCTGTCAAAACAACCCCTCTCACATGCCGAGGCCGGGAGGAGGGGGGGGGGGGGGGGGGGGGAGGTGAGGGGAGGGAGGGAGAGGGGAGAGGGAGAGGGAGAGGGAGAGGGAGAGGGGAGAGGGAGAGGAGAGGGAGAGGGAGAGGGAGAGGGAGAGGGAGAGGGAGGCCTCCTTCCGCCGGGTGGGGTGCGGGAGGAGGAGGCGGTGGAGCCGCTGTCGCGGCCGCTGTTGCCGCTGTTCGGGGTCCGTCATCCGCTCCGACCCTTCGTCACCCCGCACCTAGTCTCTTTGCCCCGCAGTTAAAGATACTAGAGGAATACAGCCGCCGACCCGAAATGTCAGTTCCTATTCGCCAGAAATGCTGCCTGACCCATGGAGTTACTCCAGTTTTTTGCGTCTACTGGTATAAACCAGTATTTGGGTGCCAAGCCGGGCAAAATGAGTCGGCGTTTAGGTCGCCTGGCAGCACTTTCTGTGGTCATTGGCACCCGGGCAACCGCTAATTTCGAAGCCCTGATGACCCAAAATTGACATGCATAAAACTTGAGAGAAATTAGAACATCAAGTGTTGATTCACCATCCCATTATTCAGCAGGCTACACAAATTTGGGAGTAAAACTATTTTGATAGGTATATATTTCTAATATAAATCAAAAATAGAAAAGTGCCCATATTTCTTATGTTTTCTTGAGAAATAAAAGTCATTCTACATAGTGTCTATGCCGATTCTCAGAGCATTCCCAATAGTCTCAATCCCATACTTTCCTATAACCTATTCTGCCTCACATGCCCATTCTTCTTCTTTACAATAGCAACTAACCATTAAGTGTCAGAGGAAACCAAAGCTCCTACATGAGACACATGTGGGTTACAGGGACGGGGCTTGAAATTAACAGTTACCCAGGTGCCAATGGCCACCTAAAGTCCGGCCGGGCAACCTAAAAGCCGTGTCATTTTGTACGGCCTGGACACCTACTGTTCAATTCTGAGCGGGCCTCTCTCTCTCTCTGTCACTCTCCGTCTCCGCCCGCCATCCGTGTCGCCGGGTCTCCGCTCTCCGGCCGCTCCTCATCCACCGGCACGGGCAGCCGCCTTGCACATGCGCATGGCCAGCACATCCTCAGCTGCTCTGCAAATGCTACCTGCCAAGGCCTGCACATCCTCCCCCTGCACATGCGCACAACACGACCAGCACATCATCGGCCGCCCTGCACACGCGCACTTCCACGGCAACTGGTCGACGCTGGGCACTTTCTCCCTCCCTTTGCATTGTGGGCGATCTGGCCACCATTGCTATCTGGCCACCTCATCGCGACCGCTGAAACTCAACGCAGAATCACTCCCTGGAGTATCTCTTGCTTCTTGGTTTCCTGGTCCTCCAAAAATATTCCAAATGGAATTTAAACTGGAGGTGGTGGAGGGTCCACCACCAAACTCTGAACAATAACAGCCTTTTGCACTTTAGCTCTTTATTTATTGTTTATATATATGGTCTATGGTGTATCGACACACTGAACATTTATCTCCTGTTCTGTATTATGTTTACATATTCTATTTTGCTGCAGCAAGCAAGAATTTAATTGTCCTATCTGGGACACATGACAATTAAACTCTCTTGACTTGGACTTAAGCAAAAAAGGGTTCTTGGGAAAAAAGAGCTATCTTAAATTTAGTTGCATCTGATTGGGTGACTATGACCGGGTGAAGACTATTCCATGCTGTAATTGTGTGTGGGAACTCCATGGAGCAGCCAGCATCTCAGGATAGGAGAAATTGGGTGACGTTTCGGGTAGAGACCCTTCTTTAGACTCCCTCTGGTTTTAGTGATTTTAGTTTAATTTAAAGATACAGCGTGGAGACAGGCCCTTCGGCCCACCGAGTCCACACCGACCACCGATCACCCGTACACTAGTTCTTTCCCACACATTAGTGACGCAAGTCAAGAGTGTTTTATTCTCACCACATCCCAGTTAGAACAATGAAATCTTTACTTGCAGCAGCATAACAGAATATGTAAAACAATGTTATAAACGAGAAAGCAACAGTGTATATTTATATATATGAATATATAACTATATAACAATTTCCTTCCTGGGATTAATAAAGTTCTATCGTATAGTATCGTATTTGTAGGAAGGAACTGCAGATGCTGGTTTAAACTGAAGATAGACACAAAAAGCTGGAGTAACACAATAGGTCAGACAGAATCTCTGGACAAAAGGAAAATATTACGTTTTGGGTTGGGTCTGAAAAAGGTTCCTGCACACCTTTGGAATGTTGAAGAAAACAAGAGCACCCGGAGAAAACCCATGTGAACAAAGGGAAAAGGAGCAAACCATACAGACAGCACCCATATTCAGGATCAATTCTGGGTCTCTGGCACTTTTAGGCAGCAACTCTATGGCCAATGTACTGCCCCATAGTCGTGAACTGAATTAAAACATACAGTAGCTGTAAAGAGGGACATAGCGTGACTTAAGAGATTTAAGACTGAAAATGGATAGTTTATTTTGTTTAGTAACCAAAGTTATCAACGTATAGTTTTTTGTGTGTTGGAAAACAAAATATAGTGGCACAGCTGGTAGACTTGCTGCCTCACACGCCAGAGATCTGTGTTTGATCCTGTCCTCGGGCACTGTGTGTTGAATTTGCACATTCTCCCTGCAAGCGTGTGGGTTTCCTCCCACATCCCTAAGACGCATTGGCTTTGTAGGTGAACTTGTCTTTGTAAAATTGCCCCTAATGTGTAGGGAGTGAGTGAGGAAAGTGGGATAACAGAACTTGTGTGAATGGGTGGTAGACAAAACAAACTGGAGAAAATCAGCGGGTGAGGCAGCATCTATGGAGCAAAGGAATAGGTGACGATTCAGGTCAAGACCCTTCTTCAGACTGATGTCGGGGGGGAACAGAAAAAAGAAAGGAAGAGGCAGAGACAGTAGACTGTGGGAGAGCTGGGAATAGGAGCGGAAGGAGGGAGAAGGCAAGGACTACCTGAAATTGGAGAAGCCAATGTTCATACCACTGGGGTGTAAACTACCCAAGAGAAATACGAGGTGCTGTTCCTCCAATTTGCGGTGGGCCTCACTCTGACCATGGAGGAGGCCCAGGACCGAAAGGTCGGATTCGGAATGGGAGGACGAGCTGAAGTGCTGAGCCACTGGTAGATAAGGTTGGTTATTGTGAGCTGAGTGGAGGTGTTGTGCCAAGCCTGCGCTTGGTCTCAGTGAGGTTGATCATACGCTGAATAATCCAACCTAATTTTTGTTTGGAAGTGGGAAGAAATAATAGAAATAGCATTCATTGCAATGTGTAAAAAGAGTTGAGATACTATATTATAATTTTGCTGCATGTCATTGTGGTACATATCATGTCTTGATCAGTGAATATGTTTAGTTTGTGAATTTATTTAAAGCAGAAATAATATGCGAATGCTTCATTGATCATAATTCCGACAGGTAACTATGCACTTCGTCCAGGCACATTATCGCATGCATCATGCAAGCAGTCTTAAATGACCACTTCCAAACAGTCATTTGGCAACCTAAAAAACTGCCTAGGTTGCCCGATTGGAAACAGAAAAAAAATTGTGAGAGCCCAGAGTGAGATTGTGCAAATTCCACAGATTTTGGATTAAATCACTGGACCAAGATCCAAGATGGTGCCGGAGTGTGGCGACTCTTTGCATACCAGTTCCAGAAGAGAATCTGCTAACTTCTATTACAATCATTGCACTCTTTTAAATCTTTATTTTTTGCACTACAAGTTGTACCCTTTATCCTCCATCAGTGTGCTGTTGACAGCTTGATTGTATTCATGTATAGCTTTTCTTTGACAGGGTAGCACACAAACAAAAGCTTTTCCCTGTACCTCATCACACGCGACTATCTATACTATTACTAAAACTGTCATCTTGACCACTTGTCTACGCCATCTTACTCACCATTCTCCTCCGCTCCAAGCGCCCCAAGGTTTGTTCCAATCGGTGAAATAATAGAAAAGTTAAGAAGGTTAAAAAAAATCATGAGATCAGCAGATTGGTCTTCTCGCCTGTCAGTCACCGTGAAGATAACACCCCTCCCGGGGGGGCCAGGAGAATAAAACCCCAGAGGCCGGACGCGGGTCAGTCAGCCCGGAAGACCGTGAGTGAGAGTTGAGTCCACAACTGTGAGTCTACGCTGTGCTCAGAGGTCGCGCTCATTCCTGAAGTCCATCTGAGTGCAGAGGTCGTGCTCATTCCGGACGTCCTGCTCAGTCCAGAGTTCGCGCTCATTCCGGAAGTCCCACTCAGTACAGAGGTCGCGCTCACTCGGAAATCCCGCTCAGTACAGAGGTCACGCTCACTCGGAAGTCGGGCATGAGTAGATTCAAGAGAGTTTTACGGTCATATATGTCCCGGATGTGTGTATGTGATGGAGTGACTGAACTGCGAGCCCACCAGCCATGAGTGACTGAACTGTGAGTCCACCAGCCATGAGTGAACTGCGAGCCCACCAGCCGTGAGTGAGTGAACTGCGACCCACCAGCCGTGAGTGAACTGCGAGCTCACCAGCCGTGAGTGAACCGCCAGCCCACTAGCCATGAGTGACTGAACTGCGAGTCCACCAGCCGTGAGTGAGTGAACTGCGAGCCCACCAGCCGTGACTGACTGAACTGCGAGCCCACCAGCCGCGACTGACTGAACTGCAAGCCCACCAGCCATGACAGACTGAACTGTGAGTCCAATAGACAAAGTGAAACACTTCAACTCCCCCTCCCATTCCGTATCCGACCTCTCGGTCCTGGGCCTCCTCCATGGCCAGAGTGAGCAACACCACAAGTTGGAGGAACAGCACCTCATATTCCGCTTGGGGAGTTTGCATCCTTTGGGCTTGAACATTGAATTTTCTCAATTCTGTTAACCCCTGCTGTCTCCTCCCCCTCCCACCTCTCAGCCCTCGGGCCCTGGCATTCCCTCTATCTCTATCTCCCTCCCCCACCCTAGTCGCACTAGCTTCTCATTTTCACACCACAAACAGCTTACAATGGCTTGTTCCCTTTATCATCGATACTTTTTTGCATATCTTTCATTCATTGTTCTTTATCTCTCACATCACCGTCTATATCTCTCGTTTCCCTGATCCCTGACCTGTCTGAAGAAGGGTCTTGACCCGAAACGTCGCCTATCTCCTTCGCTCCTTAGATGCTGCTGCACCTGCTGAGTTTCCCCAGCTTTGTGTGTAACCCTGTGAGTCCAATACTCCATTTGTCCCACAATGTCCATTCTAGCCCTCTGGAAACCAGTCCCTTCAGCCCACAACACCCATACTAGCTCTCCAGAAAGCCCCCCCCCCCCCCCCTCACCTCCCCACCAATATTGGAATTGGTGGAGAGGTGGAATATTGCGTTGGGGGACCAGCCCTCCCGTGTGAGAATGGGACCCAATGGGTCCCACTTAGTCTAGTAATAAACTAAAAGTTTATCGTGCAACAGCATTAACTGCCGTGCCATGTGCCAACCTAAAGCCATTTCCAAAGTTCAAGATTGTGAAATACTAACATTAAACGGGACTGGAAATTGCAGGTGTGGGGAGTGAACTCTTGGTGCAAAGTCAGGAAACATTGCAAATCTTTGAAGTGTGAATGGGAGAACGAGAATTCCATCCAAAGTATACACTTGTAGTTTTCCAGACTGGAAGACAATGTGCATCCCCTCATTTACATTAGGAGAGAAAAATTAATTGGATGTACAATGGCTCATTCTCTGTCAATACAATGAAGCTACTTACCACGGCTTCTTCAACGGTACCTCTTAAATCCACACATGTATCAACCTGAAAGGCCTTTGTGTACAGAAATACCACCTCTGAACTTGTTATGAACCTTTGTTATTCAACGCAATTATCAGTTAAGAATGCGATTTTGATACCTATTTTAAATGACAATTTAGCAAATGTCATTTAATAATCTATTGTTGTATGTATGGAAATAATGCCATCTAATGGCAAACTCCAGTAATTTAGGTGCAGCTCCACAAATCTATCCTCAAAGTCAGAGTCCACCAGTATGGAACCATGACCTTTAGCCCACCAAGTCAGCACCAACCATCAAGAACCAAGAATTACCAACCATAATAATGTTAATCCAATTCTATAATCTATACATTCCCCTGAATTTCCCTAGACTCTACCACTCACTTATACGTTAAGTGCAATTTACAGTGGCCCACAATCAACCCACACACCAAGCATTGATTCAGCCAGCTACTGTTTTAATGAACATTTGAGCTTGGTCTGCCGAAGCCTACCGGATATCCTGGTTGGTGACTATTTTAACTCCCCTTCCCATACTGACCTCTCTGTTCTGGGCCTCTTCCATTGCCAGAGTAGACCACACATAAACTGGAGGAACAGCAGCTCATACATCATAATCTGCTTGGATAGGTTACAATTCAACAGAATGAATATTGAATTCTACAATTTTAGATAATCTCTAATAACCCCCTTCTCTCCCACACTCCCTTTCTTATCCCCCTCCCCCTTCCTGGATTCACACCCATTTCTTCCCATCCCCCTCTCTCCTTCATCTGGCTTCACAATTCACAAATCTTCAAACCTCGTCTCACAAAACATTGTTTTTTTTGTACATCTCAGGCCTTTGTCCAACCATCCCCCCCTCCCCCTGCCACCGCCTGTGTTCAGCTATTACCTGCCAAAGCTTTGTCCAGTCTCACCTCTTCCAGTTTTCTTTCCAACCCCCCTTCCCCCTCCCCCCCTACATTCAGTATGAAGAAGAATCACGAGCCAAAATGTCATCTGTCTATGTTCTCCAGGGATGCTGCCTGACTCAGAGCTACTCCAGCACTTTGTTTCTTTTTTTGTAAATCGGCATCTACAATTCCTCATGTCCACACATCTTTGGGATGAGGGAGAAAACCTGAACACATGTGGAAAACCCCATCTGGTCATGGCGAATTGCAAACTGACAAATATCAGAATCAAACTGGGGATGCTGGAACTACAGGCAGCAACTAACTACTTTTAGTGCCATCAAATGGGCTGTGTTATTCTGTCCGGTAAATAAGCAAAAAATGCCAATTGTTCTCTTTTGTTGAACAATCTCACCATCGGTAATGTGGAATATGGGGGTTGGAGCAGACTTAATGGGCCAGTTTTCCTACTTTATGACTATTACTTCTTGGAACAAATGACCCAATGTCTAAAACAGTGATTTAGTCAATGGCCAATTTTCTAACAAATCTTTTACTCCTAGGATCTATGTTTCCATAGATTTGCTATTAACTAGATTGTTTGAGAACAATTAAATCCATTTCTTTTCATCTAACAAAATCTAAAGTATTGAGACCATTTGACACTGGCAAGTAATGATTATTCATTTACATTGTATCGTAACTTCCAGACGTTAGGATCCTAAATCAGCTATCACTTCAGTAAAATTCCATCCCCAGCTTTAATTCTCTGTACTTAGTTGCAGCCCGATGGAGATCCTGCACACTAATGCTCAAAATCATCACTCAGGCGATGTTGAGGTAGGAAGCATCGACAATTGACGTTTAATAAAGAATTATTAACACTACAAAAGTATTGTTCAAGGCAACAGAAAAATACTATATTATATTACTGATATTTCTGATCAACATTAAGGATGTGAAGTATATTATTACTACAAAATCTACAACTCCAATGCAAGTCATGTAAACATGTCTTAGATTTAAAGTCCAATATGATTGTCTTTTCTTTCAATCCCAGTCACTTGGTAAGTCATCAGTTCACTAATGGATCCACCACTGGCACACATTTCAAAGTCAAAAGTCAAAGTCAAAAGAGTTTATTGTCATGTGTCCCTGACAGGACAATGAAATTCTTTCTTTGCTTAGCACAACAGAACATAGTAGGCATTGACTACAATTATACACTTAAATACACACATTAATTAATAAATTAATAAAGTGCAAATAACAGATGGAGGGGTATTAATGTTCAGAGTTTTGTCCGAGCCAGGTTTAATAGCCTGGCTGTGGGGAAGTAGCTATTCCTGAACCGGGTCGTTGCAGTTCTCAGGCTCCTGTACCTTCTACCCAAAGGTAGCAGGGAGATGAGTGTGTGGCCAGGGTGGTGTGGGTCCTTGATGATCTAGAGCAGCGGATGCAATAAAAGTTCAGATTTTGTTTGAGTTGAGTTTAATAGTCTGATGGCTGTGGGGAAGTAGGTATTCCTGAACCTGGACGTTGCAGATTTCAGGCTCCTGTACCTTCTACCTGAAGGCAGCGGAGAGATGAGTGCGTGGCCAGGAAGGTGTGGGTCCTTGATGATGCTGCCAGCCTTTTTGAGGCAACGACTGTGGTAGATCCCCTCGATGGAAGGGAGGTCAGAGCCAATGATGGACTGGGCAGTGTTTACAACTTTTTGTAGTCTTTTCCGCTCCTGGGCGCACGTTGCCGAACCAAGCCACGATGCAACCGGTCAGCATGCTCTCTACTGTGCACCTGTAGAAGTTCGAGAGAGTCCTCCTTGACATACTGACTCTCCGTAATCTTTTCAGGAAGTAGAGGCGCTGATGAGCTTTCTTAATAATTGCATCTGTGTTCTCGGACTAGGAAAGATCTTCACAGATGTGCATGCCCAGGAATTTGAAGCTCTTGACCCTTTCAACCATCGACCCGTTGATATAAACAGGACTGTGGGTCCCCATCCTACTCCTTCCAAAGTCCACAATCAGTTCCTTGGTTTTGCTGGTGTTGAGGGCCAGGTTATTGTGCTGGCACCATATGGACAGTCGCTCGATCTCTCTTCTGTACTCCGACTCATCCCCATCAGTGATACGTCCCACAACAGTGGTATCGTCAGCGAACTTGATGATGGAGTTCGCACTGTGACCGGTTACGCAGTCATGAGTATAGAGTGAGTACACCAGGGGGCTGAGCACGCAGCCTTGAGGTGCTCCCGTGCTGATTGTTATCGAGTCTGACACATTTCCACCAATACGAACAGACTGTGGTCTGTGAATGAGGAAGTCGAGGATCCAATTGCAGAGGAATGCGCAGAGACCCAGTTCTGCAAGTTTGGTAACCAGCTTGGAGGGGATGATTGTGTTAAATGCCGAGCTGTAGTCAATAAATAACAGCCTGACATATGAGTTTTTGTTGTCCAAGTGGTCCAGAGCGGAGTGGAGGGCCAGCGAGATCGCGTCCACCGTTGATCTGTTGTGGCGGTAAGCGAACTGCAGTGGGTCCAGGTTTTTGTCAAGGTAGGAGTTGATTTGCGCCATGATCAACCTCTCGAAGCACTTCATCACCACAGGCGTTAGTGCCACAGGTCAATAGTCATTGAGGCACGTCACCTTGCTCTTCTTGGGCACCGGTATTATTGATGCCCTTTTGAGGCAGGTGGGAACCTCAGACCTCAGAAGTGACAGGTTGAAAATGTCCGTAAAAACTCCAGCCAGTTGGTCTGCACAGGTTTTTAAAACACGACCAGGTATGCCATCAGGTCCAGACGCTTTTCGAGGGTTCACCCATCTGAAGGATTTCCTGACGTCGGCCTCTGTGACTGAGACTGAAATACCATCACAGCGAATGGGGGCTCGGGAAGGCACATCGGTGTTCTCCCTATCAAAGCGTGCGTCAAAATGCATTGAGCTCATCAGGGAGTGATGTATCGCCGACATCCGAGCTGCCTCCTGCATTTGCCTTGTAGGAGGTGATTGCATTCAGTCCCTGCCACAGCTGCCGAACATCTGTCTCATCCTCCAGTTTGGAGCAGAACTTCCTTTTGGCCTTTTTGATGGCCTTACCAAGGTCGTATCTGGACTTCGTGTAGACCACTGTATCATCAGACATGAATGCCCGGTGTCTGGTCTTCAGAAGAGTGTGGATCTCAGAGTTCATCCAAGGTTTCTGATTGGGAAACACTCGGAAGGTTTTTGTAGGGATGCAGTCCTCCACACATTTCTTAATGAAGTCTGTAACGACTGTGGCGTATTCATTCAAGTCCGTTGCCGAGTCCTTGAACATTGCCCAGTCCACAGACTCCAAACAGTCCTGTAGTTGTTCCTCTGCCCTGCCCCCCCCCCCCCCCCCCCCCGACCAGCTCTGTACTGTCCTCACCTCTGGGGGTGCGCTCTTTAATTGCTGCCTGTAGGCAGGAAGAAGTAGCACCGTAGTATGGTCGGATTTACCGAAGTGAGGGTGAGGGATAGAGTGGTAAGCATTCTTGATGGTGGTGTAGCAATGGTCGAGGGTGTTTGGTCCTCTGGTGCAGCAGGAGACATGTTGGTGGAAGTTAGGGAGCGATTTCTTGAGGTTTGCCTCATTGAAGTCCCCAGCAATGGTGGTAAAAGCCTCGGGGTAAGATATCTGGTGTTTGCCGACCACATTTCCGGACACAATGGAGGCTTCCCCTTTGTTTCCAGGTACTGGGTTGACTGTACCTGCTGTTTCTGCGGACCTGCGCTGGAACGGGAATTCCCTCACAGACGACAGCTCCAGCTCAGTAACGAACGGGGGTTCCCTCAGAGTCAGCAGCTCCAGCTTCATTTTTTCTGGGATATCCAGCCCGCCGGCTCTGGAGGTCATCCCGGGATTTTCAGGTACCGTACAGTCGGTATCTTCAGTCGGGTCGGGAGTTTCACAGCCAGCGTGGAAAAGTTTAAAGTCCGGCGCTCCCGCAACTGCGGGAGATCGCGAAATTTCCAGCGCTTTTCATTTTTTCAGCATTTTTCCAACAGTTTTCCAACATTTCTTCAGCTGCTCAAGTTTTATGCTTCAGAATTACATTTTTAAACTACTCTCTAATTTAAAATATTCCCCCACCATCTCTTTGATGTTGCCGCCATAATATCTCCATGTGGTTGCTATTAAATATTTATATAATATTGACTGGCCTTGAGGGATACACCAGGAAATATTGCCCTCGTCTTCGACTCGGGCAATATGATTTCAGTGCGGGCAATATTTCCTGGTGTCTCCCGAAAGAAGCCAGTCAATATTATAATTATTACCTATCCCCACGTAAATTAAAATAATTCCTAAGATTCACACTTGGAGCATTACTATGAAGAGATAAGCAGATAAGTCCATTTTTTATGATTTTGGAGTGAGGTACATGTGCCTACATGCATCATATACATGTAGTACAAAATAATACCTTTCAAATGATATGGCTTACTACAGTACAATAGTCTACAAATAAAATATTGTTTTTTTAAGTTATGGTCAAAAATTGTTAAAATTTCCTTATTCCCTTTGTTTTTCTTGAGCTTTAATTGCGAATATCTCAATTTGACAAAAATGGACATCTCGGTTTTTGCATACGGTACATGCACACAGAACACATCACACGGCACGATCGTCTGCATTTTCTCGTGCACGTATTGCATACAGTGCACTACACTGCGCCGTGACATGATTCTTCGCGGTGAACTTTGGCCGGGTTCGTGTCCCGGATGTACGCCCAGGGTTCGTAATATTTCATCTTTGTGATTGACCGCAGTTTTTCTACGTAAAGTCAATGGCGAAACCCGGAAGAAGAAAAATACCAAGTAATATTGCCCGCTGGAAACTGCGCGTTTTTTGACCAATCAAAATACGAACTAAAATTGCCCAGTAAAACTACCTTATATAGGTAATAATAATAGAATATTGACTGGCCTTGAGGGGGATACGACATATATTGCCTGAAGTAGATTCATATTGCCCGAGTCGAAGACGAGGGCAATATGGATCTAGTGAGGGCAATATATGTCGTATCTCCCGAAAGAGGACAGTCAATATTGTTATTATTACCCATTATCAGACATCTAGAGGAAAATCTGAACATCTCATATGATATGAATGTATCTATACATTTTGCAATATGCATTGCAACATTGTAAATAAGGGTACTAAAACCATTGCAACATTGTAAATAAGGGTACTAAAACAATGTAACATTTATGTTTCATTTATGTAATTTATGTAATTCATTTATGTGACAATGTGAAGGTCGAACTTTTAAATCGCGAACCTCTTCTCGCAACAGGCTGCCATTTTGTTTGTTTTGAGAATAAATTTTAAATTTCGCACGCAGCGTCACGTTGCCGTCACGTTGCCAAGTTCCCGGATGTGAGACCAGGGGAATATAAGACTATATTCCCCGCTGTTTTAACAGGTAAAGTCCATAGGCGTTCGCTAGAAAGGGAATATAAGAAAATATTCCCCTGTTACCCCTGCTGGCAGTAAAAAGGAAGGAATACAATTTCGTAAAAGCATACCTCAGATGGGTGATATGGGTAATAATATTTGATATTGCTTCACTAAGTATCTTGTGATTTAAACCATAGGTGAGTAACTGAAAAGAGGATTTCTCCCAATTGTTCAAAGAACTTAAGCATCTTTTCTTCTGGTATAGATCTTGTATACATTTTATTTATTTAAAGAAATGTTCTACGTCTCCCACAATGCTATAGTAACTGTCAATTAAACAATACACAACAATACAGCAACAACAATATTGTCTTGCAACTCAAAAGAAAAAAAAATCAGATAATTTACTTGTACCTTTAATGAATTCAAGATACTGTGCCCTCTCTCAGTTTCCACATAGCAATTATCACTCTCCATTTGTTTTATTTTAACGCATCCTTTATTGAATGTGCTAATATCGAGATCTGCAAAAAAAATGAATCGAATGTTTTTAATCAACATCACAACATACTGAACAGTACATTTGAAAAATCTGCAAACTGTAAATGCTGGGAATCTGCAGTAAACACAGAAAGTATTGAAAACATTCAGTAGGTAAAGTAGCATCTATGGAAAGAGAAATACAATTAATGTTTCATGTTAAAATTCTTTCAACTGGTAAAATAAGTTACGTATAATGAATAGGAAAAAGATAAGAACTATTGACATTGCCCTATCCATCGACCATCCTCCCTGCATCTTAAAACTTATTTTTCCACTTCTGGGGAAGGGTGTTTGATCTAACCAATATCTCCACTTCTTTCCACAAATGCTGGAAGACCTGCAAAGTATTTTCTGTTTTAGTCATAGAGTCGTATGTAGAGGAAACAAGCCTTTCGGCCCGACTTGCCCACACTGACCAACATGTCCCATCTAGTCCCACCAGCCTACATTTGGCCCATATCCCTCGAAACCTTCTTAAACATTGTGATACTACCTGCCTCACCACTCTGTATAAAAATGTTATTCTTCAGGTACCGATTAAACCTTTCCTCCCTCACCTTATGGCTCTCAATTCACGGGTCAAGAAACTCTGTGCGTTTACCCGATTCCTCTCATGATTTTGTACACCTCAAGATTCAAGCGAGTTTATTGTTATGTGTCCCAGATACGACAATGAAATTCTTGCTTTGCTTTCAGCACAACAGAATATTGCAGGCATAAATAATACAGAACAGATCAGTTTATATATATATATATACGCACACACATAAATAAACATATAAAGTGCAGTAGGGTTATTAAAGTTCAGAAGGTACACAAAAATACTGGAGAAACTCAGCGGGTGCAGCAGCATCTTTGGAGCGAAGGAAATAGGCAACGTTTCGGGCCAAAACCCTTCTGATAGGGGGTGGGGGGAAGCGGGGAGAAGAAAGGAAAAAGGAGGAAAAAGGAGGAAGAGCCCGAGGGCTGAGGGATAGATAGGAAGGGGAGGAGACAGCAAGGGTTAACAGAATTGTGAGAAATCGATGTTCATGCCACCAGGATGCAGACTCCCCAAGCGGAATATGAGGTGCTGTTCGTCCAATTTCCGGTGTTGCTCACTCTGGCCGTGGAGGAGGCCCAGGACAGAGAGGTCGGATACGGAAAGGGAGGGGGAGTTGAAGTGCTGAGCCACCGGGAAGTCAGGTTGGTTAATGCGGACTGAGCAGAGGTGTTCGGCTAAACGGTCGGCAAGCCTACGCTTGGTCTCACCGATATAGATCAGCTGAGATCTAGAGCAGCGGATGCAATAAAAGTTCAGATTTTGTTTGAGTTGAGTTTAATAGTCTGATGGCTGTGGGGAAGTAGATATTCCTGAACCTGGACGTTGCAGATTTCAGGCTCCTGTACCTTATACCTGAAGGCAGCGGAGAGATGAGTGCGTGGCCAGGAAGGTGTGGGTCCTTGATGATGCTGCCAGCCTTTTTGAGGCAAGGACTGTGGTAGATTCCCTCGATGGAAGGGAGGTCAGAGCCAATGATGGACTGGGCAGTGTTTACAACTTTTTGCAGTCTTTTCCGCTCCTGGGCGCACAAGTTGCAGAACCAAGCCACGATGCAATCGGTCAGCATGCTCTCTACTGTGCATCTGTAGAAGTTCGAGAGAGTCCTCCTTGACATACCGACTCTCCGTAATCTTCTCAGGAAGTAGAGGTGCTGATGTGCTTTCTTTATGATTGCATCAGTATTCTGGGACCAGGAGAGATCTTCGGAAATACGCACGCCCAAGAATTTGAAGTTCTTGACCCTTTCCACCATCAGAAACCTTGATTGATATGATATTCGATTAATATAAAACAGGACTGTGGGTCCTCACCCTACCTCTTCCAAAGTCCACAATCAGTTCCTTGGTTTTGCTGGTGTTGAGAGCCAGGTTATTGTGCTGGCACTATTTGGTCAGTTGGTCGATCTTACTTCTATACTCTGACTCGTCTCCATCTGTGATACTTCCCACAACAGTGGTGTTGTCGGCGAACTTGATGATGGAGTTTGCCCCATGACCGGCTGAGCACGCAGCCTTGAGGTGCTCCCATGCTGATTGTTATCGAGTCTGACACATTTCCACCGATGCGAACAGACTGTGGTCTGTGAATGAGGAAGTCGAGGATCCAATTACAGAGGGATGCGCAGAGACCCAGTTCTGAGAGCTTGGTAACCAGCTTGGGGGGGATGATTGTATTAAATGCCGAGCTGTAGACAATGAATAACAGCCTGACATATGAGTTTTTGTTGTCCAAGTAGTCCAGAGCGGAGTGGAGAGCCAGCGAGATTGCATCCACCGTTGATCTGTTGTGGCAGTAAGCGAACTGCAGTGGGTCCAGGTTTTTGTCGAGGTCCGAGTTGATTTGCGCCATGATCTACCTCTCAATGGTCGATAGTCATTGAGGCACGTCACCTTGCTCTTCTTGGGCACCGGTATTATTGATGCCCTTTTAAAGCAGGTGGGAACCTCAGACCTCAAAAGTGAGAGGTTGAAAATGTTCGTAAAAACTCCAGCCAGTTGGTCCGCACAGGTTTACAGAATACAACTGGGTATACCATCAGGTCCAGGCGCTTTCCGAGGGTTCATCGCTCTGAAGGATTTTCTGACGTCAACTTCTGTGACTGACCGAAATACCATCACGGCAAATGGGGGCTCGGGAAGGCACATCAGTATTCTCCCTATCAAAGCGTGCGTAGAACGCATTGAGCTCGTCAGGGAGTGATGCTTCGCTAACATTTGAGCTGCCTACTGATTACGCCTTGTAGGAAGTGATGGCATTCAAGCCCCGCCACAGTTGCCAAACATCCGTCTCATCCTCCAGCTTGGAGCAAATGTCCCTTTTGGCCTTTTTGATGGCCTTACCAAGGTCGTATCTGGATTTCTTGTAGACCTCTATCTTCGGACATGAATGCCCAGTGTGTGGTCTTCAGAAGAGTGCGGATCTCATCGAAGGCTTCTGATTGGGAAACACTCGGAAGGTTTTTGTTGGGATGCAGTCCTCCACACATTTCTTAATGAAGTCTGTAACGACTGTGGCGTATTCGTTCAGGTCCGTTGCCGAGTCCCTGAACATTGCCCAGTCTACAGACACCAAACATCCTGGAGTTGTTCCTCAGCCCCCCCCCCCCCCCACCCCCCGACCAGCTCTGAGCAGTCTTCACCTCCGGGGGTGCGATCTTCAATTGCTGCCTGTAGGCAGGAAGAAGCAGCATCACGGTATGGTCGGATTTTCCAAAGTGAGGGCGAGGGATAGAACGAAAAGCATCCTTAGTGGTGGTGTAGCAGTGGTCGAGGGTGTTTGGTCCTCTGGTGCTGCAGGAGACATGTTGGTGGAAGTTAGGGAGCGATTTCTTTAGGTTGGCTTTGTTAAAATCCCCGGCTAAGGTGGTAAATGTCTTGGGGTAAGCCGCCTGGTGTTTATTCACCACGGCGTGCAGCTCCCAGAGTACCAGATGGACATCTGCCTGGGGTGGGATGTAGACCGTGGTCAGGATGATGGAGGTGAATTCCCTTGGTAGGTAGAAGGGACGGCACTTCACCGCCAGATGTTCCAGGTGTGGAGAGCAGGAGTTGGACAGGACTGCCACGTCTGAGCACCATGCAGAGTTGACCATGAGGTAGACACCCCCTCCTCTCCCTTTCCAAGATGCCAGTGTACGGCGATGGATGGAGAAACCATCAGGTTGGACTGCTGAGTCTAGGGAGCTGGGGGTGAGCCATGTCTCTGTGAAACAGAACATTCCCTCAGTTCCCTTTGATGAAGCAGTCTTGCTCTTGTCCTCCACTTTATTTTCAAGAGACTGTACATTGGCCAGAAGGATAGTAGGGAGAGGGGGTTGAAGTCCCCTGCGCTTCAGTCTGACCTGAAGTCCTGCCCGTCGGCCATGTTTCCGGACACAATGGAGGCCTCCCCGTTGTTTCCAGGTACTGTACATAAAGTACCTGCTGTTTCTGCAAGCCGGCGCTGGAACGGGGTTCCCTCAGTCGACGGCTCCAGCTCCGTTACGATTGGGGGGAGGGGTTTTGCTCACAGACAGCAGCTCCAGCTCCGTTGCTCCTGGAGAAATCCTGCTCGTCGGCTCCGGAGGGCTTCCCGTCGTTTCCAGGTACAGTACTTGTGATTCCCAGTCGGGTCGGATTCTCTCCAGCGATCGAGGGAACACATGCAGTTGGAGGCTCCCGCAGCCGTGAGAGATCGCAAAATCACTAGCGCCTTGCAGCTTGTCCGTTACGGCGCCGATTTCTGCCGTTTTTCTGATCCAGATAAGTTGATTGTAGCTGTACATTATCCTCTTCTGTTGGGCTGCTGGCAAAATGTCGCCGCAGGTAGGCGCCACCTTAAGATCACCCTTCACCCTCCTGCACTTCAAGGAACAGTCTTAGCCTCAACCTCTCCCTCAAGTCCTGACAAGCTGTATACATTGCCGATATGGACTTCGACAAGGCATTTGATGGTTCCCTGTTGTAGGCTGCTCTTGAAAGTTAGATTGCATTGTATCCAAGTACAGCTAGTGCAATGGATAGACAATTTGCTTCATGGAAGGAAGCAGAGGGTGATGGTGAAGGTTGTTTTTCGGAATGTGACTTGTGGTGTACCTCAAAGATCAGTGCTGGCACTTTGCTGTTTGTGGTTTATATTAACGATTTGGATAAGAAGGTACAAGGCATGATTAACAAGTTTGTTAACATGTGTCCAGACATGATCAACAAGTTTGCAGAAGACCCAAAAGTAGGTGGCATCATAGATAGTGACGAAGGTTATCAAAAATTGAAGTAGAAACTTGATCAGTTGGGCAGTTGGCTTCGGAATGGTTATTCGAGTTTAATGCAGATAAGTGCATGTTTTTTTCTTTTTGGGAAGTCAAACCAGGGCAGGACCTTTGCAGTGAATGGCAGGGCTCTGGGAAATGTTGTTGAGCAGAGGGATCTAGAAGTGCAGGTATATAGCTCCTGAAAAGTGTTGTCACAACTAGATATGGTGGTCAAGAAGACATTCAGCACATTGGCCTTCATCAGTCAGAGTATTGAGTATAGAAGATGGGAGGTTTTGTTACAGTTGTACAAGACATTGGTGAGGCCACATTTGGAGTATTGTGGTCCTTTTAGTCACCCGTTATAAGAAAGACATTGTTAAATTAGAAAGGGTACCAAGAAGATTTGGGGATGTTGCCACATCTTGAATGAGAGGTTGAGCAGGCTATGACTTTATTCCTTGGAGTGCTGGAAGATGAGGGGTGATCTTATAAACGTGTACAAGATCATCAGGGCATTAGAGTAAAATGCTCAGAGTATTTTACCCAGAGTTGGGATATCACGAACCACAAGACACAGGTTTAAGGTGGGGGGGGTGGGGGGAAATGATAAAATAGGTTTAGTTTAGTTTATTGTCACGTGTACCAAGGTACAGTGAAAAACTTTTGTTGCATGCTAACCAGTTAACGGAAATACTATACAGTGCATTCAGAAAGTATTCAGACCCCTTCACTTTTTCCATATTTTGTCACGTTAGAGCCTTAATCTAGAATTGATTAAATTATTTTATTTATCATCAATCTATACACAATATCCCATAATAAAAAAGTGAAAACAGGTATTTAGAAATTTTTGCAAAGTAATTAAAAATAAATAACTGAAATATTACATCTACATAAGTATTCAGATCCTTTATTGAGTACTTTGTTGAGGCACCTTCGGCAGTGATTACAGTCCAGGTCTTCTTGGGTATGACGCTACAAGTTTGGCACACCTGTATTTGGGTAATTTCTCCCATTCTTCTCTGCAGATCCTCTCAAGTTCTGTCAGACTGGATGGGGAACATCGATGCACAGCTAGTTTCAGGTCCCTCCAGAGATATTCGATTGGGATCGCCGGGCTCTGGCTGGACCACTCAAGGACATTCACAGACTTGTCACGAAGCCACTCCTGCGTTGTCTTGGCCATGTGCTTGGGATCGTTGTCCTGTTGGAAGGTGAACCTCCGCCCCAGTCTGATGTCCTGAATGCTCTGGAGCAGGTTTTCATCAAGCATCTCTCTGTACTTTGTTCTGTTCATCTTTCCCTCGATCCTGACTATTCTCCCAGTTCCTGCCACTGGAAAACATCCCCACAGCATGATGCTGTCACCATCATGCTTCACCATAGGTTTGGTATTGGCCAGGTGATGAGCGGTGCCTGGTTTCCTCCAGACGTGACACTTGGCATTCAGGCGAAAGAGTTCAATCTTGATTTCATCAGACCAGAGAATCTTGTTTAGGTGCTTTTTGGCAAACTCCAAGCGGGCTGTCATGTGCCTCATGTAAGGAGTGGCTTCCGTCTGGCCACTTTACCATAATGGCCTGATTGGTGGAGTGCTGCAGATATAGTTGTCCTTCTGGAAGTTTCTCCCATCTCCACAGATGATCTCTGGAGCTCTGTCAGAGTGACCATCGGGTTCTCGATCACCTCCCTGACCAAGGCCCCTTGCCCCCGATTGCTCAGTTTGGCTGGGCGGCCAGCTCTATGAAGAGTCCTGGTGGTTTCAAAGTTCTTCCATTTAAGAATGACAGAGGCCACTGTGCTCATCTGGACCTGCAATGCTGCAGAAATTGTTTTATACCCTTCCACAGATCGGTCTCGACACAATCCTGTCTCGGAGATCTACGGACAATTCCTTCGTCTTCATGGCTTGGTTTTTGCACTGACATGCACTGTTAACTGCGGGACTTTATATAGACAGATGTGTACCTTTTCAAAACATGTACAATCAATTTAATTTACAATCAATTTAAGTTGTAGATACATTTCAAGGATAATCAATGGAAACAGGATGTACTGAAGCTCAATTGTGAGTATCATTGCAAAGGGTCTGAATACTTATGTAAATGTGATATTTCAACTATTTATTTTTAATTACTTTGCAAAAATTTATAAACACCTGTTTCCCTTTTTTATTCCGAGGTATTGTGTGTAGATAGATGAAAATAAAAGAATTTAATTCATTTTAGAATAAGGCTGTAACGTAACAAAATGTGGAAAAAGTGAAGGGGTCTGAATACTTTCTGAATGCACTGTACACGATTACAATCGAGCCGTCCACAATGCACAGATACATGATACAGAGAATAACGTTTAATGCAAGATTAAGTCCAGTAACGTCTGAATAAAGATAGTCCGAGGTCACCAGTGAGGTAAATACTAGCTCAGGACCACTCTTTAGTTGTTGATAGAATGGTTCAGTTGCCTGATAAGCTGGGAAGAGGGACCCAAGGAGCAACTTTGTTTTTACACAAACTCTGCTGGATGGATGCTACCAATTACCAGAGGAGGTAGTTTAGACACAGGAGAAGAGGATCCACTCCAAAACCAGCAACCCTATCCTTTGCACAGCACTCCCCTAGAAGAACAAACCAGGAGCCCATTGACTTACAAATTCGAAGGAGAAAATGGAGTTGGATTGGACACACCCTCAGGAAACCTGCCACAAACATCATCTGGCAAGCCCTGAAATGGAACCCCGAAAGAAAAAGATAAAGAGGTCGCCCCAGGAACAACTGGAGAAGAGGTGTCCAGACAGAAATGTCTGAGAGTGGGCTCAACTGGGGAGATCTCAAAAAATCTGCCAACAACCGAGTGAGGTGGAGGACATTTGTCAATGAACTATGCTTCCTAGAGGAGCAAAGGGCTTAAGAAGAGGAAGTAGTTGAGGCAGGTACTATCACAACATTTAAGTGTCATTTGGACAGGTACATGCATTGGATAGGGTAGGTTTAGACGGATATGGGCCAAACGCAGGCAGGTGGGACTAGCGCAGAAGTGGCATGTTGGTCGGCGTGGGAAAGTTGGGTCGAATAACCTATTTCCACGCTGTATGACTATGACTTTTTGGTCTATGGGTTTAACGGCATCTGTAAAATTGTGTGCAGTGAGTGGATGCGAAAGTGGGATAACATAGAACTTATTATAACCGATGATGGCATGCACTGTGGTCCAACGAGCCTGTTTCCGTTCTGTAAAAGTGATCCTAATACAACCCGATACAAAAGATAATGGTCCAAAAAGATGGAACTCCACAGAAAACAAGGAAAACTTCACAAAAAAAAACATTTATTTTGAGTTGGAGGAAATTTGACAGACATTTCGGGCGGAACCCCTCTTTGAAGTCTAAAGAAATGTCCAGACCCGAATCATCATCTGCCCATTCCCCCCTTAGATGCAGCCTGACCCGTTGTTCATTTTTGACTAAAATTCCAGTATCTGCAGTCTCTTGTGCCACTCCCACTTTTGAAATTAACTAAGAATCTCGCTTGTGGCGGACTATTATACGTGTTTTAATGCTTTATTCCCCCCATCAACATTCTTTTTGTTTTGTTAGTTATAAAATGTCGATGGTGTCTTTCCAAAAATAACTTGCCCACATTTTATTTGCACATGCAAATAATATAAATACCTTAAGGAAGAAAACATGATAGCTAATAGAGATAACAAAGACTGCAATAATATTGAATTTAACACGAATAGTTTTTGAATTGGTAAACAGAATTTTAACTGAAGGCATTGGACTCCTCTCCCCTTCCTCTTCAGGTGGGTCGAATCGTATTGAAACGTAAATATATACTCACCAAACTTTACCGGAGTTACCAAAACAATACGAGCATCACCACTGACGTTCTCTGAAGCCACTACCATCTGTTTAAGAGCCTTGTCGTACTGCACCTGAACATCATCCACGTTTTCAGCTTGGTTGGGGGAAAGAAGCTCCACAAAAGCGCGATCAGCATCCGGATAACCGTGCGGATCCAGCGCCTTCACGGACACATCGCAGGGCAGCCGGACCTTTAAAGAGCTGAAAGGATCCACCAGTAAAGTCCAGCGTTTCAGCGTCGTGCCTTTCTGTTTGGAGCTGAGGCTTCGAGTAGCTGACACAGGCCTTCGGGGCACTGCACGGAGAAAGCAGCGACTAGTCACGCCGAGCCCCTCTGTGAGCAACACCGCTCCACTGGCTCTGCGGCAAAACACAACCAGAAATGTCATGTTGCGCCAGGATGATTTTAAACAGCCTCTTTGTTAAAGGGCGGCTGTAGTTGTTTTTGTTTTGATCGGCAAGCAGAGATTGTTGGGAGCTGAAGTCTGCGCATTCTCCGTCCGTCCTTGTCGAAGGTGGACTACAATCCCCAGCATTCCGCGCAGGGCCCTGGCCAACCATGACAACGAAATAGAGAGTCCAAGTTTGACTCAAAAAGCTGGAGTAACTCAGTGGGACAGGCAGCATCTCTGGTGAATAGGTGACTGAACATCCACACACTAAAACATCATTAACTTCTTAGCAGCATACAGGCTTAGCGAAAGAGCTGCACCCAAAATATCGTTTAACTGATATAACTCGACATTTCCTATATTTCCTTTCCTAATATATACAGAGCTAGGGAGATGATTGAAGGTACAGTGGTCCATATGTATATTGTTTATTGGTGAAGAAGACATTACATTTAAGATACATAAAGATGCCGTGTTTAGTTTGAACATTGCGCGGTATTCTCCCCAGGGACCGCCCTAGTTGTTGTACTACCATCCTGATGAGTTTCATAGTCTGGATAACTTACACTTACTGATGAATCACCCTAACACCCAGCCAACAACGGACCGTTTCCTTGATCATCGTTGTTTTTTTT
This sequence comes from Okamejei kenojei, assembly GCA_035221665.1. NCBI lineage: Eukaryota > Metazoa > Chordata > Chondrichthyes > Rajiformes > Rajidae > Okamejei > Okamejei kenojei. The sequence goes on along the minus strand of CM069151.1, from coordinate 31,836,789 downwards.
GCATATATTTCGTTCATTTGTTCTATATCTCTCCTTTTCTACTTTCCCCGTCTGACTAGGGTCTCGAACCCATTCCTTTTCTCCCGAGATGCACCTGTCCCGCTGAGTTACTGCAGCATTGTGTGTCGATCGTCGGTTTAAACTGCAGTTCCTCCCTTTGACCGCGTCCCAAGGCCGGCGCTGTCTGGCCCACGGGGAGGCAGGAGGGAGGAGAATGGTTACCGTGGAGACAGTGGACGCTGGCAGTAAACGATGAGAAGCCGTGGGCCGGACAGGACAGTTGAAGGAAAAGCAGCTTGTGGACTGTAACTGACGCCTCGGGTCTCGGAGAGTTCAAAGTATTTTGAATAATACAGTCAAAGTAAGCGGACAAAGATTAAGTTTACAAATATACCGTTTACGCGGGTCATGCGCGAGCTAAACCAACGCTGCTTAATCCAGACGTTCGCTTCCCATCTCCACTTCCCCCCATTCCCCAGAACTGCACACCCACCGTCAAAGTCTGCGCTTAAACTTTCGTGAACCCCCCTGTGAGGGAAGATGCAGGAGAACGTCCTTCCCTCCCCCCTTTCTGGTCCAGTTTTGGCGGCAGTGATTCTGTCGATTTATCCAACAATTTAAACTTCTGCCGCAATGTATTTTATATACCGAAATGCCAATGACTCTGATTGCCTGTAAAGTGTACAACGTTACGTGATATGCAAGTTGTTCTTGGTGTTCGAGAGAAGATATAAGGAACTGCATATGTTGGCTTACAAAAGATGCACTTAATGCTCGAGTAATAGGAGGATACAGTTGCGGGGATTTTTTGATAGGCAGAGGGTGGGACAGATGCCAGAGATGAAAAGACAAAAAGTGTGAGATAAGGATAGAAGATGAAGAAGGGGGTACACAAAAAGCTGGAGAAACTCAGCGGGTGCAGCAGCATCTAAGGAGCGAAGGAGATAGGCGACGTTTCAGGTCGAGACCCTTCTTCAGGCTGGTCAGGGATCAGGGAAACGAGAGATATAGACGGTGATGTGGAGAGATAAGGAACAATGAGTGAAAGATATGCAAAGAAGTATCGGTGATAAAGGGAACAAGCCATTGTAAGCTGTTTGTGGTGTGAAAATGAGAAGCTGGTGCGACTGGGGTGGGGGAGGGAGATGGAGATGGAGGGAATGCCAGGGCCCGAGGGCTGAGGGAGAGGTGGGAGGGGAGGAGACAGCAAGGGTTAACAGAATTGAGAAAATTCAATATTCAAGCCCAAAGGATGCAGACTCCCCAAGCGGAATATGAGGTGCTGTTCCTCCAGCTTGCGGTGTTGCTCACTCTGGCCGTGGAGGAGGCCCAGGACCGAGAGGTCGGATACGGAATGGGAGGGGGAGTTGAAGTGCTGAGCCACCGGGAGGTCGGGTTGGTTATTGCGGACCGAGCGGAGGTGTTCGGCGAAGCGATCGCCAAGCCTCCGCTTGGTCTCACCGATATAGATCATCTGGCATCTGAAGCAGCGGATGCAGTAAATGAGGTTGGAGGAGGTGCAGGTGAACCTCTGTCGGACCTGGAAGGACTGCTTCGGTCGTCCCTCCATCTCCATCTCCCTCCCCCACCCCAGTCGCACCAGCTTCTCATTTTCACACCACAAACAGCTTACAATGGCTTGTTCCCTTTATCACCGATACTTCTTTGCATATCTTTCACTCATTGTTCCTTATCTCTCCACATCACCGTCTATATCTCTCGTTTTCCTGATCCCTGACCAGTCTGAAGAAGGGTCTCGACCCGAAACGTCGCCTATCTCCTTCGCTCCTTAGATGCTGCTGCACCCGCTGAGTTTCTCCAGCTTTTTGTGTACCCTCGATTCTCCAGCATCTGCAGTTCCTTCTTTAGAAGATGAAGAAATTGTGAAGGCAGAGGAAGGGGAGAAATGGGTATGAATCCAGGTGGGCCACAGGAAAGAGGGGGATGAAAAAAAAGTGGGTACACAAAAGGCTGGAGAAACTCAGCAGGTGCAGCAGCATCTAAGGAGCAAAGGAGATAGGCGACGTTTCAGGTCGAGACCCTTCTTCAGGCTGGTCAGAGATCAGGGAAACGAGAGATATAGACGGTGATGTGGAGAGATAAAGAACAATGAATGAAAGATATGCAAAAAAGTATCAATGATAAAGGGAACAAGCCATTGTAAGCTGTTTGTGGTGTGAAAATGAGAAGCTGGCGCGACTAGGGTGGGAGAGGGAGATAGAGAGAGAGGGAATGCCAGGGCCCGAGGGCTGAGGGAGAGGTGGGAAGGGGAGGAGACTGCAAGGGTTAACAGAGTTGAGAAAATTCAATGTTCAAGCCCAAAGGATGCAGACTCCCCAAGCGGAATATGAGGTGCTGTTCCTCCAACTTGTGGTGTTGCTCACTCTGGCCGTGGAGGAGGCCCAGGACCGAGAGGTCGGATACGGAATGGGAGGGGGAGTTGAAGTGCTGAGCCACCGGGAGGTCGGGATGGTTAATTGCGGACCCGAGCGGAGGTGTTCGGCGAAACGATCGCCAAGCCTCCGCTTGGTCTCACCGATATAGATCATCTGGCATCTGGAGCAGCGGGATGCAGTAGACGAGGTTGGAGGAAGGGCAGGTGAACCTCTGTCAGACCTGGAAGGACTGCTTGGGGTCCCTGAAAGGAGTGGAGGGGGGAGGTGATGAAGGGACAAGTGTTGCATTTCTTGCGGTTGCAAGGGAAAGTGCCCGGGGAAGGGGTAGAGTGGGAGGGAGGAAGGGAAGAATTGACAAGGGAGTTGTGGAGGGAGCGGTCTTTGCGGAAGGCAGACAGGGGGGGAGATGGGAAGAATGTGGCGAGTGGAGGGGTCACGTTGGAGGTGGCGAACTGGCGGAGGACTATGTGTTGTATTTGCCGGCTGGTGGGGTGAAAGGTGAGGACCAGGGGGACTCTGCCCTGTTTGCGAATGGGGGAATGGGGAGAGAGGGCAGTGTTGCGGAGTATGGAGGAGACCCTGGTGCGAGCTTCATCTATAGTGGGGGAGGGGAATCACCGTTCTCTGAACAATGAAGCCATTTGTGATGACCTAGTGTGGAACACCTCATCCTGGGAGCAGATGCGGCGTAGGCGGAGAAATTGGGAATAGGGGATGGAGTCCTTACAGGAAGCAGGGTGGGAGGAAGAGTAGTCCAGGTAGCTGTGAGAGTCAGTTGGGTTGTAGTGGATGTCGGTCAGGAGTGTATCACCTGCAATAGAGATGGTGAGGTCAAGGAATGGTAGGGAAATGTCGGAAATGGTCCAAGTGTATTTGAGTGCCGGATGGAAGTTGGTGGTGAAATAGATGAAGTCAGTCAGTTGTGTGTGGGTGCAGGAGGTGACACCAAAGCAGTCGTCGATGTTACGGAGGTAGAGGTCGGGGATGGGGCCCTGGTACGCGCCGAGAACAAGGATTGTTCGACGTTTACCCAACAAAGAGGCAAGCGTAGCTGGGGCCCATGCGTGTCCCCATAGCTACGCCTTGTGTTTGGAGGAAATGGGAGGAATCATCAAGAGAAGTTATTGAGGGTGAGGACAACTCTGCTAGGCGGAGGAGGGTCTGTCAGTGGGACAGGTATGGGTTGCTCCTCTGGTCGAGGAAGAACCGGAGGGCTTTGAGGACCGTCTGGTGGGGATGGAGGTGTAGAGTGATGGACGTCCATGGTAAAAGATGAGAGGTATGGGGGCCTGGAGAATGGAATGCACGGAGCCGACGGAGGAGGTGTTGAGGTGTCTTGAACATAGGTGGGGAGGGATTTAACAAAGGGGGATAGGATGGCGTCGAAGGTATGTGGAAATGTGTTCGGTGGGGCTACGAACAGGCAGAGACAATGGTCTGCCAGGGCACGTGACCTCGCCCGAGAGTCGCGCGGCTCCGCTTTTGTATCAACGCGCCAGACTGGATTAAATAGACAGGGGGTGGAGAAGTCGAGCGCGGTTGTTCTGGATAAATATTCTACAGTAGACATCATGTGTGAGGCAGGCGACGTAGAAGAGCACGGTTTTGTAAATGGTAAGGGGGGGATATGGTAAAGACGTGAATTAGCCACTAAGAGGGGCTGGGAAGACGGGCACAAGGAACCCAGTAAGAGGGCTGCGGGCCCTGCTGGAGGGCGGTAGTCGTGGGTCGGGGCATGCGATGGTAATGGCAAAGGGGGTGGCGGGAGGGGGAGATAAACAGAGTTACCAGGCGAGTAGAGAGGTTCGTGAAGGAAGGCCTCCGCCAGTCGTGGATTGTCGGTGCGGGAACGGCCTGGAGCGGCTAATTTCAGGAGTGGGAACAGGGAATATTGAAGCGGGATTGGTGAGAATGGTAGTGAGTTTGGGGTCCGTTGCAGGTCTGGGTTTTTCGGGATCAAAGGTCCTTCTGGTGTCTGGCGCATTGCATGGCTGTATGGAGAATTGTACAGTGTGGGCAGATGGCCCGGTCCGGGCTGGGATCCAAACTGGGACTTGTGTGGGTCGCAGGCAAGCCCCGAGAAGCCAGATGTTTGGGTGGACTTTCGTACAGGGTTGCAGTGTGGGCAGATTGAGACTCGAGGGTTAACACAAAAAGCTGCTCAGGGTTGACCCTTCATTCATACCTAATCGCCAGGGCAGGTCTGGTGCTGGGTGGGCGGGAGAGGTAAAGACAATGTCCCAAAACGGTATGTGCATAAGTTCCTGCTAGAGATGGTAGTCAAGGAATGGCGGAAATCACTGTTCATAGGAGCACTTGGAGTTGTGAAAAGGGAGTAGCTGAAGATACGCCTGTTGTTTTGGAGGATCTATTCCTCAAAGAACCGGAGGCTTTCCATGTGTAGCACGTCCACACCCCATTGTTTCTGGAGGCAGCGGAAAGGCAGAGACAATGGGTCTGCCAGGGCAGTCGGGTTTGTGGATTTTGGGGAGAAGGTAAAAAAAGTGGTTGTTTATAGGTTAGTTCCCTAAAATTGGAAAAATCACTGTTCATACCGTTGGGTTGTAAACCAACCAAGCCAGAATATGAGGTGCTATTCCTCCAGTTTACATGTGGCCTCACACCCGCACTGGAGGCAGCCTAAATCAAAAAGGTTAGTATGGGACTGGGAAGGGGAATTAAAATGGTTAGTAGCAACTTGGAGATACAGCAGGTCGCCGAGCCTATGCTTGGTCTCGCTAATGTTTTCTGATATATTCATGACAGAATAAATAAAAATCACATCTTTCATTTGGGATGTTCTTTAACTAAACCAAAGGAGTTATTATAACTAAAGGAGTTATAACTAAAGGAGTTTGGGAATCCATTGTTTCAGACTGAGCCAGCAAATACAAACTAAAATGGTTTTGGATTGAGATTTAGATTAGGGTTTAGGATTAGTAGTTGGGATAGGGTTTGGATCGCATTTTTGGAGATTAAATTCAGAGATTACAGGAGGTAATCTCTTTGTTTTGAAATTAAAATACAACTATAGAGGAAAAGGCGTCACGATTCCCCGTGACTCTGCGATCAACTGAGGAATCGCAGGTCTCCATAGATGGCCTCTCCCAGAGGGAGTAATGGCCACCAGGGCGACATTCGCATCGCGCTGCCTCACGCCCACTCCCACAGCCGCTGCAATGTTCTAGAACCCGAGCCGAAACGCGAGCGGACTTCTTTTTTAGCGGTTGGGCTGTGGGCGGGGTTGGGCACTGCGGGAGCCGAGGCACGAGCGTACTTAGTGTTGAGCCACTGGGCTGTCGGCGGGGCTGTGTGCTGTGCTGTGGACGGCCGGGCTAGTGGGCTGGGAGCTGCTCTGTGGACAGCCAGGCGAGTGCTAGTCAACAGCACAGCGGGAGGTGAAAAAATGACTGTGAGTTAGGGAAGGGGGCAGGGTGGTGACATAACTCATGGAAAACAGTGCACCTGTGCGTTGACAGCAGCTGCTTTAATCCAGAGCCCGGGCGGGGCAGGGGCTGGGCCACAAGCTAGATGGCCCATGAGCAAAGGCATTGTGACGTCATCAGTTGCCCAGTGGTTAGTTTTGAGAAAAAAGTCAGATTTGTGATCAATTTTTGTTAAAAAGAAACGGGAAATAATTAACCAAATTTACAGATGAGGGGATTATGGAAATCATGAGGTAAATCTCTACAGGAATATGTAAAAAAATCACCGTTTCGGCATTGGGTTTTAGAGGAGATGTGAATCAAAGGCTAAATGACACACACACACACACACACACACACACACACACACACACACACACACACACTGTTTTAATAAGTGTATATGTATATATATGATATTATTGACAGGTTCTGTCCCAATTCCAAAAGTTCCTGATTGCACCTGATATGTATAAATAAATCCCCTCCCCATCAGAGTACAGTTCAGTTACCATATTCCTCAATCTCTTCTGGACCCTTCAACCTACTGCCTCATGGTTCCCACGCTTTAGATATTTTACCACAACAATATCTTAAAATCCCTTCGCCTTGATACTGGGACATTTGGTTCTCAATACTCCCACTGTCTGATATTCCTCTATGTCAAACCTTCCCCTTTCCCCCAGACTTAACGTCATGATTAAGTTAATTGTAGTTTGTCACACGATCTGGAATCTAATGCAGTCTTCTTCTTGCGTATAGCGTGCACAGCCTATAGTTGCAGGTCAACTTGTTCTATTTGATCTTTTTGTGCATGTTGGGTTGATTGCATTAGTCAAAACAGGGTGGACCATGTGAAGGTTGCAATCTCCCACCCCATCTAATGCAGTAAAACAAATTCATTCAGATTCCCAGTCATGTCAGTCACCTATTGTTTGTATCGCACTACAAGTTTCTTTATTTTCACAATTTCCAACAATTCCTCGGCATCAGATTAGCCATGTACCTCTCTTTGCTTCAAAATGAATTCTCCTCCTTTAATTAGCATGGCGTTAATACACCACCAGGTCTTACTCATTACTTCCATCAATCTGTCCTGCCACTATCTACTTCACTTTGCCAAGCGTTTGTGATTATTGGAACAGCAATATAGATTTTACTTTTATTTCCTAAATGCTAAAAAGTTCAGCATCTAAAATACAAAATCAGATTTTCCAATTTCCCTTTCAAATTTTTCCACTATCCATGTTCTATTTCCATCTGCCATAAACATATTACATTATCTATGTACAAATCCTTATTTTATTCCCTTTAATAACCATTGATTCCTCATTTACCAAGGCTTTATAGAAATCTTGCATTGTGTACAATCTTGAATATTTTTCCATCAAGTCGACGAGTAACGCTGTAATAGAATGAGATCTCATATCTTTTGAGTTATGATACTGAACTAGCATAAATTTACACTGGGTGGCAGTAGGTATTTGGGTTGATAAATGGTTCTTGAATAGTAGGCAATAGATCTAGTAATGCAAAACTCAGCACCCATTATATCAGTATATTTGCTGCTTCCTGTTCAATATGATTCTTTCCTCATAACCTTGCCAATCTTGAAATGTTTTTGTCAGAGAAGCCAATTGGGATTTTCTATCGTAACAACAAATGTGAGTTAACTCATGGATTATATGTTTAGACAGAATAGGAGATGTTGAGCAAAAGACAAACTGATTGGAACTCAGTGGGGCAGGCAGCATCTGTGGAGGGAAATGGATTGACAATGTTTTGGGTGAAGGCTCCCAACCCAAAAAGTCAATTTCCCACCATAGATGCGACCTGACTGGCTGAGTTCCTACAGTAGTTTGTTTTGCTGCTCAAGATTCCAGCATCTGTAGTCACTTGTGCATGGAATATGAGGCTACAATCTTGATGGAAACCCCTTGCCTGGATGAATGTAGCACCAACAGGTAAAGAAACGCAACATCATCTTAGCAGCTCATTTGATTGGCACCCTATTAACCACTCTAAACATTCATTCCCGCCAATGTCTTCCCTCAATGGCTGCAGTGTGTATCCACAATATGCACAGCAGATTCTTGCTCAGTCCAAAGTAGAAACCTGAGCCGAGATCTTGGAATACCTTGTCCAACAGCATTGTGGGAATATCTTCACCAGAAGGATCGTAGTTGCTCATGAAGATGACGCACCACTATTCTCCCAAGGGCACTCTGGGATAGGCAATTAATTGGAAAGCCACAAAGATGATTTTAATTTCTAATCGTTTTTTTGACATGCATTATGGCCTGTTTGTTTGAATCAACTTTTTTTTACATTGGTTAAAACTGATAAGAAACGTTTATCCATTGGGAAAGAATAGGAATTAAAATTATTGGAGATATGTATGAAATGGGAAAACTTTTATCATTTCAACAATTACAACTAAAATATCTTGAAAAGTAACTTAGACTGCAGAAACTCAGCGGGTGAGAGCGCATGTATGGAGAGAAGGACGTTTCGGGTTGAGGCCCTTCTTCAGACTAATGTCGGGGAGGGGAGAGGGAAGGAAAGTAGGCGGAGACAATAGGACATGGGACAACTGGAAAGGGGGAGGGGAAGGAGGGAGAAAGCAAAGGCTTTTCTCCCTTGCTTTCTTCCTCCATCCCCTCCCCTTTCCCAGTTCTCCCATAAGTCCTACTGTCTCCGCCTACTTTCCTTCACTTCCCCCCCCCCCAACATCCGTCTGAAGAAGGGTCTCGACCCGAAACATCGCCTATTCCTTCTTTCCATAGATGCTGCCTCACCTGCTGTTTCTCCAGCATTTTCTGTCCACCATTGATTGTTCCAGCATCTGTAGTTCTTTCTTAAACATTTAAATTACACTGTTGCAGTAAGTCTTTTATATCCCCCACCACCACAAATCCCAAACTTTACAGAGTTTGGAGACTTTTGAACATGAACAAGATAATGGTGGGGGGTGGCAAGTTAGCAGTGGAGCTTATAGGACTTGACATTACAATCCCTACTATAATTGGCACCTTCTTAATATCTTGAGTGGGGGTAGGGGTAAAGTCTTCTTTGGGGTCATCAGGTGGGCACCCTCCTTCTTTGGTGTTTCGTTGATAGGCCCACGACACATCCAGAGGGCTCAACAGCAACACCTGGCGTCCCAGGTCCGCTCCCCTCCGTTTTACCCCTCTTGCTGGTCATTTTGCAGCCAAGTTGGTGTTCTTCCTCTTCAACCACAGCCAGTTGCTGCTTCGCTCGGCAGCTTCTGACAGCGACCTGACGGCTTGCCGGACGGCCTGTCCTCGAACTCCCATTCCCTTCAGGAATCTGGTTGTTGACATTGCTACAAACCCTCTCCAACCAACCTCTACAGGGAGCACCTGGGTATGCCAGCCGCGTTGTTCTGCCTCGGTTGCTGTCTGAATACCTCAGACATTTGCGTTCATGCGCTTCACCAACTGCAGCCTCCCAAGGCATAGTTAACTCCACAATGTACAGGGACTTCTGTGAGGTTGACCACAAGATGAGGTCCGGCCTGAGATTAGTTGTGATGATCTCTGGTGGAAAGATGAGCGTCTGGTGTAGATCAGCCTGCGGTAAAAGTTGTGTGTGTGTGTGTGCGTGTATGTGTGAGATCCGCTGCTCCACCAAAACGACACCAACGACCCTAAGATAACATTGACATTCGCAAATGCACTTCTCCTTACATTTGTATAAAATCCTCCCCCCCCGCTCACTCATGGGGGAAAGCTCGCCTCCAAATACGTCGAGATTTTTAACATTTCCCTGGCGATTCTATGTCCTACACTTCTCACCACCCTTCCCCCCGGGCCGGCTGTTCCCCCGCTCTGTCCGAGGACGGCGAAAAGCAGTGGGGGTACAGACGATCTTTGGCTTCAGCCAGCGTGAAAGAGCCAACGCATCAACGGCCTGTCGGCCCGCAGGTGTATTGGGGGCGTACGCAGCGTCTCGACGTCGTATGCAGCGTCTTGATGGCTCACTCGGCATCACGCCCGCCCCGCCCGCCCACTCCACCCCTCCCCCCCCCCCCCCCCCCCCCCCGGCGATGGGAAGGTGGCCCTGCGGGCCATGACTCCCTCTGGGAGAGGCCGTCTACTGAGACCTGCGATTCACAGGGATACGGGGAATCGTGATGGCTTTTCTTCGCTGGTGATCCCGATCCCACCTGGCCCGTCACAGGGGAGGACCTCCTCTCCATCTCCCCCGCCTAATCGTCTGTCACGTTGGCGAGTGCGCTTACCCTCGCGCAAGCCACGATCGGCAGGCCATCCGCCATTTCTCACCGTCCTCAGAGTGCTGCGGGCCTCCCTCTGGTCCACAACTGTCTCAGCCTAGCTCGGGCCCGGCACCTGATGGGGAGGCTTGTGCTCTACGACTTGGGGAAGTCCTGCCTCTACCCCTCCCCCTCCCCCTCCCCCTCCCCCAACCCCCCCTCCCCCTCCCCCTCCCTCCCCCTCCCTCTATACCCCCTCCATGTGGCAGAGAAAGAGAAAGGGGGTGAGGGGTTGAGAGAGGGGGGGAGGGGGGGGATTGAGGGAGGGAGAAGGGGTGGAGAGGGAGGGGTGGAGTGGGGGGTGGAGAGGGGGGGGATAGAGAGGGGGAAAGAGGGCCCTTCCTCTCTGCCCCCTCGCTCTCTGCCTCCCCTTCCCCTCTACCCCCACTTCCTCTCTGCCCGTCCCTTCCTTTCTGTCCCTTCCTTCCTCTCTGCCCCTCTCTTCCTCTCTGCCCCTCCCTCCCTCTCTGCCCCTGCCTCCCTCTTTGCCCCTCCCTCCCTCTCTGCCCCTGCCTCTCTCGCTACCCCCCCATTCCTCTCTGCCCACCCTCCCTCCCTGCCCCCTCCCTCTCTAGGGAATCCCCCACATCTCCCCCACTCCCCCTTCTTCCCCCTTCCTCTCTCTCCCCCCTTCCCCCTCCTCTCTCCCACCCCTCCCCCTCTGCCCTCCCTCCACCTAAGCCCTCCCCCTCCACATCCACCTCCTTCCCTCTCCCCTACTCTTCCCCAGTCCCCCCTCCTTCCACCCATCCCTCCCCTCCCCTCTCCCCTCCTCCTTCCACCTTCCTCCCCCTCCCCCCCTCCACCTCCCTCCCCCTCTCCCCCCACTCTGCCCCACTCCCCCTCTTCCCCTCCTCTGTCTCTCCTCTCTGCCCCCTTCCACCCCTCTCCCCCTCCCCTACTCCCCCCTCCCCCCTTTCACCCCCCATCCACCCCCCCTCACCCCCCCTCCCCCAACTCTCACCCCCACTCTCCCCCCGAATGTGTGGGGGGTGGTTAGTGTGTGTGTGATGCCGTAGCCCCCCGCAACCGCGCATTGAAGGGACAGGACCCAACGTGTCCCCCTTGACCTAGTAAAACAATAAAATGTGTTCTGTAATTTACATCCATTATACAAGTCTAATTGATTAACTAAAAAGGATACTCCACTGGGTAGAGTAGTAAACATCTGGGCAGGGTCATTTGCACGGGGTAAAATGAGAGAAGCAGGAAACACAAATTACTTTTGAACCATGGCACAGCGGCCATTTACAAAGCAATAGGCAAGAGGGGTTCACATTTTTGGAAGAGATCAAGAGAAGAAAACTAATTCAAATAAAATCTCATTATAATGGAATTCATTGCACAATAAAAGATAAAAAAATCCACAAAATGTTCGCAGTCATTCTGTGAATTGAAGGTACTGTACGAGAAGAAGGCAATCTAGACGCAAAATGTTGATCAAACTATACAAAATTCTATACAGGGTCATGCAAATGCAATATCTCAAAACATTATGGATTGTAAGAATCTATTCCTATAATAGGGGTGGCATGGAGACGCAACGGTAGATTTAGTGCCATATATATAGCGCCAGAGATTCCAGTTCAATCCTGACTACAGGTGCTGCCTGTACGGAGTTTGTACGTTCTCCCTGTGACTGTGTGGTTTCAGTAAAATTGTAAAATTGCCCCTAGCGTATAGGATATTGCTAGTGTACGGGGATCGCTGGTTGGCACGGACTTGCTGGGCCAAAAGGCCTGTTTTTGCGCTGAATCTCTAAACTAAATTCAACGATCTAAGCAAATTAGAAATTGCAAATATTCTTCCTAGTAATATCATTCCTCATCAGAAGAGGTTAATTTATCTACCTTGACAATATCCCATCTGTGGTCAGTTCAACCCAAATATTCTTCTGACAGCATATCATCTGATTAATTTTAATTTTCAATGGATTAACCACTTATCATTTATGTTCGATTTCCTTTCCATAAATGATTTTCATATTTTGTATTTGTACATAATCATTCTCTAGGTGAAATGAGTGGAGAGGAAAATACTGCTCCACATGTACCTGAAAATGAGATCAATGAAGATGATGAGGAAACTATCACAGCTCTTGCTCCATCCATAGATCTTCAAGAGGACCAAACTGTAGATGTAACTACCTGTCCTGCTTTTCAGTGCTTGGAAGAAGTAAGTTTTCTTCTAAATTTTAGGTTGATATTCTGAGGCTTTGAAGATGAGCTGGGAACTTTGCATAATATGAATATACTGAGAATAGTTTTAACTTTGATTAGCAGCTCATTAACAGCTCATTTTACATCATTGTTTATTTTTGTTCTTTGGTAATATTAAGAATTGGGAATAGCTTACAAAACTTCATATGGGCTGTCAAATGTAACTATCATTTATTTTGCAAGACTGCATCTAATAATTACACTAGACTAAGTGCAGACCTGTTGGGTCTGCTCCCCCAACACAATATTCCACCACTCACCCATTCCCCTAATGCAACCCCTTCCCTCAACACAATATTCCACCACTCACGCATAGCCCCCAACTGTGCAGGCGTGGCTAATTTCCCCTCATCCCCAGCACTCCCTCCCCCTCCTCTTCACCTTCCCTCTTCTTTCCCCTCTCCTCCTCCCCACCCCCAATCCATCCCTCACCTCTCTCTCCCTCTCCTTTTCCCTACCCTCAGTCACTCCCTCCCTCCATAAAAAGCAGCATCTGCAGTTCCTTCCTCCACAGGTCATTCATTGTTAGCTGTGGTTTAGATCCTGTTGACTTGACGATTGGACCAGTTTGCATTGTGTGTGTGTGTGAGTTACTCAAACTCTGCGCAAACTACCCGACAGCCCACTGCTGCCGCCGCTCGGCCTGTCCCCGCCCTGCCAGCCCGTTGCTGCCGCTTGGCCCCGGCCCACCCATCAACCTGCCTGCCTGCTCGCTGCTGCCGCCGGGCCGGGCTGTGGGAGGGAATGGAGTCGGTGTTCGGCACGGTGGGAACCACGAGTTTCGACGAGCTGGTGGAGAAGAACTCCTCCGAGAGGACTGTGAGGGTGAGTTACTGCAGCGGTTCAGGCAGAGGAGACGTACGGTCGCAGCCATTCACCTAGGGGGTCAGGTAGACGGGACCGCCATTGCCGCAGAGGGCGGGTAGGGGAGAGGGGTGAGTGAGGGAGAGAGAGATGAGACCAGGACCGCCATTGAACCAGCCGCCGCCAGTGGTGGGGGAGATGGTAGACAAGTTACTGTGAGGAGGGGAGAGAGGAGTTTGTGAGTGAGGCGGGAGAGACCGCAGTGCAGGAAAAGGAGTTGCCATCCCAGCCGTGGCGTTAACTGACAGGAGAGGGGACCAATCTGCTTGGCGCTGACTGACTGGAGAAGACACCAATCTGCGCCGATCAGAACAAAACGTGTTGCACTTGCAGCACAGGAGAATGGTGAGTAACGTGGTGAAAAATCATAGCGCTATCGTGTACCGTTTTTGTGCAAAAAGATAGATAGATAGATAGTGGTTGATAGGTGGAAGCAGAAGATAGAGGGGTAGATAATGGGCCAATGGAGCCAGGTGGAGGAGGGCTATGTGTGACTACCTAAACAGATGCTGTCACACATGCTAACGAGGGGGGGGGGGGGAGGTGAACAATGGGGAAAGGGAGACCTTTGGTGTATGGTGGGAATGGGAAAGGAACATCAGTAGAGTGGGATTACGAGAATTGGAAAATTCAATGTTTGTACTGTTGTTTCTCGAGTGGAAAATGAAGTATTATTCCGTTAGTTTGAACTTGACACACTTTGGGAATGAAGAAGGTTGAGGTCAGAGAGCTCATTTAATGGAGAATAAATGACATAAATCTGGAAACTCAAGATGGGCATTGTTGGGCAGAGCTTGGCTTAGCCAGCTGCATATATTAAAAACATTCCCCCCCCCCCCCCTCCCCTCCCCCCCACGCATCTCTCCGAGAATGTGACTAGTTGAGGGAGAAATTTTGGGCAAAATGCTGGAAGAACATCTTGTTTTTAAATGACATGTATGTAAACGGAATAGATCATACACAATACACATTGTTCATTTTATTAAGGAAATTTTAATTTTTTTAGCTTTACTGATTTGTAAAAGTCTTGGCGCTTATAATAAAAACATCACTATGCAAGTTAATATTCATGATCAGCTTTTACATTCATCTTTCATAAACAGCAGTGTATTAGTTTGATTCCTTCAATAGTACTTTCATAATTAGCAACAATTGCAGCAGATAAAACTCTCATTACCATTAATTGCAGAGTAATTTGTCATCACATGAACATTATAATTACATTATACTGAGTGCAGCAATAGAAAAAGTGCAAATGTAAAGAATTCTATTTGAATATTAATTAGCATATAACAAAGTTATGTTAGATATTTTACTGCTTGCATTTAGGGGAATGCGTCTACATTAAAAAATGATCAATTAATATTTACATTATATAGTTTGAAGCTTTCTTTCTAAAAAAAATCTTTAATGGATTTTAACTATAAAGTCTATTCAATCTTCTTAAGAATTTCCTGAAATTCTCACACAAAAGAATAAGAAATAGATATATTAAAATTGTCTCTGTGCACCTCTTTAAAAGATGAGGGAATAGAAATGTATTTAGATTTATTTGTGCTTCAGATTTGGAACTGCACTGGAAGCACAATATCTAGGATGAGCCCAGAATTGAGGCATGTGGCTCGCCTCATTATTTGTCATGAACCCAATGCCTGTTCTCCCTCGTATATGATTATAACAATGAGTAGAAATATTTTACACCCATATGTACACATCTTTCTGTAATAAATTCTCCTTCACAACAAGAACTTGCTTTTATATCGCATGTTAACGTCACAAGGTAATTTAAATATTAAAAGCAACAGATAGTGTATCACAAAGGAATTAAGAAGATAAAAAAGAGGTGGCTTTTAAGGATGTGAAAAGCAGCAAAATTCCAGCCCATTATTGGTAGGGAAAAGAGAGTAGGAATGTATGAAAAGTCACTGTCAAAAGTGCTGGTGGTGTGGTGTGGGAATGGTTAACAGTACAAGGTCATAAGGGGAACCAAAGATGAGCAAGAATAACATTGAACAGGTTGATGAATGGGGATCTAATGGAGATTAAAAAGAGAATGATCCCAATTAGAATATATAAACATTAGGAAAAAAAGTTATTTGACCTTTTATGTCTGTCCAGCCATTCAGTAAGATTACGTATGATCTTTTAACATAGAGGCAATTTCCTGAACTGACCCCATATCTCTTGATTGCCTTTAACACCTAAAAATATATCAATCTTTGTCTTGATGAAACTCGGTGCATCAAAGTCAAAGCTCTCTTGGACTGTGACTTCCAAAGATCCATTACACTCTGGGGGAAGAAATCCTGTTCTGAATGGCTGATCCATTATTTGAGACTGCTTCCAGTTTTAGGGCTGAGAGCAACTCTACCCTGTAAAGTTCCTTCAGAATTTTGTACCTTTCAATCAGATTGATCCAACAAGAAGTGTGTAGAAAAGTTAATTATTTGGAGCAAATGGCAAATGGTGAATCTTGGCAGATCAGTTGTGAGAACTAAATACAAAATGCCAAAAGTATTCAAGAAGTTTATGCTGAAGATGGAGCTAATGGTATGAAAGTTAACTTGATGAACAGCAGATGAACCTCACCCTGTTTGTACAGTGTGAGTTTGTACGCTGTGAGGTGAGATCAACTAATAGTAGAAGACCGCAGCAAAAGAGAAATGTTTAACATTGACATTTTTTATGCTTTAAAATGTAACCTTCTGGAATAAAAACAGAAATTTTGGAAAGTACTCAGTTGCATTTATGGAGAAGATGTGATATAAAATTAATATTTCAAATCCAGGGGAAAAAAAGTCACTTTTCCAGTACTGATGAAAGGTCATTGACCTAAATCTTTACTCTGTTTTTATCTGCAGATGCTACCTGACCTGCTGAGTATTTCCTGCATTTTCTGTTTTTATTTTAAACTTCTAGCATTCTTTTTTTTTTGCTTTTCGAAGCTTTTGTTATTGTTCTGTGCTTATGGTGCAAATTCTTTCTGCCTGATGAGCATTCTAACTGTTTTTAAAGCATGGCGATAGCCATTCAGAGTTTCCGTTTTTGATGTGTACCAAGTGCTCCAAAAAATTCCATTTTGGATCCCTTTATAGTACTTCTTATAGTATTTACCATTAAGGTTGGCTGATATGCAAGCATCAAACCACCAACCAGAACTATAATAGGCTCCACAGTTACTTGAAGGGTACATGTCATTATCTTTGTCCTTAGTGGTAAACATTTGTTGATCATGGTTATAATTTTTACCATTGCGCATAGCATCACCTGCTGTACCAGAGTAGCCATTAATGGTCAGACGATATTGGTGATTTTCGTCTGCAACAGAAAATTGACTGTATTCGGCATAATTTTGCACCCCTGCCCAATCTTCAATTTCAATTCTTAAGGTCATATTTTTGGATTTTGTTAAAACATGTATTTTGTCATTTCCAAGCCAAAATTCTGTTGATAAGTTCCCAAATCCATTTTTGTAATCTGCCCAGGTTCGATTAAAATCGACACTACCATCTCTGCGCGACTGAATGACCGTCCAACCGCCACCTTCAGTTTCCATATCACAATAGATCTCAAAATGTTTATCCGCAGCATCAGCATATTTATAGATGCCACTTTTCCGATTGTTCTGTTTGTAAAGACTTGAGCAATTTTGAGGCAGTACTTTTATACCTGTAAATAGGGAAATAGATCATTAACTTCATTATCTTTAATCAATAAAATCAGTTTGAATAGCTTGACTCTCAACAGATGTCTATCTTATTATATATTACTAA
This sequence comes from Okamejei kenojei, assembly GCA_035221665.1. Classification (NCBI taxonomy): domain Eukaryota; kingdom Metazoa; phylum Chordata; class Chondrichthyes; order Rajiformes; family Rajidae; genus Okamejei; species Okamejei kenojei. Next base: position 31,819,815 of record CM069151.1, on the reverse strand, counting down.
AACTCTCTGTTTGTTTGTTTGTATGAGTGCGTGAGATCCCAAAAGCCCTCCAAAATGGTACACGATAGCGCTACAATTTTTGTTCACCTTACTCATTATTTTCCTGTGATGTAAATGAAACAAGTTTTGTTTAGATTGATGGTATATTTTACGTTATTGACATTTTAAACGTTACAAAAATCACTTTTCAAACCACTTTTCCACTTGCCCTGCCCATCAGCCGCGTTCGATGTCACATTGGGATCCCTAATCTCATTTACATTATCAAAAAAAGCTGTTTTAATCAAATAATTCAATTTTCATTAACAGCTAACACTGTGTTTAGTTTATTTTAGAGAAAAATGTGATTTTCATTGAGACTTTCATTTAAAATTAAATAAATCGCGATTTTCATTGTGGGGGGGGGAGGGGGAAGTATATAGGGGGAAGGTTTCATTTTTAAAAAAACATTGCGATTTTCAGTGTGGGGGATGGGATTGGGGGAGGTGAGGAGTGGGGGAGCAGAGGGATAGAAGGAGAGGAGGGGGTAGGGAGGGGAAAGTGGGGGAGGTGAGGAGGGAGTGAGGGGGAGGAGGGGGGATAGAGGGAGAGGAGGGGGGAGTGTGGGAGGTGAGGAGAGGGGAGGTGAGGAGAGAGAGTGGGAGAGGAGGGGGGATAGAGGGGGAGGAGGGGGAGTGGGGGTGGTAGGGAGTGGTGGATAGAGGGAGAGGAGGGCAGTGGGGGAGGTGAGGAGGGACAGTGGGATAGGGGGGAGGGAGGAATGGGGGATCAGGGAGATAGAGGGAGAGGAGAGGGTAGGGAGGGGAGAGGGGTTATGAAGGGAGTGACTGAGGGTAGGGGAAAGGTGAGTGGGGGAGGGGTGAAGGAGTGTGGAAAGAAGAGGTAGGGTGAAGAGGAGGGGGAGGGAGTGCTGGGGATGAGGGGGAATGGAGAAGGATAGGGGTAGGAAGAGGGATAGCGAGGCACAGTTGGGGAAGGGTTGCCGTGACTTGTGTCCTAACTGGGATCTCTGGTGTCACAACGGGAACCCCTCAGCCACGCCTGCGCAGTTGGGGGCAATGCGTCAGTGGTGGAATATTGCCTTGGGGGTCAGGCCTAACGGGTCCACACCTGGTCTATTATATAATAAAATGCTGATAATTCTCTGTCCGATTGTTCAGAGAGTCTGATAGTTCAGCATCTCCCTCGCTGGTGTCTGAATTCGCATCACCACTTAACACTTTAGGTGCAGTTCATGGACTGGATAGATGTTGTATTTCCGAGCCTGATTTTTAAATATGTAAAAAAATACTTTTTTGGCCGTTTGGATGGGGGATGCTCTGACCTAGATGACATGTAAGGTGGTTGGATGATACCTCTATGTCTCTTCAGTCCACTGAAGTCTTACCGACTATCAACCTCTCCTTTACACTAATCCTATATTAATCCAATTTTATATTCTCCCCACAGTCTCATCAATGCCCCCCTAGATTCTACCACTTGCATACACACTAGTATTAATTTATAGAGGCCAATTATCCTTTCAGCCCACATGTTTTTGGGATGTTGGAGGAAACACATGCAGTCACAGAGAGACCAGCTAGCACCCGAGGTCAGGATTGAACTTGGGTCTCTGGCACTGTGAGGCAGCAGCTCTACTAGCTGTGCCACTGAGTTACCCTCAAGCCCACAAATACAATTTCCCAGGCCTCAGCCTGTTGACTCTATCAATCCCAAACTGAAATTGAGCCTTAAGATTAACAAATCTTTAATATTTAAATTGGCATTACGTGATATAGAGCATTGTGAACATTGCTACTTCAAGATGATATTATTGAAAAAGCATTGTGGTTCTTAACCAGAGACACCTGGCTATCTAGAGGTTTCAGAAGAAGCTTAGGCATCTGCTAAAACTAGATTATGTGTAGTCACAATGTCACAGGGTAAAGGCTGTGAGATGCATCAATGTCCTCCTGTTTGCAGTTGAATGGACCTCTAAGTTTTGCCTTTCCCTTCCTTCTTTTCACCATTGCTCCACAAGTCAATCCACACCTTTTGACAGCTGATCTGGACCTCAGCCTCAACTGCATCTTACAATCATATTGGTGCAGCAGTGCCAGTGATAGCTTATTTCACAAGCCTAAATGTCCACCATTCAGTGCCTGCACTCACTCATGGTTTCCTGGGACTTCCACCCTTGCAATCTCCCTCAGACTCACAAATCAATATGCTTCGGTTAACCCTGTTATTATGTAACATTGCACAACATGGGCAAATCATGATTCAGCAAACAGCGCTCCCATGTAGGGCTTCAACCTGTACAAAACCAGAATGTGGTCTGATACCCTTGTGCTTGGAAGCTAGCTGTATTCTCCTGTAGCAGATAGATGGCATAGTATTGAAATCGCTATTCACTCGAATAAGATTCTGGTACATAGATTGGGAGAAAGAGGATTGATTAAATATTTTTAATCACTTAAATACTTTTTAAAAAATGTAAAAAATTATTTATTTCATAGTTATGAAAGATTTCTCTATATTGTCGCCATTTAACTAACTCTTTACAATGCCCTTTATCCTTGACAGTGAGGCTCTGCCTCAGCACTGTCTCTTGTCGAAGGCCAAGAGTGCTTTGGGGATGAGGCCTTGGTAACCTATTGTTTGAAACTTGCATGCTACCAGGGCGCCACAGTAGCACAGCGATTGAGTTGTTGCCTTACAGTGCTCGAAACCCAAGTCGATCCTGACTACGGAGTTTTATGTTCTCCCCGTGACCACGTGAGTTTTCTCTGAGATCTTCGGGTTCCTCCCATGCTCCAAATACGTACAGGTTTGTAGATTAATTGGCCTGGTATAAATGTAAATTGTCCCTGGTGTGCGTAGGATAGTGTTAATGTGCGGGGATCGCTGGTCGGCGCGGACTCAGTGGGCCGAAGGCCCTGTTTCCGTGCTGTATCTCTAAATAAAAGCCAGTACTTTTCACACCTTATCAAGTGTTTCATGAATATGAGCCATACAGCTCACTCAATTCTCTGCATCTGACCTGTGGTACAGGGTCTGTAATGAACATATCTGGGCAGTAGGTGGAACCAGCTCAGTTTGTGAATTGGAATATTTTATAACGTAGAAGTTTGCTCAGAAGAGAAATGATTGCAAGCACCTGTATTAAGGAACTCTCCCAATCTTAATTGTAATGATTGAGTTGACTCTAATAATACTTATATTTTAATAATTGGCTTGACCCAAATTAGCCTGATGGTGAGTTATGTAACTTATGGAAATGTAAATCCATGAGGTCTGCAATTAATTTAACAAATTATTTTAATTTTTCTGTTCTGGTAACTAAAGAGGTTACATGAATCTACATATTTCTTGCATGTTGCTTTGCTAAAAAATAGCAAGGCAGTTTGTTAATGTTATGACACAAAATGCTGTAGTAACTTGACTCTGTAGTAACTCAGTTGGTCAGGCAGCATCTTTGGAGCAAATGGATAACATTTATTAATGTTACCCTTTCACACATTTTTGCAAATAGAACTGGCTGCTCTAAATGATATGACTAATTTGGCAATGCTTTTCAAGTTGTTCTGAAAAACATCTGGCCAAACTTAACTTTAAAATTCTTGCTTTAATTGGATAAAGTTGTGTTATTTTTACGTCTATATATACTTCACACACTGATTAACATACCTGCAGGTTTGCCGGTAAGTTCGCAAGTTGTGTAACACTTATTGTTCAATGTATTCACAGTGTTGTTAATACTTGTAAGCTCATCAGTAACGTAATGCAAAACAGTGTCCATTTTCAACTCTTCCAAGCGTCTCTCGAGCAAATCAATCTGGTTTCTGGCAGTCTGTAATGAAACTGTCAGTACTTTTACTTTCTCCTCCAATGCTGTTATCTTGTTATTTTCTTTTCCAATTTTTTTATTTGCAATAGGTTGATCATGAATGGTATGCTTTTTCCGATGTTCTTCCAGCCACCTTTGCTTCATCATATTTACTGTTGCTGTTAAACTTTTAACTATTTTGACAGTCTTTTCAAGTAGTTTTGTCTCCTTTGGAAGCTTCAGGGATAATGGTGGAATGTTTATCTGATAACCGCATAGTTCACCTTCATCACAGTCTGTGGGCTTCAGCTTGATGGAACAGCCTGCATTGTTTTCGGTTGGATTCTTGAATCTGGTAGTTCTGTTATATTCAGGAGGAATGTCCACACAGAGTGTTAATCCAAAATTCAAGAAAAAGAATGCAGCAGTAGCCCTCATTATTTCTTCAAAATGCTGATGTCCTATTATATATTTTAATGCTTTACACTCCTAAATTAAATGCCGTGTTGCACAAGCTGTTACTGACAGCTACTGCCAAGGATATTAATACTGTTGAGAGATGTGGGCAGGGCTCATTTATGATGTAATATAGATGAGCATGTGATACTGATAATCACTAAGTCTGCCTCCAGAAACTGGAAATGATGCACTAAGTCAATTGCTTCCAGAAACTGTAAACTAAAGAATATCTCAACTGCATACAATGAACCATAAATTTAGTATTTTCTGGAATGCTTTTTTTTATGCCTTAAGCATTGATAAAAGACACAGTTGGTAACACAGCAGTGAAATTCAGATCCGGTAGCACATAGTTTTTTTGGGTACTTTGATTACTTAGCCCCAACAGATAAAATTTGCAGCCCTGTTTAAAGAACAGACGTCTGTAATTCAATGTGGTCCATAAAATGGAAGGTACACAAAAATCACTCGATATGGTAACCAAACCTCCACTGTATTATCAGTTACGGCATCAAATGCCTAAGAAAGAATAATTACTGAAAATGGAGAAAGAGAGAGGAAAGTAGTTCTGACGTTTGTTGGAACAAAGGTATGTGGATACATTGGACTTTTGAACTTAATAATAATATAAGAGCTCATACATAGTTAGGGGTTGCTAAGTTAGCAATCTTAACCAGGAGATGGTCTGATTGCATATAATTGTGGGGGAGAGTACTGGTGGGGGTGCCAGTATTCGCCCAATGAATGTCTTTTGGAAGCATGATGCAGATCAAATTCCTCTTCCTCTTTCCATGCCCCCCTTTTTTAAAACTCACGCAGTTGAAAGGAGCTCACACTGGTGTCACATTAAAGAGAGCAATACATTTCTTACGTTAGCATCTAGTTGATTTCTTCTCGCATTTATTATATTTCAAAAACGTTTAAAGTCATTTTATAGTTATTTCAGATTGCAATGGTTTAAAGGATTAGAATAGCATGAAGCAGGGACTGTTTTATTGTTGAAACCATTTGTTCCTAGCTATTTCCTTTCAATCACAGCAAGTTTGAGCATGAGCTGAGGACAGATCAGGAATGGAGAAAGGAGAAGAGCAGAAGAGGGAGGAGGTGGGAGAGAATTGTGGTCTCTATGAAGCATATCTAACCAAGCGGTTCAAGAACCATTCTACTTCCATCTTAGTAGTCAGCTTGTCTAGTGAATCCTGAAAAATGTAAAAATCGGAGGAAGGAGGATTAAAAAACATTTAGGTGGGATTCAGTTGAACATCCACCTAAATGCTTTGTGTTTCAATAGATAATAGACAATAGGTGCAAGAGTAGGCCATTCGGCCCTTCGAGCCAGCACCACCATTCAATGTGATCATGGCTGATCATCCCCATTCGGTACCCTGTTCCTGGCTTCTCCACATATCCCGACTCCGCTATTTTTAAGAGCCCTATCTAGCTCTCTCTTTCTTTAAAGCATCCAGAGAACCAGCCTCCACCGCCCACTGAGGCAGTGAATTCCACAGACTCACAACTCTCTGCGAGAAAAAGTGTTTCCTCATCTCCATTCTAAATAGCTTACCCCTTATTCTTAAAATGTGGCCCCTGGTTCTGGACTCCCCCAATATCGGGAACATGTTTCCTGCCTCTATCGTGTCCAAACCCTTAATAATCTTATATGTTTCAATAAGATGTCCTCTCATCCTTCAAAACTCCATAGTATACAAGCCCAGCCACTCCATTCTCTCCGCATATGACAGTCCCGCCATCTCAGAAAATAACCTTGTAAACCTACGCTGCACTCCCTCAATAGCAAGAATGTCCTTCTTCAAATTAGGGGACCAAAACTGCACACAATACTCCAGGTGTGATCTCACTAGGACCCCATACAACTGCAAAAGGACCTCTTTGCTCCTATGCTCAACTCCGCTTGTTATGAAGGTACAGCAGACTTTCTTCACTGCCTGCTGTACCTGCATGCTTACCTTCATTGACTGATGAACAAGGACCCCCCCCCCCCCCCAGATCCCATTGTACTTCCCCCTTTCCCAACTTAACACCATTTAGATAGTAATCTGCCTTCCTGTTTTTGCTACCAAAGTGGATAACCTCACATTTATCCACATTAAACTTCATCTGCCATACATCTGCCCACTCACCCAACCTGTCCAAGTCACCCTGCATTCTCATAGCATCCTCACAGTTCACTGCCACCCAGCTTTGTGTCATCTGCAAATTTGCTAACGTTACTTTGAATCCCTTAATCTAAATCATTGATGTATATTGGTAATAGCTGCGGTCCCAGCACCGAGCCTTGCGGTACCCCACTAGTTACTGCCTGCCATTCTGAAAGGGACCCGTTAATCCCTACTCTTTGTTTTATGTCTGCCAACCAATTTTCTATCCATGTCAACACTCTACCCCCAATACCATGTCCCCATAGCAAGAATCAAAAGGGATTCTACATTCTCAACATCTGGATGGTGTGAGATCATAGGCAGTAAAGCATAAAGGTCAGTACATGGCATCTGAATTGCAGTTGTGATGCCTTCTCTTTAGGAATACAGTACTTACTGGCTGCCACCCAAGAAGATCAAATAGTGACTACTGGATAACAGATCATTGAAAGGCAAAAACACAAAGGTGATGTTTTGGATCGGGACCTTTAAAGGATCCTAAACCAAAGCGTCACCTATCTATATCCTCTAGAATTACTCAAGGATTTTGTGTTTTTGTAAACCAGCACCTGCAGTTCCACGTGTCTTTATTGAAAAGCAACAAGGACAATCCACTGAGATCAAACTACGGATCCCAATGTAGATTCAATACATGCATCTATACAGAAAAAATCATACTGCCACTAGAAATTTGATACAATGCACCATTGGCATGCTGAAACAATCTTTCTGCTCCATAGATTATAGCAGAGCTCCAAGAGCAGGTATGAGCAATCACAGGGTCTGCAGCATACCAGGAAGTAAGGATCAGTAAAATGCCGGTGATGGAAGGGAAAGGTTGATGGCTGTGAATGGTCTGTGAGTTCACCTCCAGCACCCCTCGGAGAGCTGCCTAAAGTTTTACAATCATGTTTGGGAAGATATATACAAGTGGGGCATGGTGATTCCAGTGCATTAAAATGGAGGGGCGGCTGCAGGGTGTAGCAGCTCAAGTGGCGCAGGAGCGAAGACAATGACGTCCACTGGAGTGCCTACGTTTGAGCAGTAAGCAGCCCACAGCAGTGAGCAGCCCACAGCAACAGCACAGAGCGACGGCAGCCATGATAGGGAAGGTCAGCATCACGCTGGGTGTTACCAGAACACCGGGCCTTAAAGTTACCAACGTGAGTAAGTAAGAAATGCATATCTCTTGAGACCAAGATCATATTTTCAGACACTTGAGACTTGCTAAATGTAAGATAGTACTGGGATATGTGGTTCCCAGAAGAGGACGTGCTATTGTTTCACTCATTATTTGTGTATGATTGTACACAGGTATGCATGTTGTGAGTGGATAGCACACAAAATAAAAAAATTCATTGTATCTCAATACACGAGACAACGATAAACTAAACTAAATTCTGCATGGCATGAGAGAACAGCACTTACCACCAGCAATAGGCAAGCAGCAGGAGAAGAAACAGTGAAAAGAAGAGGCAACGTTATTACCTCTTTCTGCTTGGGCTATAGTGTTATCCAAGTGCAACACCAGTAACAGTGATTCATGATTACTCACCATAACAGTATCTCCATCCATCTCCAAACATCACAGTGATGGCTTGGCGAAAGTACAAAAATGAAAATCACTTCAAAATAAACATCACAAAACAAATGTATAGTTTAAATTGCAATTTATTGCACTCAGAATTCAACCAAGCACCCATGTGCATTTCTTTATATATATACTAGTCCAAGTGGGACCAGTTGGGTCCCATCTCCTCAACGCACGGTTGTGAGGGGAGGGGGGGGGGGCGGCCTGCGGCATCACATAAACACACTAACCACCCCCCACACACACTAACCTCCCTCCTTGATATTGTATTAATATTATTAATTGGCTCCTTTTACCCCATCCCCGCCCTATCCACTGATGCATAGCCCCCAACTCGCAGGCGCAACTAGAGATGGGGGGGGGGGGGGTAGAGAGAGATGGCAGAGAGAGAGGAGGCAGAGACAGAGAGAGAGGGGCAGAGACAGAGAGAGAGGGCAGAATGATGACACTGACATTCACAGTAGGGCGAACTCGTGTATATATTTTATTTACAGTAGTAACAGAAGTAATGGTGTTCTTAAACAGCTATTTGTAATGAATGGCATCAAAGTCCAAGAAGCAGAATATATTTTAGGAGTCTTGACATGTCCGCAACCATTTGACATGACCTGAAATATTAGTATTCAAATGTGTCAAAAAAAAGATTTGCATACAGGATCCAGTTTGATGCGACACGCTTCCTTGGATCTTACCCCTTGTTGTTCTGCTTTCTGCTGGTTGCAATGTCTCCTTTTCTGGTCTGCAGCTACATTTCCTAACCACGCTTATTAGAGCATGGTTTAGATGTATGATCTGCAAGTCTGAGACACTAGGAATGAGCGATACACAGCAAGGATAGCACAGGTGCGGAGGACCTTGTTTGAGGCTCAGTTGAGGGATGTGTAACTTGCATCCATCCTGACGTGTAATAGAGCAGAATTTCAGTGCAGAATGAAACCTCAAGGGGGAACAAACTTTTCACATGTTGCTAAGCAAGCACCTCCGAGTAGTCAATATTTATTGCCATATTTCCTTGGCATTCAATCAACTTTCTTTATGCTCATGAGTCCAAAACTTTGCCTGAACAGCCAAGATTCGGGAAGCTCAGGACCAATGGACTTTATTTTAAGCATAAATGTGTGTTGTATTCTAATTGAGCAATTGAAATACAATTGTTGATAACTGCCGCGAAGGTTGCGAGCACGTAACCTAATGTGCTGGAGTAAAATGTGGAAGTTTGAGGTTTAAGACAGTATTTCGCATCATACTCTCAAATTTCACTAGTTTAATCTACACCCATACCCAAACCCACGTAGTCCTGCAAATAAAAATTCAGCCCATGGACATGTACTATTATTCAGCACAATAAAATCAATTGTGATATTCTTATCAACTATATTGCATATTTAACTTAATATATCATGCGAAAGTATAAGTTGTTGACATCAGAAATGTTCCAGCAGAAGTATAAATTCCTTAGGAACTGAACTTTTGCAAACTGAAAGAAAACATGTTGTCAACGGATAAATCCCACGACACATCACATCAATTTGACACATTTAAACAACAATTTAGCAGAGATTACAATAGTAACATTTTAAAGAGGCTGTTGGATTAATAAAGCTGTACTGTTATTTAAATTTTGTTCTTCATATTTAACGGGTTGGATTGGGTATTCTTCTTGCGTATGGCATGCACAACCTAAAGTTGAAGATCAAGGGTAGACATCCAGGCCAGGACAGCATCAGTTACTGGGTGGATGGCTTTGATGTCGGCAGGAAAAAGCCTCAGGGGCAGTCATTCACGATATGTGGGATGGTCTGGTCTGGTCAGGATGTCTGCAGTCGCAAACAGGGCTGTCTGTCATCCAGGTGATGGGCTGTTCTTGCATGGAGGGTGCGGATTCTGTTCATGGTCATCCATTGCTTGCGATGGAGGTCAAAATCTGGTGGTTTCACTGTGGGGTCTGTGATGATCTTTCCGTTGTTGGAGTTGGGGTGTTGGTATCTTTCCAGGCTCTGTGCCACTTAGTCTTGGATTCAAAGTCTTCCAGGGATTTATCGGGAGACCAGAAGGGTTTTCAGGACTTCAGGCGTGTGTTGGGCAGATTGTTCAAGTCAGCATTGATGGGAAGATCAGGGTTAGCCTCGATGGTGCACCAATCTTTCAACATTCCTCTCCCTTCTGCGTATGCTGGGAGGGGCAATATGAGAGAGGACAGGGAGCCACTGCGAAGGTGTTGCGTCCCTGTGATGACTCGCATTGCAGAGTTAAGGACAATGTCAACTCATTTGATGTGGCAGCTATTAGCTCAAGCTGTTGAGCAAAACTCGGCTGTTGAGTAGACATGGGCTAAGCTTGCGGTACGGACGGTGTGTGCATTGGATCCATAGCATTTGCCTGCGTTTCCTGATGATGTTTTTTTTTTTGTTTTTTTTTAAAAAATTTTTTTAATTATAGAAACAAAGTAATTACAAAGTACACTCTTATACAACGATAAAAAATATATAATATTAATAATAAATTGATACTGTTTATATTATTTGTAATATTATCAATTATACATATCAAGGTTAATTATTTTGTATAATTGGGAGTGTGTATAGTCCATTCAAATATTAGCAATATACTCATACTACTCATCCATATTTCCTCTATTTCAAAATACAAGTCCCACACAATATTAAAAGAAGCGTTGAAACTAGTAATTAAGTCAATAATATTTTTCATAGTGTTTTCTATGGGATAGAAAAAAATGAATTAGAAAAGAGAGTGCTGAAAGCTCATTAATCCGTCCTTGGAGATATATTCATGATTTATTTAATATATTTCTTCATCCATTCAGATATTCAGGCCTCAGTCAAGTCTTCGCGCCGATTATGACCCTGTAATATTTAATATATGGAGACAAATCCCTCTGAAGAGATCTAACATCCATAAGGACAAGCCTCAATCTCTCCAAGTGGAAGTGTCTCCGACTTTCTGTATTCCACCAGGCCCTTTCCAAAATTTTTAGTATTAATTTTTTCCCAATCAATAGTCTTGGTTCATTGTAATTAGTTGGTCCGTTTCAAGTAGGATCAGAAATCATAGTAATATTAATAAACATTCGAAATTATCTTAAATATTCGTTCCAATATTCTACAATCTTTATACAATTAGTGAATGAATGTGAAAATTGGCTTCTGATTTGAGATTTGACTTACAAAATTCTTAAGAGGTTGGACAGGCTAGATGCAGGAAGATTGTTCCCGATGTTGGGGAAGTCCAGGACAAGGGGTCACAGTTTAAGGATAAGGGGGAAGTCTTTTAGGTCCGAGATGAGAAAATTGTTTTTCACACAGAGAGTGGTGAATCTGTGGAATTCTCTGCCACAGAAGGTAGCTGAGGCCAGTTCGTTGGCCATATTTAAGAGGGAGTTGGATGTGGCCTTTGTGGCTGAAGGGATCAGGGGGTATGGAGAGAAGGCAGGTACAGGATACTGAGTTGGATGATCAGCCATGATCATATTGAATGGCGGTGCAGGCTCGAAGGGCCGAATGGCCTGCTCCTGCACCTAATTTCTATGTTTCTATGTTTCTATGTTCACTGGCTTACTACAAAAGAACACTCGGAGCTTTGCATTGGTGAGCCGATTTCTGAGGTGAAAGGCTGTGACAGTTGTCTTAGATGGGTTACAATTGGGTATTGTAAATATATGATAACTTTGCCTGGAAGATATGTATTACCTGATTTGTCTATTTCAAGATGCAGCAGAAGATTTTAATGATTAAGTGGATAAATATATTACTTACACCGTTTTCTGTTCTGCGCACATCGGGCTAGCTATGCTTTGGTTTCCAGTTTTTGATTTCAGCTGTGTTTGGCTCCCAGCTCCTGAATGTTCAAGAGAGAGTTACATTTAGCTCTTTGGGCTAAAGGGATTAAGGGATATGGGGGAAAGCAGGAATGGGGCATTAATTTTAGATGATCAGCCATGATCATATTGATTGGTGGTGCTGGCTCGAAGGGCTGAATGGCTTACTCCTGCACCTATTTTTTATGTTTCTATGTATCCCTGCCCATTCCTCGTGACAATCCATTCACACATCTGACCCCATTCACTGCAATTCTTTGGCTAGTTGTTGGCTGCATTTAAAGTTGTAGGCTGCATTGAAAGCTGTCTGTTGGATTTAAAGTGTCTAGATCCACCACTGGCTCATGAGCCCTGCAATGAAAAACACTGATTTACACAAGAGCAAAGCTAAGGGTCTGGTAAGTTTGAGACTTAATTTGTGGAGTCCCAGTCTAGTGGTCCACTATTCCTGGTAGATCCAATGATGGTTGCAAGCAACACAATTCATTTGAAATTTTATAGTGATTTTGAAATGGTTGTTATCATTCTTTACTTTATAGTAAGATTATTTTCAATCAGCTGGTGCCGAAATGCACAATTTGTGTTCCAGAGAACTATGCTGAAGAAATAAATGCCCTAATGTACAATTTTGGCATAACATAATGGGTTAATTACCATTCTATAATAAATATATTAAACCATATCTAGAAAGTTTAATAATATGAAAATATATAAGAAACAGTCAACTTTTAGAGATTTAATCATTATTTTGACATCAGCACTTACTACGATGTGTGGTTTGTATGTGTTCAATTGTAATGTTGATTTAAGGAACAAAATCTCCCATGTGGCCTCCCCAACATGATATACTGAAGTATTTCAAAACACAAACTCCAGCACTTGGAACACCTAACAAATAGAAGCCAACTGGTGGAAATTTTCTAGGTTGAAAAAAATGCTCCTTTTTTTTCCTACGATACAATAATGTAATATTACCTGAATTTGTTCATAATATTAAAATGTTTATTAAAATAATGAGAATGTTCAAAACCGATCCCACTTATCACTATTTTAATTCAGTTGAAATTAAAATAAGGTTATTTCCATTAACCTGCAACTGAATGACATTTGCAGTTCTAACTCAAGTGGCAAGTTGAGATTCACCAGGGTTTTGCAAGGATGGAGCATTTTAGATATAGGCAGAGAATGGATAGGCTGGATTTTCTATTCAAGGAGCGAGGCGGCTGAGGGATCATCCGATAGATGTATTATAACATTATGTGGCAGGTAGATAGTAATATTATTTTTCCCATTGTGGGTGTGTCTAAAATAAGAAGGCATAAGACTAAGGAGAGAGGTGTAAGAAGTAGCTGTGATCTGAGGGGAGCTTTTTTCCCCCCCACGATGGGACTAATTTAAATCTGGAACACATTGCATGAGAAAGTAGGTAGGTATTACCACATTTAAGAAGCAACTAGAGAACCACTTAAATCATCATGTCATAAAAGGCTACTGTCCAAAGAGTATGGATAGAATTGGTATAGATAAGTACAATGATCAGCATGTCAATATTGGGGAATTTACTCCCCAATACCATGGTAACACCATTGTTCCTTTTGTGATTTGTCTACATATTTACTCCTCTAACTTCTTTTGAGAGGCCTGTAGTTATAACCCCAACAAAGTGATGTTTCTTTTCTTATTTCTAAATTATACCCATATGGCTTCAGTTGAAAAGCCTTCCAAGACAACCCAAGGTAGTGCAGTGTTGTTCTCCCTGCTCAATAATGCTATGCCCCCCCCCCCCCCCCCCCCCCCCCCCCCCCCCCCCCCCCCACCCCCCCCCCCCCCCCCCCCCCTTACGTGCCCTATTCAAATTTCTGCCACCTCCAAATCCTAGAATACTGAGGTGCAAGTCTTGATTTTAACCTCATTTCCGTGATGCAAATGATATTGTATTACATGCTGATGAATGTTTAAAGTTCATCCATTTTATCTGTCAGGCTCTTTGTTTACAATATATATAGATGAGCCTACCAGTCCTCCAGTATGCCTTATCATGCCCCAACTCCTCTCTCCTCTTAGATCAGGTGCAGCCTGCCCTACTTGTACAGGTCCCTCTTGCGGAGCCAACAATCCAAGTATCTAGAGATCACCCTCCTGCACCATCTCTGTAGTCACACATTCATCTACTTCTGTCGTCACTCACATGGCACTGGAAGTATTCCAGAGGACACAATCTTGAAAGTTCTACTTATTAACCTCCTAACTCCGTAAATTGATATTGGAGTATCTCCTCCCTCTTTTTTCCTAGGGTTATTAATACAATGTATTTCTTGACTGATTACCCTCCTGCTTCAAAATGCTTCTGTCCCTGGCACCAGGGAGGCAATGTATCTTTTGGGAGTCTTGTTTACAGTCTGTCGGGTCCCATTGCTAAAGAATCAGCTGCCACTGTAGCTCACCTAGGCATTTTCTCCTCTGCTGCCCAGCAGAGCTGCTCATGCCACAAGAAATGTCTGAAGATGGGTTTCGGCCCGAAACGTTGCCTATCTCCTTCACTCCTTAGATGCTTCTGCACCCGCTGAGTTTCTCCAGCCTTTTGTGTAGTCTCTATTGATGGATTCCCTGAGAGGCCATCTCTTACACCCCAACCCTATTTCAAAAATGATATGCCTGTTTGAGAGGGTGATGATCATAGGGAACCGTGGTGCTACCTGCCTACACCTACTGCTCTTTCTAATGGTCACCCATTGTCGTTCTGCCTATGGTCAGCCTATGATCAGCTTGCTAAATATGCTGCATATTAGGTTCTCAGCATCGTGGATACTTCATAGTGAATCCACCCGCAACAGTGCTGCATGATCTGTTAGGAGCTGCAGCTGGACATACTTCCCCCACACCTGATTACTAGGGATATGGGAAGTGTCCCTGATTTACGAGATTATACAGGAGCATAACCATGGTCCTGAATTTTCTTGCCATAATCTTGGATCACCACTTCTTATAATTTGGTGTACAAAACCAGTGACCTTTCTAGGCTTTAAACACTAGCAATTATGCTAGTAATTTTTCCTTGGTTTTAATATTAAATAATTGCACTCTAAAATCCCTGCAAGAATTAAGGACAGGCGGAGAATACCCACCTAATTGAGACTCATCAATCAGGCTCTTCCCCAAATCCCCTCACTCACCAAAGTCTACACTTGGTGATTACTGCACTCTGGGATCAACTGTGGGATTTTTTTTTTTCAAACAGTCTTGAAACCTATTTCCCCACCACATTTCACTTTTCCTAATCAACCTTTTTGTACTCTTATTTAAAAACGAAGGTACTTTAAGGATGACTCATTATTATTTTGTCATTGTTTCAGCAATGCTTCTGAATCCATTTATGGAATCACATATATTTCGTACTTTACTCAAAAATACACAGAGCGATTTAAAAATAGCTCTAGTAGGTCTAACTATTTAAATTTATGTCCATTAGATGATTGAACTGGCATTATCCCAGAATTAATACTTCACTCCACAAACATATCATCCAAAAACCTTTAACTCCATGATAAAGTGAAAATAAGGCAAAGGGACACCCTAGGATGCATTCCAGCACATTTCAAAAAATGGACTGATTTTGTATAGACTAGCTTCTTGAATTAATATTTATTGATAGAATAATATAACATTTGGAGGAAAGCATTGGATTTGAGTTTTAGGATAATATAAAAACTTGCAGGTATAAAACAACATTGTGTTAGAAAAATATTTCCAAGGTCTTTTCCGAAAAGGCATAATGTAACAAAAATTAGGTTCTAAAATCTTTAAAGATATTTTGTGGATTTAGCATCTAAAGAACTGAATGTTTGTCATTGATCATAAGGAAAATGAAACAATGGCGCGTGAAAGATTATTGACAACAAAAATAGAACACTGAGAGGGTTGCATGGAAGTAAATCATGGAAATCAAGCATGAGTTATTAAAGTTGGTTATGAAGAATCATTAAATGTAGATGGTTGGGTAGTAAGTTGGCAAATGACCTCGAAAATGGTGGAATTGCAGACCGTGAGGAGGCCTATCAAAGTATACAACAGCTTATATAGATTTGCTACAGAAATGGGTGGAGAAATGGCAGATGGAGTTTAATTTGAGCATGTATGAGGTGTTGCGCTTTGGGTGGTCAAATGTAAAGGATAAGCATACAGTTAATGGCAAGACCTTTGATAGCATTGATATACAGAAAGGGTCCAAGTCCATGGCTCCCTGATACTGGCAACACATATAGATAGAGTGGTGGAGAAGCCTAGGGTATGCTTGCCTTCATCAGTTGGGGAATTGAGTATTAAACGATTTCTGATGAGATTAATAAGTCAACTAGTGAATGAGTAGGAAATGTAAACATCTCCATTTTATATGGAATGGCGATGGTGGTTTATTTAAAATATGTTTATTAGCTCTAATATTATTCTACATTATATGGATTCACATTTCCATGAGTATACTGTTTGGGTTTTTTCATAACTCATCCAGATATCCATTAGAAATGCTTAACATTGGAGTAGATAGATACAATAATTTTGCCAAACAAGGAAATCTGAGACCATGTCTGAAAGCTTACTTAAAGAAAGTTTTGTTTTAAAGGATAGCCCCTCAGTCCACTTCCAAAACGATGATGCAAGCAGGGGGGGGCAGAAGTGACAAGTCTCTGCGCTGAAAGATTTTACTTCCTACGTCAAAAAGGAAGCGGTATCAGAATGGACAAATGTTCATGTGTTTAAAATGACCTGATGAATGATTTAAAAAAAAAATTGTAATGTTAGTTTACTCCTTTTGACCAAAGGCTTGCTGGGAATTTTGAGAAACCATTGCAGAATTTTCTGTGAGCTGTGGTGTTTCTTTAAGATTCACTCACAGTGATGTGACCACTTCTCAACTGTTTGATTTTTCTGTTTTGATACTGTGACAGGTTGACTCAGTTGGAAGTATTAATAATTTTATTTCTTTACCAATACTGAATTGATTCAGCAAGTATTCATACAGTGTGCTTTTAAAAATATTGCTAATACCTAACTTTCTGATATACCTTTCAGTTATTTTCTGCTGGAAAACTTGCAGGAACCCAAATTGGCTATATGAAATCCAAATACATGTCATTGCATGAGACTTTAAAAAGGTAAGGACGTCTTCAATTGATCAACTGATTATTGCTAATCAATAAATATTCAGATTTGTATGGCATGGAAATAAGCTCTTTGGTCCAACCTCTTCATGCCAACCAAGATGCACCATCCAAGCTTGCCTCTTTGGCCCATATTCTTCTAAACCTTTCCTATCCATGTACCTGTCCAAATGTATTTTAAAAGTCACTAAACTAGGTGGAATTGTAGATAGTGAAAATGGTTGTCAAAAATTGCAGCAGGTGTGCTGAGGAATGGTTGATGGAATTTAATACAAAAATATATGAGGTAGGTATGTTACAAATCTTACCTTCAGCAGTGCTGCAGTTCTGCCACTGGCCGTGTGAGCGACTTTGCGCCTTTGAGAGGGGGGCGTTTTCTATTGCCTGTTGAAGTTAATCTTTGTCAGGCTGTTTAGCTGCTGAAGAATAATCTATCCGACTTGCGTTTTATCAAGTTTTTTAAAAACATCGCTGGATAATTTAAGAGCAGGAGTAAAATAAAAATTGTCTTTGAAAGCCGTCAACGCCGACAACGGGATGGATCTCACGTAGGGGACAAAGCAAGGTAAGCCATTTATTTTTACATAGAAACGTGCTTCTTAGGATGCCTTTAATCAAAATTTCACATTGCGAAAAGGTGATTTTGGCCCCATACGAACCAGCAGTGTTTTTCCTGCCGATATGAGGTTTAAATTCACCGCAAATGTAACGTTCCAATCGATCGCATTCCACAAAATCCCACTCGCAAGATGATTTAAATGCGCATTAATTTACAGGAATTAAACACTAAATTCCTTCCATTTGGCCTTTAAATTCATGACAATGAGATTTAAAAATTATGTTATATTGTGAATTCTTGTGTGAATGTTATTTGGACACAGGCTATTTCAAAATGTTAACCTTTTCTTAAGAAATGGATAGATGTTTAGATCTAGTAATTAAATTTTGTAATTAGCTACAATTAGTTAACTAACTAATTATATGTTTTAATTTCAGGTCATCCAAGTAAGATTGTTTCATATTTGTTTCAGAATGCTTCAATCTATAATAACTGAACATTTCTTTCAGTTCTCTTAATTTTTAAGAAAGTTATGGGCTTTTGACTGTCTCCGATCAAAGCTTTTGAGTTTAGTCAATGGAAAAGCAATAGGGAACAAGACGCTAATTTCAGAGTATGAAAATGGCCATAACTTTTTTAATACTGAAGATAAGAATGTGAATTAGGTGTCAAATTAAACTTAATTTTATGCTTTATCTGATGGGATAAATTGCAGACTTGATTTTTAAAATGTCAAAATTTTGTAACATTGTTATATGAGGTGAAACAAGGTCAGGATCTACATGGGAAGTGTTGTAGAGCAGAGGGATCCAGGAGTGCAGGTATAAAGTTCCTTGAAAGTAGCCTCACAGGTAGATTGGGGTGGTCAATTTGGCTTTGGGCATATTGGCCTTCATCGGTCAGAGTATTGAGTATAGAAGGTAGGAGATCATGTTACAGTTGCATAAGACATTTGGGAATGCCGTATTTAGAGAATTGTGTTCTGTTTTGGTCACCAGGTTATAGGAAAAGTGTTGTCAAACGGGTAATGGTGCAGAGGAGATTTACAACGATATTGCCAGAACTTGATGGCCTGAGCGATAGGGAGAGGTTGAGCAGGCTAGGACTTTATTCCTTGGAGTGCAGGATGATGTGTACAAAATCATGAGTGGAATAGATCGGATAAATTCACAGAATCTTTTGCCCAGAGTATGGGAGTCGGGAACCAGAGAATATCGGTGTACGGTGAGGGGGAAAGGTTTAATAGGAGCCTGAGTGGTATATTTTTTTACATAAAGGGTGGTGGTTATATGAAACGAGCTGCGAGAGGAGGCGCTTGAGGCAGATATTATCATAACATTTAAGAGACTTTTAGACAGAGTAGGGGAATGCAGAACTAGAGGATATGTGTTCCGGAAGTGGCGGCGCTGCCCTAGCAGCTGCGGCTCGCCTGCAGTCCGTCTGTTTTTTCTTTTTTTTTGTTGTCCCTGTCCTGTTTAGTCAGTTAATTTGAGTTGTTAGTTTGTGTGTGTGGGGGGGGGGGGGGGGGGGGGGGGGAGAAACTTGTTTTTAGTCTCTTCCTTCAGCAGGGGATGCAACTTTTTTTTCTCGTATCCCCCGTCTCCATCTGCGCTGAGGCCCAATGGCAGAGCTGGCGGCCTCCAACTGCGACCGACCCGAGACTCCGTAGGCAGAGCCAGCCAGGACTTACCAGCGCAAGGCTGTCCGACTTCGGGGTTGTGGCGGCGTTTTGCGGCGGTGATGGCCTGACTCGGGGCTGAGGAGGTGTCCCGGCAGCGGTGACGGCCCGACTCGGGGCTGTGGAGGTGTCCGGCGGTGGCAGTTACTTCGGAGGCCCCGCCGCGGGCCCAGTGGACGACATCGCCGGGAGCTCGCAGGTCCCAGGTTGGTGACCTATTTTTCCGGAGCTCCCGCAACAACAGCTGCGTCCGCTGGACTGGAGGGCGGCAGCTTCAACCACCCCGGGCTGCGGAGTTTGAACCGGCCCGTTCACGGAGCTCGGATTCAGCCGCGGGACTTACTTACCATCACCCGGTGGGGTCACAACATTGGAGGCCTGGATCGCCTCAGTGCAGAGGGAGAGCAAGGAGGGAAGACACAAAGACTTAAGACTTTTGCCTTCCACCACAGTGAGGAGGTGCTTGGTGAACTCACTGTGGTGGGTTAATTTGTGTTTATTGTGTTTTGTTAATTTTTTAAATGTATGACTGCCAGGAACAAAATTTCGTTCAGATCGAAAGGTCTGAATGACAATAAAGGATACTTTACTTTACTTTACTTTACTTTAAGGTGGGGTAGGAAAGATCTAATAGGAACCTGAGGGGTAACTTTTTACATAGAGTGCTGAGGCAGGTTTAAGAAATATTTAAATAGGTACGTGGATAGGATAGGTTTAGAGGTTTATGGGCCAAGTGTGGGTAGTTGTAATAGAACGGCAATAAAGAGGAGCTTACTAACGTCGATACCCATTGCCTTGATTAATGAAGGTCAGCGTGCCAAAAATCACCTTCACCTACCTGTGACGCCACTTTCAGGAACTAGGCACTAGTACTCCACGTTGTCTTTGGTCTGTAACACCCCCCATGGCCCTACTGTTCGCTGGTCAGATTCCCACCCTTGTTTGCCTTCCCAAAATGCAACACCTCACACTTATTTGAATTAACCATGTTTACATTCCCCACTACATTTGCCCAGCTGATTAAGATCCTGCTATATTACTTGTCTATGATACCACCGATTATGGAGTCATCTGTCGCTTGGATTATGTTAAATGTAGGGTGTTTGAGTCTCCTTGGTGACTTACATATGCAAACAAACATTTTGAAATACTTTAATTAATAAGGGATTACCTAGAGTGAGGTCATTTGGGATATGAGAAGAAAATCTTTGCTGGTAAGTGTAATATCTATAACAGGTGTTTGCCAGCATATCTCTTTAAGAAAGAACTCCAGATGCTGGAAAAATCAAAAGTAGATAAAAATGCTGGAGAAACTCAGCGGGAGAGTCAGCATCTATGGAACGAAGGAATAGGTGACGTTTCGGATCAAGACCGTTTTTTCAGACTGATATGGGGGTTGGGGGGGCGGGAAGAAGAAGTGGAGGCGGAGACAGTGGGCTGTGGGAGAGCTGGGAAGGGGAGGAGAAGGAGGGAGAAAGCAAGGACTACCTGAAATTGGAGAAGTCAATGTTCATACCGCTGGGGTGTAAACTACCCAGGGGAAATATGAGGTGCTGCTCCTCCAATTTGCGGTGGGACACACCAGGAGATCAGGTTGAGCCACCGGGAGATCAGGTTGGTTAATGCGAACTGTGTGGAGTTGTTGGGCGAAGCGTTCGCCAAGACTGCGCTTGGTCTCACCAATGTAGAGCAGTTGAGACCTAGAACAGCGGATGCAATAGATGAGGTTGGAGGAGGTGCAGGTGAACGTCTGCCTCAACCTGAAACGTCACCTATTCCTTCACTCCATAGATGCTGCCACACCCGCTGAGTTTCTCCAGCATTTTTGTCTGCCAGCATATCTCTTTGTTAGTTACAAAACGCATCTGTCTCTTCGGCTTGTTTTAATTTGATTTGGCTAATATCAACTGATCACAATAGTGAATCCCTTAGCGAGCCATGATACTTTTATACATTTGGATTCAGCACCCACTCTGATTTATCCAAGCAGTTGAATGACACTTTGGCCCATCCCCTCATCGATTGACGCATGTGCTATCAGGGTCCTGGGCAAAAATCTCTGACCAATCAGACCATTTTGCCGTGCACCTGTGCTCTGTCCACTACGGTCATCTGGAGCTACCGGTTGCAAGCTATTTTCATCAATCTTCCCATTCCCACACCAATCTGTCTGTTCATGACCTTCTCCACTAGCAGGATGAGCTAACGCAACCTGGAGGATCAGCAACATACACTGCCTGGATATTATATAAGCTGACAACATGAGCATTGAATTATCTGATTTCAGTTAATATGCTCCCTCTCTGACCCTTACTTGGTTCCATGAATCACTTTTCTTTTGTATCATCTGCAGCCTTTGTTATCGCCACCTTTCACCTCCCAGCCTCTGTCGCTACTTCAACCTTCCCTCCTCAACCTCATTCTATCTGCTAGGCAGCTACTCCTCACCTGGATTCATCAATTGCTTACCAGCTTATGCCCCACCCAGCTCCACTCACATTTATACATCTGCTACCTATCCTCTATTCTTTCAGTCCAGATGAAGTGTCTCCACTCAAAATATTGAACATGCACTTTTCTCCATAGTTGCTGATTGACCAGCTGAGTTCCTCCAGCAAATCGTTTGTTGAACAAACAAGTAGTTTGCTTGAATTTGTTGCCTTTCTGTGTTCTTTGCGCATTACAAGTTATTTATAAGACCGGAAAAAACTATTTTATGCTTTCAGGACACAGGAATCTGAGATCAAGTTAATGAAGGATATTAAGTTTTTTACTGCTGAATTGGAGTACCAAAGGCAGGAGCTGGAAAAAGGTGAACAGTTTCCTGAAGGCTATGATACGGAAGTCAACAATCTAAGACAGCAGCTGCTTCATTTTCAGAATGACCTTAATCAGATACAAGAGCGTATTGCTCAACAGAAGAACAGAGCTATTTAGTAAGAAGCTATATTTTCCATCATGTTCTATTTAATGACATTATGCTCAACCTTTGCTTTGTTATTGATGTCTTCCATGTATAATTTTGATGACAGATCGGTCATAAAAAATAAATATTTAAAACTCTGTTCATGTATTTGCAAACATGGAGGTAAATTGGGAATAACTGAGATTAAATAGGTGTGACATGACCCTGACTCCTATATCTGACGTATCAACTAACTAGCTTGAACTTGGGTAAGGTGAGGTACATGTTCATGATGATTCCAGTTCTGCCCGATCATATCATGAAGATGAGGAATAATTGGTAAAAAAGAGGAAAAGATAGATAGAAGCAGGCGTGTATGAGTGAGAGAGAAAGGCAAAGATAAGTGAAGGCTAACAAAATGTTAATGGCCAGGAAGGGAGCAGGTCAGGAAAAATTAACAGTAGTTTGTGTTTAGTTCGGAATTACATTGACCACAATTGGGATAGGCTCACGCTGGGTTCCAATTTTATTCCTAATTCGATCATAATCCTCCCTGGATTGTCCCCCAGGGTCAAGGATGATTTGCTTCTTCGACAGTTCTGTGGGTTCTGTGGTGACCATTGATCATAAGTGGGATCTGTAGAAACTGCAACGTGAAGTAGATTGAATCATGATGGGGAGGATGGATGAGTGGATTGTTTGCAATGTTGTATGCTCTTTCTGCTGTTTGTATTTGCACTCCACTTACTTCCATTGGAGCAATACTAACTACCTGCAATCTTCGCGGATGCTTTTCTGCAAGTTTGAGTAACTTGAGCCAGGGATTCATGTGCTGATGAAGATTTTATAGTTTTTCAAGGAGGATTTGCGGTTCTTGAAATGCTATCTCTGTTCTTTTGGAACTTTGCTCCTGATTGATCTTGGAGTACAATGTTGGTATGTCTTTAATTTTGGTTATGTATTTCAAGCTGGTTTTCTGCTCAGAATCTAGATGCTGGGGAAATTAGCCAGGGAGAGGATACTATCTTGCTAGTGTATTTTGAGGATTATTCAAATTCAGATTATATCACTACAAAGGCAAAAGGTAGTAGTACTTCACCAATACAGGTAGATCGGCTATAATGTGAGAATTGCATTCCTATGAAACCTTACCTTGTAGAACATCGCGTTATAAAAATAAATTGTGTTACTGTGGAAAAAGGAGGTTGGGGCTAGGGAGTTTCACTCTCGCAATAACAAAGTACAAAATAACAAAGTACAAATATATTCTTAATAGCCGTGTTTAGTTTTGCTACTGCAGACTAAAAATATTGAAGGCTGTTTGTTAAATTGTTTAATAGACTATCATTGCACAGGTTAATAAGTCATAGGAGCAGAACTAGGCCTTTCGGCCCATAGAGTCTACTCCGCCATTCAATCATGGCTGATCTATCTTTCCCTCTCAACCCTATTCTCCTTCCTTCTCGCCATAACCTTTGACAGCCTAAAGGGGTTGTCCCACTTGGGCGACCTCATCCCTGAGTTAAGAAGAGTGTCTTCGACCTTCAAGCTCTAGGGCACCTGCCTGGAAAACCTCGAGCTGGATCGACCGTCCGCGTTGAAACTGCGAGATGGATCGACCGACCACACACACACAAACACATCGCGAAGGTGGGGGCCAGGGAAAGCGGGGGAGCGCTGTCTGCACGATGAAAAGGAAGGTAAACGGCTGCCACAGTGTTCGGTAAGTCCTTTAGTGAGCGCAAGGGTGGGGGGGAGAAGGGGAGAGAAGGGGGGGAGAAGGAGTGGAGACACTTTTAAGAAGTATAATAAAGTTTAGCGGGCATTTAATCTACTGGTAGGTTTCCCTTGGCCCTGAAGACCTGATGAGCCAATCAAAATGCCTGGTCAGCAAAGGAGATTGCCTATGGCTGCCCTCGACTGCCTGTAACTAAATAGCGATCCCACTCCACTGCACTACGAGTAAAAAAGAACCATGCCGAGCAGATTTTACTTGCGGAAAAATATTCAACATGCTGAAAAATTTTCCGCGACCCAGCTGAGGCCACAAGTATTCGGGAACTTCCCTCGAACATGAAGGAGAGTTCCAGCAACCTCATAGGACCTCCTAGGACCACGTGTCGACCATGCTGCGAAGTTTGAAGGTAGAAGACACTTTTCTAAACTGGCAGATTAGGTCGCCCAAGTGGGACAGCCCTTTTACTAATCTAGAACCTATCAATCTCCACTTTAGAAATACCCATGACTTGTCCTCCACAACTATCTATGGCAATGAGTATCACAGATTCACCACCCTCTGACTAAGGCCATTTCATTTCTAAAGGTATGTCCTTTTATTCTGAGGCTGTGCCTTCTGGCCCAAGACACTCCCACTAGTGGAAACATCCTCTCCATATCCACTCTATCTAAGCCTTTCAATATTCAGTAAGAATGAGGTCCCGCACACGTGTCAATAGAATTGATTGTTTGTCAAGTTGAATCGACACATGCCATTAACCGAGTGTATTCTTAAAAGACAATGGTGCATGATTACTGCAGGGAGATTACATGGAAACATAAGATCATAAGAGATAGAAGCAGAATTAGGCGATTAAATGATTGCTCCATTCAATTAACCAGCTGATTATATCATTAACCTAAGACTATCCTCCTCATTATCAACAACACCAGTAATTGTTTGTGTCATCTGCAAAATTATTAATCATATCAGCTCCAATTTTTTCTCCAATTCAGTAATGTATATGACAAATAAGAAGGCTCTCGACACCAATTCTTGTTGTACACCAGTGGTCATAGGCTTCCAATCACAAAAGTAACCACCATCAAAAAACACTGTCTTATTACCAATCAAGTTTGGGTCAAATTTCCCAACTTGAGCTCGAACATTTTTCTCAGGCGTTTAATTTTCAGAGGGCTAACTGAATGAAGCTCCCTGAAATCTGCAACTACAATGTCTTTCCCCCCCATTTGAAACAGATGAGAAGTATTCTTTTAAAACCTCACTCACATCCTCTGGTTTCATGCATAGATATTATATGGGACCCACTGTTTTCCTCATTATCATCTTACCCTTAATTTACTGAGATTTTTCCTTAATATTATCTACCATTGATGGTCTCTCTTCGTCCTCCTTGTGTTTTTAATTAAATATATTTCTGAGTGTCTATGCTCTTGAAAGGCTTTGCCTGAATTCATTATTCTATACCTGCTATATGCTTGTTAATGTTTTCTTCATCAAACCCACAATATCTTCTGTCATTCATGATTCACTAGATTTGAATTTATTTATTTTCACCCGTGCAAGAACACATTGGCCCTGAACTGAACTGACAAGGATGTTGGATTGTTCAGGTTCAGGTGCATTGCACAGCTGTTTGCTTACGTCCCACTTCCTACAAAGGTAGTCCCTGTTATCCAAAAATCTAAATCTACATCACCCCTTTAGCTATATTTTCATCTGACCCATCCTGCTACTCCTCTACTCACTGGAAAGTGATTCTGGAAGTTAACCACCAGTTACAACCTTGGTGGTCCTATTCTTTAATCTGTGATCTAGTTGTTTAAATTCTTGTTGTCGGACCTCCTCTCACTTTTTACCTATGCCATTAGTACCTATGTAGATTGTGTAGGCTTTAGGTGACCTGTTATCCAAACCACCTCCACCCCAAACACTCGTTTGCTTCTATTTTTCTGCATCAACTGATCTCCTATTCAATTGTGTCTAGATTTATCATCTTCCCCTATATCTTGAGTCTTTGCCATGATGAAAATCTTTTGCTACTAACCCCAACCAATTTCTGTTTATCGTCTTAATTGTTCATAATCTTTTCCTATGATTGGCAACACATTTGCATTTGATTATCTTGTTTAATTGATTTGTTTATAGAATGTAGTTATTTTTAATATTTTGTCAACATTCTCTCCAAGCTCTTCCATCTTCTTTCCTTATCATTCTCTCATGGATAGAATGTTAAATTCACCACCCAGTCAGAAATTCCTCTTCTTCTGTGGTTACATCTGTTTTCCAGCAATTGGAACTAGGCAATAGATCTGCTAAATGAAACCCTTTCAAAAACGAATATGCATAGGAGTAAACAAAAAGGAATTTCTTATAAACAAAGAAAACACATTTGTTAGAAATTGTAATGAACAGTCAAAGAAAGGTCAAAATATTGGACTGATTTCAAGTTACAGATTTTAGCCAATGTGCAGCTTCCATGTTTCCAGGCAGCAGATGTTATGACTTGTTTGTAAAATATTTAGTTCACAGTGAATATACAGCTGAGTTAATATATTATGAAATGATGGATGACAAACTCCCTATATCAAAGGCTGTCTGGAGGGTGAAACATTCAGCATACTGAGAGTATGCATTAAATAGGCATAATAACCACAATATTAACAAGAGCCAAACCTGATGTAAATGTTTCAGTTGATTGTCACACTGGTGGGTATACATGCACAGTGTATAACAATACATCAGCTTGAAGGGGAAGGGAAATTCAATGGCTGCAAAGGGAAGATTCACTTTCTGTTTATTGTACAGAAGTACATCAGGTAGCACAAAGCAGAAAGTAAGCAGAATGCAAAAAATAATGTTCCAGCCACAGAGAAATGCAGATAATGCAGAAGAATGAGTGGGGACCTAATTGAAACATACAGAATAATTTAAGGCTTGGATAGAGTGTTTCCACTAGTGACACAGTCTCGGACTGGATGTCATAGCCTCAGAATTAAAGGACGTTATTTTAGGAACGAGATGAGGAGAAATTTATTTAGTCTGTGAATCTGGTGGTGAATCTGTGGAATTCTTTGCCACAGAAGGCTGTGAAGGCTAAGTCAGTGGATATTTTTAAGTCAAGAGATAGATAGATTCTTGATTAATACAGGTGTCAGAGGTATGGGAG
Source organism: Okamejei kenojei (assembly GCA_035221665.1). NCBI lineage: Eukaryota > Metazoa > Chordata > Chondrichthyes > Rajiformes > Rajidae > Okamejei > Okamejei kenojei. Next base: position 31,792,758 of record CM069151.1, on the reverse strand, counting down.
AAGACATGAGAATGGGGTTAGGAGGGAGAGATAGATCAGCCATGATTGAATGGCAGAGTAGACTTGATGGGCCGAATGGTCTAATTCTACTCCTATTCCTTATGACCTTATAAAACAAAGTATCAGAGTCACAACAAGGCGGATTGGAAATTCAGGAATTCATCCTTAACACCTGAGGTTCATTGAAGACCTTGATAACAGTGGGGAAGATTTTCTTAAATCTGGTGTTACACACTTTCAAACTTTTGTGTCTTCAACCTGATGGGGAGGGTGGAGGGGGCTTGTTTGCATGATGGGCTCGCCTGCATTCACAACTTGGTTAAGGTAGTAACTGCAATATTGTGTCCGTAGACTATTGATTTTAGGGATCCTTGAGCTGGCAGTGTCTAGGAAGAGGGGACCAGGGTTTTAATAGGTTTGCAGCAGTGAACATAACAGGACGAGTTCTCAAAAGAACAATAGCAGCCATTAACTATCTGTGACACCTTGAGCATCAGCAACGATAAGGCTCTGCTTGTCAACCTTGCATCACCTTCCCATAATCACAGGACAATCACATATAATCACAGTGTTACACGCCATTGAAATTCCCACAGCTGACTCTCAAAGATTTCAAAGGTCTTTATTGTCATATGTACCATTAAGGTACAGTGATATGCGAATTACCATACAGCCATTACGCAAAAAAAGCAACAAGACACACAACTACATAAAGGTTAATATAAACATCCACCACAGCGGATTCCCCACATTCGTCACTGTGATGGAAGGCAAAAAATTCCAACTTCTTCCGCTTTATTCTCCCGCGGTCAGGGCAGTTGAACCATCCGTTGGGGCGATCGAAGCTCCCGCAGACGGCGGTCGAAGCCCTCGCGTCGGGGTGGTCGGAACCCCCACGTCGAGGCGGTCGAAGCTCCCGTGTCGGGGCGGTCGAAGCTCCTGCAGCTTGGAGTTTCCAAAGTCAGTCCCAAACCAAAGACCTCCAGCTCCGTGATTTTAAGTCCGCAAGCACTGAGAGAGATCCCTGGCAAAGGGATCGTGGGCTCCGAAATGTTAAAGTCCTGTAGAACTCTCAAAAGTCGGTCTCCAGCAAAGGCCGCCAACTCCTCGATGTTAGGCCGCACTGCGGACAGAGATTCAATACGAAAAAAAATTGCATCTCTGTTGAAGTAAGAGATTAGAAAAAGTTTCCCCCACCCCCCCACATCCCCCACATAAAACAAGCTAAAGAACACTAAAACCATACATTTAACACATACTATTAAAACACACACTGTTAAAGGGACAGTTGGTTTGTATCCAATACATTCCTTTTAATTAGTTTAATTACACCTCTCTATTACTTTCATCCAGGGACTCCAGTAGTCCTTACATACACCTTTTCAAACCTCGTCCACTACACTCAAGTGCTTCCAATGTGGCGTCCTTTACATCGGTGACAAAGCGTAGACAATGCCAAGGCTGGTTGGATTTTCCAGTTTCTAACTAATTTAATTCCCATTCTCACTCCCACACCAACCTCTCTGGCAATGCAGGAGGCCACAGGCAAACTGGAGGAACAGCACCCCGAATTCCACAGGTAGCTAAGGATAGAAGGATCTTGGAAAGGTCAGGCCGACGTCATCACTGCTGGATCCCATTTCTTTCACTGGACACCAACTACTATTCATGCTTGTGATTTCCACTTTCCAGCCACCATTTGGAAAAATAGGTTTCTACACAATTCACAATCAGATTAATGGGTTACTTGTTATTATTTTTACATTTACGCCTTTAGTTCTTGTCTCCCCCACAATAATTACAGTAGCAAGAACTTGGTTTTCATATGCCGCTTTCAACATAACAAAATGTCTTAAGGTGTTTCACAGCAATATTATCAAATCATTTTTAAACAAGTCCTTAGAAGGTGATATTAGGGTAAATATCTAAAAGGTTGGTTAAAACAATCAATGTTACATAATGTGTTAAAGAGACAGAAAGCTTAGAAGAACATTTCCAGAACTAAGATTCTGGCTAGCTGAGGGCATACATGTTAGTAATTGAATTTACGGATGAACTGGAGAAGTAGCTCTGGGGGTTTTAGGGTGGGAAGAAATTACAGAAATATGGATTTGAAGCTAGGGTGTGTTTGCTCTTGCATGATCACTTGTTGTTCTTAAAACTAACCTGTAGCTGAAGAAAACAGGCAGGCCAAACAAGTATTTAACGGAAAACAATCCAATTAGATTGTGGTAGTAAACTTTGGAGATCTTGTGGATAGACTGGTTATTTTAAGTAAGGGTCTTAAGTTTACTGACTGCATCATTGTAAATTTATACTCTGTTTTATGAAAAAAGGGTGGAGGGGGTGGAAATGGGATTAGATTATTTTGTTTATATGGTGAACATTCTTAGTTTGAATTCATTATGTATAAATAAAGCTTTCCAGATAATTTATTGTTGTTTGAAAGTGGATAACTTGGAGAAAATAATTTTCAGAATAGTTTTCAAACTCAAACACTCGTGTTGGGTTTATTCCACAAAAGGCAGCAAGACATTTATTCTTGCTGCCAAATATGTGGCCTTGCTACAGAATAACAAAGCTATACTCAGAGATCAAGCACCCTTTTTCCTCAAATGTTAATTGAATTTCTTTGTCTCATAACAAATTAATATTCAGATTTCAGGCAACTATTAAGCAAGCACCTCTGTGGATTTGGAGATATTTTAAACTTATACCTATTTGAAATGTCCTAAGATATTGTTTCTATTTAACTCTCAGATTCCAATTCAAGTTTTCATTATCAATTGCCCAATCCTCCTATTTTTGTGCTCAAGAAACTATCTCAACATGCTTCGGTTGTCCTGCCAACCTTCACATTCGTACCCCCAATTCCCCCTTCCAATTGTTCTCTCTCATCAGGATTTATTTTGAGGGATAGATAGAAGGTGAGGGGTAAGGGGGTAGATGGGTCGTGGTTTGGAGCTGCATTTAGCCAGGCAAGAGTAAAGTAGTTGTATTTTGATTTGCATTTTGTAGATAATGGAAAGGCTTTGGGTTTTATTTACCATATAGTACTCAGCCTCTGACCTGCTAGGGTAGCCACAACATTGACATAACTAGTTCAGTTGACCTTTGGATATAAAATTATGAGAGGCATAGATAGGGTTAATATTTTTCCCAGGTGAAAATATCCAACATTAAAGGGCATAGCTATAAGGTTAGAGGGGGAAAGCCTTATGAAGATGTGCGGGGCATGTTTTTTACAGTGTGGTGTGTGCCTGGAATGTTTTGCCAGGGGTGGTGGTGGAAGCAGATATGATAGTGGTGTTTAAGAGGCTTTTAGATGGACACATGGAAGTGTAAGGAAGAGAGGAATTTAGAGAGAAAAAAGGGCGGCTGGAATATTTGTAAATGATTCAACAGCATTGTAAATGTAAATTAAAAATAAGAAAGGATTTTTTTTAAATTGGGAGAGGTTGATACTCAAAGAAGCAAGGGTGTCCTTTTACACATATCAAAGTTACATGCAGGGACAGCAAGTAATTAGGAAATAAATGGAATGTTGATTATTTTTAATAAAGTTGGTTTATAAGAATATTGACTTCAACTGAACTAAATATTAGACACAGACTACATTGCGTAGCCATAACTCTACTGCATGTTTAGTTAAAATGGCCAAGATTGTATTTCTATCCTGGAAACTTGAATTGGATTCTCACAGTTAAATAGAAACAGTATCTTAGAATAAAGGGAAGGTCATTTAAGACTGAGGCGAGAAAAAACTTTTTCACCCAGAGAGTTGTGAATTTATGGAATTCCCTGCCACAGAGGGCAGTGGAGGCCAAATCACTGGATGGATTTAAGAGAGAGTTGGATAGAGCTCTAGGGGCTAGTGGAGTCAAGGGATATGGGGAGAAGGCAGGCACGGGTTATTGATAGCGGACGATCAGCCATGATCACAATGCATGGCGGTGCTGGCTCGAAGGGCCGAATGGCCTCCTGCACCTATTTTCTAAGGTTAATTGTATTCAGACCATAATTGTGCGTTGGATACAATTTTCATCTCCTTACCTTTGAGGAAATCTAAAGAAAGAGAAATGTCTTCATTCATAGCCTTTTAAATCTTTAGAAAGGGCTATAGGTGCACAGCTGCACAAGACAGATGAACAGATGAATAAAAGGATTCAATACGATACGATGCAATTCATCACAAGAGGGAAATTAATCTGCCAACAATCATAAAACACAACATACATGAAATTAAAGTGACGAGTGGAAAGGATTGGGGTTGAGCGAAGATTGGGGGGGGGAGAAGGGAAGATGGCACTAGCTACCACCGATTGGTAGAACATCTGCAGCATCTTACTGCAGATGTTAAAGGAATGGAACCATCACAAAAAGTGCAGCCGGCTCTGTCCCTTCTTGTACAGAGCCTTAGCAATCCTGGACCAGTCCAGTTTACTGTCCAAGTACACTCCAAGGTATTTGTACTCCTTGGTAAACTGCACTTCCACACCATTGTTGCAGGGATAGTACAGAAAAAGGGAGCTGAGATGGAAGATATTGACCAAGCTGTGATTTAATGGCGGTGTAAGCTTGAAAAGGATGAATAAGTGCTCATGATCCTACTTCTTGTATGTTCCTGGATCATAATGTTTAGGGTGTTTTAGACACTAGATAGTTCCAGAGACGCATACAATTTTTTTTCATTTATGCAGCGTGACAAGAGTTGTGCATTAGACCAGGTAGTATCTGTGAAGGGTAATCGCTGTTGATTGTGTGATGCCCTTTGAACTTGCACCTTCAGGGTTTATAGTCAAGTTTAATAGTAACTAGACTGATTGGGACCCATCACCTGTTCCCCCAATGCAACCCGTTTCCCCAAAGCAATATTCCACCACTCACCCATATCCCCTAACTGCGCTGGCGCGGTTCATTTCTCGTCATCCCCAGCACTCCCCCCCCCCCTCCTCTTCATGTGTGGGAGGAGAGGAGGGGTGGCGGGTGTGAGGTGGGAGGGGAGGAGTGGGGGCGTGTGTGGACAGGGAGATGGGGGTGGGGGGGAGAGCATGGGGTGGGGGAGTGGGAGAGGGATGTGGGTGGGAGAGGAGCTGTATATGTGTTGCGTCTCTTGTTGCGTTCTTCAGGCGGGGGCTGGCTGGAGGGGAGGGGGAGGGGGGAGCATCCTGCACCCGGAGGAGGGGGACGACTTCAGGCGGGGCCTGTCGGGAACTGGTGGGGGTAGCGCTGCCATGGCCTAGCACTGTAGGACCCTCATCCACCATGAGGGGAGGAGCAGGGGAGGGGGAGGAAGGTGGAAGGGGGGGATGGGGGGGGGGGGGTGGGGGGGGGAGGGAGGTGGTCGTTGCAGACACAACTCACACTCTGCTCACCCTGCACCTTCAGCCTCACTCAACAGTTCCCGGTTCCACTCAGTGGCTCCCGGCTCGTCGTGCTGGTCGCCACAGAGGCAGCCCACATGCTGCTCACTCCCCGCACGCTGCTCACTCCCCACACGCTGCTCTCTCCCCGCATGCTGCTCACTCCCACACTCGCTCAATACACTGCTCACTCCACTTCTTTAGCTTTATTCTCCTTCTGCCGGTGATTGACAGTGGGTGCTGGAAGGGGCGTTTTTTACGAATTTTTAATCCTTCATAACTTTTGTACTATTTCACCGGTCGGAACAAAACTTGTTGCATTCGCAGCTCTGGAGAATGACGAGTGAGGTGGCGAAAAATTGTAGCCTTATCCTATACAGTTTTTGCACAAATTTATAACCAACGCAAACCAGAAGAGGACAAGATGAGAGTTTTATAAGTATACTGGTCCAAGGGGGACCCGGTGGGTCCCGTCCCCTCAATGCGCAGTTGCGGGGGGTGGGGGTGTCCTGCTGTGTCACACACACACTAACCACCCCCACGACCCCACCCCCCCGCAACCGCGAGGGGAGAGAGGGGGAGGGGGGGGAGGGAGGTGGAGGGATGGGGTGGGGAGGGAGGTGGAGATGGGGAAAGGGGGAGAGGAGGGGAAGTGGGGAGAGGAGGGAGAGGAGGGAGGAGGGGGAGAGAGAGAGTGAGAGGGCGGACTTGAACTCGGTGAGCGGGAGGTGCGGACATCGAGCGGGCGGGGATGACTGCGAGCCTCAGGATATCATGGGACCTCGGAAGCCCAACCAAATTACTGCGGGAGGGAAGCTGGGCTGCGGGCGGGGCGGGGTGCTGCGGACGGCCGGCCGAGTGCAAGTCGACTGTGAGCGGGAGGTGACAAAATGACTGCGAGTCGGGGGAGGTTACATAACTCTTGGAGCGTGGAAAACAGTGCCCAGCAGGCTATGGGTTTAAGACAGTGCGCAGCGGGTCGCGAGGAGCAGAGCCATTCTGACGTCATCAGCTCGTTAACTTTAAAAATATATTTCAGATTTGTGAACAATTTTAATAAATAACTGAAGAAATAATGAAACATTTTCAGATGAGGAGATTTTTGACATCATGAGGTAAATCTATCGGAATATGTAAAAATGTCACTGTTATCGCGTTGTGTTTTCGAGGAGATGTGAATCGCAGACAAACTTGACACAAACACACAAATAAATACACACACACACACACACACAAATATATCCATATTCAAGATCAGAGTTTTAATAGTTATAAGATATATAGATTGTTTACCTAATTTGGCCTTGTAACTGTTTCTTCCTGGATAGATATATTGAAACTGCGAGCTTTATTTTGGAGCCTAATTATCCACTCATGTTCAAATTAAATTGCTCTTCAGCAGTTAGAATATGAATTGTTTTGCAATTTAAGGTAAATGCCAAAGGATCACATTGATAGGAATGTTATCAGTTAATTCAAGCCAGTTCTGAATTAAGTTTGGGCCATTTTTCACAAGTAATTATTTAACCAGATCATGGCTATCTGAACTACACTTCTTCCCACCCTGCTTCCATCGCCAATTCCTCTGTCTACTCTGCATCTGCACCCAGGATGAGGTGTTCCACACCAGGGCATTGGAGCTGTCCTCATTCTTCAGGGAACGGGGTTTCCCCTCTTCTACTATAGATGAGGCTCTCACCAGGGTCTCTTCTATACCCCATAACTCTGCTCTCACTCCCCATCCCCCCACTTGTCACAAGGGCAGAGTCCCCATTGTCCTCACCTACCACCCTACCAGCCGTCACATACAACAAATAATCCTCTGACATTTTTGCCACCTCCAACGGGATCCCACACTGGCCACATCTTCCCATCTCCTCCCCTGTCTGCTTTTCACAGAGACTGCTCCCTCCGTAACTCCCTGGTCAATTCGGCCCTTCCCACCCAAACCACCCCCTCTCCTGGCACTTTCCCTTGCCACCGCAGGAAATGCTACACTTGTCGCTTTACCTCCCCCTTGACTCCATTTAAGGACCCAAGCAGTCTTTCCAGGTGCGGCAGAGGTTCACCTGCACCTCCTCCAACCTCATCTATTGTATCCGCTGCTCTAGATGTCAGCTGCTCTACATCGGTGAGACAAAACGCAGGCTCGGCGATCGCTTCACCCAACACCTCCGCTCGGTTCGCATTAACCTACCTGATCTCCCGGTGGCTCAGCACTTCAACTCCCCCTCCCATTCCGAATCCAACCTTTCTATCCTGGACCTCCTCCATGGCCAGAGTGAGGATCACCATAAATTGGAGGAGCAGCACCTCATATTTCGCTTGGGCAGTTTGCACCCCAGCGATCTGAACATTGACTTCTCTAATTTCAGGTAGTCCCTACTTTCTCCTCCCCTTCTCAGCTCTCCTTCAGCCCACTGTCTCCGCCACTTCCTTTCTTCTTCCTGCCTCCCTCCCCCCACCCTCTCATCAGTCTGAAGAAGGGTCTCGACCCGAAACGTTGCCTATTTCCTTCGCTCCATAGAAGCTGCCTCACCCGCTGAGTTTCTCCAGCATTTTTGTCTACCTTCGATTTTCCAGCATCTGCAGTTCCTTCTGAAACACTTAACCAGATCTTATCATTCTATTTTGTTACAGTTTAGAAGAAGAATTGGTAATGTTTAAAAAAGACTTTGAGAGACTACCAAAGGCCACAGTAAGTTTTTACGCCTTCAATTCAATCTCATAGAATTATAGTCATAGAGCCATACAGCACGGAAACAGGCCCTTGGCCCATCCCCTACCAACCAGAAGGCCCATCAACATTAGTCCCATTTGCCCAAGTTTGACCCATATATCTCTCTTAACCTTTCCTGTCCATATATTTAACCAAATATTTTTAAAATGTCATTATAGACTTGCCTCAAAACACTTCCATTGGAAGTTTTTTCCATACACATTTCACACTATTTTTTGAAAAAGTTGCCCCTCTGAAATCATTCTCCTCTCACCTTAAACCTATGCCCTCTAATTGCTGATTTCTCAAATCTGAAACAAAGAGGATGGTGTGTATTTATCCTAGATATGATTTTACATAGTAACATTTCATTGAACTCATTAAGTTTCAAGAGAGGGTGGCCAACAGAAGCAGGTGAGCTTAAAGTGATTGCAGGAACTGGAACCTGGTGATTGAACAGGGAGTGCAGAAGCTGGGGCACCAATGAGTGTTCAGGACCTGATTATCAGAGGTCTACTGCTTTTTATTTTTGATTGGCTTCACACTGCATAGTTTTATGAAGATATGTATGTATATTTGTCAAGTAAACACTTCTGCCTACCCATCCTTTTTGGACCTGGTTCTCACAGCCCCTTTCCAATCACTGGGTCCTGACACAAAGTAGCCCTGCATTCCATTTAAAATTAACCAGTTCACTGGAAAAAATATATAATACTGTGTAACATCCTTTAAAAAAAATGAGTTTTATATATATGTATATGTAGTTAGGCAAAAGATAGCCATAAAGCAGGAAAACAGGCCCTTCGACCAAACTCGTGTTTGCCGACCCCATGGTGCCCCACCTAAGCTAGTCCCATTTGCCCACGTTTGGCCCATATCCTTGTAAACCTTCCTTGTCCATTTACCTCTCGAAGTGTCTTTTAAATGCTGTTAGAGAACCTGCCTCAACAACTTCCTCTGGCAGCTCATTCCAAATAACTACCACACTTTGAGTGAAAAGGTTGCCCCTCAAGTTCCTATCTGATCTGTTATGATCTCACTAAATGGGGGACAGGGTCATGGACCTAACATCCTACTCCTATTTTAATGTTCCTATGTTCCAAAATGAAAATTGTCAATTGTTCTCTGTAAATAGTTCTCTATAATTAATATATAATGTGTGTAAATATTATTGTAAATTCATTTATTATGTTATAAATTATAAAATTTTCAAAACAATTGCCAAGACTTGGGTTAATATAAATTGGTTCTTATTTTTAGATGAATTGTAATGTTTAATACTTATAGATGTCTTGGATCATTCAGAAACTTTCATAATTTTTGACCATTTCTAAGCCAGGCCACTTGGCTCAGCCAACTGTCAGAGATTCTCAGCCATTTTGTGGGCAGGGTTTCACTCCCATGCCCATAGATGGTACTGTCCTGAAAGACCCTGCAAACATACAAGGCCATGTGTCAGAGTGTAAGTGTGTAACAATGAATCAATAGAAATGTGTATATGCAAACTTATTTTTGCCATTTGAGGAAAAGACAAAGCATAATATTTTCCACATTGTTGCAGAGTCTTCTCACCGTTTGACATTAAGCTTGCACAGTGCATGTTTCTTAATATGGAGAAATAGAGCTGCTTGTATAATTAATATCATTGTTCAACAGCTGTATGTTTTTGATTACTGGAGTTACTACATTTTTTACATTTTCCTATTGGGTTTTTTTGGCAGGATTTTGAAAGAAAGACTAAAGCACTAAAAGAGCGTTGCATTGAACTAAAGCGAGATATTAAACAGAGGAAACGGGACATCAAAACGACAAAAGAAGATTTGGAAAAGAAAATTGAAGATGTGAAAATTTCACAAAAGGAATTAGAAATGAAGCGAGATAGTGAAGCAAACCTGAAGGTGAGATTGGTACAAACTGCTATTTGAACGTCATGTTTCTTGCTTTTATTGAAGTTTTATAAATTGAATTGATAATCCAGCATCCAATCTTTTGGAAACCTTGCCATCCAGCATCTGACTCATTCGCTGATCTCGAGAACGTGAGATGAACCATTATAATTATTCAGATTATCACATGCATGATGTATCATAACATTAAACCTTGCAGCTCATGAGTACTTCACAAGTTGGTCATTAACAATTATTCTATTCATTGTATGCTGTAATTATGATCTTTAACTGTGAGTGCAAAAAATATTATATGTATAAATTCCAATCACAGTCTAGGGCTAGATCATTTTATCTCCTCGTAAAAACCTAAATGCTTCAATATTTTCAATGTATGTTTTTAGAAATAGTTGTCATGTTTAAATACAGAGATAGATGGTAGATGGATTTAGGGTGTGAATTCTGAAGTATTGGATCGCACAGCTTGCTACACAGCTGCCAATGATAGTGTTAAGAGAGGGGGCCACGCTCAAAATCAGGAAAAGTTTAGTTAGAAGACGCAGTGATAGGGAGGGTTAAAACTATGAAGGGATTTGAATATGAAAAGAGAATTACATGAGAGATTTTGGAGGATTCAGAGCCAATATATGCCAACAAGGAATATAAATGATGGGTGAGCAAAACCTGGTGCAAGGCACATTTTGGGCATTGGAGTTTTTGATGGATACCTGATACACCTAACCATTATGGATATTGACCATCACCATTATCGGCTTCCTTTTTTTTGCATCAATAAAAAACAACATTCAATCAAGACAACTGATTTAACTAATGAGCTTGTCCCACTTAGGCGATTTTTCAGCGGACTGCCGGTCAGCAAAGGCAATTAACTAAAGCTACCTACGACTACCTGCAACTACATGACGACCCCACTACAACTGCACCTACACAGGGCCGGCCTTAAGCCAATTGGACCAATTCCTCCCAAGGGGGCCCCGCGCTAGAATAATCTATTCTCGGCTCGGGTAGATCTATCCCGGGTGGAGGGAGGAGAGGGGTGGAGAGAGAGTGGAGGGGGAAAGAAAGGGGTAGACGGGGAGGGGGGTGTGAGGGAGAATGGAGAAGGGGGAGAGGGGGAGGTAGGTCGTTCCCTGAAGGTCCCAGGGTAGCGCTCCCGCCCCTCCAGTCGCCGTTCTTCACACAAACAGCCCCAGCTCCACCCCTCTCTCTCCCCGGGGAGTCATGGAGAACAATACAGGGAGGGCCGTGCCGGGGGTTGGAGCAATGTTTACAAACATCGGCCTCAGCTCATACCCGTCCACCCAGACCCCGGCATCCACTCCCACCACCGGCACTCTCCCTCCCTTCTCTCCCTCCCTCCTTCCTCTCTCTCTTTTCCCTTCTCTTCTTCCCTCCCTCTCTTTCTCTCTTTTCGTCCCTCCCTTCTTTCTCTACTTCCCTCATTCCCTTCCCTCCTTCCTCCTTTCTCTCCCTCCCTCCCTCCTCCCCCTCCCTCCCAAACACACACACAAAGTTAGGATGGGATAGGATGGGCTGCCAATAGTTATTGGTTTTCCAGGATCTAGTTAATTAAATTACTCTTTTTAATTTCACAGTCACGAAAACAAGTGGTATTGTAACTATGTACTTTTCAGAGGTGATCTACACATTTTGTTTGTTACTTGTAGGCTTACATGTATGCAATTTTATATTAAAATGTAGCTTAGATCTGTTTGGTCCATTAACTCGCAAGCACATTTTAAGCGCACATTTTGATTACTTTCCATTCTACCAAAGATATCTAAAGTCTATAATAGACTTTATTTATATTTCTATAATTCTACAGACCTTGGCTGGGAACCTGGGGCTCACCAAATTGTTCGCAATTGGGCTCCGCACCTCCTAAAGCCGGCCCTGCACCTACAACTACAGGATTATCGATTATCTCAATGGCGACCAATTTTTGGTTGCAGAAAATTTTTCAACGTTGATAAATTTGCGGCGACCATACTGAGGCTGCGACTAGTTCCCAGAGTGACCATCAAGGAGACTCATCAGAGACCACCAGCGAATATGTGCCGACCATGTGGCGAGCGCAGAGTCTCCTGCACTCACCTAAAAAGTCGCCTAAGTGGGACAGGCCCATAAAGGATTTTAGCCTTTAACAATGTGGCATCTGTGTAGAAGAGATCATGATAGTATTGAACCACACTGACATCAACAGTAGGAGGGCTATACAATTGTAACATCAGCCTCATCTGTATGTCTGCAGTGTTTCTTGCAGTACTAATGAAAGCTACAGCTTCCTGCAAGAAACCTCCATCATAGTCTCATGTAGGTTGTGCAGACATTTTCGGGATGCCTTCTCATTTGGGTAATTTGGTGATGATAGATTTTTGAGTGTTTCCAAGGCAAGGATGTAGTAAGATTTCCTTATACTAATTTGAGCTTCACTTCTTCTCATTCTGACCTAACTCAGAAAGTAAGCTAGTAGTTTTTTTATTTAAGAAAGAACTGCAGATGCTGGAAAAATCGAAGGTAGACAAAAATGCTGGAGGAACTCGACGGGTGAGGCAGCATCTATGGAGAGAAGGAATAGACATTTCGGGTCGAGACCTTTCTTCAGACTTCTTGAGCAATTGTCTTTGTCGGTAAAAGAGTGAGACTACAGGATGATTGCGAGATGTCAGTGGGTAAAATATCTGGATGATGTTAGCTGGCGTTGGATTGAAAACAAAGTTGCCCCGTCTCTTTCTCCATTAGTAATATAATAAGTCTGTTGATAATTGATAATAATTATTCTTTTTAATGTGAATGAAACTCACTTTCGAAGCAAGGTAATATTACTAAAGAGCTATGTTTGTTAATTAGTTCATGTTGATGCAGTATAACTACATTAATTCAATAAATTCCCAATAAGAAAAAACAAAAGTTCTTGTATATTTTTTTGCATATTTAGATTGATCTGGTCCAACTGCATACCATTCCTAGCCAAATGGCCAAAGATATACAGAAAATGAACCGCAAACGCAAGTATGCCTACTTCAGATAATTGGAGATTGACACAATTTATTTAAATACCAACAGCCTATTTTTGCAAATCAACAGATCTAATTATTTATAACAAACCACAAATGTATTTTAATTTTTTTTTTTTTTCTCGGTACTGACATTTGTCACTTTGTGGAAATGTTCAATGTTGCAATCAGCACACACGATGCTAATGTTTTGAAATAACTTGTTTTTTGGGAGTAGGAAATGACTTGCAATTATAACTCCTTTTATGTAAGCAAGTAGTTAAAACATTCAGAATATTAGTTTAAAACAAAATGCATTCATTTCAGAATAGTCATTAATGGCACAGCACAACATTTTTAAACCAAGATTTTGAAGTTTAGTAATTTCTTGAGAACTTGCCTATTAAAAGACGTGGTGGTGCTACAATTCTGAGTGGCCACCATTGGGACCATTTTATAGGCTGGGCATGAGAAGAAACTAAAAACTATTGAAAAACAGAGTATCGCTATTAATCAATGACACAATGATAGCAGAACAAAGAAGAAGTAGAAGTAGTCCATGTTATCTGTCAAGCCTGCTATGCTAGTTCATTAGATCTACCTTATCATTTCATTGGCCTCAATTCTCACTTTCCTTACTACTTTATTTCCTTGTAGTCCAAAGAAAACTGTCCGCTTTAAATATACTTATTATGTCACTATCTACTACTTTCTGGGTTAAAGAATGACAAAGATTTACAATCCTCTGAAAGAAGAAATTTCTATTTATCTGTTTTACTCGGACATTCCTTTATGTTAAGATTATATTCCCAAATATGAGATTGCCGCCCCTCACCTTCCACCCCATCACAACGCCTTAGAAACAAACATGCTTCAATAAGTTTATTTTTAATTCTTCTAAATACTTGAGACTGTGGGCCCAATTTATCAAGTATGTTCTTGTAATGTAACTGCCTCATCCCAGGGTGAAGCAGAGTAAAAAAGCAAAGATAGAATAATGGAAATAATGGATGCATGAGTCTACTTGAAATAGTCTGTCGTTTTGACTATAATAATGGATGTGCAGGAGGATTAAATAAATACTGATATCCGGAAAGAAAATTGCAGTTAGACACAAAATGTTTGAGTAACTCAGTAGGTGAGGCAGCATCTCTGGAGAGAAGGAATAGGTGACATTTGGGGTTGAGACCGTTCTTCAGTAAATGAAATCAGTAATGGTGTTTGAGATTACGGCCTGGTGCTTGTCTGTGGGGTCATGGTCCAAGGATAAGTAGGAGAGGTGTCTGAGAGTTGTCGCCTGGCCTCAGTCCGGTAGAGGTCAGCACACCAGACTACCGCTGCACCTCCCTTGACGTCTGGTTTGATTATCCAGTCGGGGTTGCTGTAGAGTGAGCGGAGGGATATATATATGTATGTGTGTATCTTCCCCAAGAGGTTAGAATGAGTAAGAGGAGTGGAAAATTTGAGGCGGTTGATGTTCCCCCAGCAGTTAGAAATGAAAAGGTCTAAAGAAGATAGAGGGCCACCCAATGGAGTCCAAGAGGAGGGGGTCTGTTGGAGATAGGAGAAGGGCAGTGAGGACGCCTTTGCATAGAAAAAGGCCCGGAGGCGGAGGCGACGGCGACGGCGACAGAAGAAGAGCTCTATGTCGTGGCGGACCCAAAACTCGTTGAGGTGGGAGTGAAGGGGAACAAAGGTGAGGCCTCTGCTGAGGACAGACCGTTCCATATAAGAAAGGATGAGGTCAGGGGGGATGGTGAACACACGGCAAGGATTGGGATCGGATGAGGGTAGGTGAGTAGATGGAGGCCGAGGCGATGTCTGGTGAGGGGATGGTGGGTGTTCAGAGAGGAGGGGGGCATGTCTACTATTGTGTGGATGGGGAGTAGCTGGGGCCACCTGGCTAAAAGGGGAAGTGGAAGACCCAGTAGAACCCCCAGTGAGGTTCCCTGTAAGGGGGGGGAGGGGGAGCAGCAAGACCCAGCACAGTCAGGCCCTGTGGTGTGGGAATCTGCAACGTGGAGACTGTGGGCCCAGTGCTGAGCCTGGGACTCAGGTAAGGCGATGGCTGCGGTCTGTGGTGGGCGGTGGAGTGGAGAGGATCGGCAGAGTCGCTGGTGGAGGCCCGCGGGGGACTGGAGTCCGGGTCAGCGGACAAAGTGTCGGTAATCCCAGTTAGCGGATGGCCGGGGAGGCAGCAAGGGTCGGCTTCATCTGCGAGGCGGTAAAGGTCGGCCGTCCCGGTGAGGCGTTGAAGGCTGGCAACAGCGGCGGTTGTGGTTCCGGGGAGGCCATGAAGGTAAGCTGGCAGTGACCCCGGGTAGGCAGTGTGTGTTGGTGCTGCTTCTCGTGGCAGCAATGGCGTCGCGGGACTGGGCAGGTGACGTGGTCCAGCGGTGGAGCCCCGGGTCTGTGGGCGGTCGAGTCGAGGAGTGTCGATGGAGAGAGCAGTCTGGTGGCGAGCAGGTTTGCGATCCTTTGTGGAGTCCAGGTAGAAAAAGATGCGTTTGTTGAGGTCGTGGATCTGGCGTTAGGTAAAGTGCAGTTGGGGTCCGTTGCAGGTGTGGGTGATTGATGCCCGGGGCTGTGGGAGAGTCGGAGCGAAAGCCTATTGATGCCAGAGCGTCATAGCCGGTGTTGAACGCAGGGCATGGAATGAGAACTGTTGTAAAAAATGGCAGATCAACTGTTGGAATCTATAGTCCGAACTGGGATGTCCGGAACCGGAGCTGGAATCCATGAGGTAAAAGATGGAGGCTCAGGCAAGTCCCGAGCAAACAAACGTGGCTGTAGTAATGGGTCTGGGTTAAGACGTGGTCATAGAATCGGAGGGAAGGAGGAATCACAAAGGGGGAGCAGTGAACGAGAATGTTGCTGAACTCTCATCGGAGAAGGAGAAGAACTTCTTCAAAGTAAACATACCTTGTGGAGATTTCGTAGTGGAGCGGTGAAAATGTGTAGGAAAGGACTGCAGATGCTGGTTTAAATCAAAGGCAGACACAAAATGCTGGAGTAACTGAGCGGGTCAGGCAGCATCTCTGGAGAGAAGGAATGGGTGACGTTTTGGGTCAAAACCCTTCAGTTGCTCCCTATCTATACAATAGTCCTCATGCCCCAGCTACTCCCTACCCATACAATAGTCCTCATGCCCACCCCCCCCTCTCTGAACACCCACCATCCCCCCCCCACCATACATCGCCTGGGCCTCCATCTACTCACCTGCCTTCATCCAACCCCAACCTTGCCGTGTGTTCACCATACCCCCTGACCTCCCCCTTTCTTCTATGGAATGGTCTGTCCTCAGCAGAAACCTCACCTTTGTTCCCCTCTGCCCCCACCTCAAACAGTTCCGGGTCTGCCATGATGTAGAGCTCTTCTTTCATCGCCTCCGTCTCTGGGCCTTTTTCTATGGGAAGGAGTCGTCACCATCCAGTGATGATTCCTTCTCCCATCTCCAACAGACCCCTTCCTCTTGGACTCCCCCGGATGGCCGTTTACCTTCTTTAGACCTTTTCATTTCCAACTGCCGGCGGGACATCAACCACCTCAAACCCTTACTCACTCTAACCTTACCCCCTCAAAAACGTACAGCCCTCCGCTCACTCTGCAGCAAACCCAACTGGATAATCAAACCCGCCGACAAGGGAGGTGCCGTGGTAGTCTGGCGTGCTGACCTCTACCGGACTGAGGCCAGGTGACAACTCTCAGACACCTCCTCCTACTTATCCTTGGACCATGGACCCCACAGCCAAGCACCAGGCCTTAATTTCAAACACCATTACTGATGTCGTTTAACTGAACAAGGGTCTCGACCCAAAATGTTACCCATTCCTTCTCTCCAAAGATGCTGCCTGGCCCGCTAAGTTACTCCAGCATTTTGTGTCTACCTTCGATTTAAACCAGCATCTGCAGTTCTTTCCTACACAAGAAAATTGCAGTCACAGTCAGCCACATTTTATCTAATTTTACAACATGGGTTGGAAATGGGTTGAAAGATATGGTGGTTATCAAGATGCCACTTCCATCTCACTAACTTCCAAATTTAGCCAAGTACAGGCAGTTCTGAAGAGATTGGTTGAGACATGATTTTTTTTTAAATAACTTAATTAGAACAACTATAATGTGGATTCAAGAGTTTGAATGTATATCCATGATATTCCTCAACAAACTGGAACACATCCCTGAAAGCAAGGTGAAAGCAGCAATGGAGGCTAAGAATCAACAGGCAAATCTATTAACAAGTACTGCAACTTGTTTAGAATTTAGAAGATTGAGGGGTGATCTCATAGAGACTTACAAAATTCTTAAGGGGTTGGACAGGCTAGATGCAGGAAGATTGTTCCCGATGTTGGGGAAGTCCAGGACAAGGGGTCACAGTTTAAGGATAAGGGGGAAGTCTTTTTGGACCGAGATGAGAAAATCGTTTTTCACACAGAGAGTGGTGAATCTGTGGAATTCTCTGCCACAGAAGGTAGTTGAGGCCAGTTCGTTGGCCATATTTAAGAGGGAGTTGGATGTGGCCCTTGTGGCTGAAGGGATCAGGGGGCATGGAGAGAAGGCAGGTACAGGATACTGAGTTGGATGATTAAACTTTGTAAATTTTGGAGCTGAGCTTCTAAACTCTGGAATTTATTTTTATTCAACCTTACATTGATTATTGCATTTCTTTTTCTGGAACGTGGACATCACAGGCACAATCAACATTTATTGCCTGTGTCTGACTGCCCTTGAGAAGGGAATGGTGAGCTATTTTCTTGAACCACCGCAGTACTTCTTATGAAGGAATTCCTATATGTTTTCTTGGGGAGGGAATTCTAGGACTTACAGCCAGCAACAATGAGTGAACAGCAATGCATTTCCAAGTCAGAATGATGCTGGCATTCTCATGCACTTGCTCCCCTTCTTGGTGGACGTGGAAAGGCATTCATTTTAGATGCCATACCCAACATGTGTGCACTTAAAGGCTAAGCTTCCTTGGAATGCCTAAACACCAATGCCTCTGGCAGCTCAGTCTTGCTTTAGGTGATTTCCATCCTGATGGAACAGGATTTGCTGCCAAATGAACTTGGTACCTGCATATTACTAGTAGTTTTCAAACTCACCCTTTCCTTGATTGGCTGGGAAACAGGATCCAAAGCAGGAATGAGGCAAGTCTGAGGCTGGAAGTCGATGAAAGCAAGGTGCATGGGAAGGATCGTTGGGTAAACTTGCATCTATTTCAACATGAGAGGCCTAAGGGGTGAGGCGGATTAACTCATGGGGTGGAAAGGTGACATGTGACTGGGATATTATAGACATTATGGTAACCTGGCTAAAGGTCTGGCAGCTTAACGTTCCAGGATACAGGCACTTGCAGGCAAGTTAGATGTGGGGATAAAAGCGGAGGAAGAGTTGTTTTACTGATGAAGGAGAATGTCCTGGCAATCCTTTGAGATGTAATTACTGATGGTTTGTCCAGCAAAGCTATATGAGTGGAGCTGAGAAATAAAAAGGAGATAATTAAAATGTTGAGTATACATTGCGTTGTAGGCTACCCAAGCAGAATACGAGGCACTGTTCCTTTAGTTTGCACATGGCCTCACTCTCATAGTGGAGGAGGCCCGGGACAGAAAGGTATGGCAATGGGAAAGGGAGTTAAAATCATAAGCAACCGGGTGATCCCACAGGCTGGCAGACTGAGCACTAGTGTTTGGCGAAATGGTTGCCGAGTCTATGCTTGGACTCGCTGATGTACATGAGGCCACATCGGGAACACCTGATGCAGTAGAATAGGTTACAGCAGGTGCACGTCCACGGTCCCAAACTGAAGGGGAGGGAGGAGGTATATGGGCATGTGTTACACCTCGTGCAATTGCAAGGGAAAGCACCTGGGATGGATTGGTTTAGATGGGAAGGGATGAGTGAACCAAGGAATTGCAGAGCAGTCTCTGCGGAAGACAGAAAGGGATGGAGGTGGGAAGTTTGCGTGTGGCCTGTCTATACCCGATTTAAACATTTTTAGACTCTACTTGCAGCCGCCCTTTGAGAATAAACAGTTAAAGTAATCTTTGTCTTAAATGGGTAACCCTTTATGTTTGATCAGTGGCCCCTAATTAAGATTCCCTCACAAGAAGAAACATTCTTTCTCTATCCACTCTGTCAAGACCCCTCAGTCACCTCTCTTCTAAACTCCAACAGATACAAACACATCTTTCCTCATTAGACAATCTGCCCATTCCAGGTTTAGTTTAATAAATCTTGTCGGAAATATTTCTAATGCATTGTTTTAATCTGACTTTGGGTTGTATAAGTGGCTAAGAAACAATACGGTCCGATGGTATCAAGCCAAAATAAGATTTACACGAATGTAAGAACTCGGTGAGCATTGTAAGTCAGCAAAGGGATATAAAGTAAATAAACAGTGATTCGTAAAAGGAATCTCTCTTAAACAAAAGTCGTGCATAAAATAAGAAATCTAACAAATGTTTTTAGAAGTATCAGTGAAGAAGAAAATCTTAACGAGACATGTAGCCTCATTAAATATGAATATAAAGAGACTATAATAGAAAATAAGGAAATAACAATTAAAATTAATTCAAAGTTCATGGAAAAATTATGAGATCTAAAATAGTTAAAGGGAGTCAACGAGTATGTTTCGACCATTTTATTTTCTCCATATTCCCATCAATACTTCCCAGATTCTACCATTCACCTACAAATGGGGGCAATTTACAGTGCTCGGTTGCCCTGGATATAATATTTTATTTCCTGAAACATTAAAAGAAACAATTGAGGAGTTTGCAAATGTTTTAGCCATAATTGTCTAAATATTCTAGATTTGGAAATTGAGTTTTTGGATTGAAAATTTCAAACATTAGTGTATTATTTAAGAGGGGATAAAGAGGGGCAGGATGAAACAATAAGAACTATATCAAGGAAATTATATTTAATTTCTCAAGCTATCATGGTAAACTATCAGTCTAGGTCTCTGAAATAACAGTCTAATAACATTGCTCTCTTGATCCCAGTTACTTGATGCTAGCATGCAAAAATGGGCCACTCTCATCAGATATTATAATCATCAAACAAATGATTTAGTTAGGTTTGTGATAATTTTCTCACAAATTTTGTTTAATCTCAATGTTTTGCCAGAAAAATAAATCTTCTATTCAATGTTTGGAGTTCTTCAAATTCAGCCAGCTATTTTTAAGAAACTAACTTTCCATCAGATAGTTCTGAAGCCCTGAACTTGAAAATACTTACACAATACCCATTGAGATTCCCACATCTTATGCTTTTATCTCGCTTTTTCTTCGATTGTGAATGAATGCTTATGTTAAAATGTTTCATTCTCCATTTATCAAAGTTATGTGTAAAAACATAATACAGCAAAATAATGCATTACGTTGAAAATTTCAAAGCTTTGCTCCTTCCAAAGTTTGTTAGAATATTCCTTTTTTATCTCAGCAATTTAGAGAAGACGAGAATTGAAATTGATGACCAACGCAAGGAACTTCTTCATTCTGTTCACCAAATAGAGCACAAATGCAGAATAATCGAATCTGAGAAATTGGAAGTAATGAAAGAGTTAGATGAAAGAAGAGTTTCATTGGACAGTAAAGAGCAAGACTGCAACCAGTTGCATAAGATGATTGAGATGGGTAAAGAGACGGAATCGGCATTAATGGGAGAAAGGTTTGTCATAAATAATGGAAAGATTTGTCCACCCTGTGATAATGACAACAGTAGCCTTTACATTTAACTATATATTCAAAACCAAAATGTGAATGATTATTGCCCAAATTAGTCAGGTTTGAGCTTCATGTGATCATGGGAATACGTCTCAAGTGTTATTGTTTTGAGGATCTGACAAATTAACTGGCAATTAAAATTTCTTCTGCCATATCTAAAATTTGATGAAATCACCTCTCTACAAGAGAAAAATGCTCATTGGTTAAATCTGGCTCATAAAAAGGAGAGAGAAAGTCTTTGATCCTCTAGAAGACGGTTTTACAGTGCCATTGGCAAGAGGTTTCTGTGAACTATTGGGAAGCAGCTTTTGCATGTGTAAAACAAGACCACAGGCATTTAAGAGAGTTGAGGTAGTGAAGAGCAAGATGACGCTTCTCACATCCTCAGCTTGACAGGCATGGTGGATGCTTAGTGTCCATACATCCAGTGGAAGGAGACAGATTTCAACTTCAGTAATTCATGAATTGTTCTCGATGTGTTCCTTTGTACATAAAGCACAAAAGAACTTGTGTCTACTTTAGCCTGGAACACTAATGCATAAGCATGCAAACTTATTTGTTCCACAATCTCAGAATTATGAGAAGGCAGAACTAGGTGCTTTGCCGTACAAGCCAAACGTTGACATATATCTTTGCAAAATGTTTATTACTTTGGGGCTTAAAAATCTAGAATTGAGCAGGATTAGGTATAAGCTCCATCATATGGCGCCACATTTTCAAAATAAGTACACAACTAAGTTTCATTGTAATGTAAAATTCACAGGAAAATCAGACACATTGCAGAATACACAAGGTTTGTGATTTTACATCCATGCAGCAGTACCATTGCCAAAACATCGCAATTGTAACAAATGGCAGCTCTTGGATACCAATTCTACAATTTTCATCCAAATACATGTGATCTGCAGACAGCACAGGCTGCTCATGCAGAGGGAGGTCTTCACATTACTTTTGAGGCCTGGAAGCTGGTGCTTCTATGAGTCAAATTTACAATCTTTGCCTGGCCTACCCGCACTACTGTTCTGCTTACACAATTGCCTAAAAATAATTATTTCTCAAACCACCAACAATAAAGCTCAGCCAACAATATTGCATAAAAACTCCCCACCCCCCAATCCCTAATCCCAGCTCCGATCCTTGCTCCAACAACTCCACCTATCCCCTCTACCCCAATCATTCTTCTATCACATTCTTCTGCATAATTTTTTGGTATAAACCTTCCACCAAACTCCTGATCTGATCCTTCTTACCAAACTCCTGATCTGATCAAAATCTTACCCAACAATTCTTCTAAGATTCCAGCACAACTGTCCAGTTAATCAAGCTTCCACAATGACCAGTCACCAAGATCCTGCCGTGATCAAATCCACTACCATCAGGTCTGAAGAAGAGCTTAGACCCAAAATGTCACCTATTCCTATCTCCAGAAATTCTGCCTGACCTGAGTTGCACCATTATTTTGTATCTATCTCTGGTGTAAGCCAGCATCTGCAGTTCCTTCCTAAATAAAATCCTGGCCTGACTCCATTAGCAAAATGCCAGTCCAACTTCCCACTGATACCTGGATTCTTATGTCCCCACTCTCTAGATCTTTCTTCCCTACACTTCTCCTTATGCAGCCTACAGACTTGGCTCCTTGACTTCCTTCTTGTGTTCAACATTGGGGAAAGAGTGAGCCTTGGGGGTAATACTGTGGGCCATTTGACATCAACATATGTGCAATACTGTGGATCATTTGACATCAACATTTCAACATGCTGAAATAGGTGTCATTCTAGGCACATACACGTTTGGTATGTGAAAAACATTTCAAAATATTATTGAGAACAATAGCGATCTTTTGAGAGAGATAAAACAACTCTCATTAATTAATTCAATAATTAGCCATCCAATTAATTAATTGATTGATTAATTGATGAATTAGTTGCTTTTATTTAAGGTTTCTTTTGTGAGATTTAATGACAAAAATAAAAATTGCATGTAATCAATCTATTTTATAATCTTACCAGAGCTTCCTTGGACTTGCAGCTACGTTATATCCAAACCGAAAAGAAAATATTGTCTGACACTGTCACATTAAAACAAAGAGAGAAGGAACAAGAGCTACGAAAGATTAAAAAAAGAGAGATACAGTTGAAAATGGCACTTGATTCACTTTCATATGTTGAATTTACCTATGAAAAGGTCAAATCTCAGGTAAAGACAGTACAATATTTGTAGTTAGAGCATTTATGTATTGCAGATGCATAAAATTTGTAGTGATAGGTTGATCAGAAACAATTTCACATAAGTAATTTATTTCAATGGTTAGTCACCACATGAGAAAATAATTTTACCAGAAATAGTCATATCTGTCCATCCTATCTCAGTCCTTTACCATTTTATGGCATTGGTTGATTGGGAGATACAGCATGGAAACAGGTTCTTTGGCACATCAGGTCCATGCTAACCATCAGTCGCCAGTTCATACTAGTTGTTATCCCACTTTTGCATCCACTTCCTACACACTAGGGGCAATTTTAAGCATGAGAATTAAGGGACAGAAGTTTAGGGGTAACGTGAGGGGGAACTTCTTTACTCAGAGGGTGGTGGCTGTGTGGAATGAGCTTCCAGCAGAGGTGGTGGAGGCAGGATCGATTTTAACATTTAAAAGTAAAGTGGATAGGTATATGGACGTGAAGGGAATGGAGAGGTATGGTCTGAGTGCAGGTAGATGGGACTAGGGGAAAACAAATGGTCGGCACGGACTGGAAGGGCCGAGAGGGCCTGTCTCCGTGCTGTAATTGTTATATGGTTATATGGTTAATTTACAATCCAATTTACTTACAAACCAGTTCAGTTTCGTTTATTGTCAGGTTTACCGAGGTACAGTGAAAAACGTTTGTTACATGCTAATCAGTCAATGGAAAGACAATAGTAAGATTAAACGAGAACTTACCAGTTCGAAGTTTGATCGTTATTTTATGAGGAGTAACGATGAGGGATTACGTGAAGAAGCCCCGCCTGGCGCTGGAACGGCATACTTCAAAGCAGCGGCATGAAAAACACAGAACGTAATAGCCGGAGTAAGATAGTAAGGCTCAACATAGATTTAGAACTACCAGATGATCATTTATTTTATGAGGGTCGGAAGTGGAGGGCATGTAATCCCTCATCGTTACTCCTCATAAAATAATGATCAAACTTCGAACTGGTAAGTTCTCGTTTAATCTTACTATTTTACTTCGGAGTCACGTGAGTGACTACGTGAAGATTTTGAAGCTTTCTGTGTTTTTTATGTCGTAGACTCATTCCATACGACACTCTGGCTCATTCAACACAGTAATGAGCAAAATAACACATTTTTTCCTCCAAACATTGCCTCAAGTTATGTGATAAATTATTTCACATTACAAAAGAATAAAAGTAATGCCCTTTCCATTGAAAGACAAGTTTATCACAAAGTATCAATTGATATATATAATTTGATGGTATGAACAAAGCAACAATTATAGACAACCCAACACTCCGTGTCCAATCCTGACACCATGACTGGTTCCATTTAATTTAATATTTATTTTACACCCTCCTGTGGCCTTGCATCTTTGCTCGAGCGGCTCATCCTGTGCCATTCCTGTGAATGTATCTACCTCCTTAACAGAGTGATTTTCCACATTTCAGTGTCTAGTTCCACTGAGTGTTATTCAATTTTTAACCATCTAGAATACATTTCTCTAGAACCATCAGTTTTTACTGAAACCTAATGTGGTTTTTTGTGTGTAATAAGTAGTGCTGTCTCATCACCACAGAGACTCTTACTTACTTCAACATATTTCATCAATGTTCACACACACACACACACACAATTTAAGGCCGACAGGATATACTTATAGGTTTACCTTGGTTTCAGCTCTTCTTGGTCTGCTTTGTTTGGTAAATTCATAAACATATATGATAATGTAATCTGTATCCACATGCAATTATAACGTAATATTTGCAATGTTTGCACTCTTATGCTGATACTAAAGTCATCAGCATTATTACTTTCAATGTTAACTTTTTTGAATCATTGATAGAATTGGAGTCCATTGCCTAAGGCAATTCAGGACTATATTGATCTCCCGACTTATGTATTGCAATTTTGGACAGATTATATATATATATATACATATATATATCTATATTTATATCTACATATATATCCCTTTTCATATTACGAATGAACCCGATAATTTCTTGGTTAGTATATTGTCCGTAAATAGGACGATAAACACTCTGAGCCCTATTATTGGCTCTATCAATTAGATACTCAGAAAAAATGCAATCCACAAGGAACTCACATATATCTAATATGACAAATAACTTTACTGTATACACAGACTTCCAATTTCTTATAACAAAATATTGTTTTTTAAACTTATTTCTGCAAATTGCAGGTATAACACTTCTTTTATACATAATTATTACCCATGATTGTTATGTTGTTATATTAGTTAAAACATTCATAGACTTCTTTGACCATCAAACTGTTGTAATGGTCTGGTCAACCTGCAGATAGTCAAATTCATATTTTCATGTCATGGATGCCTTTGTACAACAATAAATTACTGCAACTATGAATCATCACAAGTGGTTCAACATCACTCAATATTTATGAAAACCATGAAGGATCCGTTTTGGGCCACCAAAATGCCTCTGTCAGTGTCCTGCTACATTTTCATCAGACACTCCCCTATCAGACAAAAATGAGGAACATAAAAGAACATCTTTCCTCATGTAATTGAGAGAAAAGCATCCACCTTTCCTGTTCTTGGTTTACCCACGAGAACATTTGAAAGATCGGTGATTTAATCTGTATACAACCAGATTAATCGTAAGTAATCCATATTAATGACAATGTATTTTCCCCCCTTAATTTGTTGTCTGCGATAACATTGTCTCTTTCTTAGAGATAAACAGCTGGACTAAAACATTTTAGAATATGCCACATCTGTTTACTCAGATAATCACATGATTATTATTTTACTTATCTTATGTGATTTAATATATGCCACAGCCGTGGTATTGTTCACCTTGATATGACATGGACACTTCCATAATAGAACAATCGATATTTAATCCATAACTCCTTATACTTCAATAATTAATACAAATGTTTGGAGAAATTTCTTAGGACAATCCATTTGCAATTACCTGGTATTATTGTCCGTAGTCCCAACAAGAGACGTATCAATAATTTTTATAAGAATAGATAATATTCTTATCTTACCCAAATATTCACAGAAGCTGTCCATCATCTGTTAATACTTGCTTCAGCTTGCAACAGCTGCTAAGCTTATAGTTGAAGCAGCTTGTGAACCTTTTTTATCCATTACTTTAATAATGATAATGTATCATTTGGTATTTGCATAAGCCTCTCACAAAGGCATACATATTCTAATAAGCTTCTGTATTCCTTCTTTTGGAGCTTTATTTACTCTTTACCTCCTTTTCTAATGGAGGGACAAAGTATGTCAACAAAGCAATGAGGCATATTATATTTGTATTATGGAACAATTTTCCATCTCTTATGGTGCTGAATTACTCCTAAATCCAGAATAGTAATTTATGAATATTTATGCATGCCTAAAACATAGGCTTTATGTGATGGGTCAGGTCCTTGCCTTTCAACAGGCTTGTAATTGCAGCACTAATTTGCAGCTGACTCTTTATAACCTTCCAATTTAAATGTGATCAAGATAAACCATGACCATGTCCTCATTAGTGCAAGTGCTGATCTTTTTATCACTACAATTGTTCTTCCAGTATTCTGTTTAACAGCCTTGAACTGGTTTTATTCCGTTAGCCATTGTTTTGACTTGCACCGCTTGACCCATTTCAATTAATTTCAAGCACCTGTAATATTTGATTAACAATTTGTAAATAACAACTGTATTTCAATGTTGAAGATGTTTCCATTTTAATAAAATATTCTTACACTGTGAAAGTGTATATAAAATGATGTTTCGTATGGTTTATACCATCACATCTTTACACTGAGGTAATTTTATAATATATATGTACGTACCCCTTCTTTATTGGTGTTACTTTGGGTGCAAACCTAAAATCAATTTTTTAGGTTTTCTTATACAGGTGAACCAATCCCTTCTACATTTTTTGTAGTCCTTAGTTATATTAAACTAATGATCATAATACACCTGTAATCCCCCACAATCGGAGATTTCATGAACTTATTTTGTAACAAGTTGTTTGCACCTCTTCAACGTACTTCAAGCCTTCTTTTCCCAATTATATGGGTTCGGATAAGGCTATGTTGGATTATATTTATTTATCATACTTCTGCCTTTGTTTTGATCCATTATTAAATCTTTATATTGGATCATAATTTTTTCCCCCCAAAGTTTAAAGACCAATAGTCTGTTCTTTTGTAACCAATATTTTTGATTTATCATAAGGCAGGTTTTATTCCTTAATAATCAAGAGTTTAACATAACCTGATTTGTATTGATCTGCAAATCTAGAGTGCAGATTTGGTCCCTATAACATTTCCCATTGAGCTCCACAAACTGATGGCAATTTATTTTTATTTTAAATGTATTGGTTATTTGCACAATGTTTTATTTGTTTTCCATTGAATAGTAATGCCATGCACCAGTTTGAAATACTTTGAAATCGTATTTCCTTATATCTCATATAATTGAGACATGGCTATCATAAACGGATTCACCATTAATATATTTATAAAACATAAAAGTTTTATCATATTCTGCTGTTTCAACCATAACAGCTTTGGTGAGACCAATTAATTTTTAGTTTCCATGTTTTACTTTTCATGGCCTCACTCATTCATTCGGGTATCGTACCTAGTACACCTCTATATATATTTTGTGCTGAAGTGTACTTGAATAAAACATAAAAGTTTTATTATTATTCTGCTGTTTTAACCATAACAGCTTTAGTGAGAGACCAACTAATTTTGGTTTCCAGCCACCACTATCAGTGTACTTTTAGGGCCAGTTTCCATTTTATTTTTACTGCCCTTGTTACTCCTGAGTTTTTCCCTCAAGAGGACTACCTTCAAACATATCTGAGGTAGATATTCCCACAATATTTCATCATATATATTAATATATGAAACCCCCTTAGGGTAGGTTAGGGAATGTTTTTGGGCCTTTTAACCCTTTTTGGCTTGAATTCTTTATTTATTTTATTTTTATTTCTTGGAATCTTTTTTCCATTATTTTTCAAGCCATAAAGCTTTTTTAGTCTGAAGGCCCTTTTATTGAACTTTTTAAATTATGGCCTTTCAGACTTTATAAAAGTCCCCCCCCCCCCCCCGCCCGACCCCCGGAAATCTCCCGTCCCGATCACTTCCCTTAGGACGTTCTTTTAAAACTCCGTTGTTTTTTATATAGAGTATTTCCTTTTATTTTAACTTTTACTTATTTTTTACTTTTAAATTAGTTTTAAATCCTGGTGGTTCAATACCAGCCACGGAGTTTTTTAGACCCTGAAAGTGTTTTCCACTGCACTTACCTGTGGGCCCGTACCTACCGCTGTCGAGGAGCTGCCTCTGCAGCTCATGCTCTGCCGTCAGCGTCGACGTAATGCCGTTCCAGCGCCAGGCGGGGCTTCTTCACGTAGTCACTCACGTGACTCCGAAGTAAAATGATTACAATCATTCCATTTACAGTGTATAGATACATGATAACAGAATAACGTTTATTTCAAGCCAGTAAAGTCTGATCAAAGATAGTCCGAAGGTCACCAATGAGGTAGATAGTAGTTCGGGACTGCTCTCTAGTTGTGGTAGGATGATTCAGTAGCCTGATAACAGCTGGGAAGAAACTGTCCATGAATCTGCAGGTGTGCGTTTTCACACTTCTATACCTTTTGTCCGATGGGAGAAGTGAGAAGAGGGAGTGGCCAGGGTATGACGCATCCTTGGTTATACTGCTGGCCTTGCCAAGGCAGTGTGAGGTATAAATGGAGTCAATAGAGGGCAGGTTGGTTTGTGTGATGGTCTGGGCTGTAATGCATCCCGATAAAATGCTTTCTACAGCGTACATGTAGAAGTTGGTGAGAGTTGTTGGGGACTTGCCGAATTTCCTGAGCCTTCTAAGGAAGTAGAGGCGTTGGTGTGCTTTCTTGATTGTTGCTTCAATATGGGTGGTCCAGGAGAAGCTCTCGTGATATTGATTTCTATAAAATTGAAGTTTTCAGCCATCTCTACTTCGATGCTGTCAATGCAACCTGGGGTCTGTGTACCCCTTCGCTTCCTGAAGTCGATCACTTTCTCCATTTGGTTGTGGGAGGAAACCGGAACAATCAGAGGAAACTCACACAGTCGCAAGAAGAACGTGGAAACTTTATACAGAGAGCATCTGATGAGTTCAGGATCAAACCTCGATCTCTACCAGCTGTGCTTCGTGCCACCCTATTGTATAATATATATGGTATTGAATAATAATTCATACACATAAATAGAGAGGACTGTGACAAAATACAGGAAGGTGGATTTGGAGAATGGGTCTTTACTGGATAAATATTATGTTATTTGATACGGATAAGTATGTGGTGAAACATATTGTAAGAGCGAGAAGAAAATGCTGAAAATACTCAGCAGCAAAGTGGTTTTGGCCTGACATTGCTCAAGTACATGTAAATAATATCTGCTGTACTTTGGAGCAAAGAATGAGAATAGAAATGATGTAAATGTGCAAGAGGTGTGTTGGGTTCAGTTATCTTAAATGGAAGGAAGCCATTTTCATTATTGGATGGATGATGGAAGGAACCAGTTCTTGAACTTTGCGATTTAAAATTTGGGAAAGAAGATGCTGTGATGGTATATGATGAAATCTCTTTTAAACAAACACTAGATTAAGTGGGACCCGTTGGGTCCCTGTCACACAGGAAGCTTGGTTCCCCAACGCAATATTCCACCACTCACCCATAGGCCCCAACTGCACAGGCGCAGCTCATTTCCCCTCTTCCCTAGCACTCTCTCCCCTCCTCCACCCTCCCTCTTCTTTCCCCTCGCCTCCTCCCCTCCCCAATCCCTCCCTCACCTCTCTCTTCCTCTCCTTTCTCCTACCCTCAGTCACTCCCTCCCTCCCTCCACTCCTCTCCCTCCCTACCACCCATCTTATCCCTCTATCCCCCATCTCCCCACTCCTCAAACCCTATCCCCCCTACTATCCATCCTCACCTCCTTCACTGCCCCCTTCTCCCTCTATTCCCTACTCCCCACCTCTCCCACTTCCCCCCTCCTCTACTCCCCCCTCCTCTCCCTCTATTCCCTCTCCTACCCCATTCCCCCTCCTCACCTCCGTCCACTTCTTTACTTTCTCCTCCTCCCCTCCCCAAATCCATTCCTCACCTCTTCCTCCCTCTCCCTACCCTCAGGCACTCCCTCCCTCCATCCTTAACTCCTCTCCACTCCCTGTTCCCCTCCTCTCCCACTATCTCCTCTCCTCCCCCACTCTCCCTCCCCAGAATCTTGAGGATGCCGCTTCTCTCCCTTCTTGCGTGCCCCGGAGGAGAATCAGCCATTGGTGCCCTCAGAGCCAGGTCTCGGTTTGTCCTGGAAGCAATAGCAGCTATTGCCACGCCGGCATGTGGACAGGGGGGGGAGAAAAGATGGGGGAAGAGCCATGGGGGAGAGGGGGGTATCACGGGGGAGGAGGCAGGGGGCAGGAGCCAGCGAGGAGGACCAGAGGGGGGAAGGGGTGGAGCTGCGATGGCAGTGCGTTTGTGACTCACAGCGGGCGGTGGATGCTCTCCTCCGCCGGGATCAGACTCTCCTCTTTCCGTTTGGTGACATTGCCGCGCTGCTGGGCTGCTGCTTGGGGCTGGGCTGCTCCAGGTCCCTCCGAAAGTCCGGTTGGAAACCTCCTCCGGCTTTCCTCAGCTCCAGTAAAGACGCGATGGTGCAGGAAGGCGCGGACCGTCCCGTGGAGTGACGGGGAAGAGACTAATCCACGCGGCACTGGAAGGCAGAAGAAGAGATTGATCTGCGCATGCGCTGTTTTTAAGATTTTTAAAACTCGCTAACTTTGACGTCATTCAACCGATTAGAATGAAACTTGGTGGACTCAGAGCATAGGAAAACGGTGAGTGAACTGGCGAAAAATCGTAGCGCTATCGCAAACCATTTTTGCGCAAATAGAATGACCGCCAAACCGGAAGATAACAAGATCAGAGTTTTAGTTATGTACAGATTTGTGATGCTATGGAACACATTCCTATTGAGATGATGGAATAGAGGCTTTCAAAGGAAAAATGGATATCTGTGAAAGAGAGAATACGTTGCAAGACTGTGGAAAAGGATCAGGGAAATGAGACTGATGGGATTGTTCTAATTTTTACTTCATCAACTCCAAATGTGGCGTAACAATTGTGTGATACTGTGCCATAATGAAAACATAGCAAAAATTGCTAGAAAACCAGATGAATTTTGACGCATGACCAGTTTGTGAAAATTCTTTCAAAAATGAGTTAGCAGCAAGCAGCTAACTAATATACTATGAACGACATCACCATGCTTATTACACTAAATCAACCATCTACCAATTCCTTATATACAATTGAGTGCAGTTATTCTACACTCAATTGACTTAAGGAAATCAACTGAGTGCAGTTGACTTCAGGAATGGAAGACCGAGGGTCTATGAACATGTCTTCATCAGCGGAATGGCAGTAGAGAGTCAAAGCTTCAGGTTCCTACGCGTACACATCTCTGAAGAAGGGTCTCAATCCGAAACCCATTCTTTCTCTCCATAGATGCTGCCTGTCCCGCTGAGTTACTCCAACATTTTATGTCTATCTGATAATCTAACCTGGGTTCAGCACAGTGATGCACAAAGAAAGCTCATCAATGCTTCTGCTTCCCCAGAAGTCTGAGGAGATTAGGCATGTTACTTCAGGTGTACAGTGGAGATTATACTGACTGGTTGCATCATGGCCTGGTTCAGTATCTCAAACTTCCAAGAACGAAGGAGGCTGCAGAAAGTGATGGACATTGTTCAGTCCACACAGGTATCAACCTCCGCACCATCAAAGGGATGTACAGGAAGCACTGCCTCTAAATCATAACTAATATCATCAAAGACCCACATCGCCGTGGCCATGCTCCCATCCCACCACTAAATTTGGCAACAAGCTACAGGAGCCTAAGAGCCATTGGCTCCAAGTTCAAGAACAGCTTTTTCCTATCAACCACCAGGCTCTTAAATTACACTGCACAACCCAACCACAACTCTAGCAGCGAACTACTATGAACTTTGTAAAATGTTGCACTGTGTACTTTGGATTGCACTGTTATGGTCTGGTTCCTAGTATAACTGATAATTTATGGTTTATTGTATATTTATTTGTTGTGATAATGTGCCTGTAAAGCTATGGCAAGCAGGATGTTGCAGGTGCATGTGACAATTAACTCTTGCCACTCTTGCCTATATTTATATCCTAAATAATAATCTATTTTTTCTCAATATTCCTTTTTTTAAACTGAAGGTGGATTCTTCCTATCATACTGGGTCATTGTTGGAACGACGGAATGAGCTGGAAAGTGAAGTTAAAATTCTCAAAAGAAAACTAACAGACCAGGTGAGCTGAATATTTAAAATTTAACATTTTGGCAAGTCTTCTCTGCACTCTCTCCCAGGACAGCAGCGTGATTCCAACTTTTATATTTTATGCTCTGACCTATGAAGGCTAACATTTTCAAATGCCTTCTTCACCATCCTATCCACCTCCACTACTACTTTCTGGGGACTATGGACTTAACGATCCCTCTGTTCATTAATATTCTTCAGCATCCAACCATTTAATGTGTATGGCCTACCTCTTCTCAAATGTCATATTAAAGTCCATGCAGCCAACAACATCTGCTGCCCTTCCTTCATCCATCCACTTAACTACTGTCTCAAATCAAATTAGTGAGGTAGAATTTCTCATGCACAAATCCATGCTAACTATCCTTGATCATTCTCTACCCTTCCAAATGAACATAAATCTTGTCCCTTAGAAATTTCACCAATAATTTCCCTACCACAACGCTCATATCGATTCTTGAGGCTTACAAAGATATAACATTTTCTGTTAGAGCCCAATCTCCTTGCCTCCTATTGCAATCTAGGGCAGATCTCTTCGAGCCATGGGGACTTTATCGGCCCTTGTGCATTCAATGATGTCCAACACTTCCTCGTCCTTACTAGTGACCTGTCGCAGATAACTCCTTCCCTGAACGCACTTGCTTCCATGGTGAATTCAGATGAAATGTGCAAGAATATAAAGAAGGACAGTAAAGCTTCTTTAGATATGTTAAGGGAAAAAGAGGAGCAAAGTCAAATGTGGGTCCCTTGATGGCAGACACGGGTGAAATTATTATGGGCAACAAGGAAATGGCAGAAGAGTTGAATAGGTACTTCGGATCTGCCTTCACTAAGGAGGACACAAACAATCTCCCAGATGTACTGGAGGACAGAGAATCTAAGGTGGAAGAGGAACTGAAATAAATTTTATTTAGGCGGGAAATAGTATTTGTAGGCTAATGGGATTGAATGATGATAATTCCCCTGCGCCTGATGGTCTGCATCCCAGGGTCCTCAGGAGGTGGCTCTAGAAATAGGGGATGCATTCGTGATCATTTTCTAATGTTCAATACATTCAGGATCAGTTCCTGTGCATTGGAGGATAGCTAATGTTATCCCACTTTTCAAGAAAGGAGCGAGAGAGAAAACGGGGAATTACAGACCAGTTAGCCTGACTTCGGTGGTGGGAAAGATGCTGGAGTCAATTAGTAAAGAGGTAATAATGGAGCATTTGGATACCAGTAAAAGGATTAGTCCAAGTCAACATGGATTTATGAAAGGGAAATCATGCTTGACTAATCTTCTGGAATTTTTTGAGGATGTGACAATAAAATGGATGAAGGGGTGCCAGTGGATGTAGTGTATCTAGACTTTCAGAAAGCCTTTGATAAGGTCCCGCACGGGTGACTGGTGACTAAAATTAGAGCACATGGTATTGGGGGTAGGGCGTTGACATGGATAGAAAATTGGTTGGCAGACTGGAAGCAAAGAGTAGGAGTGAATGGGTCCTTTTCAGAATGGCAGGCAGTGGCGAGTGGAGTGCCACTCGCCACTGCCTGCCATTCTGAAAAGGACCGCAACTGTTTACCATATATATTAATGATTTGGAAGAGGGAATTAGGAACAACACTAGCAAGTTTGCAGGTGACACACAGCTGGATGGCAGTGTGAACTGTGAAGAGGATGTTAGGAGGTTGCAGGGGGACCTGGACAGGTTGAGTGAGTGGGCAGATGCGTGGCAGATGCAGTATAATATAGATAAATGTGAGATTATCCACTTTGGCGGCAAAAGCAAGGTGGCAGATTATTATCTCAATGGGGTTCGGTTAAGTAAGGGGGAGGTACAGCGAGATCTGGGTGTCCTTGTACACCGGTCACTGAAAGGTGGCGTGCAGGTACAGCAGGCAGTGAAGAAAGCTAATGGAATGTTGGCCTTCACAACAAGAGGATTTCAGTATAGGAGTAAAGAGGTTCTTCTGCAGTTGTATAGGGCTCTGGTGAGACCACACATGGAGCATTGTGTACAGTTTTGGTCTCCTAATTTGAGGAAGGACATCCTTGTGATTGAGGCAGTCCAGCGTAGGTTCACGAGATTGATGCCTGAGATGGCAGGACTGTCATATGAGGAAAGATTGAAAGGACTAGGCTTGTATTCACTGGAGTTTAGAAGGATGAGGGGGATCTTATAGAAACATATAAAATTGTAAAAGGACTGGACAAGCTTGATGCAGGAAAAATGTTCCCAATGTTGAGTGAGTCCAGAACCAGGGGCCACAGTCTTAGAATAAAGGGGAGGTCATTTAAGACTGAGGTGAGAAAAAACTTTTTTACC
Organism: Okamejei kenojei; assembly: GCA_035221665.1. NCBI lineage: Eukaryota > Metazoa > Chordata > Chondrichthyes > Rajiformes > Rajidae > Okamejei > Okamejei kenojei. Next base: position 31,758,138 of record CM069151.1, on the reverse strand, counting down.
CAGAGAGTTGTGAATTTATGGAATTCCCTGCCACAGAGGGCAGTGGAGGCCAAATCACTGTATGGCTTTAAGAGAGAGTTGGATAGAGCTCTAGGGGCTAGTGGAGTCAAGGGATATGGGGAGAAGGCAGGCACGGGTTATTGATGGCGGACGATCAGCCATGATCACAATGAATGGCGGTGCTGGCTCGAAGGGCCGAATGGCCTCCTCCTGCACCTATTTTCTATGTTTCTATGTAAGAAGGACATGTCTTAGATGATGTCTTAGATGAATACATGAATTACCAAATGCTGGTTTAAAATGAAGATAGACACAAAAAGCTGGAGTAACTCAACGGAACAGGCAGCATCTCTGGAGATAAGGAATGGTAAAGTTTCGGGTCGAAATTGAAGAAGGGTCTCGACCGGAAACATCACCCATTCCTTCTCTCCAGAGATGCTTCCTGTCCTGCTGAGTTACTCCAGCTTTTTGTGTCTACGGTGAATACAGATGATAAGTGTTTAGGATCTTGCCCACATCATATAAATCCACACCGGGCTTAACTCTAAGGGGAGCCACTTTTTCCCCGACACACTCTTGTTTCTGATATACTGAGAGAATGGCTTGGGACTCTCTTTTATCTGCCAAGAATATTTTTTGACCACCTTTTGTGCTCCTAATTTCTTTCTTAAATTCTCCCTTTTACATATTCCTCAGGAAACTCCCTCAATCCCAGTTGCTTATATCTGCCATCTGTTTTTTTTTCTGATCAATTCTTCAATATGCTTTGTTATCCTAAATTCTTTAATCTTTTTATCATTGCTTATTATCCTTACCAGAACATACTGGTAATCCATCCATAACAAAACATAACAAAATCGCTGCACTGAAATATAAATTAAATAAAATACACTCAGATCAAGTTGTAAAACTATCAATACACTAAACAATTACAATTTGAATTTGGAGATAAACCTCAAAAATTATTGGTTCATCAATTACGGAAAATGGAGGGAGAAAAAATAATCCATAGGATTAAATCATACAATGGCGAACCATTAGTACAACCCAAAGATATTAATGAGAGATTTTTGCAATATTATAAAAATTTATATTCAGCTAAAACGACAGAAAACAGGATAGGAATAGAAGCATTTAAAAAAAAAAAATGTAATCTAAATGGGTTGGATTCACAAAATAGAGAATCACTAAATGCTGAAATATCAGTAAAAGAAATTGAAGAATCTATCATATCATTAAAAAATGGTAAAACACCGGGACCAGATGGTATTGGTTCGGAATTTTATAAAGCATTTTATTATCTGATTGCACCACATTTGAAGATACTCTATGAATACATCTATACCCACCAGAAACTACGATAAACATTAAATGAATATATTATAACACTTATACCTAAAATAGACAAAGATCTGAATGACCCAGGATCATATAGAGCTATAGCTCTTTTAAATACTGATCAAAAGATACTAACCAAAATATTTGCACAAAGACTAAGCACAGTAATTAATAAATTAATTCACACGGATCAAACAGGATTTATACCAAAGCGATATTCCTCATATAACCTGAGACGATTATTCAATATTATCTATTCGAAAAGGGGTATTAATAAAGACCTAGTAATTATATCATTAGATGCGGAGAAAGCCTTTGACCAGGTGGAATGGTCTTACTTGTTTTCGGTTATGGAAACTTTTAAGTTGGGAGAGAAGTTTATTACTTGGGTTAAATTATTATACACTAATTCAACAGCCAGAACACTAACAAATCAAATGCTATCAACTAAATTTAATTTATTCCGAGGCTGCAGACAAGGTTGTCCTTTATCCCCGCTATTGTTTGCACTTGCAATAGAACCATTAGCTCAACGTGTGAGATTACATCCTGAAATATATGGGTATGACACCAGAGATACTGAAAATAAAATCTCCTCATATGCGGATGATGTATTACTTTATATTACAAAGCCGGAAATTAGTATTCCAAATTTACTAAAATTAATAACTGAATTTGGATTATTTTCAGAATATAGTATTAATTGGAATAAAACTGAACTTATGTCAATAATGGTAAATAACTTACTTATACTACAACAATTTCCTTTTAAGATAGCAAACAAAAAAATCAAATATCTTGGAATGTATGTAACAAAAAGATGCTAGGTAGAATTAATGGAATAAAAATGATTTTTCTCCTGCAATTACTATATCTCTTCCAATTGATTCTGATACATCTTCCTAAAATTTCTTTAAGAAGGTTGATTCTATAGTCACCAACTTTATCTGGGATTATAAGAGCCATAGAATAAATAAAAAACATTTATGTAAATCAAAAATAAATGGAGGTCTAGCACTGCCAAACTTTATGTTTTATTACTGGGCAGTTAATATTAAAAATATGAATTTTTGGCTAATAGAGACAGATAAACAACCAATCTGGTTAAAAATGGAAAAAGAAGATTGTTTGCCTTTTTATATTAGCTCGATTTTATTCGCTAATATTAAACTAGGTAAGAAAATCTATAGTGAAAATCCTATAATAGAAAGTGGGATACGTATCTGGAAACAAATAAAGAAAACATTAAAATTGAAATGTATACCACAGCCCTTACCATTGTAAATAACGTTACATTTAAACCTTCAATCATGGACAACGGTTTTTTACAATGGAAAAACTATGGAATTAATAAGATGGGTGATCTCTATAGGGAAAACTCCATGTCATTTCAAGAATTACAACAAATTTATGGATTACATTCAAAAGATTACTTTAAGTATTTACAAATTAGAGACTATGTAAAAGCAAACACACAAGAAATCAGAAATAGAAAGACAGAAATTTTAGATGAATGGCTAAATAAACACCCGAACACAGAAAAATTGATATCATATATTTATAACATTTTATAGGAAAACGATGTCCCAATGACAGAAATATATAGGCAATCATGGGAAAACTAATTAGGTCAATTAATTAGACTAGAAGTATGGGATGAAAGTTTACAACATATACACCATTGTTCATTAAATGCTAGACACTCTCTTATACAATTTAAAATATTACATAGATTACATTATTCAAAATCCAAATTACATAGTATTTTTTCAAATGTATCTGCCATATGTGATAAATGTCAGCACTTAGAAGCTAACTTAACGCACTCATTTACAAATTGTATAAAAATTACTAAATTTTGGACAGAAATATTTAAGATAATTTCGAATGTTGTTAATATGAATCTGATCCCCGACTCAAAATTAATAATATTGAGAATATTAGAAACAGATCAACTAATAACAATGAATCAAATAATTTTTATTGATTACAGTTTAATAATTGGGAAAAAAATTAATATTGAAATTCTGGAAAAGTCCCCCACAACCAAAATGTGGATTACAGGAATGTCGGAGACACTTCATCTGGAAAGATTAAGACTTGTCCTACTGGACAAGTTGGATCTTTTCAGAGGGATATGGTCTCCATTTATTGAATATTTAAAGGGTCAAAATAGCTTGGTGGGAGAGCCTGACTGAAGCCTGAATAAAGGAATGGATGAAGAATCATATATAACAAATCATGGATATATCTCCAATGATGGATAACCTGTTTAACACTCCACTCATTTTTTTTTTTTTGATTTTCTATTTTTACTTTATTTTTCTCTATTTTTTCCTATCTGCAATAAAAAATGTATAGAAATACAAATAAGACAAAATGGTTAATATTACGAATGTATGTGACAAGTATATTCTTTTAATATGTTAAAATATTTAACAAAAAAAATTCTTCAATATGCTTTGTTATCCTAAATTTCTTAATCTTTTCATCATTGCTTATCACTCTTACCAGAACATACTGGTCCTGAAATCTAACTAATTATCTTTTTAAAAAAACTCCCCCTTGTCAGCTTTTGTTTTACCTGCAACTGTTTGCTCCCAATCTACTTTCTCTAGGTCCTTAAGCTCTTACAATCAGTTTGCTCCAGTTCAAGACCTTAACCATTAATATTAAATATTATAGAATTGTTTTTTATAGCCAAGCAGGGCTCAGTGTTCTGAAAGCGGGAATATAACCTTATATTCCCCTGTCTCACATCCGTTCGTGACCAACGTCACGCTGACAAAAAAAAAAAATGTTCCACTGCTTGCCCATAAATTACATAAATGAAACATAATGTTTTCCCTTATTTCCAATGGTTTTAGTACTAAATGTGGACATTCATATCATAATGCAAGAAACTGAGGTACGACATATATTGCCCTCATTTAAAAAAAAGAATATATGTCGTATCCCCCTCAAAGTATTTCTATTATTATAGAATTGTGGTCAGCAACAGTCAGTAGCTTGCCCATCTGGCAGCATTGCTGGAGGACTTGGATAGGTGACGTTTTGGACCGGGATTCTTCTTCAAATTGGAGAAGACTTTTTCACAGCATAAAGAAGGGTCCCAACCCAAAATGTCATCTACCCTATGACCCTGTGAATATTTCTCATCCATTTTTGATCCATGAGAATATTTCTCATCCATTTTTGATCCATATTTCTCATCCATGAGAAGATTATGAAACCTAAGGAATTAAGGCATACAGATAGTGATGTCTTAGATGAATACATGAATGACCAAATAGGAGATAATGGTAATTTTAAAGTATATTGAAGTGGATAAATCCCCAGGCATAGAACTAGGGATGAATTTGTGGAGGCCTTGCAAAGATACCTGCATCATCTTTAGCCACAGGTGAGGTTCTGGAAGAATGTTGTACTGTTCAGGTTCAGAACTGGCTTACTAATAGAGATGTAAGGAACTACAGCTGCTCATTTATTTAAAAAAATCACTATGTGCTGGTCAGTTAGCAGGTCAGACAGCATCTCTGGGGAACATAGATAGATGACGTTTTGTTTAGAACACTCCATCAGACTATTTGTAGTGGGGGGGAAAGCTGGAAGAGAGTTGGAAGCGGGACAAAATCTGGCACATCAGACATGGATAGAGGTAATGGGGGTGGAGGGGTTGATTGACAGACAGTTGGACTAAGGCCAGAGATGAAAAGACAAAAAATGTGAGATAAGAATAGAGGGACATGAGCCAGGCGCAGGCAAGTGAGACTGGCTCAGTTAAGCAACTTAGTCAGCATGAACATTGGGGCTGAAGGGCCTCTTTCCATGCTGTACAGCTCAATGACTATAATTTAAGTACAGCTTACTTTAACTGCAGAGTAGACAGAAAACAATAATGGTTCATGTTACTTTCTAATGTTAATGCCTTTGGGCAATAAATAAGTTTCATAAAAACATAACCTAGTAAAAGTTCTAATTATAAACTATTTTATTTTCTGAAATCTCATTATTAAAATGCTAATTTTGTGTTTGCGGGCAGCTTTCATTGACTGAACTAGAGGCTCATCTATTGCGTAAGCGTTTGGTTGAAGAAGATAATCTCATTATAGAACAAAGACGTGCCCGTGAAGAAGTCATAAATCTAACCCGACTTGCTCAGATCAGGTCTGACGAAAGAGATCAAAAAGCAAGAGATCTAATAAATATCCAGGTACGTGAATTGTTATTCTATCATTGTCGTTCATTAAATTATAAAATATTGAGCATATATGGCGTAAAGGGAGTCTTAAGCTAAAAAGAAGTGCTCGAGGAACTCAGTGGGTCAGGCATCTGTGGAGAGAATGGGAAGACATTTTACGTCTGCACTCTACTTCAGCCTGAGCAAACGGGGATAATTTCCCACACACCTGTCACCCTGTTCCTTTCCCCTCCTTCTGTATGCTCATTGCCCACTATCCCAGCTCTGCGTTCTCCCTCTTCCCTTTCACCCCCTCCTCTTTCTTCTTCATTCGCTATCTCTTTCCTTCCCACTGTCCTACCAATAAACTTTCCTCTACCGTTGTCACTATCTCTACCTATCTGTCGATTAACCCCCTCTCCGCCTGTCTCTTGCCAAGCGTTGCTCCACCTCTCTTTTGCAGCTTTCTCCCCCTTACTAAAGGCAATCTGAGGGACAAATCTGTTGCACAGAGGCATCAGGGCCGATTGTTGATTGCGAGGGCATAGAGGGAAATGGAATTAATACAGGCAAGTGGGAATAGTGTGGATAGGCATGACGGTCACCATAGACAGTCACTATATTACTCTCAGAAGTGCAGACATGTAGTATTCTACATGTTCACAAATTCAATATGTTAACTTTTGTTGTTTTTAAAACAGCAAAAACGTGATCGAACTATTGAAGAACTGAAAACAGAGAAACTGAATTTACATGACTCCACGAAGAAGCATAAACATATGCTGGTTGGGTAAGAATGCTGATTATATATATATTTCCTATTTATGTTTTATTTTCTTAGAAATCTGTCTTTCAGGTATATTTGTTTACCACAAAAAGCTTCAATAAATATTGTGATGGGCAGGTAATCCAGTGGTCCCGATAACCAGGAGTCCATCGTTCAAAATCTTATATACCAACTGTGCAATTTAGATTCAGTTAATTCTGTGGAATTTGGAACAACTACTCTCAGTAACATTAACTACAAAAACTACTGGGTTATCATAAAAAGGCATATAGTTCATTGGTGCCTTTCAGGAGAGGAAATCTACTGTCCTTACTCAGTCTGGCCTATACATGGCTCAAGATGTTTCACATGTGGTTGACTCTTTTCCAGCTCTGGGGTAATATTGCTATGGAATGAATATTGCAATAATTGGGTGCTGGGGGAGGATAGTATGGAGAATGCTTCCAGGACATTGGAGGGATCTGCACAGACTGGTGGAGAGCAGTGCCTGTAGAAGGCACGTGTTTTGCCTTCAGACATCATGGCAACCCTCCAGGGCTTAATTCAGGTGCTCCTGTCAGGAGGCTCTAAGGACATGTGTGTATCATTTAGGAAAGGTGGCAATGGAGTAAATGTCTTTGCCTGCTTTTTCTGCACTAGTAAATATGCAATAAAACAAAAACAAAAACAAAAACACAATATGCTGGATATCTCAGCAACTCAACCCACATTGGTGGAAAGAGAAACAGAAACTGTGACGGGTCCAAAACCCATTATCTGAAAAGAAAAGGGGATCATGAGAAGCTTATAAAGCTGCAGTGAGGATGGATGAAGGTGATATCTCTAATAGGGTAAACCCAGAATGACCACTGGGATTAGCTGAAAACAAGGCGATCTGGTCAATGAGTGAATGAGAGTGAATGAGAGTTAGAAAACAGATCAAAAAATGTGAAAATTGCACAATGAAATGTGAAAATTGCAAAATGAAATGTGAAAACTGCAAAATGAAATGTGGAATGGGAAGATAACAAGAGAATATGTCCATAGTAAAGGTGAGTCCATTGGGACCAGGAATTTGGAAATTGTCAAAATTGTGGAGTGCATTGGAGCTGTCAAGGGTATAAGTGAAAAGAAGCTGAACACGAGGAGGACGGGTAGAGTCAAGGGAGGAAGAAGTAAGTTTGGTGGGGCAAGAACAGGCTGATATTTCACTAGTGAGTTGAGATTTTGTGTGACCTTCCTCATGCAGCAATGAGCAACAAAATAGGAGACGTGGCAGAGACCAGTGACAGCAGCTTGAAGTAATCCTGAGGCTCAGGAGCTGAGAATAAATATGATCTTGATCTTCATAAGCAATGTATTCCAGACTGACTCTGTACATTACAAGACATCACAGATCTTAGTGAGAGTAAAGAATGAAGTTTGAGTGTTTAAATTGCCTTTAAATTGCCTTTAAAAAACCCTTTAAATTGTCTTGCTTTCAGAGGAATCTGGGTTAGCATGACCTGGCTGTTCTGTAAGTAAATAATAACTCTAATTTTTCAGGCCAATTAAATTGTAAATCTCACTGTAACAGAAATGTCCATGTTGAAAACTGCTCATGAGAGTAAGGAAGGTTTGCAAGAAAGATGCAAGGGCAAATGAATATATTGGCAAAGGAAATCAACTTTTCTGATGGGCACTAAGTGATGCAGAAATATGCATAAAATCTCTATTTGAGGATAACCTCATTTTCAAATGCACAGCACTATTTTTATTTGAAGTTGTCTGAACTGCAAGAATGCTGTGAATTAACTATTTCCTAATTTATATACTTTTAGGTTAGATTTATTAAAATAAAACATATTCCAATCATAATTATAGTTACCTACACAGTAAATGATAGAGCCTTGGACAGTGTTGCAGAACAGAGAGATCTGAGAGTACAGGCGCACAGTTCCCTAAAAGTCAGTCATGGACTTTGAATGAACAAAATAATGTTTGACTGCTTCCCTGCAATGGGAGGGGTATGAAGTACTAAAGTTGGCACATCTTGATGCAGCTATACATTCGTTGGATAGACCACACTTGGAGTACTGTGTGCAGATCTGGTTTCCCAGCTATAGGAACAATTTCAATAAGTTGGATTGCAGCATTAAATATTTATTTCTGCTCTGCACCACTATATAAGAAGACAATAGTAACAATCTAAATGCATGTCAAATCATACAGGTAGTGACCTATGTAGATTTGAATAGGTACGTTCAGAAAAGTATTACTAAAGTCAATTTGTAAACAGTCTAAGTTTAAAAGACACTGCAGATGCTGGAACAAAAACAAAATTCTGGAGGACCTCAGCAGGCCAGGCAGCATCTGTGGATGGAAATGATCAGGTGGTGTTTTGGGTCGTGATCCTTCTGCAGACTGTAAATAACTTTCTGCATTAATTTTCTCAAGAGGAAATTATTCTTGTCATTTGACAGTCTAACCAAAGGAAAATATTGTGCTCTTTTTTTATTCTAGCATAAAGAATTTTACTAAAATCTATCAGATCATCAAAAGTGAGAGAAACAAGTATGTCAACCTCATACAAAGTGCAGCACAGGAATCTGCAGAAGAGCGAGAGAAGATCAAGATTCTACAGAATGAAACTGAGATTCTTAGGACCACTACACTGGTCAAAGACAGGTACGTTTGAAATAAGATCTAAAGTAAAGAGGAACTATTATGCAGAATGGTGCATTACTGTGAACTAAAAACAAGAATTCATAATTTACAAGCAAAATCTAATTGTGTGTATTTGGGAAATCGCTGTGAATGATTTGTGGTCTTCCGATGTTGCCATGTTTTTACTTTGCATGTAAGTTACAGTTTTGAATATATTTTCTATAATCTGAAATATCTATCAATCTAAATTAAAATATGACTTATTTTAAACAGTGTTGCAAAAGTACAGAGAAATCTTCCATTGTTCATCCCTGATGTATCCATCCATCATTGTGCTGGAAGAATACATCATTGAGAATAATCAGCGAGACTTACATTTATTGAATTAATAGGGCCAGAAGTGAGGCCCTCTCCACTATTTAATGATTAACTAAGAAAAAACATATTTTAGTGCACATGATAAATCAACTGCAGCACATTAGCAGTGTTCCATGCCTTGACACCATGTTTATAACCAGACACAATTTGAAAATGGTGGTTAGAGCCACTGATTATTTTCTCCCTTTTAAGATCATAGCATAACTTAACTTGAGTTTGGCAATGTATCTACTTTGAAAGCTGTTAGACTTCTCTATTACTCTGTTTATATGTTCATAACTAATACTTAACACTTTTCAGTCTTAACTTCAGTGTCCAAATACAAAGTATTAATTTAGAACTGAGATCATACTTTGTAAGTGGTGCTATCCTTTAGCTGTTTCATGAGCTGCATTTTTTTTCCATGCATTCCTTTCTTACTCGTTCATGGGAACATGGACATTGTTGGAATGACTAGCAGTTTTTACACATTGATCTTCACAATTTCCCAACTGCTAATGCATCAGTAGAAGTACATCCAGCTTGATATATACAGTAACTGTTCCATATACACACCCTCTCTCGGAGATCGACAATCTTTGTAACTAATCTAATTAATCTGCTATCAACCAGCATTATCTTTGCCATCCTAATTTTCTCTTTAATTTTACATACATTTTCTATATTTAGCTAGACATTCGGCAGTAGTTACCTCTTGTTATCTATTTTAAGCTTCTCTTTTCAGGTTATCCTATCGTGTTTGCTCCTCAACATCCAGCAGGCTTTGTGGGAACATAAATGTGAACCCTCACTAACTCTGAACATCTCCCACTTCTCTGACAATGATTTGCCATCATGTATCTAGTTCCCATCCGGCTCTGTCAAATCATGGCCCAAAATTTCCCAGATGTGACTCACCACCTGCTTTCCTTGCTCTCATACCTGCTGGATCCACACATACTTTTCACAAATATTCAAAAATCATCTTTGCACCAAGAAGCCAGCTTTATCTCACTCCCTCACTTAAATAAATTGATGGACTGGCTATCGTAATACTACCCCCCCGTGAAGCAAAGTGACACGATGAAAGTGAAATAGCAGCAGTTGAGGTTGTAGGTATTTTTATTCATTCAAATCTGAGGGTAAAACCTGCGAACTGAAGATAATCATTGTGGTCAGGTCATGCTATATCTCTTGAACATGTTCCCCATTCACATCCCCTTTCAGAGGTGAAACAACAATTGAAGCACGTCCAGTTTCAACTGCTGTTGATAAAAGTGAAGTAAGAAATGCTGTCAATTAAAGAGAAATAGATAAATATTAGGAACATTTTGTATTACCCAGTCACATTCAAACAAGTTCATTTGTGGAACAAACCTGTGAATGCCAATTCCCTCAATTCATATCAACTCTACTAAAATTAAAAACAATAATGAATGTGCCTTCAATAATGGCTGATCATTCAATAATTACTATGAAATTGAAATTCCTCTTCCATTTTCCCATACTCTGGAATGATCATAGTTTTATTTGTAATTAGCATTTTTGTAATCATTGAAGTATATTTAACATCCAGCCCAGAATGACTGTCTATCTTTGGAAATATGATACAATGTGACTTGCATTGCCTCGATTAGAGAATAAAAGGACTCTTTATTTGTTACATATACAATTTTGTAATGAAAATGTTCCACTGGGTGCAAATTTTTGCTGGTTTGAAACAAATACAATTATTTGACTTCTGTATTGGTGTTGCCACACACCATATTCTTTGCCACTCCACTTTTACCTGCAAAATTTATTTTTGTGTTCAAACTAATTTCAAAAGCAGCAGGTGGAAGTGAAATGTATTTATTAAACACCAACACACAATTACATATTACTTAGCATCCTAACTGTTCAAGTACACATTAGATGTGAATTAAAATTAAGTAAATGATTCATATGTACATTTTTTTTTTCCCACTACAGTCAGCTGCAAAAATATAAGCTAAAGCATTCAAACAGCTATGTCATTAGGGACAGTCTGAGGAGGGCTATTTGCAAATTGGATCAAGTACTTCGACAATTGGGAGAAAAGAGAGAAGGACAAAAGATAAAAATTGTCAAACTTAGTGGTCTGATTAACCAGGCTGAAGAGGATATGATAAACCTACGGAAAAAATATGAGTCTATTGTACAGAATCGCAATGAAAGGTAATTTGTCAAAAGACTTGTCAAAGTTTATATGGTTTTTGATATTTTTATTAGTTGACATCCAAGGAAAATAAAAGAGAGGAAACATTGACATTGTTGACTAGAAAATGTGGTATGCCTCTTATTTGGTTAGACCTGCTGAGTGTTACCAAGTGTTTTTGGTAAATTAATAGCTCTAGGAGGGGAGTAAGTTAAAAATTCTCGGTAGAAATTACAAAAATATAATCAATGTGTCAGAGGAATTTTAAAGAGGAAATTGTGTACAAATACTGTCATATTTCATAAAACCCATTTCCTTCCCTTTTCTTACTAAGTATTTTCATCTGCCAGTAACATGTGGCTTGTTTGCTGCATGTAGTTCATAAACTATTTAATAGATTATAAACCTATACTTTTCTTCAAGATATCTCCCACAGACCAACACAATTTGTATTACAAACCACATTATATGACAGAAATCACACTAATTCCAGTTTGTGATTACATACCTGTATAGTATGGATTTATGCTCCAGAAGAAAGTTTATTGAAATCATATCTGGCAATTTACATTGCGGGATGGACTGAAAAATGTCATGTCAGAGAACGTCATTCCCTTTATCATGTATTTGTACACTGTGGATGGCTCGATTGTAATCATGTATAGTGTTTCCGCTGATTGGTTAGCACGCAACAAAAGCTTTTCAGTGAACTTCAGTACATATGACAATTAAATAAAATAAATAAACTAAACTAAACGGTAGATAGAGTTTAACCCAGGCAAATGTGAGGTGATGCATTAATGAGGCAAGGACATGTTACGTTCCATCCTATTTCCCCATATCAGAGATAAATAAAACTAAAGGACATAGGTTTAAAGTAAGGAGGAATAAATTCAGAGAACATGTGAGGGGACCTATCTTAATATACACCTGGAGTGCACTGCCTGAAACAGTGGTTGAGGCTGGGTTGCTTACAGCATTGAAGACATGTCTTGATGAACACATACATTGGTTAAGCATCATGGACTATGGACCAAGTGCTGGGCGTTAGGTTTAGTAGGGAAGGTGTCACAGGTCATCATTGATGAGTTTGGCCAAATGGTCTGTTTTCATGCTGTACAATTATACGATTTATCGATAAAGGAGTTTGGATTCCTAGCAGTGTGGTCAAAAGCAACAAAAAGCCCAGATCAGATGAAGTGTCATAAAATGAGTCCCACCGATGAAACAACTGAAGAAAATTTGATGAAGTTAATCTAGTTTAACTGTCAAAATAAATTACTGTAACCTGCATTCAGTAACATTCAAAGCTATTAAAAAAACAATTAAATAATTACAAAGATATTCTAAATTATACAAAGCACAAATAAAAATAATGTGCTTAACAAAACCAAATGTAAAAAAATGTAAATTATCTAATATCAAGATTTTCTTCATGGCCTTTATTGCATTCATATAAACAGAGACAGTTCTTGCAAGGGATCTTGCCACTGTGAATTCCTGAACTTGTTCAATAATTATGTGCTGGGAAATTAGTACAATTCTCCACTCTGTAGTAGGGCTCTATAAGGATTCCAATGTTAGAGCAAAAGTGGAAAATTAGCAGTGAAGAGTTGGAATTCCTTGTTCGTGTTATCTTTTGCAGGGATCCAGAACTGGGTGGTAATTATGCAGGTAAATCCTAGCAGTTTTTCACGGAATAACACAAAATATCACAACTGTACACAGACTACTAAGCAATGCTGCTTTTGGCTCCATAAATCAGTAAACCTTAAAAAAAAAAAAATCATCCCAGAGCATTGCCATAAGAGACAAATATTTTTGAATGTAGTGTATTGCATTTTTTTCATGTACGCCAAACTGAACAAATGAGAGTGGGAGGACTTCGTAAACAAAAACCTGATGCAATGTAATTGTCCTTTTTGTTTGTTTACAGAGGAATACAATTAATTGAACGGGAGGAAGAAGTTTGTATTTTCTATGAGAAGTTAAGCATTCAGGATTCATTGATAAGTAATGGAGATGTGGAGTTACATAGTACTGAGGAAGAAAAACGGATTTTGAAAATTCAACTGGCAGAAGAAACAAGAAAGATTCAAAATTTGCGCAAAGATATACCATGTAAACAGGAAATAGTGAAACATTTGGCCATATTACAGAGAGAGGTAAGAAAAGATTGGTATTGGTTTATTATAGACATTGTCATGTGTACCAAGATACAGTGACAAACTTTAATTACATGCTATCCAGTCAAAATGTACTACAAATGTGTACAATTAAACCAAACACAAGTACAACAGGTAGCGGAAAGAGAAAAATACCAGGATGCAGAATATAATATTACAGAACAATAACGTTGTAGTTATAGAGGCAGTGCAGATCAGGACTACATCCCAAGCTGATGATAAGACCATTCAGAAGTCTGATAACGGTGGGGAAGAAACTATCTAAATCTGGTGCTTGATATGTGCTTTCAAGCTTTTGCATCTTCTGCCCTATGGAAAGGGGAATGGCTTGGGTTCTAGCGGTCCTTGATTATGCTGGTTGCTTTCCCAACGCAGCATGAGGTGTAGGTGGAGTCAATGGGGAGGGGTAAGGGGAGGTTGGTTCATAGAAACATAGAAAATAGGTGCAGGTAGAGGCCATTTGGCTCTTCGAGCCAGCACCGCCATTCATTGTGATTATGGCTGATCGTCCCCTATCAATAACCCGTGCCTGCCTTCTCCCCATATCCCTTGATTCCACTAGCCTCTAGAGCTCTTTTAGTTCATTTAGTAGACTTGGCTACATCCATAACTCTCTGTAATTTCTTACCGTCCCGGGAACAATTGCTTCTAAACCAAACCGTGATGCGTCCTGATAGGTTGCTTTCTATGGTACATCTGTAGAAGTTGGTAAGAGCCGTTGAAGACATAGTGAACCTCCTTAGTCTTCTGAGAAAGTAGAAACCTTGGTACACTTTCTTGGCTGTAGCTTCAATGCTATTCATCTGAGATAGATTGCTGATGATATTTACCCTGAGGAACTTGAAGCTCCTGACCATCTTCATTTTAGCACCATTGATGCTGTGGAGTATTTTCATCATCTAGTTTCTGGAAGCCAATAGCTCCATCATCATGCTGACATTGAGGATGAGGTTGTTGTCTTGACACCATGTTACTAAGACCTCTATTTCCTTCCTGTATTCCGTCTTGTATTTGTTTGAAATCTAGTCCACCACAGTGGTGTCATAGAAACAGTTCCAACATATTCATGCCGACCAAGATGCTACATGTAAGATAATTTCCCTCTATCCGTATAATCCCATATCCTAAAAATCTTTCCTATCGACGTACCTGTATAAATATGTTTTAAAAACCAATAAAAAGATTTTAAAAGAAGGAAAGAAAGAAATGCAGTTATTTGTTCTGCCTCAACTACTTCCTCCATATACACACCACCTTCTGTTGCTCCTAAGATTCTTATTAAATCTTTCTACTGTCACCTTAAACCTTTGGTCTCTGGCTCTTGATTCCCCTATTTAGCACTTTTTTTAGACAAAAGGATGCTGGAACACACCTTTAATAAACATATGTATAAAATGGTCTGAAAATAAAATAATGATGTTTAACTTTTTAGTGGTAAAAAAAAGCACTGACCCAACCCTGGGAATAAGACCCTGTGCATTCACCCTATCATCATAGAGTCCTAGTAACATTTTCATAAATCCTCTCTGCACTCTTTCCAACTTAATGCCATCTTTCCTATAGTAGGGTGACCAAAGCTGAATGCAATACTCTAAGAGCAGCCTCACCGACGTCGTGTACAACTATAACATAACGTCCCAATTTCTACACTCAAATCCCTGATTGATGAGGGTCAGCAAGCCTAAAGCCTTGTTCCACACCCTATCTACCCTGCAATTCCATTTTCAGGCAACTGTGAATATACTCCTCGATCTCTCAGTGCGACAACATTTCTCAGGGCTCTACAGTTCACAGTTAAAGGACCTGCCCTGATTTGACTTTCCAAAATGCAACATCTCACAGTTATCTGAATTAAACTTCATTAGCCGTTCCTCAATCTACTTGCCCAGCTGATCGAGATCCCACTGTAATTCTTGATAACCATCTTCACTGTCTACAATAGCAATATTTTTTGTGTCATCCACAACTTACTAATCATTGCCTTGTACATTATCATTCAAATTGTTAATATAGATGACAAACATAAGCCCCATTCCTGGGCGCCACCACAGACCTCTAGTACAAAAAACAATCTTCCGTCACCATCACCCTCTACTTTCTATCACGAAAATGAGCAAGTTGTAAATAGAGTTACAACAGAATTTGGCCACACAGTCAGGAGTGTAAAGGGTTGACAACCCATCCTTAAGTTAATATAAACTTAAAAGTTTGTTCTTTGAGGATACGGTTAACAAAATGTGGATGGTAAATTATTTAGTCCTATAACTTTGGAAAAGTTGTTGACAAAGTGAAATGTGAGTGGTCATTAAAATTCAAGATGGGAAACAATTTGCAAAATAGGAAAGAGGAAAAGTAAGAAGAAATGGAAAAGTATTGAAAACACAAGAAGCAATGTTAACCAAATTAGAGTTGGCAGTTGTCATTCCTAAGTTAGTTCTGGCTGACATCTTCATGCAAGGCACCTCATGACTCTTACGGGAATAAATTATTTTTGCTGCAATTCAGTAGGGCCTTGATGAACTGTGCACAGTGTTGGTCTCCTGGTCTAAGAGAGAGGTGGTTTCTGCAACTAGACAATGATGAACCTGTGGGGTTCACTACTTCTGAGGAATGTGGAGGCTCAGTCTTTGTGTTCCATCGGTAGAGAGATCAATGGATTTCCTGGCATTAAGAAAGTCAAGGGATGCGGACATAGACCTGTTGAAGTAGAAGATTTTCCAGTTTGGCAAAGTTTACTCATTCCTTAACAGTTATACAACAGGGATACGGCTCTGTAAAATGGTCATCAAGAGGCAATCTTAAATAAATGTTCTAGTTATTTGATGGGTCGAGAGAGGTACTGCCTTATGCTGTAGTGATTTATTGTTCTACACATTTCAATATTTTTATGCTGCATCTTTGCTTTCCTGTAAAAAGGATTTGGGTATTCCATTTTTCAAAGCATACAGAATACAACACGGTAACCTGGTAACTTCAACACTGAGATAAACCTCTATCACTCGTGCAGTTGTACTCCTCCATATCAGACTGGTTTTCTATCTAATACACTCAATCTTTGCAATGAATATATTTTTGTACCTGGCATGAACAATTTATAAAGTTTAACAGAGGTCCTTTATATGACTTGAGGATAACACAAAGAGTTTCGCAGTTAATAAAGAGCTGTGTACAAATGCCTACCATTGTATTTTTACTTTTATAGTTCTGAATTTTAGACGATGGAAAATGTACAGATGCTCATAGATATAAAGGGATAATAGCTAATGCACTACCTCACCTATGCTGGTCAGGCCACTGATCTTATGACAAGATTGGTTATCTATGAATAAAAATGAACACAGTGCCATAGTTCAACTGTCGTACTCAGCAGCATAGATCAGGGCAAAGTATTACACATCAGAGAAATGCCACTTTGAACTAGACCACTCATTATCTTTGACATTTTCTTTGCCCTTTCTGCAACAATATGATTTTGTATTATTGACCTTATTATTTTTGATGTGTGTGTATGTGACTAATATGGAAAAAACGTAACATTTGCCTGGTTAGCTCTGAAAGCTGAAATGTCTCAGCATAAATTCAGAGTGAATAATTCTTAGATTGTTAACAATATAAACTACTTTCCTTAAAGTAAGTTGCCAAGTTGTAACATTTTCACATAAGTTTGAAATGGAACAGAACAATTCATGTTGTAGCTTACAGCTGGAATTTCTCTTCTTGTGCCAACATTTTCACAAGAGGTTGGGAAATTTAATCCATCTTTGTAAAATCATTATTTGATTCACAAAGTTGCTGAGCTCTCAGTATAAGAACATGCATTGAGAGTGACTGTCAAATTTACCTTTTACCTTCATTGCGCTCGGTCCTTTCCAATCTTGACTAATCTTCTGGTATTATTTGAGGATGTAACAAGTAGAATGGATAAGGGAGAGCCAGTGGGAGTGGTGTATTTGGACTTTCAAAAAGCCTTTGACAAGATCCCACACAGAGATTAGTGTGCAAAATTAGAGCATATAGTATTGGGAGTAGATTATTGACATGGATAGAGAACTGGTTGGCAGACAGGAAACAAAGAGTAGGAATTAGCGGGTCCTTCTCTGAGTGGCAGGCAGTGACTAGTGAGGTGCCGTAAGGCTCGGTGCTGGGACCCCAGTTATCTGCAATATATAGTAATGATTTAGACAAGAGAATTAAATGTGACATCTCCAAGTTTGTGGACGACACAAAGCTGGGTGGTAGTGTGAGCTGCGAGGAGGATGCTATGAGGCTGCAGGGTGACTTGGATAGGTTGGGTGAGTGGGAGGATGCATGGTATATGTCGTAAAATGTGGATAAATGTGAGGCTATCCACTTTGGTGGCAAGAATATGAAGGCAGAATTATTATCTGAATGGTGTCAGATTAGGAAAAGGGAGGTGCAACGAGACCTGGGTGTGCTTGTGCATCAGTCACTGAAAGTGAGCATGCAGGTACAGCAGGCGGTGAAGAAAGCTAATGGCAGGTTGGTCTTCATTGTGAGAGGATTTGAGTTTAGGAGCAAGAAGGTCCTACAGCAGTTGTACAGGGCCCTGGTGAGGCCACACCTGAAGCATTGTGCGCAATTTGGATCTCCTAATTTGAGGAAGAACATTATTGCTATTGAGGGTGTGGAGTGTAGGTTCACCAGGTTAATTCCCGGGATGGCGGGACTGACATATGATGAAAGAATGGGTCGACTGGAATTTAGAAGGCTGAAAGGGGATCTTATAGAAACATAAAACATTCTGAAAGAATTGGACAGGCTAGATGCAGGAAAAAAGTTCCCCATGTTGGGTGAATACAGAACAGGGGTCACAGTTTAAGAGTAAGGCAGAGGCCATTTAGGACTGAGAAGAGGAAAAACATTTGCACCCAGACAGTTTTGAATCTGTGGAATTCTCTGCCACAGAAGGAAGTATTTTTTTTAAGACCCTCGGATGAAGTCCATCAGGAGCAAAGAATTTTCAGCCTGTAGCTTGGATAATTATTCTTTCGTGGAATAATAACTGTTAACAGATAAAAACTTTGGGCTAGAAATGCCAATTTAATAACAGGAGAGGCACAGCGAAAGTTTTACCGCTTTATTTCTATTAGCATTTGTACATCAAATGTGCTAATTAAGCAATAAAGATCACTTATCTAATATTAATCTTTACAATTATTTCATCTGCAGCTTGAACTGTCTCAAGACAAAGTCCAAAGTCTTGAGAAGATTTTAGTGGACCCTTCAAGTGAAAACAGATCACGATTACTGGGAGGAGATGATCCATCATTTGATGATCTACACCAAAGAGTAAATGAGGTAAAGCTTTTAAGCATTAAAGCTTTTGTATGTCATGCAAGTTATGTACACAATTTTATTCATATCTCTCATGTTCAAAAAGGAAAACTAAATAGTTCAATGCAAAGCAAACATTGGTCATTAGTGGGAAAACTAGCCTTAATTTGTGATTAAATGTTATTGCAAGTTATACTTACGACCAGATGAATCAATTCTTCAATCCAGGAAATAGCTCCAATCTTGAACTTGCAATATGTATTAAAGTGTCATCAACTACCTAAGTCTTATTTCATATATCAAAATTAACTGTGAGATTATAATGGTCTAGATATATATTGAAGCTATGGAGCCAATCATACAGCTGTAAAGATTTAGAGTCGTACCACACAGAAACAGGCCTTTAGCTTACCATGATTGTACCGACCATCAAGTACCTCTCTATACTAAATTTTACTTCGGAGTCACGTGAGTGACTTCGTGAAGACCCCGCCAGCACGCCTGCGCGGCGTCATATCGTCGCGCGCATTTGCAGCGGCAGCTGGGGGGGGAGTGCGCTCTCTCCTCGGGCTCCTTCATAAAGGCCGGTAGGTGAGTATGTGTTTTATCCTACAGGATGGACAAGGGCAAGAGGAAGGCGCTGTCGAAAAGTCGAGCTTCGACCAGCCAACGGCCCTTGTCTCCGGAGCTGCCAACAACGCCAGCAGCTTCGAGGCGTGTGGGGGCAGGAACGCGGAAGTCGGGTGCTCCCGCTGATTCAGGGGCCGACTCACCGGAATGGTTTACCGCGCCGGAGCTGGAGATGTCAGATCCAGACTTCGAGCCCCCTTCCCCCAAGAAAAGAGGGGGAAAGCAGGTACGTGGCAAGGGGTCTTGCTTATTACAAGCCACCTCTCCCCGAGCTCCAGTAGACCTGAGGGGGCTGGGCCGGGGGACAGCCGCACGACAGGGTAGCCCTGCAAAGTGCCGATACGTACCACAGCCGGGGATATCTGCCATCGTGCAGCCCGGGCATAACACTGCTGCGTCGTGTAGGCCTGCTGGAGCAGATACCGCCGACAACACACACCGTCAGGCTGCGGTCAAGGGCGGAGGTGGCAGCAGGAAGCGGTCGGTCAGCTCAGCTCTGGGAGCGGCCGACCATGCGCCTCCACGTCAAATAATGGGCAAGTGTGGAGGTAAGCCTGCACGGACTCCGGGGAGCCAGGTTCCGGGGGCCGGCGCCGAGTCAACTCACCTGCCTTCTTATCAGCCAGGTGGGCCGCCACAGTCTGGGAGAAGACAGACTAGCGGAGAGTTCGTGCGGGAGTCGTATGACCCTACTTGGGCTGTAGGTCACGACGACCTGCCATTGGACCCTAGACAGCACTCTAAGGGGGTGAGGTCCGATGGTGGAAGCCCCAGTGAATTCGCAGGGCCTGGGGAAGTCGGCTTGTCCGCTGCATATAGCAGGGACGGTCGCATTGAGCGGTTGGAGCTCTCAGTGGAGCAACTCCTCCAGCGGGACCGAGAACGAGAAGAACGGGACTCGCGGGCATCTACCAGCCGTGCGAGGACTCCGCTCAGCATCTCGTCATCTCCAGCAGGAAGCATGAGGGATTTCCCAGCTGCTGTGTTCGAAGAGGACCCGGGGCAGCCAGTCACCGCTGAGCCAGAGCAGGAGGAGAATGTGCTGGAAGTGGTGAGTAAGTTTGCCGCTACCACCCAGACAGGTGAACCTCTGCACCACAAATTGGCGGGCACCATTGATTACCTGACCACACATCAACTCCAGAGTCAGGTTCTCAGTGATACATTGGAGAAAATCAAACCGCCCGAAAACTGCGTCAACCTCAGTGTGCCCTTGGTTAACGCCCAGATCTGGGGACACTTGAGCACGGCCACCAAGACGCAGGATGTCCGCCTCCAGCGAATATTAAAAGTTCTCTCCACAGGCATCACGGCGTTTGCAAGAACCCTGGATGGGGATAATGTGTCGAGCGATCAGCAAGACGCACTGGCACTATTATGCAACGCCCAATACGAAATCAACTGCCTGCGTAAGAGCTCCATTAAGCCCACACTAAACCCTAAATTCGCAGGGTTGTGCCGACCATCAACCGCTCCACCGCAGCATCAATTGTTCGAAGACCTAGCCAAACAGGTGAAGGAACTGGATGAGGAGGCCAAAACAGTCGGCCTCATGAAGCCTCAACAGACCAGGCCTCACCCATATTACAGGCAGCAGCCTACTTCCTCATGGAGAAATCGGCCGCCGGAAAGGGTACAGAGATCCAACCCACCTCCATACCAACAAGTGCCACGACCTTTTTTAGGGCAAGGCCAACAAAGGCCTGCATGGAAAATGCGGCCTCCGGCTCGTCAACCTCCACAACGCCCATTCAAAACACAGTATGTACGGAACCGCCGTTAACCTTGGAGGTAAGGGGGTCTGGTTCTTCTCACGCCGTAGCATCTCCCCCTGCACAAATAGGTGGGCGGTTGCGGGCGTTTTTGGACATTTGGAAAACTGTCACCACGGATGAGTTTATTTTTACAAAGTGTTCAAGGATATGTTATAGAATTCATTGAAGGTATAAATCCCCCTACGCAGCATTCGCCTCGTAGGAAATTTACTCTATCCCAAAAAGAGATGGAGGCAGGACAAGCTGAAATTATACGGTTAGAACAAAAAGGGGTAATTGGCAAAACTAAGCATGAACCAATTGAGTTTGTGTCTAATATATTCACTAGGATTAAGAAAGATGGGGGATGTCGTATTATAATAGACTTGACTGAATTGAACAATTTTGTACAATACACCCATTTCAAAATGGACACGTTTGAAACAGCTAAGCAGATGCTTTACCCAGGGTACTTTATGGCATGCATCGATTTAAAAGATGCATATTATACGGTACCCATTGCAGAGGCTTGTAGGAAATTTTTGAAGTTTGTCTGGAAGGGTCAGTTATGGGAGTATAAAGCATTGCCTAATGGAATTACCACAGCTCCTAGGCTGTTTACCAAACTGATAAAACCTATATTGGCTCTTCTCCGACAACAAAATTATATAGTAATGGCATATTTGGATGATATCCTTATAGTGGGTCCGACCCTCCAATTGGCAATTAAAGGAGTGGCTGCAACCAAGGATTTGTTTGAGAAGCTGGGATTTGTAATTCATCCAGACAAATCAAAATTGCACCCGGTACGGGTTATGGATTATTTGGGGTTCACCCTAGACACTAATTCAATGAAGATTACCATCCCAACTAATAAAGCTACTACTATTATAGAAGAGTGCCACAATCTTGCTTGCGCCAAGGTACCGACTATTCGGCAAACGGCAAAAGTTATAGGGAAATTAGTAGCTGCATTCCCAGCTGCACGATTCGGACCGTTACACTACCGAAATTTACAAAGATCAAAAATCTCAGCGTTAAAAACAAATGCTGGTCACTTTGATCGGCCAATTCGGTTACCATCAGAAGCCAGAAATGAGCTACAATGGTGGGTTGAGAATATTAAAGAATGTCATAAACCTATCATAGTGGGCAACCCTGATGTTGTGTTACAAACTGACGCAAGCGCACAAGGTTGGGGAGCAACTGATACGATGTCCAGTTGTGGTGGCAGATGGAATTCTCATGAGGCTACATTTCTGGAGGCACATGGGATAAATTATATAGAAATGTTGGGCGCATTTCATGGACTGCGGGCTTACTGTACTAATTCACAGAATTTACATGTCCGCCTTCAAATAGATAATACTACAGTGGTGGCTTACATCAATCATATGGGTGGTATCAGGTCGCTATCTTGTGATGAATTGGCTAATACAATTTGGCACTGGTGCATTGAAAGAAACATTTGGATTACTGCGACCTATTTGCCTGGGAAGCTCAATACAGTGGCGGACACCAGGTCACGAGTCTTTAATGACAACATTGAGTGGATGTTAAATCCCCAAATTTTTGGAGATATTATAGCTCGCTTTGGGACACCAGATATTGACCTATTTACGTCCAGGTTGAACCATCAGATACCAACGTATGTGTCATGGGAACCAGACCCTGCGGCAATAGCGATGGATGCGTTTTCGATCCATTGGGGGAAATGGTTTTGCTACGCATTTCCCCCATTCTGCCTCATCAGTCGGGTGTTGCAGAAAATTAAACTGGACTCTGCAACTGGTATATTGATTATTCCCGACTGGCCTACACAACCATGGTACCCGATGGTTGAGAAAATTTTAAAACAACCATGGATGGCGATTGGGAAACACCCCAAATTAATTACTCACCCTATTACGGGGATCAGTCATCCTTGCCATGGTCATTTAAACTTGTTGGCTTGCAGGTTCTGAAAAGACCTCTCATCCGGGCAGGCATCTCGTCAAGAGCCATGAACCTCATTGCAGCATCATGCCGGGAATCCACCCGGAAACAATACCTCACTCAAATCAGAAAGTGGGAGGATTTCTGAGCCCGGAACAACAAGTCCTCCAACTCGGCAACAATACCGGATGTGTTGGAGTTCCTCGCAGGCCTCCACTTTGATGCTGGCCTCAGCTACAGTGCCATCAACAGCGCCAGGAGTGCGCTGTCTTCATACCTGGATATAGGTATCGGCTCCCACCACCTGGTGTCTAAATTAATGAGGGGAGTATTCAATACCAACCCTCCACGACCCAGATATACAGTAACGTGGGATGTGGGGATCGTGCTGACCCTACTGAGGAGCTGGGCTCCAATAGATGAGCTACCATTGAAACAGCTCACCCTTAAGGTGGTGATGCTCATGGCACTGATGACAGCCCAACGAGTCCAGACGTTACAAAAACTGCGTCTGGACAGCATGGTGGCCACCCCTGGTCGAATAAAATTTTTTGTTAAAGAATTATTAAAACAGCACAGACCAGGGGCGCATGGGCTGCAGCTGGAGTTTCGGGCGTACCCTGTGGATGCCACACTCTGCATAGTGACCCATCTCCACTGCTACATCCGAGTTACTGGTGCTATCAGGATGAAGGAACAGGGACTCTTCATCAGCCATAAACCTCCGCACCGTCGAGTGACTACACAGACTATCGCCAGGTGGCTCAGGATAGTGTTGGATGCAGCAGGGGTCGCTACTGACATTTTTAAGCCTCATTCCACCAGAGCTGCATCCACATCAGCAGCGAGAGCCATGGAGGTGCCCATGGACCACATTCTCGCCACTGCGGGCTGGGCCAGTGAGAAAGCGTTTCAGCAGTTCTATAATAAACCTCTGGCCGCCCCTGCGACATTCCCAGAAGCTATCCTGGGTATTGCTCAGTAATTATTTGTCCCCGAATTAGGTGTTTGTTGTTTATTTGATTAATAAATTGTGTTGATTTTTCAGCCACTGTCAACTGAACACCATTAACAGTCTTACTCCATCAGAATGGCGGCAGTGTGATAAGCATGGACGTTGTTCAGGGCGTGAAATCACAGAGCTTTGAAATCTTCACGAAGTCACTCACGTGACTCCGAAGTAAAATAGTAAGATTAAACGAAGAACTTACCAAGTTTGAAGGTTGATCTGTATTTTACGAGGAGTCGCGGTGAGGGATTTCGTGCCCACCGCTCCCACCCTCTATCATCAGGTCAATCAGGTAGTTCTACGGTTTTCATCTTACTATTTTTAGTCATGGTTGGTTCTGTGATTCCACACCGCTGCTTTGAAGGATGCCGCGCAGGCGTGCTGGCGGGGTCTTCAACAAAAATCCCTCACCGCGACTCCTCGTAAAATACAGATCAACCTTCAAACTTGGTAAGTTCTTGTTTAATCTTACTATTAAATTTAACATTTGGCCAAAGCC
The DNA here is from genome assembly GCA_035221665.1 of Okamejei kenojei. Lineage (NCBI taxonomy): Eukaryota > Metazoa > Chordata > Chondrichthyes > Rajiformes > Rajidae > Okamejei > Okamejei kenojei. The sequence continues at coordinate 31,733,367 of CM069151.1, read as the reverse complement.
TTCTATGCCTTGACAATTCAATTGCGCATCAAGATACTTTTGAAATGTAGTGAGAGTCTCTGTCTCCACCACTCACTAAGGCAGTGCATTAGAGGTTCCAACAGGTGAAAACAGTTATCTTTCAACTGTGCTGTAAACCTCTTACTGTAAACCTATACCCTCTAGTTTTAGGTACCTCTGCTGTGGGAAAAAGCTTCTTACCATCTACCCCATCGTTGTCCCTCATACTTTTGCATATCTCTTCTGCTGCAAAAGAAAATAACCAAATGGACTTAAGCTTCATCTGTGGCAACAATCTGGTGAATCTCCTCATCACCCTCTCCAGTGCAATTGCATACTTTCTATTTGTAGTGACAGGTATTACATTGTCTCAAGGATTTAGTCCTTGATAGTCACTTTAATTGATGACCGAGGATCAGAAGGTAATTAATATGCACCCACGAGCTCTCCACGAGACATTCAATGCCGTCTAAAGATAAATCTTCCAAAAACAATCTCTTGATTAATAGTTTCTTTATTGTAGTAGTACAAACAGTAAGATAATTCATACTAGCTTCTTCTTGTATAAGTACATTTCAATCATACTCGTGGTCATGCTCGTGCATGGTCAAAAACTATGTCTCTTCCCCGATCTTCTTCGAACTAAACTAAACTCCTTGGGAGTCTGCTCCAGAATCCCAGCCGCAAACATGCCTCAGACTACGTATAAATCCCACCCACATAATTACAGGCAGATAACCTTTAAAGGTAACTGGTTATAGTTATAATATACTGAGTTAAGCTAAATGGCTACTACACTATTGTTAGCCAACCAGAGCTGTACACCGTACTCCAGCTGTGGCCTAAACAATAGTTTACTAAGTTGTGCCACAACTTCCCTATTCTAGCATTCTATGTCCTGGCCAATTATGGATAGTTTTCCTATGAATTCTTCACATTATTTATTTGTACTGCTACCTTCAGGGATGCTCGAACATGTGCACCAAGATCTCTCTGTTCCTCAGTACTCCATTAGCTCCCACCATTCTTTCTTTATTTCCTATGTTTTTAATGCCTCCACAGTAGGTCATTCTGCACTTAGCAAGATTAAATTGCTTTGCTCATCTTACTAACTAATCAACTCCTCATGATCGCTAATTCTACTGAACAATCCTTCATTATCACCCTTTGCCTTTTCCAACCATGGCAAGTTTGGATCCAATTTGTCAACATGCCCTGGATCACATGAGCTCTTATCTTTTGGACAAGGTTCATCAAAGTCGAGGTAGACCATATCATCACCACTCCCCTCATCAATGCTCTGTAATCTCTTCAAAATTCAATCAGTATTATACATCACAAATATGGGTTATCTGTGATGACCGTCAAGCAGCCATTTACATTATTTATATTTTTATTCTCCATCTTATATACATCATGGAAGTTTCAGTACTGTCCCATTTCTAGTAGGACTATATACACACACAGGCTCGATGGCTCTCTTGTATACACTTTATAAATTCCTCCGCCACCTTTCACACTAAAGCATTCCCAGTTAATATTAGGGACTTTGAAATAATCAACTAATACTGTATAACCCTATTCATATTTCTACAATGTATCTACATTTCTGCTCCTTTATATCCTGCTACTCCCTGCAATACACTCCTTTTTGTTGCTACACTCATGGCCTCGTTTGAAGCAGATGCATCTGGGATATCTTCCCTCATCATCTCATCATTGCCAAAATAGATCTCCTAATCAATATGGAAAAGTGACTTCCTTTTCCATGTTATTCACCCTGCTCTCCCTCCCCCCCCCCCCCCCCCCCCCCCCCCAACTTCACACTTGATAATTCTGTGCTGTGGTATGAGTTGAGAATTCTGTCTTTCTTTCCAATTCAATGCTGTGAACCTGTGTTAAAGAAAATGTCATATGCCTTTAGAAATAACGTTCACATTTATGTTGGTGTTGTAAATTGCACGTTTTTATTAAGTTTACCTCAGTTATAACTCATCCTATTTGAAACTCTTAAAATAATCTCATAGCTATAAATTAGACCATTGAAAGAGTTTTTACATTTGCATACTTGCTTTCACACATAGTGTGGAGCATATTTATTGGGTTACATTTATTTTTTGTGTAGCATTTTTGTTCACCTCATGGGATGTAGTCGTCTTTGGCAAGGCCAGAATTTATTGCCAATATCCTGCCCTTGAATAGGCCCCATAAAATATTTCATAAATATTCATTGGAGTTTAGGGGCAAGGAGTTCCTACTGCAGTTGTACAGGGCCCTGGTGAGACCACATCTGGAGTACTGTGTGCAATTTTGGTCTCCTAATTTGAGAAAGGATATTATTGCTATTGAGGGAGTGTAGCATAGGTTCACCAGGTTAATTCCCAGGATGGCGGGACTGACATATGATGAAAGAATTGGTCGACTGGGCTAATATTCACTGGAATTTAAGATGAGAGGGGATCTTATAGAAATAGATAAAATTCTTAAAGGATTGGACAGGCTAGATGCAGGAAAAATGTTCCTGATGTTGGGGGAGTCCAGAACCAGGGGTCACAGTTTAAGAATAAGGAGTAGGCCATTTAGGACTGAGATGAGCAAAAACCTCTTCACCCAGAGAGTTGTGAATCTGTGGAATTCTCTGCCACAGAAGGCAGTGTAGGCCAATTCACTGGATGTTTTCAAGAGAGAGTTAGATTTGGCTCTAAGGGCTAAAGGAATTGAGGGATATGGGGGAATAAGCAGCAACGGGGTACTGATTTTAGATGATCAGCCATCATCATATTGAATGGCGATGCTGGCTCAAAGGGCCGATTGGCCTACTCCTGCACCTTTTTTTCTATGTTTCTATCTAGTTCCATTTTAAATACTGGCGTAGTGCCGCTTGGTTAGGAGTTCTAGGATTTTGATCCAGCTTGGATAAGGGAATGACAATATATTTCAAGTTAGAAATTAATAACATCACTCCCCGGTAATGGGTGTGTGACATGCACTCCCTTTGTCCTGTAGGGTTGAAGAAGCCCGTGTGAGTTGCTGCAGTGAATTTTACAGATTGTTTTCACTGCAGCCATAGTATACCCATGGTGGTCCTGAATTACATCCCTCTTTGAAACAGCATAATTGATGATATTAGATTATATTAGGGTATAGATAGATCATGACAGATTATAATTTTGCAAATGGTTCATGAAGGAACATTGATCGCCTGCGTAGAGTTTCCCGGTCTGTTCTAAATCTATCTAATCTAGTACAGTGATAGAAACACACAGCACAATGGACACAGCATAGCAGGAAGATGGGAGTTTATGATGGGTACTCTTGCCAATGCCATCATCTTTACAACAAGTAGTTGGTGAAATTGTTTGAATTGGATTTTTCCCTCTGTTGGTTGATACACTGTCTGCATACCTAGTTTGGCAGTGACACTTTCAGTGCAGTCAGTGGATGTAGTAATTGTCAGGAGGCTTGCTCTTGCCTGATGCTGCATAACATGGTAGTGCACAAGATGTGGTCCATGATATTCTGTTGTCGAGGAGGGATTACAGTTGTGCAGGTTGATTCAATAGCCTGACAGTTATAGGAATGCAGCTCTTGCCAAAGTTGCTGCTGTACCAGTTTGTAGCAAGTAGAGGCATGGCCTGGATGGTGGGATCCTTGATGATAGATGAACCTTCGTGAGGCAATGCCTCCTGTAGCTGCTTTTGATGGTGGGTAAAGCTGTATCTGTGATGGACCTAACCTTTTGCATTCCTATGAGGTGGGATTGTCGTACCAGGCCATAATGCAAACAATCCGAATACTTACTACAGCACATCTGTGGAAGTTTGTTGGAATATTTGGTGTCATGACAAATCTCTTTAAACTTGTAAGAGAGTCAACTGGCATACCTTTGCGATTGCATCTATGTGCTGAACCCAAAACAGGTTATCCGAAATGTTCACTCCCAGAAATTTAAAGCTGCTAACTCTCTTCACCGCTGACCCACCAATCAAATCCGGCATGTGGTCTCCTGATGTGCTCTTTCGTTCCTTGGTTTTGTTGATGTTGAGCTGGACATTGTTGTCACAATGAAGAGTCAGTGTACAGGAGAGAGATAGAATACTGGTTTGGTGATGCTACAACAACGACCTCTGCACCCAGCACAAAGATGCAATTGTGCCAGCGCTTCTATATTTAAGCAGCAAATTTATAGATGGCTTTGGGGAAGTCATTAGTGTAGAGCAGGGAGCTAAACACGCAGCCTTAAGGTGCACCTGTGTTAATGGTTAGTGAGGAGGAATTGTTGCGGATCTGTACTGACTGAGGTCTGCCGTTGAGGAAGTCAAAGATCCTGTTGCAAAGGGAGGTACAGAGGCCCAGGTCTTGGAGCTTGGTGGGGATGATTGCATTGAATGCTGAGTTGTTGTTGTTAGGACAGTGGTATGCTCCTCCTGCAAGATGTGGGAGATCAGGTAACTTCCAGTGTATCTGGTGACCACACCTGTGGAAAGTGTGCTCAGATGCAGCTCCAGACTGACCCTGTCAAGGATCTGGAGCTGGAATTGAATGCACTCTGGGTCATCCACATTGTTGAGTGTTGCCAGAGGAAAAATTGAGTGAATACAAGAAGTTAGGAAAGAGATTAAAAAAAGCAGGACTTCAAGGGTAGTCATCTCTGGATTACTCCCAGTGCCACATGGCAGTGAGCACAGAAATTGGATAGGCCAGATGAATGCTTAGTGGAGGAGCTTTATTCAGGGATTCAGTTTATTGGGTCACTGGAATCTCTTCTGGGGCTAAGGTGACCTGCACAAGAGGAACAGGTTGTCCCAATATCATGGGAGGGAGAGTTATGCCACTGTCCCACTTAGGAAACCTGAACGAAAACCTCTGGAGACTTTACATTTCCCAGAGGTTTTTGTCCTCCGGCAACCACCTTCAACTAGCATCGCAACTGGCTTTGACTAAAAAATTACCGATTTTTAAAACAGAAACCACTTTCGACCATTAGGGAGACTGACAAAAACCTCCCCGGGAACCACACAGAAACCTTGGGTTTGGCGCAAAGTCTCCAGAGGTTTCCTAAGTGGGACAGGGGCATAACGTGCTACTCAGGAGAGTTTCAGCTAGATTGGCAGCAGGTGGGTCCCAGAGCAGAAATGAAGCAGATACGAAGTGGGAGTAAACACTGTAGTCAACAAGAACAAATTTAGTGGACAGGACAGCTAGCAGCACAGCAAAGAGAGGAAAGACCAGCGACTTCAATTGTATCTATATCAATGCAAGAGGCTTAATAGGTGAAGCAAACAAACTCAGGTGTGATTAGCTCAGGGACTGTATTATTGAAGCCATAATTAACATGAATGTGAGAAAGGCAAGACTGGCAGTTTAGTATTCCAGGGTTGAGCTGCCAAGGGAGAGGTGATCGTCATTTTGATGATGGAGAATATAACAGCCTCAGAACAGGCACTTCGGCCCACAATATCTGTGTCAAACACAATAGCCACTTAAACTAGTCCCTTCTGCCTACACATTATCTACCTCCCTCCATTGCTGATATATTCACATTCCTATCCAAAAGCTCGTTAAATGCCACTATCTTATTTGTTTGTATCACCACCCCTGGCAGCTCATTCCATGCATTGACAACAAAAAAAATCTGATCCCACCCATGTCCTTTATCTCCCTCTAAAGAAAATATTCAACCTGAAACATCACCTATTCCTTTTCTCCATAGATGCTGCCTGACCCACTGAGTTATTCCAGCTTTTTGTGTCCCTCTGACCATATAGTTACGCCCTCTGTTATTTGACATATCCACACTGGGAAAATTATTCTAACTGCCTATTTTAAGTATACTCTAATCATTTTTATCAACTTCTATTAATTGTCCCCTCAGCCACTGAGAACAATGAAAACAATCCAAATTTGTCCAAATTCTCCAAATAGCAATATCCTCTAATCCAGGAGCATTCTGGTAAACCGCTCTGCACCCTCTCAAAAACCTCCATAATGTTCATGTAATGGGATGACCAAATCTGCACATTATGTTCCACATGCCATCAAACCAAAGTTATTTTATGTTAGTGAAGATATTTGGTGGGGGGGATCACCCAGTGAGGCTACATGGGTAGAACTGAAACAAGAAAGGAATTATTACTTTGATGGGACTATTTATAGGCCCCTCCAATCGTTAGCAGTTAATTAAGTACTAGGTGGGAGAGGTTGGTGGGAGGTTTTAACTTTCCTAACATTGACTGGGTAATCCAAAGCTGTGACTTCCATCCATTCATTGAAAAAATTAAACCTAAAAATTTCTGAGGGACATCCAAGACAGGAAAATCATGATTTAGTGAACTACAATGGCAGCTGTGCACCCTGAGAGTGCGCTGCCTGAATGGTTCTATGATTTATGTTATATTGTAAACAGAATTCAGTTCAGCTGATGCGAAAGGAAAACATTGCAATCATTCTGATGACTTCAAGCCTGTTTACAAATTTAAATCTGTCACTGTTTGAAAGCAATAGTAAGTAGTAAGTTTTATTTATATAGCATGTTTTAAATCAACTCGCGTTGAAACCAAAGTGCTTTACATAAAATAAATAATAAGTTTCCGTACATTCATAAAAAAAGATTAATAAAAGAAAAAATTGACACAACACATTATAGAGTTCAACACAAACGTCCCCCCAACAGAATCAAAATTTGCCACTGTGGGGAAAGGCACCAGAAAGTTTAGTCCTCTTCCTCTGTGACCACCCGAGGTCAGGGCCCATTTGTGGCCTTGCAGCCAGTCCGATGTTTTCAGGCCCTCTTGCCGTGAAGCTGGAACTCTGGCGTTGGGTGAACATTCCTCAGCGGCTTGGAAAGTCTGGAGCGCTGCCTCCTCCCCAGAGACCGTGGCACCCGAAGTCCTCAGGCCGCGCCGGTTGGAGCTCCGAGCCCGGCGATCTCGATCCCATGCTCAGCCGTGTTCCAAATTCAGCTGACAATGACAACTTTATTTTGTATACTTCCTTAAACAGTTAAATATTATATGGAAGTGAGACCAATGATGTTTAACAAATATCATAACATTAAAACTGGAACTTGATCCGCAAACTGGGCCTCGTGTCGTATCTGATCGTGATTATTTAATTTATGTTGCCATTTGGTAGGGTAGATATAGAGATGTTATATCTCTATATAACAGAGATATATGTTATAAAAAAGATGCTATTTTTACTCAAGGATTAATGCAAAAATATGGATTATAAAGTGGTCATAAGGGGAGAAGGCAGGAGAATGGGGTTAGGAGGGAGAGATAGATCAGCCATGATTGAATGGCGGAGTATACTTGATGGGCCGAATGGCCTAATTCTTCTACTCCTTATGATTCATAACCATTGACACGTAGCATTACTCCATTTTCAGCCCACTGACCTGTGGATTATTTGCAACATTTTCTGTTTTTGTTCCAGAGTTCTTGTATTTGCATTATAATCTGGCATGAAACTAATTATGTTAAGAAATTCCAGATAATCATAACAAGCTCCTACCTAATTAAGGAAATTGCTCAGGCACAAGCTGTCCATTTTTTGTGCGTACAAAAAAAAAGCTTAACAAAAACATATGGCAAGAATATAAGATCTAGGCTAACTTGCAAAACCACAGAATATACTGTAACGAGACTAGTCTTTCACTCTGATAGCTCTGTAGTAGTGTGCGCTCCAAGCAGGCCTCTTGTTCCAGAGGATATCATCCCTCCATACCTTTCTCTTTCATTTCCCCAGCTTCTCATCGAAGCAGCAGAGCTCTTTACCTCAATCACTCTATGTGGTCTTATGTGCTGCATCCTAATCATTGAGAAAAGCAGTTTCTGATAGTTAAGTTCATTGATTTATTAATGGCCCAGAGCTCACCCAGGTTAAGCTATCACTAAATCAATTTAAGCATAATTCTTTTGTCAGATTTCCTTCATTTTGAAATAGAAAGAGGCTAAGATGATTTAATTTTCCATGTAGTAATTGTACATCCAAGTCTGCTTTCATCTTTAAATCTGTATTTTTTTCCTCAGGTTTAATTAATATAATTCTGGTCATTGGACTTTTATTACTAACTATGCATATTGCACTACTTATATATTCAACTGCCTCATTATTTTGGTTCTGGTTCATTTCATGATTTATATCCTTTTCTCCATAACCATAGATGGAGCTGACACTTGCAAGAAAGGAGGAGCAAATATTGGAAAAGGATCTCATCCTGGAACAGGTGGATCGCCTTGCTGAACGAACCAATGTTAAAGCAATGAATGGCAAACATGACACACTGGCCTTAGCTAAGAAGGTAACATCTTTTTCAACATTGAATCTTAATCAGAGAAACAATGCATTTCAAATTATTGATTTGCAATATTTATAGTTTTGGTGAACATTTGAAATCTATACTATTTAAGAATTGTCCATAATTTTAATATTGTAATGCTTTGATTGTGATTTATGTTTATTGAAAACATTGATTTTTTATTAAGACTATTTTTTTGCAGATGGCATCCTGCATTATCTTCTTATAATGCATGCCCCCTCCTCCTTCCTAAGTTCACCTATTTTAATCACAGTTTGAACCCCACCCTATTCCCTTTCCAAACCTTTACCACCTCCCCTGAACCACCATCCCAGATCCAATTATTTTTCTCACAGCCCATTCCACTCCCACAGCAGAACATATATTCCATTTCTGACCCCCTCACTACCAGACCTCTGGTTCTGTTCATACTGCTCCATCCCAGAACTCTCTCCCTCCTGTGCCTGTACTCATACAAGATCCTTTGCCTACTGCCAAACCAAACACATATTCCTCATTCACTTTGTTGGTGTTATTGTAATATACAAGCCAAATTTGGCAAGCTATATAAACAGCTGTGAGATAGGGACCAGTTGATCAGTTTTTAACCTCTGGTTGCAGGATAAATATTGGCTAAAATTGTCCTGCCCTTTTTGTAGGTAATGGAAAAATATCTTTTATATTGCACTATAAAAGAGCAGTTAAATGCTGCAAGGACAGTATACTTAGCAGTGAACCACACCCTTGATATTCTGCCCATTTTTGAAAATGGACATGGATAGCCTTATTTACAAATAATTAAGGTAAATGTAGCTTGAACCTTTACTGGAACACTGAAATAAAACAAAAAAAATGGTGGATCATCTGCTACATTGTACCATATGCCAATTAGCTCTTGACTATTATGATCAATGAAGTGGTCACGGTATTTGGGCTAGGAGAAACGACATTGTTTTCATTTTTGATAGAGCAGAAGTAGGATCGGAACTAGGGTACAACTATATGGCAGGCTTCACCCCAACTCAAGACGGCACAAATTGTAATCATTATCTTGCCTGTTTCCTATTACCAAATACCTTTATCCACTGTAAAAAGATTGCACTCCCTCAAAATATTACCATTTGCAACCACAACCATTCCATTGACCAGTCTACGTCCAGTATACTAACAACTCTTGACTATTTCATCCCAAATCCACCATATGTCCTGTCTTAGCCTACGATTTGTCATTGCCTTCCATCACAGTGAGGAATGTGGAATCCACAGTGGTGGATGTTTATGTTAACCTTTGTGGTTGTGTGTCCTGTTGCTTTTCACTTAGTATGGCTGTATGGCAACTCAAATTTCATTCGACCTTAATTACTACATGTGGCAATGAACTGACCTTGAAACCGTGAACTACTGATTACACAACATGGAAAAAAACGTGTATAAGCAAGAGCTATATAAAAACAAAAATGCAGGAAAATCATTAATATGGCATATCCATTGTATCCAGCATTTTTTAGTTTTATTTCAGCGTTCCAGCATCTGTAGTTGATTCTCTTCAGTAACAAGGTCAAATTATTGCACATCTAATGCTAGAACTTTCATCCAGTACATTCAAGTTGTGTCTCAAGGGCAGAAGCTTCCCTCTTAACAACTCGTCCTGGACTCTAATTAATAAATGCACTGCCATTCAGACTATTTACACTTTAAGCTGCCTATTACAGGCAGAAAACTAAGCACCACCCACATAATAATTCTGGTTCCAGAGAGTTTAATTGTTTTGTTTTATTATGATAAATGAATGTATTGGAGGGTTTCCCATGTGAATTAAAATCAAAATCTGCAGGTGAATGATGTTCAAGGAAAGATGAAGGACATTACACGGAAGATGATGGCTGTAGTTTCAGAACTGTCAATGCAACAGGCCAATGCCATGCAACTCCAACATAACGTCAGGGATAAGCAGCAATTCCTGGAGTCATGTCATCTACGAATGGAGCAGGGAATGGCACCCAGTGAGGAGTTTGAAAACGAATGGCTGAAAATGATGGATAAAGAAAACAGACGGATGATGGAGATTAAGATGAAATACAAGGTATGAATCCAACTGACTACCACAGTCCGTAAACAATGTTCACAGGAACACTAAAGATTGTAAATAGATTTCTGTGTGTCACTGAAACCTAATTAAGTGCTGACATTTAACACCTCAAAGTTAAATATAGTTCATGACAGTTTAAAAAAAACCAATTCTAGCCTTTACTTAAATACTCAGTAATAGCTTTGGAGTCTCTTTGGAAATAAAAGCAGCTTGAATCAGTCATAAGAGTCAGATTAAACAAGAACATTCAGGAAACACCCATTAGGTTGGGTCAAACTCCTTGTGTCACATCTGGGAAAGAGAAAAGCAAATTTGTCTTAAATTGCAGAGAAGGAATGGATAGTTCATTAGCATATCTGTCAGGGTAAAGCAAAGTGTGTTCAAATTGTGATCTAGTCCCACTTTGTTCTGGTCTTCTCAGTATTTTCTGTTGGAGTTAGATTTCCAGTATCTTAATTTTTTTAATTTTTATAATGCATGGCAGACCCATTTCTGGAATATAATTTTAATATGTAACTCTGATGACTTCTATTTTGTAATGCACTACTGCAATAGTAATTAACTTTGTAATGCTACGTTTCAATATAGAAACATTGTCATGTAGCTCCAAACCACAGTGAACATGTGTGTATCAATCCGCATTGAGCAATTTGCCTAACAACGACCCAATTTTGTTCCTAAATTAGGAAGCTGAAGAGGAAGAGAGACACTTATTGCCCGGTGGAGTATATACAGCAGCTGAGCCAAGGCCAAATGCATATATCCCGGATTGCGAGTCTGGACTACCTATTCCACGTCCTTATGGGAAAATGGTTCCTTTTAAACCCAGTGAACCTAGTGCACACATGCGACATTATAGAAAACCAGTCATTAAACCAATTGAAATATAATGTTAACCGCATCCAAAGCCATATTAATGCATTTTAACAGTAACAAAGTCTACCACATGCCAGCACCTTAGTGATCATTAAGCATTTATGTTTTGAAAGGTTTTAGATAAATAACTATAAATGCTTTTTAGGTTAACATGTCTAAATGAGTTTATGATTAAAGTATTAGCAGACTGAAATCAGTTTAGGATTTTAATATTCTTTAATAAATACAAAACTGAAAGAGTTGCAATTGCGCAAGATGCCAACAGACAAACAACAGATTGTGCCAACATGTATATCATCACTGTGGTATCTTGTATAAGTACTGTGCAATGTTTTGATGAACTAATAATGAACAGAATGTGCATCTCATTTCCGTGTTAAATAAACAATTACATTCTTGACAATTTGCTATTTTAGGGAGTGTGTTTTTCATTAAATTAGCATATTTTCTCATTAGTCAAGTCACATTTATTCATATAGCACATTTAAAAAACAACTCTCATTGACCAAAGTGCTTCACATTTGTTATAAAAGTAGTATACACAAGCAGGCTACATACATATATACAAATAGCCCTCGCTCAGAGGACGTCAGGAAAGGCTTGGGAGAACAGATACGCTTTTAGACTAGACTTAAAGGAGTCGATGGAGGGGGCAGTTCTAATAGGGAGGGGGATGTTGTTCCACAGTCTAGGAGCTGCGACCACAAAGGCGCGGTCGCCCCTGAGCTTATGCCTAGACCGTGGGACATTCAGCAACCCCAAGTCGGCCGATCTGAGGGACCTGGAGGTGGTGTGGTGGGTGAGAAGACTTTTAATGTAAGTGGGTGCAAGCCCATTGAGGGCTTTGTAGAGAAAGAGGAGGGTCTTGAAATTTATTCGGAACCGCACAGGGAGCCAGTGGAGAGAGGCCAGGATCGGGGTGATGTGGTCCCTTTCTCGGGTGCCCGTCAGAAGTCTCGCTGCGGCGTTTTGGACCAGTTGCAGGCGGGACAGGGAAGATTGGCTGATGCCAGTGTAAAGGGAGTTGCAGTAATCTAGGCGGGAGGAGATAAATGTACGGATGATCTTTATGAGGTCATCAAACTGGAGGAATTGTTTTATTTTAGCTATCATCTGAAGCTGGAAGAAGCTAGCTTTTCCCACGGCATTGACTTGTTTGTCAAACTTCAGTGCTGAGTCAAATATCACGCCAAGGTTTTTGACGTGAGGTTTGAGTGGTGGGGTAAGGCTTCCAAGGCTGCCTGCTATCATTTTGATTGAGTCCGAGGGGCCGAGAAGGATGACCTCAGACTTACTCTCATTTAGTTGGAGGAAGTTCTGGGCCATCCAGCATTTTATATCCTCGAGGCAGCGGGTAAGGTTAAGGTGATTTGATTGCTTTTTGGGCTTCAGGGGAAGGTACAGTTGTGTATCGTCTGCGTAGCAATGGAAGTGCCTTTCAATGACTTGGCCTAAGGGGAGCATATACAGGGACAAGAGAATGGGGCCAAGGATGGAACCTTGTGGAACCCCACAGCAGAGGCTAGCTGGGGAGGAGAAAGAGTCGAGATGTTAGTCGAAAAACTCCTACCTTTGAGGTAGGAGATGAACCAGCTCAGGGCAGTGCCATCAATACCAACCCCGTACCGGAGACGGTCAATTAGGATGGTGTGGTCGACAGGATCAAATGCTGCGCTGAGGTCAAGAAGGAGCAGGATTGCACAGTCGCCGGAGTCAACGGTGAGCAGTAAGTCATTATGTACCTTCAACAAGGCAGACTCTGTGCTGTGGTGAGCCCTGAAACCTGATTGGAAAGTTTCCAAGATAGTATTTTGGTGAATGTAACGCTTAAAGTTGACTTAAGATTACCCTTTCAAGGGCTTTTGAGAGGAAAGGCAGTTTAGAAATGGGTCTGTAGTTGCTTGGCAAGGTGGGGTCGAGGTTAGGTTTTTTCAGGAGTGGCTGGACCACCGCATGCTTGAAGCAGGTAGGTACAGTGCCAGTGGCCAGAGAACTGTTGAAGATGGCGAGGATACTGGGACTGGCTGTTATGATGACGTCCTTTAGGAGGGCAGAGGGGGCAGTGTCGAGGGGGCAGGTCGTAGGTTTCATGGTGGTGATCAGTTTTACAAGGAAGGGTAGAGTAACAGATTGGAAACAATCTAATTTTGAAGAACAGACCAATGAGACAGCCAGGTCACGGGTGGGAGGGGAGATATTCGTTCTTATGTTCTTTATCTTGGTGGTGAAAAATGTAGTAAATTCCAAAATCAAAAAGAATAGAATTTACAATCTTCAATAATTTTCTATCAGCCCTATTTCATTCTGTTGTGCTGCAGCAAGCAAGAATTTCATTGCCCTATCTGGGACACATGATAATAAACTCCCTTTACTTCACTTGAGACAGAGACTTCAATTCTTCTTTACAAACATGTCCTACCTGTTTATCTGTGGCCTCTGGCATTGTACTAAACAGGCCCAACATTAGCAAGAAGAGCAGCACCTCAACTTCCTTTGGGGGACACTGTAGCCTTTGGGACTCAATATCAATTCTATAACTTCAGGTAACTTGCGTTTTCTTTGCATCCATCAAAACGGATCATTTCTGCTAGAAGCCAATTCTCTGTGGTTGTGGCTCTGTTTTTTCTTCATCAGGGCCTGATTTAGTATACTTTCACATTCTTTTGTTTGGTAGTCTCACTGCCTCATCTTATGGCTTTTATTCACTTTCTTTCTCTTAACTGCCCCCATTAACCAATTAACCAGAGGTGCCCCACAATTAATCAGCAGGGACTGACCCAAAAAGCTTGGGATACTCAATTTGTCCTATCTATTGCTTACACAGCCTATCTTCTCTGCAACTTAAACCTATCTTGTTTTATCTTTACAAGTTCTGACAAAGACTCTTTGACCCGAAATGTTAACTCTCTTTCCACAAAAGCTGTCTGACCTGCTTGTTTTTTCCAGAATGTTCTGCTTTTATTTCACACTTCTAGCATCTGCAATATTTTGATTTTCATTATCCTAATAAATTGACATGAGCATTCACATTAGCACCGATGACAATAAATGAACCAGGATGCTAACTACAAACACGTATTTTTAATGAACTCAGATACATCCCACAATTTCAATACATGGAAATGGTCGATGTTCGTCTCTCACTTATCAATGAAACGTCAAAGAAGGAGGGTGCCCACCTGATGGCCACAATGACGTACCTACCCTACCTTTCACCACTCCAATCCCACTGCAAATAGCAAGAGTGCCGACTTATTACAGGGATTGAAACATCAAGTCCTATTAGCTCTACTGACCTTCTGGAGGAAAAAACAGTGAATGCTGTGAAAATGCAGCTGACGACAAGGGAAACACCGTGTGACAGCTTGGAGAGACAGCTGACAGGAGGAAATAGACCCCAACGGGGCTGTTATGGGCTAGCTACCCATAACAGCTGGCTCTGTCACCTTGTTAGGGCACAAGAGCCACCCTCACTTGGCTACAAAAAGTTCAAAGAGAAAAATACCCCCAGAGTCTGCGAGAGCGGGGGGGCAAGATGACTCATCGACTGACCACCCGGTAACAAACCTTGGAACGGACACGACATTGAATCAGGTAAGTGGCAGAACTCTTGAAAACCGAGCAGCTGGACACGTTCTTCAGGCCTGTAGGTGTGGCTGAACTAAAGTAACATCAACTCGTGGTCTCAAAATTCATCAGGGATGGAGGAAATGCTTGAAAATCCCCAACCCAGGGCCCCGCATGGACCAGATTCTGTCAAGAGGAAGGTCAAATCAGTCGGTTGAAACTCAGCGGCAGGAAGAAATCCACATTGAAACATAGAAACATAGAAAATAGGTGCAGGAGGATGCCATTCGGCCCTTCGAGCCAGCACCGCCATTCATTGTGATCATGGCTGATGGTCCCCTATCAATAACCCGTGCCTGCCTTCTCCCCATATCCCTTGATTCCACTAGCCCCTAGAGCTCTATCTAACTCTCTCTTAAATCCATCCAGTGATTTGGCCTCCACTGCCCTCTGTGGCAGGGAATTCCATAAATTCACAACTCTGGGTGAAAAAGTTTTTTTCTCACCTCTGTCTTAAAGGACCTCCCCTTTATTCTAAGACTGTGGTCCCTGACTCTGGATTCTCCCAACATTGGGAACATTTTTCCTGCATCTAGCTTGTCCAGTCCTTTTATAATCCCAGGGATCAATCTCGTGAACCTACGGTGCACTGCGTCAATCACAAGGATGTCCTTCCTCAAACTAGGAGTCCAAAACTGTACACACTACTCCAGATGTGGTCTCATCTGAGCCCTATACAACTGCAGAAGAACCTATACTGAAATCCTCTTGTTATGAAGGCCAACATTCCATTAGCTTTCTTCACTGCCTGCTGTACCTGTAAGGCAACTTTCAGTGACCGGTGTACAAGGACGCCCAGGGCTCGCTGCACCTCCCCCTTACCTAACCTAATCCCATTAAAATAATAACCTGCCCCCTTGTTTTTGCCACCAAAGTGGATAACCTCACATTTATCTATAATATACTGCATCTGTCACGCATCTGCCCACTCACTCAATCTGTCTAGCTCACGCTGCAACCTCCTAACATCCTCTTCACAGTTCACACTGCCACCCAGCTTTGTGTCATCCGCAAACTTGCTAGTGTTGCTCCTAATTCCCTCTTCCAAATCATTAATATATATGGTAAACAGTTGCAGCCCCAACACCGAGCCTTGCGGCACTTCACTCGCCACTGCCTGCCATTCTGAAAAGGACCCCTTCACTCCTACTCTTTGCTTTCGGTCTGCCAACCAATTTTCTATCCATGTCAGCACCCTACCCCCAATACCATGTGCTCTAATTTTAGTCACCAGTCTCCGGTGCGGGACCTTATCAAAGGCTTTCTGAAAGTCTAGATACACTATATCCACTGGCATCCCTTCATCCATTTACTTGTCACATTCTCAAAAAATTCCAGAAGATTAGTCAAGCATGATTTCCCTTTCATAAATCCATGTTGACTTGGACTAATCGTTTTACTGCTATCCAAATGCCCAATTATTAACTCTTTAATAATTGACTCCAGCATCTTTCTCACCACCACAGTCAGGCTAACTGGTCTGTAATTCCCCATATTTTCTCTTGCTCTTTCCTTGAAAAGTGGGATAACATTAGCTATCCTCCAATCCACAGGAACTGATCCTGAATCTATTGAACATTGGAAAATGATCACCAAAGTGTCCACTATTTCTAGAGCCAACTCCCCGAGGATCCTGGGATGCAGACCATCAGGCCCAGGGGAATTATCATCCTTCAGTCCCATTAGCCTACCCAATACAATTTCTCGCCTAATGAAAATGTCTTTCAGTTCCTCTACCCCCTTAGATCCTCAGTCCTCCAGTACATCTGGGAGATTGTTTGTGTCTTGCTTAGTGAAGACAGATCCAAAGTACCTATTCAACTCTTCAGCCATTTACCTGTTGCCCATAATAAATTCACCCGTGTCTGCCTTCAAGGGACCCACATTTGACTTACCTACTCTTTTTCCCTTAACATATCTAAAGAAGCTTTTACTGTCCTTGTTTATATTCCTGGCCAGCTTCCGTTCATACTTCATCTTTTCAGCTTGTATTGCCCGTTTTGTTTCCTTCTGTTGTCCTATGAAAGTTTCCCAATCCTCTGGCTTCCGGCTACTCTTTGCTGTGTTATACATCTTTTCTTTTAGTTTTAATCTATCCCTAACTTCTCTTGTCAGCCACAGTTGCCTCCTACTCCCCTTAGAATCTTTCTTCCTTTTTGGAATGAAATGATCCTGCATCTTCTGGATTATGCCCAACAATTCCTGCCATTGCTATTCCACCATCATTCCTGCTAGGATCCCGTTCCAGTCTACTTTGGCCAGCTCCCCTCTCATGCCTTCATAGTCCCCTTTGTTCAACTGAATCACTACCACTTCCGATTTAACGTTCACCTTCTCAAATTGCAGATTAAAATTAATCATATTATGATCACTACCTCCAAGCGGTTCTTTTACCTCTAGTTCTCTTATCATATCTGTTTCATTGGACAACACTACATCCAGACAGGCCTTTTCTCTGGTTGGCTCCATTACAAGCTGTTCTAAGAACCCATCTCGGAGGCATTCTACAAACTCACTTTCTTGGGGTCCTGAACCAACCTGATTTTCCCAGTCTACCTGCATATTGAAATCCCCCATCACCACAGTGGCATTACCTTTGTTACATGCCAGTTTTAACTCCTGCTGCAACTTACACCCTAGATCCGGGCTACTATTTGGGGGTCTGTAGATAACACCAATTAGTGTCTTCTTGCCTTTACAATTCCTCAACTCAATCCACAGTGACTCTACCTCGTCAGTCCCTATGTCTTCCCTCGCAAGGGACTGAATTCCATCCCTCACCAGCAGAGCTACCCCCCCTCCTCTGCCCACCTGCCTGTCCTTTCTATAGGATGTATAACCCTGAATACTAAGTTCCCAGGCCCGATCCTCCTGCAGCCACGTCTCAGTAATCCCCACAATGTCATATCTACCAACTGAGCCTCAAGCTCATCTACTTTATTTCTTATACTTCGCGCATTCATATACAATACTTTTAATTCCTTACGCATCTCACCTTTCACATCGATCCCTATTACACTTGGCCCTACTCTCCTATCCCTTTGTGAGCTTCCTTGCTCGTTAATTCTGGGGTCATTAACCATCCCTTTACTCTCTTTCCCTTTAACTCTGTCCTCGACTATCCCATTTGACACCCCACCCCCCTTATTCAGTTAAAAACCACCCGTGTAGCAGTGGCAAACCTGCCTACCAGAATGCTGGTCCCCCACCTGTTAAGATGCAATCCGTCCCTTTTGTACAGTTCCCCCTTACTCCAAAACAGATCCCAGTGATCTAAGAATCTAAATCCCTGCCTCCTGCACCAGTTCCTCAGCCATACATTCAGGTCCAGCACGAGGAATTGGAAGCAAACCGGAGATAACAACCCTGGAGGTCCTGCTTTCAGCATTTTCCCGAGCTCTCTAAAGTCACGCTGCAGAATATTCATCCCCTTTTTTCCAACATCGTTTGTGCTGACATGCACTACCACCTCCGGCTGTTCACCTTCGCCCTTGAGGTTTTCTGCACTCTGTCCGTGACATCCTGGATCCTGGCACCAGGAAGGCAGCACACCATCCTTGAATCCCATCTGTTCCTGCAGAAACCCCTGTCCGTACCTCTCACAATGGCGTTGCCTGATGTTGGCCTCTTTGGTTTTGGCTCAACAGCCCTTTTTGCCTCACAAGCCAGTCCGCCGCTCAGTGTGATAACGTCTTCTGTCCCGACAGCTTCTAAGTGGGTGAACCTGTTCACAAGAGGTACAACACCCGGGGACGTTTGCATTCCATGTTTCCCTCCCTTTCTCACCATCACCCACCTTCTCTCTTCCAGTACCTTAGGTGTAACAATCTTATTGTAGGACTTGTCGAGGAACGACTCAGTTTCTCGGATGAACCTGAGGTCATCCACTTGCTTCCCCAACACGGTCCTTCAGGAGCTGTACCTGGATGCACTTCTCACATTTGCAGCAGCCAGAGGCACCAGCAGGGTCCTTGACCTCCCACATACTGCAAGCATCACACTTGCCTAACATCTCCTTCTTTCGTCTCTCCCTCTCCAGCGTTTTGCGTAGCCTCCTCTCCTCAGCCTCCTCGTCAAAGACTCTAGAGCCAAAGACTTGCACTTTTCTCACAAAGCCGCTCCCTCACTGCCGCTCCCTAAGAGCCGGCCTGTTTATATTGACAGTCCCAAGAGCATCAGCACCCTACGGGATGTGGCAGACGTTTCAGGCAACAGTCCAAGACGCAACCAGGCACATTGTAAAGTGGAGAACATGCAAGGACGTAAGCTGTGGGTGAAATGGCCAAAGTCTAACAGCAAGGAGTGAGAAATCATCAATGCAGATGTGAGCTTAATCTTAAGTGGAATCAAGGGATCAGCAGAAAAGAAGTTGGAGAAGATGGGTGATCTAGTCTACAGCCATGGAAAGGAGAAATTTGGTGAGAAGGAACAACTCAGCAGGAAAGATAGGCCTCCTCCCCCAAGTCCCGTCGTCTCCAGGAAATCCAACGACTTGTTAAAGAAAGAAGAGGCCTGAGGAAGGTGTGGAAAAAAGCAACAGCAGAACAAAGGGAGGGCATCAATCTCCTTCAAAAGGACCTAAAACAGAGGCTCTCGAAGCTGCGCAGAGTGGTGAATTTAAGGAAATGACGCAAAAAGAAGGAAAAAGCAAGAACAGACTTCTACACAGATCCCTTTAAGTTTGTGAAAGACATTTTCACAAAAGAAAAAAGCGGATCCCTGAAAGTGTCAAAAAAGGAGGTTGAAGGACACATCAGAACCATCCACACTGATGAGTTAAAAGATGAACCGATTTTTGTCCCCGCTGACATCCCACCAATCTCACCCCCACAACATCAATTTGACATCAGCCCTCCCAAGCTGAGTAGTAAAGGCAAGAACGGCCTCTGCACCAGGCCCTAATGGTGTTCTGTATTGTGTCTACAAGAATGCCCTAGATATTCTGAAATTCCTCTGGAGGAACGAGGGTTGCGTGGGAAAAGGAAGTCATCCCCAAAGCCTGGCGAAGAGCGGGGGGGGGAGTGCTGATCCCAAAAGAAAAAAATTATTCCACCATCGAACAGTTTTGGCAAATAAACCTTCTTAATATAGAGGGCAAGATATTTTTCAGTGTGGTGGCGAAAAGACTTACAAAGTATCTGAAAAAAAACCATTTTGTTGATACATCAATCCAAAAGGCTGGCATAGCAGGCTTCTCGGAATGCCTTGAACATACCAGCATCATATGGCTTCAAATCCAAACTGCTAAGAAAGAACGAAATAATCTGCATGTCTTGTTCCTCGATCTGGCCAACGCCTATGGATCAGTTCCTCATTCGCTACTGTGGACTGCTTTTGAATTCTTTCAGGCGCCTACTTCTAGGATCTGCAATTTTGGCTCACAACATCAGACTTTCCCACAGCGTGGCAACCACTCCTGTTGCACCATCTCCCCATTGACCTTCTCTATGGCAATGGAGCTCATTATCAGAGCATCAAAATGGGTTGTGGGAGGAAAACGGCTACTGTGTGGTCAGTGATTGCCACCGATACGAGCCTATATGGACTTTATGACAACACTAACAACAACTATCCTCTGCACCAAGAGACTTCTGGAAAAACTTAATCAAAACATCACATGGGCAAGGATGAAGATTAAACCCAGCAAGTGCAGAAGCATCTCCATTGTCAAAGGTCAAGTCAAGGATCAAAGATTTCATATTGACGGAAAACCTGTTCCAACTGCTTCAGAAATGCCAGTGAAGAGTTTGGGCCGATGGTATGATGCAAAGCACAAGGACACCGAGCAGTTTGAACAACTGAAAAAGGATGCCATCATGCACATAGCTCGCATCAACAAGACCTTGCTACCAGGAAAACTCAAGCTGTGGTGCTTCGAATTTGGAATACTACCAAGGATCATGTGGCCTTTAACTATGTATGAAATCCCCATCAACAAAGTGGAAAAGCTGGAAAGAATGATCAGCACACATGTGAAACAGTGGCTTGGACTTCCATGATGCTTAAGTGCTGTCGGGTTGTACAAGAGTGGCAAATTGGAATTACCCATTACAGGACTTGTGGAAGAGTTCAAATGCACTAAAGCAAGGTTGGTCATGACCCTCACTGAATCTGAAGATACTGTTATTTGAACAGCGGCGCCCCGTGTGGCAACGGGGAGGAAGTGGACCCCATCTGCTAAGAAAGAACGAAAAAAATCTGCATGTCTTGTTCAGAGTGCTTAGTCTACACTCTTCATTTCCGGGATGTGGTTGGCCAAGTCCAACACGGGAGAGCCGGGCTCGGGCTCGTCCCAAAAGCTCCTCAATGGCACAAGTGCAGAAAAGACAGCTCGTGATGGAGGAGGTGAGAAGACGGGAGGAGGCAAGGCCGTCTCAATGGCCAAGCAGGGCCAATGGACTAACTAGGAGAGCCTGGAAAAGAGGAAACTCAGCTGGCGTGACATCTGGCAAATGGAAGGATCTCGGCTAAGTTTTGTCATCAGAGTAACTTATGATGTTCTACCATCACCCCAGAACCTGAAGCAGTGGTTTGGAGAAGACCCCGCTTGCTCCCTTTGCCAAGCACCTGCATCACTAAGGCACATTTTAACAGGATGCACTATGAGCCTCGGCCAAGGGCGTTACACTTGGCGGCATAACCAAGTTCTCAGACAGCTGTCATCAATCCTTGAACAGAGGCGAACGATCACAAATGCTTCCCCACCAACATCGGCAGGAAATGTTCACTTCACAACATTTGTACCATCAGGCCAACCTCCAGATAACATTAAAGGATGCAAGCATTCTGCAGCCTGCTCGTGATTGGAAAATG
Source organism: Okamejei kenojei (assembly GCA_035221665.1). Classification (NCBI taxonomy): domain Eukaryota; kingdom Metazoa; phylum Chordata; class Chondrichthyes; order Rajiformes; family Rajidae; genus Okamejei; species Okamejei kenojei. Next base: position 31,711,660 of record CM069151.1, on the reverse strand, counting down.
GAAGTGGACTTAGAAAAAAAGGCTAGTGTTTCCCCCAGACATTGTGGCTACAACACTCCGGCTGGACATGGTCCTGTGGTCCACAACAGCCAAGTTGACATACATTGTGCAATTGACAGTTCCATGGGAAGATGGTGTTGAAGAAGCTTATGAGAGGAAAAAGATCAAGTACTCTGAACTGGCAACTGAAGCTTCCCAGAATGGCTGGAAGACCAAGATTTTCCATATCGAAGTGGGATGCAGGGGATTTGTTGCTACATCTATGACCAGGCTATTAAATAAAATGGGGGTGAGTGGTCGCTCCCTCCAACAGACAATCAAATCATTGTCAAATTCTGAAGAAAAAAGCAGCAATTGGATTTGGATCAAAAGGAGAGACAACAATTGGGCTGCAAGATGAAGACAGGAGGGTATGGAATTGAGGGGGGTGTAACTGGGATGGCAGGTATCACCATAGAGCCCTCTGGAGATGTTGTGGGCTTATCAATGAAACGTCAAAGAAGGAGGGTGCCCACCTGATGACCCTGATGACGTACCTACCCTATCTTTCACCACTCTAATCCCACTGCAAATAACAAGAGTGACGACTTATTACAGGGATTGAAACATCAAGTCCTATTAGCTCTACTGTCAGTGTACACAAAAAGACATAAATAGAGAGAAACATCTATCTTCTCAGGCAGCCTCTTGAATAGAAGGATGACTCATGCCCTTACAGTTCTGCAAGTTCTGAGATGACGAGGCAGGTGAGTCCATTGTTTGGAATGTATGGTCTTATTTGTACTTCATGCTGATACATGAAGTAGTTATTCCTTGAAGATAACCAAGCTGGCTTAATGTAGAGCCATTTAGTCTCCCAATCATATGTCACATTAACCCACACCTTCAAAAACAAAGTGTCATTAATAGAAACTGTCAATGAAGACAAAAATTACGACTTCCTTATGGGAAATTCTGACCATGATAACCACTTCTGAATTAGTCATAGAATCAGCAGTTATTTGGAAATAACAATGCATATTTCTTGGGATCTGTCTTTACCCTGGTTCAAACCAAGAACGGGGTGGAAGATTGCAACATTCACGTGGTCCGCCCTGTTTCAACTAATGCAATCAACTCGCCGAGCACAATCAGAAGATCAAATAGAACAAGTGGTCCTACAACTTTAGGCTGTGCACGCCACACGAAAGAAGAAGGAGAAACTAAGAACAGGTTTTCATGTAGTTACCAACATATATTGCAGAAGTGGAAGGAGCACACTATATTTGATTGTTCCTAGGTTATAAATGCTCACGCATAAAATATTTTGTGCTTCTACCTTTCAGGTTCCAAGCTTCATCTAATCAGGTTTCGAATGACCACCCAAAGTGCCGCCGGGCAACCTAAACACCGAGTCATTTTGCCCGGCTTGGCACTGCAGATACTGGTTTATACCGAAGATAGACTAAAAAAACTGGAGTAACTCCGCTGGTCAGACAGCACCTCTGGAGAAAAGGAACGTGACGTTTCGTGTCTGCGATGGCTGTATTGCGCGGCAAAGATATTAGGTGCGTGGTGACGGAGGGTCGGAGCGAATGATGGGCTATGCACAGTGGCAGCAGCGGCCACGACAGCGGCTCCATCTCGTCCTCCTCTCGCACCCCGCCCACTCTGCCAACGGCACTTTCAAAACAAACCCTCCCGCACGCCGAGGCCAGGAGAAGGGAGGGAGAGGCCTCCTTCCGCCGTCTGAAGCAGCTGCACCAAAGATCCTATAGCTGTAGGATCTTTGAGATGCACCGCTCGTCCCCGCAGCTTGCTGCTGGCTGGCGGAGGAGGGGAGGCGGTGGTGAGGAGATCTCAACCGCCTCCCACTTTGGCAGCGGCAGTTGGTGGTGGACAGGGACGGCCAAGGCAGCGGGGCGATGTTGTCCGAGGAGCGCTAACCTGCCTTCCTCCCCACCTCCTCTGCCCCTTCCCCCTCTCTCTCTCTCTCTCTCTTGTACGCCCCCTCCACAACTCTTACCGTGAGACCCCTCCTCTCCATCCCGCACTGATCCCCATTCCCGCCTCTATTCAGTCCTCACTGACATCCCCTGTGCTCCCCTCCCTATCTACCCCCCCCCCCCCATCTATTCATCCTGCGCTGATCATCCTGTCCACCTCGCATTGATTCTCCTGCCACCCCCCTCATCCATCCTACACTGGTCCCCCAATTCATCCTGTACTGACCGCCATTCCCATCCATCCTGCACTTCACCCCCCATTCATCCTGCACTGACCCATTCATCCCATACTGACCCACCCTCCATTTACCCTGCACCGATCCCCCCCATCCATCCCGTAGTGATCTCCCCATTCCATCTTTTACTGATCCCCCATCCATCCGGTACTGATCCCCCTCATTCATCCTGTACTGATCCCCTCATTCATCCTGAACTGATCCCCCATATATATCTTACTGATCTTCCCATTCATCCTGTACTGATCCCCTCATTCATCCTGTAGTGATCTCCCATTCATCCTGCACAGACCCTCAGATCCACACTGTACTGAACCCCCCCCCCCCCCATTCATCCTGTACTGATCCCTCCCATTCATCCTGTGCTGATCCCACCCCCAATCCATCCTGTACTGATCCCCCCCATTCAAGAAGAATGGAGGGGACAGTCTGAAGAAGGGTCTCGACCCAAACCATTGCCTATTTCCTTCACTCCATAGATGCTGCCTCACCGGCTGAACTTCTCCAGCATTTATGTCTACCCCCATTCATTCTGTACTTATCCCCCCATTCATCCTGTACTGATCCCCCCCATCCATCCTGTACTGATCCCCCCCCCCATCCATCCTGTATTGATTCCCCCATTCAACACCACTGACATCCCCGTGCTGTCCCCTCACAATTTTACATACTAATTCACCTGCCTCAATCCATCCATTCCGCACCGATTGTTTTGTCAAGTGTGTTCATGCTTCTCATGGTTTTCAAATTTTTTTACAAATAAAAAACTGAGAAGTGTGGCGTGCAAAAGTATTCAGCCCCCTTTACTCTGATACCCCTAAATAAAATCCAGTCCAACTAATTGCCTTCAGAAGTCACCTAATTAGTAAATAGAGTCCATCTAATCTCAGTATAAATACAGCTGAAAATAAACCTGTTAGAGTCTGCAAAAGACTTGAGACTGGGGAGGAGGTTCACCTTCCAGCAGGACAACAACCCTAAACATACAGCCAGAGCTACAATGGAATGGTTTAGATCAAAGCATATTCATGTGTTAGAATGGCCCAGTCAAAGTCCAGACCTAAATCCAAATGAGAATCTCTGGCAAGACTTGAAAATTGCTGTTCACAGACGCTCTCCATCCAATCTGACTGAGCCGGAGCTATTTTGCAAAGCTAAATGGGCAAATATTTCAGTCTCTAGATGTGCAAAGCTGGTAGAGACATACCCCAAAAGACTTGCACCTGTAATTGCAGCGAAAGGTGGTCCTACAAAGTATTGGCTCAGGGGGGCTGAACAATTTTGCATGCCACACTTTTCAGTTTTTTACTTGTAATAAAATTTGGAAATCATGTATCATTTTCCTTCCACTTCACAATAAAGCACCACTTTGTGTTGGTCTATCACATAAAATCCCAATAAAATACATTTACGTTTGTGGTTGTAACGTGACAAAATGTGGAAAAGTTCAAGGGGTATGAATACTTTTGCAAACCACTGTAAATGGAACTTGAATTACCTTTACTCAAGGACTAATGAAAGCTGATAACGACAGCTGAGCAAACATTCTTGTATTGGACATATTATTTTAATATTTTTGTACTAATTATTACTAATAATTACTAATTATCAAGAATACTTATTATTATTATTGGAATAATTAGTTAAAAATATGAACTGTAAACAAGGTATAATTTAGGTATTTTATTAATTAGAATTTGCTATGTTTTTTTCTTTTTTTACATCAGTAACATTTGACTAATATTTAGCTAATACTTAGACTAATACTTCTCACTAGATGATTACAAATATTTTGGAGCAAAATAGTTCTAATTCAATCCCGTAAATTACTTTTATTGAAAAGTTTTATTTTTTTTAATAGCGTGGAGCTAGTAATATTTTTTTCCACACTACAGAAGTCCTTAGATGGCCAGCCATGCTAGTGTGACTAGCACTAACTACACTAATTCTAGATGTAGTTTCTTTTTTTTCTCTTGCACTTTATTAACCTTTTATTTTTTTACTTTCTTTATTTTTTACTTAATTATTATTTTAAACTTGAATTGTATGTCCGGGAGGAAGATCTATTAGATTTAAAACTCGTCTGTCCTGTGTTCGGGTGGAATGTCTGGTTTACTGTGCTGATCTATCTGCTCTTTTATAGACCACCCTAACCACAAGATGCAAGACGTTAATAGAAAAAACTGGTCTAGGAATTACTTTTTGTAGCTGGAATGTTAAGGGAATTCATGAATCAATCAAGAGAGGTAAGGTATTAGCACACTTAAATTCACTCAATGCAGATATAACATTTCTTCAAGAAACTCACCTTAAAAACAATGCACAGCATAGATTGAAAGCAAAATGAATTGCTGAAACATATCATTCTTCATTCTCCCATAAGGCCAGAGGTGTCGCAATTTTAATCCGTGAAGGTATACCTTTTAAACTAGATATTTTATACTAGTGGGTGAATTATATATTTTTTAAAGTGATTCTTCTCAATGTCTATGGACCAAATTTTGATAACCCTTTGTTTTTTAAGAATATACTTAATACTATCCCAGAACTCACACAACATAATTTGCTAATTGGTGGAGATTTAAATTGTACACTAGATTCTTATCTGGATAGATCGTCAAGACAAAGAAAAGCAAAATCGTAGACAAGCGGATTATTAAACTCATACATTAATACTACTAATATCAAAGATGTTTGGAGAATTGAAAACCCATCTGGAAGGGGATACTCATTCTATTCACCGGTACATAAAACCTATTCAAGGTGAGACTACTTTTTAGTAGACTTTAAACTTATCCCATTTACTTATAATTTGAAATATCATAATATTATAATTTCGGACCATGCTCCTTTAACATTTATGATCAAACTAAGTGGATTGACTGATAAGCAGACACAATGGAAACTTAATCCTCAAATTTAAAATGATAAAGCATGTTACGAATATCTTATCACACAGATAAATATGTTTTTCGAGACCAATGACTGCCCTGAAATATCTGCCTCCCTCTTTGGGAAACATTTAAAGCATTTATATGAGGAGCGTTAATCTCCGCGCAAGCCTTTCGTAATAAAGAGAATCGCGCCAAACAACAGATATTGGAAATGGAAATAAGGCAAAGATAGAAGATAGTCCGGAATTAAATGCGTATCAAAATAATTTATTTGATTACGGCTTAATAATAGGAAAAACACTAATCTTAAAATTCTGGAAAAATGCTCCTATAGCAACATTAAATATTTGGATTTCAACTATGTTTGAAACACTACATCTGGAAGATATGAGACTCCGGCCTGGAAGGAAAATCAGAACGCTTCTTTCAGACGTGGTCTGCATTTATAGAACTGATACAAAGATAGGGTGCAGGAGTACCTTGGGCCTTGGTAGGGGGGGATGAAAAACTATGGAGTTCGTGGATTCCTTTTGCGTGATATATATAACAGAGTAACTGGCTTTTTATTTTCCTTTTCCTTTTTTTTAGGGTCTATCTCTTAACCCCCTTTCGCTAATTCTTTGATCAAGGGTTTCTTCTCCCTTTTGGCACGCTCTTTCACTATCACTAGTCTTTTCACCTATTTCCTCCCTTTCTTTCTATTCTTTTTCTTTGAAAGCCATAAAACTATGGGGTACAATGATTGTAACAAGATATATGTGAAGTACATTGATGTATTTACCTCTAATAAATAAAATATTTTAAAAAAAGGAAATAAGGCAATTAGATATGGAAAATGCAATCGCGCCATCTACAATAATACATAATAAAATTGCTGCACTCAAATATAAGTTAAACCAAATATATTCAGATCTAATATAAAACTTTATCAAACTACTGAACAGCTACACTTTGAGTCCGGTGATAAACCACAAAAATTACTAGCACATCAACTCTGGAAACAGGAAGGGAAAAAAACAATATATAAAATCAAATCAGATATGGGAGAAATACTAACATTACCCAAGGATATTAATGATAGATTTTCTCAATACTATCAAACACTTTACTCAACTAAAACAACAGGTTTCTGCAGGAATGGAATCATTTTTACAGAAATGTAATCTTACAGGTTTAGATCCGAAAGAGAGGGAATTATTAGGGGCTGAAATTTCAGTACAAGATATTGAAGAATCTATTAAATCTTTTAAAAACGGAAAGGCCGCTGGCCCTGATGGTTTAAATCGTGAATTTTATTAAAAATGTCATGATCTGATCTCGCCACGCCTACAGACATTAGATACTCAAGCATTCATGCAACAGAAACTACCAGAAACTTTAAATGAATCAACAATCTATATTACTATAAGTCTGATCTTGACCACTTTTGGCTCGCTGTGCTGTGATTTCCGAGAGAACGCCACCACCTACGGCCGTCATTTTTGGCCAGCTCGCTCAGAGCCCCGCTCCGCCTTCCTGGACCAGAGGTTTTTCCCATCGATGAAAAGTCAGAGAGATATTAATTTTTTTTTTAATTTCCCATTCTCTCTGCTGCCCCTGCTGGAGGGAGGGGGAGGGACTATAAAACCAGGAAGTGGTGTGCCTCACTCAGTCTCTGCAAGATAGAGGAAGCCAGAGGTTCACATCTCTCTGAGCTCTGAATAGCACTGAACACAAGTCTACTCAACTGTGAGTGCCCTTAATGTGGTTTGAAAATCAAAAATATGGTTGGTTTGAAGTAAAAAGGCACTGCCTACAAATGGTTGTTTGGGGGGCTTGGGTTGAAGTTAAAAGACACTACTGCAAATGGTGGCTTGGGCGCTTTGGGTTGAAGATAAAAAGCACTACTTACTGGAAATGGTGGTTTGGCTGCTTTGGGTTGAAGTCAAAAGGCACTACTTCCTGCAAATGGTGGTTTGGCTGCATTGGGTTGAAGTTAAAAGGCACTACTTGCTGCAAATGGTGCTTTGGCTGCTTTGGATTGAAGTTAAAAGGCACTACTTGCTGAAATGGTGCTTTGGCTGATTTGAGTTGAAGTTAAAAGGCACTACTAACTGCAAATGGTGGTTTGGCTGCTTTGGGTAACTTCCCGTTTGCACTGTTCATTGATTTTAGATAAAATGCTACCACTTAGGGCTGTGATTTTTGGTCATCTTACTCATTCCCCTTCGGCTCAGCAGGTGCAGAGGATTCTTCCCATCAATGAAAAATAAAAGTGTTATTAGTGTTTAAAAAATGTTGAGAATCTCTCTCCTGTCAATCACGCCATGAAGGCCATACCTTTTTGGGTGGGAGGGGGAGGGGTTATAAAACCCGGCAGTATGGGTATGGCTCAGTCTCTGCATGATGGAGGAGGGAGAAGTCATGACTCTGTCTGAGTTGTGAATCAACTGAACACACTGAATGTCTACTGAACTGTGAGTTTGGAGTTTTGTGTGGTTTTATGGCGGTTTCACCCTGCTTGAAATGGTATGAAACTGAATTTGAATGTGGTGGCCTTGCACCCTGCATGAAATGGTATGAAACTGCATTTGAATGTGGTGGCGTTGCACCCTGCTTGAAGTGGTATGAAATTGCACTTGAATTCGGTGGCCTTGCACCCTGCTTGAAGTGGTAGGAAACTGCACTTGAATTCAGTGGCCTTGCACCCTGCTTGAAGTGGTAGGAAACTGCACTTGAATTTGGTGGCCTTGCACCCTGCTCGAAGTGGTAAGGAACTGCATTTGAATTTAGTGGCCTTGCACCCTGCTTGAAATGGAATTTCAAGGAATAGCCATGAGTCAACTACCAGTGCACCAGCCGTGAGTGAGCTTCCAGCACATCAGGCTTGAGGGACTGAGCTGCCACCCCAAGAACCCGTACCAGCGCTCCAGAAAGCCCCCCACCACACCACAAATATTAGAATTGGTGGAGAGGTGGAATATTGCGTTGGGGGACCAGCCCTCCCGTGTGAACATGGTGCACTTAGTCTAGTAATACTTATACCCAAAACAGATAAGGACCCTGAAGACCCAGGTTCATATAGAGCAATTGCTCTCTTAAACACCGATCAGAAAATATTAACCAAAATGTTAGCCCATAGATTAAGTTTAGCGATTCATAAATTAATACACCCCGATCAAACAGGCTTTATTCCAAAACGTTATTCATATTATAATCTGGGATGATTATTTAACATTATATACTCAAATAGAATAGCTAATGTAGACCTAGCAGTCATCTTGTGAGTTTCTGAGAAAGCATTCGAACAAGTGGAATGGCCCTATTTATTTTAGGTGATGGAAAATTTTCAACTGGGTGAGAGGTTTTGCACATGGGTTAAGCTTTTATATACTAACCCAACAGCTAGAATAATGACAAATCAAATGTTATCAATACAATTTGATTTATCTAAAGGTTGTAGACAAGGATGCCCGTTACCCCCGCTATTATTCGCCCTTGTTATCGAACCTCCAGCAGAAAGTGTTAGAGCACATCCAGAATTATATGGGTATAATACTAAAAATACAGTTAATACAGTTCATTAAATGCCAGACATTCTTTAATACAATGTAAAGTACTACATAGACTGCATTATTCTAAAACAAAATTAAATAGATTTTTTCCTAATATCTCTCCTACCTGTAATAAATGTCAATACTCTGTAGCTAATTGAACCCACACTTTTTTAAATTGCATAAGAATTATAAATTTCTGGATGGATATTTTGAAAATTATTTCCGTAGTTGTTAATACCCAACTGGAGCCTGATCCTAAATTAATAATATTGGGCATATCAGAACAATACCTAAAACTTACAACAAACCAAAGACATTTCCTTGATTATAGTGTAATAACTGGGAAAAAATTAATATTATAATTTTGGAATAACCCAGCAACCTCCACAATCAAAATGTGGATTATTGAGATGTCGGAGACCTTACATTTGGAAAAAATTAGATTTGTGTTATTTGACAAACCAGAATTATTTACTAGAATATGGTCTCCATTTATAGATTATTTGAAGGGGTAGATTGGGCCGGCGCAGAAGCCTGACTGAAACTGGAACCCAGGACTAGATGAACAGTTATGTTCTCTGACCTACGGACCTATCTCCCAAGTAGTATTATTGATAGTTTATTTTATTTTTCTAATTTTCTTTTTTTCCTCTCTTTATTTTTACTATCTATAAATATAAATAAATAATTAGAGGCAATGTCAATATGTAACCGATAAATGAGGATCCCAGTTACATTGGTAGCGGGGTCCCTGGAATCCTGGATACTTAATATGTAATCGTTTAACAAAGTTTGTAGTGGTTTGGACTATGATATGTACATGCCTCTAATAAAAATGTATATTAAAAAAAGACATTTCCTTGCAACCTGTTTATTTTGTTATGGATAAATTATGTGGGAAGCGAGAGTGTTGCTGTACCAATAGCAATAACGACCCATGCTATGGCCATGTCATGGTAATTTTTGGTCCTTCACAGAAAACATGCCTGCATCAATCTGTAGTGTGCATGGTTACATATATATGTTACCATGGTCCAGAATTTATTGACACAGGTTGATGATACACTGAATAATCCACCCACATTTTTGTTTGAAAGTGAAAAGAACTAATAAAAATGTCATTCATTGCAATGTGTAAAACGAGTTGAGATATTGTATTATAATTTTGCTACATGTCATTGTGGTATAACATATCTTGATTGGTGAATATGTTTACTTTGACTTATTTGAAGCAGAAATAATATGTGAATGTAGACAAAAGTGCTGGAGAAACTCAGCGGATGCAGCAGCATCTATGGAGCAAAGGAAATAGGCAACCTTTCGGGCCGAAACCCTTCTTCAGATTGATGGGTTTTGGCCCGAAACGTTGCCCATTTCCTTCGCTCCATAGATGCTGCCGCACCCTCTGAGTTTCTCCAGCAATTTTGTTTACCTTTGATTTTCCAGCATCTGCAGTTCCTTCACGAACATAATATGTGAATGCTTCATTGAACATAATTCCGACTGGTAACTACGCACTTCGTCCGAGCGCATTATCGCACGTGTCATGCAAACCGTCTTAAATGACCACCTAAACTGTCATTTGGCAACCTAAAAAGCTATCACGGCTGCCCAGTTGGCAACAGGGAAAAAATTTAAGTGAGAGCCCTGCTAATATGTGCCATACTGCACTCTCCACTAAATCAAAGTAAACATACATCAGTAATGTTTCAGAGAATTATAACATAAAAATGGGACCTTTCAACCCACCTTGTCCAGTCCAACCATTAAGCCCATCTATTTTAACTGCATTTGCCTGCAATATTCCCTATCCCTCCAAGCTGTTCCTCTCCAAGTACCTATCCATAAAACATTGTGTTTACATCCTGCTTCACTACCCCCTGTGGCACTTCATTCCAGATATTCACCAATCTGAATGAAAGATGTATCCCACACATCTCCTTTAAATCTTGCACTTTAAAAGCAACTCTAGTTCTAGACTCCCCTGCACTGGGAAAAATACTCCATCTATGATCCTCATCGTTATTATAAATAAATAGTAAATCAATATATGTTGCAAAATATTTGATTAACCTATGTTCCTGTAATATGATTGGGATGACATCTACAAATAAATACTAAGAACTGGCATATCCGAGAAAGCAGACCACCATCTTCAATTTAAAAAGAGGGTCTTTATGTAAAACTGGTTCTAGGTTAAATTTTATGCATAAATTATTTAGTTCTTGAATTCATGTTCGGTTAGACAAGTAAAATGTGTATTAAATAATCCTTTGGGCATTTTTAAACCTGAATGTCTATTGAAGGTACACAAAAGGCTGGAGAAACTCAGCGGGTGCAGCAGCATCTAAGGAGCGAAGGAGATAGGCGACGTTTCGGGTCGAGACCCTTCTTCAGACTGGTCAGGGATCAGGGAAACGAGAGATATAGACGGTGATGTGGAGAGATAAAGAACAATGAATGAAAGATATGCAAAAAAGTATCGATGATAAAGGGAACAAGCCATTGTAAGCTGTTTGTAGTGTGAAAATGAGAAGCTAGTTCGACTAGGGTGGGGGAGAGAGATAGAGAGAGAGGGAATGCCAGGGCCCGAGGGCTGAGGGAGAGGTGGGAAGGGGAGGAGACAGCAAGGGTTAACAGAATTAAGAAAATTCAATGTTCAAGCCCAGAGGATGCAGACTCCCCAAGCGGAATATGAGGTGCTGTTCCTCCAACTTGCAGTGTTGTTCACTCCGGCAGTGGAGGAGGCCCAGGACCGCGAGGTCGGATACGGAATGGGAGGGGGAGTTGAAGTGCTGAGCCACCGGGAGGTCGGGTTGGTTATTGCGGACCGAGCGGAGGTGTTCGGCGAAACGATCGCCAAGCCTCCGCTTGGTCTCACCGATATAGATCATCTGGCATCTGGAGCAGCGGATGCAGTAGATGAGGTTGGAGGAGGTGCAGGCGAACCTCTGTCGGACCTGGAAGGACTGCTCGGGTCCCTGAAAGGAGTGGAGGGGGGAGGTGAAGGGACAAGTGTAGCATTTCTTGCGGTTGCAAGAGAAAGTGCCCGGGGAAGGGGTAGAGCGGGAGGGAAGGGAAGAATTGACAAGGGAGTTGCGGAGGGAGCGATCTTTGCGGAAAGCAGACAGGGGGGGGAGATGGGAAGATGTGGCGAGTGGAGGGGTCACGTTGGAGGTGGCGAAACTGGCAGAGGAGTATGTGTTGTATTTGCCTGCTGGTGGGGTGAAAGGTGAGGACCAGGGGGACTCTGCCCTTGTTGCAACTGGGGGAATGGGGAGAGAGGGCAGTGGTTTGTAGTGGATGTCGGTCAGGAGTGTATCACCTGCAATAGAGATGGTGAGGTCAAGGAATGGTAGGGAAATGTCAGAAATGGTCCAAGTGTATTTGAGTGCCGGATGGAAGTTGGTGGTGAAATGGATGAAGTCAGTCAATGTGTGGGTGCAGGAGGTGACACCAAAGCAGTCGTCGATGTAACGGAGGTAGAGGTCGGGGATGGGGCTCTGGTACGCAGAGAACAAGGATTGTTCGACGGGGGATAGGATGGCGTCAAGGTATGTGGAAATGTGTTCGGTGGGGCACGAACAGGCAGAGACAATGGGTCTGCCAGGGCAGTCGGGTTTGTGGATTTTGGGGAGAAGGTAAAATCGGGCCGTGCGGGGCTGGGAAACGATGAGGTCGGAGGCTCGTGGGGGGGTAGGGAGCCGGAGCTGATGAAGTCAGTTATGGTGCTGGAGATGGTGGCCTGGTGTTCGTCAGTGGGGTCATGGTCCAGAGGTAAGTAGGAGGAGGTGTCCGAGAGGTGTCCGAGAGAGTTGGCATGCGGCTTCCGCTTTGTAGAGATCGACGCGCCAGACTACCACGGCACCTCCCTTGTCGGCAGGTTTGATAACCCAGTCTAGGTTGTTACGGAGTGAGTCGATGGCAGTATGTTCGGGGGTGGAGAGATTGGAGTGAGACAGGGGAGTGGAGAAGTCGAGGCGGTTGATGTCCCATCGGCAGTTCTGGATAAATAGTTCTAGAGCCGGAAGGCTACGAGGGGGGGGGGGTCCAAGTGGAGGGGGCACTTTGGAGACAGGAAAAGGGATCATCAGTGGGGGGCAAGGACTTCTTCAGTCAGCTGCCCACAGATCAGAAGGTGTTTCTCAGAACACAGAAGAAACAAAATGCTTTTGTAGCACAGTTTCAGGTTCTCAATGTGTTTCACAAATTTGATTAGCTACAAGACAGGCGCATGGTATAGGGTACAAGATCCAGTCCTTCTGCATCAATTTCATATCTATATTTTGACAATAATCCAGCATAGTTAAACAGAAGATAGTTTGCAACTTTGGGGAAAAAACTTGTAATTGGGGAAAAGAGAAATCAGTGCAGTGGTAGGTATCAAAATTATAAGATGTTTAGTTCCAAATGGCAAATTAAAAAAAACCCAAAATGATACAAATATGCTGGTCAGGTGACATTTGAGGAAAAAAAGATGTAATATTTCTGATTGTTTATGTGCAATGCATGTCAATTACAGTGTGTTTTGATAAATATTCAATTAATTTACTCTTAATGTGGTTTTACTTGAAAAACACTAGGTTGGCATGAAGGAAAATGTAGCTGTTATGGGGAATTGCATTTATTAATGTGAACAATGGGCTAGTGCATCAATACTAATTTATGGAAATTTTCATCTTTAACTCAATCCAAGACTAATGCATTTTTTTTCAAGCTAGCATGGAAGATCATCAAACTTTAAAATTGGGTTATCAATTTTCCTCGATGACCAAATGCATTATAGAATGATGGTATACAATATGCTGAAACAGAATATAGGCGCACAAATTCACACCTACAGCATGCCATTCAAAATAAGTTTTATTTTACTCAAAATGCAATATATCGTTATTACAAGAATTTTAAAGTAGTGCTTTTTGTCTCTACTTCATCTGTTAGAACAAAGAAATGTTGCAAAATAATGCCTCAAACAATATACTGCAAATTCCTTATAATTTAACTTTTCAATTATTGGCCACATTGAACATACTTCTCCTTGGGTTTTCTTTTCTTTTTTAAAATAGTGAAGAACTAAATTTGCATTTATAAAAGCAGATACTATGAACATGCATCCCAACACTGTACACACCCCTTCAATTGAGAGCTCGGATTAGACAGTTATCGAGTCCTCATTGTAAGCTGGCTGGTAGAATTAATAAGCAGTCATTCCTTTTGAAAGGCACACTGTTTGAAAACTCTTAACACAACAATTGCAGCAGAATCCATGCTGTCAATGAGTGGAATCTGTAGCCACATTAGAGACAACCTGTCCTCTCTCTGCTGTCTTCAATAAAGAAACCATGTCATGCTTGTTCTCTTTTACAAGTTGACATAAAGAAAAAAGTATGCATACAAATATTGTCAAGTTTTAAGTTTTATCCGCAGTTGTAACCTTACATTCTATTTATTTTCAAGACCAAGAAGAATGAATGTTTGCTTCAAGGCTACATCTTCCACAAACTTTACATCCACATTCTGCTGGGCTTCAAAAGGGTTCGGTGCTGCAGAGAAAAATACATGGTGGATAGGTGGTGTATCCTGCTTGACTCTCATCATGCATTCTTCATAGAGTATGCTAGCCATCACATTATTACGAAACTAGGCACATCTTTAATTGTAAACAGTCATAAAAATAAGAAATAAGATTGCACCTATCAAATTCATGCTGCTATTCAAAATAATGGTTGAATGTTTACATCCCTCCCTTGCCCTGTACTAACAGGTCTCAATTAGTTTAGTACTTTAAAACAATCTACTGGTTTTTAATTTAAATATAAGTTTTTGATTGAATATATTACATACCTAATTTCTTGACAAATTGGATTAAAATAAATCCCAAGGCTTTTTATGCAAGCATTAAAACCAAGTGGGTCACTAGAGAGAGGGTAGGACAACTCAGGGACAGAGTGGGACATTTATGCCTGGAGCCAGAGGAAATGGGCAAGATATTAAATGAGTACTTTGCATCGGTATTTACCAAGAAGTTGTATGCTGATAAGTTGATATCATTAAAGAAATATGAGATGTAAGAGCATCAAGATGGACAATTCTACTGGGCTTGATGAAATCAATCCCAGGTTAGTTAGAGGGGCAAAAGAGGAGATTGCTGGCACCATGACAGAAATCTTTTTATCCTCTTTAGCCACTGGCAAAGATCCAGAATTCTGGAGAAAAGCAACTACTGTTCCTCTGTTTTAGAAGGACAGAAAGACAAACCAGGAAATTATAGGGTGTCCCTCCTCCCATTGGTACGGAACTTTTGCATTTTTCAGCTTGAAATTGTGTAATATGGTGCATACTGTAGCGAGTCTTTTAACTTACACTTGAATGCAATATATATGCTTTAAATTGGATTAGCTATGAATAAGGTTATAGTAAATTACATTCCTAATTACATTCCACAGTAGAGCCCAGGCTCTGATCCACGTGCAGCACATGAATGACCTTAGTGTATTCATGTATGGAAATCAGATATAATCAAACACTTGGCCCATGTTGGCCAACCTGGGTCTCACTGCACGCCTGGTACTACTCCTGGCCCTGACTCCAGTTGCATACCTTCTCTCATTCCTGTTCCCGAGTCCAGCCCTACACCTGGCACCCTATTCTACCCTGATCATAGCTGCTTACCTGCTTAGGTTCCCAGTGCTGAACACACCCCTGGTCCCAGCTTTGACTGCACACCTAATACTATTCCAGACCTTGACTCTGGATGCACACTTGGCCTAGCTCCTAGCCCCTTTGCACTGACAATATATCTGGCCCACACATAAAGCCCCATATCTGTCCCCCTGGACTTAACCTATTACGTTCAAGTCCACAGGTGCTTAGCTAATGCAGTAATCCTTTACAGGGCATTTCACAGACCAAATTATGGATAACAAAATTTGCTACATTCATTGGCTTCCTTGTTATCTAACATGCTAGTCACTTTGTCAAAGAAGTCATCAATTGGTTGAACACAATTCCCATCCATAAAATTATACTCACTCAGCTGATACCATTTATTTCATTTTCGTAACAAACTGTCCTGACGTCATCAGGCTAATTACAAATCAATAACATTAGCCAGCTCTGAAACATGAAGCGCTGAGCATTGGGATCGAAACATCATGGACAACTGGCCTCAGTTCCCCGCTCACATCTGGCAGTGTTCGCCATCTGAACCAGGGGCCGCGGAGCGTTTTTGAAAGTAGGGAGGCTGAACGATCACTGATCACTGGCCTTGGGGGTACCCGGTGCGGGAGTGGAGAATTTGGCGAAATGCGTGATTGTCACACTCAGTA
Organism: Okamejei kenojei; assembly: GCA_035221665.1. Taxonomy (NCBI): domain Eukaryota; kingdom Metazoa; phylum Chordata; class Chondrichthyes; order Rajiformes; family Rajidae; genus Okamejei; species Okamejei kenojei. The sequence goes on along the minus strand of CM069151.1, from coordinate 31,695,681 downwards.
CATGGGAGTTGGCAGCCCTGCCTCTCTATCCCCCTCTCTCTCCCCCCCCTTTCCCTCCCCTCACTCTCATCCCTCTCTCGCTCCCCCTCCTCCGCTCTCTCTCCTCTCACCCCCCCCTCTCTCGCTCCCCTCTCACTCTCCCTTTCCCTCTCCCCCCCATCTCTCTCCCCCTTCTCTCTTGTCCCTTCTTTCCTCTTCCCCTAACTCTCTCTCCTCTCTTTCCCCTAACTATCTCTTCCCCTCACTCCCTCCCTCTTCTCTCCCCTTTCTCTCCCCCTCACTCTCTCCATCTCTTTCTCCCTGCCTCTCTATCTCTCCCTCTCGACACTCTCCCCCTTCCCCCTCATCTTCTCCTACCTCACTCTCCCCCTTGCTCTCTCTCTCCTCTCTCTTTCTCCTCCGTCTCTATCTCCTATTTCTCTTTGCCCCCATCTTCCTCTTTCCCCGTTTTTCTATTTTCCCTCCCTCTCTCTTTTCCCCCCCTCTCCCATTCTCTCCTACCCTCTCCACCCCCCTCTCGCTTCCCTCTTACCCCCCTCTGCCCACCTCACTCTCCCCCCCATCCCATTCACTTCCCCCTCTGTCTCTCTCCCTCTCTCCTCTCAGCCCCTCTCTCTCTCTCTCTCCCCATCTCCCTGTCTCCTTCCCCTCTCTCTCCACCTCCCTTTGAGAGTCTCTGTCCCATTGGCACAGAGACTCTCGCGGCAGCGGCGCAAAGCTTCAGACGCCTCCGATCGGCCTGGGACTCTTGCACTGCTCCACTGCTCCCGGGGATGCAGCGAGCAACTCGCCAGCCCCGCAAACACTCGCCAGCTCCGGCTTTCCGTCCGCATGTGTTCCTGCCGCTTCATCTGCTTCCATCTCTCCCTCAACCCTGGCTCTCCAACACCCGCGGACCATGCAGTTTATCCGAGTTTTGAAATTTTAGTTGATCACAGAATTTCTCACCACAGACCGTGAGAAATTACTGATCAGCGTGAGGCCTTATTTATGGAATTCCCTGCCACAGAGGGCAGTGGAGGCCAAATCACTGGATGGATTTAAGAGAGAGTTGGATAGAGCTCTAGGGACTAGTGGAGTCAAGGGATATGGGGAGAAGGCAGGCACGGGTTATTGATAGCGGACGATCAGCCTTGATCACAATGAATGGCAGTGCTGGCTCAAAAGGCCAAATGGGCTCCTCCTGCACCTATTTTCTATGTTTCTAGGGAGTGAGAGTTTCTTCAAATGCGTGATTCTCATGCTCAAAGCGTGAGAGTTGGCAGCCCTGCTCTCATAATTTTATATCAGGTCTACCCACAACCTTCAGTGGTCCAGAGAGTCTTTCCAGCTGCTCCCAGTATCTAGTCTAGACATCATTCTGGTTAACCTGCTCTTTACCTTCTCCAGAATTTCCACAACATCCTTGTAATGGGGTATGAGAACTACACACAATACTTGATCTGGACCAGTAAAGTAATGCTCTTTAGGAAGTCATATGTGAGAGGAATGTAGTAAATGTAGGGCCCTTAGAAGTATTGATGTACAGAGGGATCTTTGGATGTAAGTCGATAGCTCCCTGAGAGTGGCAATGCAAGTGGTTAAGGTGATAACAGGAGCAAATGGCATGCTTGCCTTCATTGGCTGGAGCACTAAGAATAAAAGTTGGGGAAGTCACTTTGATTAAGTCACATCTGGAGTATTACGTATAGTTCTGGTTGCCACCATGGGAAGGATTTGCCATTAAATCGTAGGCCACACTTGGGCTGTTTTCCCTGGAGCGGCAGAGGCAGTGGGGAGATCTGCTAGATATTTATAAAAATTGAGAGGGACAGGTAGGATGGACAGTCAGAACCTTTCGCCCAGGGTGGAAATGTCAAATACCTGAGGGCATAGATTTATGATGAGGAAAAAATGTTAAGGAGATTTTTTTTTTTTTCTACACTGTGTGCAAGGTACCTGGTCCACACTACCAGGGAAGGTGGGAGAAGCAGATGCGATAGCAACAGTTGAGGTGTTTAGACAAAAACATCATCAGGCAGGATATAGAATGATATGGGCCACATACAGGCAGATGTGACTAGTTTTGATTGCAATCATGGTCAGCATAGACATCGGGGGCCGAAGGGCATGTTCCTACGCTGCAATGTTCTAAGTTATATACTAATATTCATTACTTTGTTCATATACTTAGAATGCAAGGATAATGTTTTATTATTATTTATTATTTTCAAAGTAAACTCTGAAATGTTTTGATCTCAAATATTTAATTAACTGTGCAACTATTACTCCAAAATTTGGATATATTCTATCTGGGGAAACGTAAACAAAGTGCCAAAATACCATTGCATTGTCAAAAGTAAAATTAATCATATCTCAGTTTTATTGTAAGAACAGCACCAATATCCGATGTTTCATTCTGTATATTTACCTCAACTAGCACCAAAGAAAATAAAATAAACCACTGCATAGGAACTTTATGGCCTAGAATCTGCTGTCAGAAGAAAAGCAAAATGAGGCTGGCCGAAAAAAATTCCATCGATCTTTGTGAAAGCTTCACGATGACTGACAAGTGAGGGAATTCCCAAAGTTGCTTCCCATTTCATAGTCTAATGATGGCAATTTCACTGTCATTACTACTACCAAAATTAAGATTGGATTAAATCGCAATGCAAATCAGGGAAACATTTATATTGCTCCTGTTTTTACTAAAATGCAAATTAGTTATGAACCAAATATACGTCTTCCTTTAAACTAATATTGCTTGCATTCTTAAACATCAGAAGACAAAAATTGACCAAAGACAAACAATTTTACTTGCCTTGGTATTCCACTTCTGTTAAGATTCTTGCTAGGTAAGTAAGCGGTAGAAATTCAGTCTCAAATGGGTCCTGTTCCCGTATGAAAATGGGTCTTGATTTCTACAAAATGAAAATGGCAAAAATCACTAGTTTAGCCTACAAAAACTGTACTTTAATAGTAAAGAAATTATTGTTCAGTTATGTCATTTCAAATGTTCATGGTTTCCAAATATCTTTCTCTTGACACATTACTGTATTTCATTGAAAATAAACAACATTCTATGTCTACCCGAACTTGGCTGCAGTCAGGAAAACTTTACAACTCTGGCATCTTTCACTTCTGATGTCTGGTTGGTTTATTGCTGACGGGTTCCATCTAACTGTTCATTTTAAAGAACTGAAAGTTTCTGGTCTACACTACAAATTGCAAACATATTAATCAGCGAACGACTTTGTATTTCTACTATCTGTAAATTCAAAATAAATCTGTGTCACATATATACAATTATGGAATTAATTAACTTTTAACGTTTTAGGAAAACTTAAAAAGTTAAAACGTAAAACCCTTCCAATGGGAACGTCTTTCGGTATCCTCGACCCTCTGAATTTGCCAACAAGTCCCAGACTACATACCTCATACTACATTGTACATAATCCAATTACACTTTATTTCAAATGGCCATAAATCCACAAATTCAAATCAAAGCTGTCAGCAATCATGCCTAATAATTCTGCCTCTTTCTCCACAAATGCGGCCTGACTTCATTTTTTTCCGCACTATTTTTTATTTTTATTTACTCAGTCCTCAGTATACTAATGCCTCACTCCTAACTGATAAACAATCATAGAAGAATCACTGTTTCGTCTTAGTAAATGCAAGTTCATAAAGCAAAATCATCTGTATGTCTTGCTGCTGCAAGTGAGAATTACATTGTTCCATTTCAGGACATATGACAATAAAATACTCTTGACTCTTAATTAAGGTAATTTTATTTAGCTTGTCAGACACAATGAGTTATAATTGGGAATATAGAAATGACAATCCAATTGAACACATACTTTGGATCTCTCTTCACAAAGCAAAACATAAATAACATTCTAGAATTGTTATGAAACCCAAGGACTAATGAAATAGAACAACTGGAGAAAATCGTTGAAGTGGGAAAAATGTGGTTTGGGGAATTCAAGGATAGTGGTGAAGCTGATGGCTGGGGGTTTATTAAGCAAGATAATAATCAGTCAGATCTTACTTTTTTGATTGATGGTCTTTACCACTCACCTGCTGGGTGGAACGTTTTTTCAGGAGTATTTCCACGTAGTTCCGAGCAACATGTGACGTACTGATTGGATGATCCCAGAGGCAGCAGATTTTCTGTTCAATAATCTATAAACGAGAACACATTACTAACTCAAAATCGAGCATCAAACTAAAGCTTTGGTTACACTTCAACAAAGCATCCAAAAAATTTGCAAACTAAAGAACTTTCCAAATTGGTCCTAGTATCTTCTTACTGAGGTAAGTACTTCTTAAAAGTACTTACACACCTGTTCTAATAATTTCTGGAATCTGATTACATAATCCACTCTCACATGTAGCCATGTCAACAAGGATGATTAGCAGAAGGTGTATTTTTTTTGTAAGCAGATATATTACAACTATAACAGATTTGATTGTAATAAGACTATGCTTTACAGGCTCATTAGTCTTTTTATTCAATGTTTATGAAATATTTGAAAATCCCAACAATTGAGAAGAGTCAGGAAGAAAACGGTAAAGGGAATACATCTTTGGGATCACCACCCACCTCTGGAATTCTTGCCATAATACTCAATTTGAATCTTTCATTAATTTCAGAATTATCAAGTTCTGAAAGCAAGAAAATACATATTTGTTCAAATAGCATTGGTAATACTTTCTTAAAGAAAAACAATAAGTTTCACTACTAAGAAACAAATTAACAGTTCTCATTTTTAAGAAATGTAATGTCTTTAAAATATCTTCTAGAGAAGGGCAGCACAAGCTATTTGTGTCATTTCCTTTACAGGACTTTACTTTAACACTGTGCCCCAGTGTGGATTCTCAGCCAGCCACTTTAGCCATCTTGACAAGCCAGAAGCCGCAGTTACTGCAAACTATGTCACAACCCCCAGGGAGGCAACAGCACCAACTCAAGAGAGTCCTTGTTACTCCCACCCACATAAAGTGCACAATGAAGCTGATCATGCACAAGGAAATAGAATATTTTTTTAAACAGACCAATCCCTTTTGCAGTACAGTGGACAAAATGTTGAGGCATCACAATCTAGATATAGTAATAGTAGATGGTGACTTAGATAGAAGAAAAATAAGTGAAATTTAGGGAAAGATTGGGGAAGTTGAAGGGGACTCAATGGCCCAAATAGCCTCAGGAGGAGTCATACTGTCTAAACGCATTGTATTGTACATAATGGTGGCAGATGAATAACAATATAGCAATCCAACTAAACAATAATTTAAATTGCACATATTAAAAGATAAATAAAGAGTAAATTATTCATTTTTATTGAGCACCAATGACCAAATGTAGACTTGATAAAGAACAGTTTAGAAGAAACTAGTAAAAATTGATATGAATGCAACAAATATCAGATATAGATATATCACCTGAAAATTGAGATTTTTGGCACTATTTGAGAATTTAGCCCTAAATAAGCAGGGATCAATCATATCACCCTTTTGCCTCTTCCAACATTCCATAAGATTGTGGTTGATCTGATCTTGGCCTCAATTCTCCTAGAGACTCAAAATCCATCCTTAAGTTTTAGCCTTAAATAAATTCAATAATTCAGACTCCATAACTCGCTGAAGTAAAAAATATTTCAGGTTCATGACTCTAATGTGAATTTTTTTCTCCTTTCTAAACTGTCCCACCTGGACAACAATCTCACTGCATCTACCCTGTTAAACTGTGTCAGAATCTCGCATTGTTTCAATAAGATCATCTCCAATTTTTCTGAACTCCAAAGTGTATATGCTCAATCTGGTTAACCTTTCCTCGTAAGACAACATCTGCCTTACAGCAGTCAGCTGAGTGAACATTCTCTAAACTGCTTATGCAAGTGTTATCTTTCTTACGTGAAGAGGCCAGGACTATACATTGCACTGTCATGTCATCATTGTCCTTTCTGGTTTTCTATTCTTATCAAAGTTGTAAATGTTACATTTTCCAACATCATAGCCATCTGCCATATTTTTGTTCACTTGTGTACCTATCTGAATCCCAGTCACGTTCCTTTTCCACCTAACTATGTCTCAGCAGCAAATATGGCCACAATACACTGTTCCCTTTTCCCGGTTGTTAATACGAGCCATAAACAGCTGAGGCTGAATATTAATCCCCACGGCACGGCAACACATGGAAAGAATGCCTTTTTAAACGTACAGTTACAAAAAGTGTCCTTCCAACAAGTCATTTATTTAGCCACAAGGAAATTACAATCACCTTCAATTAACCTGGTAACAAACTGCTCTGTTGGATGCAACAAACCAAGATCAATATAATGCAGTAGGGAATGTAAAGGAAGGCATCGTGCACCAAGGACCATGTGAATTGTATGATAACCTGTATTAAGACAAAGGGGAACATTTTAACATTGACAGAAACCAAAGAGAAAAAGGTATCCACATTCGACATCTAATAGATTTTTTATACATCATAACAAAGCCCTTTAAATTATCCATAGTGCAGAAATAATTCAGAATTCTCAATAAATGCACGTCCTTGAAAAATGAAAGCTCTTAGAGTGGCAGAAACACAGTTAACAAGAGACATTAACTTGAGCATTGAAACTAGAAGTTTTCGATGTTGCCAAATGTATTAGAGGAATTGCATTTTGAAATGGGATAGGGCACTTGTAAGGCCAGGATTTATTGCCCATCACAACTGCCCCAAATAGGGCAAGTGGACATAAAAAACCACTACAATTTGTCTGCCAAAGATACACAGAGCATTTCTAGGTAAGGAATCCGAGGAATTATACCCAACAACGATGAAGGAACTGAGGATTTTTTCCATCTCAGGATAGTGTGCGAGTTGGAGGGGAGCCTGGAGGTGGCGACATTCCCACACACCTGGTGTTATTGCACCATTGGCTGGTGGAAGTTAAAGGATTTTAAATGGTTTTTGCAGAAGCTTTGTCGAGCTGCTGTGGTACATTTTAAAGTCAGCATGTATGGAGATCACAGTGCACTGGTGGCAGATGGATTTGTGTTTAGGATAGCGAGTATCTTATTGATAATGTAGGTTACAATTAACTGAATGCTTTCAAGTTTCCGGGTATTTAATAAGTTGTATTCTGACAAGTGGAAGAATATTCTAGGAAACTACTGATTTGTAATTTCTGTACACGGTGGCAAGGATTTGGGGTTTTGAGAAGTGAGTCACTTACTACAAATATGAACAGCAAACTAGCAAGAAATATAAAAATGAAGTTTTATTCCAGTATGAAAAACAGGAAGAGGGCGAGCGAAAGAAAACAGTTTCTTAGATAGAGGTAGACAAGCTTATAATGAGATAGTAGAAAATGGTAGAGACATCAAACTGCACAGAACTGCTGGCGATATCCTCCGTGTGGGTCAACTTAGTTCTAACTTGTGCACTTGTGCCTTGCATCATGAAAGTCAGAACTGAGTTGAAGGTCAGAAGCTCGAGCATCTGACCATTTGTTCTACCGCTAGACTGCCCACTATCGAGTGTTTTGCATGACTACACTCATCTTAATGGGTCATCATTTACCACTAGGCTTTAATGACATTGCGACAACAGGTAGTTTACAGTAAATAAAATTTGCCATATTCCTTAAGAGCACAATGTAATTCTAAAAAAGATAAAATGATATCTGCAACCCTTCATTTATCAACTGTCTCCTGCCTGGATTAATTTCAAACTACATAGTCTTTCTCAACCTGGCTGAGAACTCTGCTTATCAATCAATACATTACCTGGTGGAAGAGGCAGAGACAGCCCTTCAACAGCTTGCAAAACACAAATCATCATATGGAACACGACAAATTCTGCAGAATTTACTTCCTCTCTGTTGGACCTACAGAGTACGAGTTAAATATATACATTACAAGATTCAAACAACAGTGAAGAAATGTTCATGTTTGGCAATGGTTCAATGGCACTTTATTTGCCACATGCACTCTTACAATAGACAATAGGTGCAGGAGTAGGCCATTTGGCCCTTCGAGCCAGCACCGCCATTCAATGTGATCATGGTTGATCATCCCCAATCAGTACTCCATTCCTGCCTTCTCCCCATATCCCCTGACTCCGCTATTTTTAAGAGCCCTTTCTAGCTCTCTGTTGAAACATCCGGAGAACCTGCCTCCACCGCCCTCTGAGGCAGAGAATTCCACAGACTCACCACTCTCTGTGAGAAAATGTGTTTCCTCATCTACGTTCTAAATGGCTTACTCCTTATTCTTAAACTGTGGCCCCAGGTTCTGGACTCCCCCAACATCAGGAACAGTGAAATTGATTTTTATATACAATTTAGTACAAGTATCACTCTTCATAAGCACTTAGATACATATTAGACAAGCATCTCAGGTACAAGTGTATAGCAATGGTGCACTGACACAGTACACAGTTTTGGTGCAATTTCAAGCAGGGTTCTTGACCCGACCTTGAAGGATTGATGTCCAGGAGGCCTTGCAGGGTCAGCAAATGGATAGTGGAACATTGCCTGCCCATTGTACACACCACACAGCTTTAGATGAAAACCTAAAAGCAGACATGCTTACTGGGCAGCTGATCAAGAATCATCTCTGTGCAGCCCTACTAGAGTTCAGCCCCAGAAAGTGATTCAATTTGCACAAAAATAGTCCACACGTTAAATTTTATCTCCATTGTTTTTTGTTCCAGACGTAATTTTAGTGTGGAAGGACCAACTTCCCCAAGTTTCATATAAAGGACCAGAAGGTGGCCCTTTGGACCCGATTCATTCAATAAATATTTGGCTGATCGGATCATGGCCTCAGTTCCATTTTCCTGCCTGTTCCCCCAAATCCTTGTCTCCCTTATACATCAATCCAACTTTGTATATGATTTAGCCTCCATTAGATAGAGAATTTCAAGAAGAAAATCCTCCTTTACAAAGTTATACAGCACAGAACCCAGCCCTTTGAATGAATGCCACATCTTAAAAATATTCTTCCCACATTCCCAACTTCCCGTACATTCTACCATTCATCTGCACACTTGGAGCAATTCACAGTGAATTCATCATGGTATGAATCTTTTGGATATGGGAGGAACCCGGATGATCATGGTGAGAAAATACACCCTCCACACAGACAGTACCAGAAGTCAGAAATGAAACCAGGTAAACCAATTGTGAGGAAGCCGCACTACCATCTGAAATGGGCAACTTCTTGTAAAACTATGCTATCTAGTTCTACAATGCCCCACAAAAGGGAATATCTTCTCAGCATCTTTCTCGCATTTCAATAAGACCAATTCTCATTCTTCCAAAATACAATGCCTGTGGGTCCAAACTTGCCTGACGCAATCCTTGAATTCCTGGATTCCATTCCGCAGTGAACTATATCTAAACTGTTGCCAATCTAAGTGCATCCTTCTTTAAATAAAGATCAAAACTGTACACAGCAGTCCAGTTGTCGTCCCACCATCAACCTATCCAGTTCTGTTCCTTTGCTAGAAATTACCAACGCTTTTCTCCCTCACCCACAAAATAAAAATCAACCCAAAATTAGTGGACAATAACTATCACTAGAACAGCGATAATATTTTACTGAATAGCTAATCAATTGATATTGGAAAATTATCAAAACTCAGAATAATTATTCATTTTTGCCGACTTCCACATGAGTGATCTTACTTTCTCTGCCTTTCAACATTAAATATTCTGCATTCACATGGACTTAATGGGAAATTTAAATGACACACATGTACGCAGACCAATGTTCTATTTTAGTATCTCAAGTTTAAAATTCCACTTTTTAAAGAATACGAAATTATAACTGTACAATAACTTTGACATCCAACTGTTTCCCCAAAATTGCTCATTATTAAAATTAATATGCATGTGATGCTGTAAATTATCCTACTTTAACATGATCCTTACTTACAAGCACAGGTTGTGGGCTCTGAGCCCATAATTTTTCCATATTGTGTCCACAATTTTCCATATGCATTCAAGCTAAAAGAAAGGGCAATTTATTAAAACATTTTTCAACGTAATGACATAGGATTCCTTTTAGATTCCTGTGATTTTTTTTACAACACTGGTACAGGAACAAGACACTGCCAATGCTGGAAGTTAGAAGAAAAAAAAAAATCAGCCGGAAGAATTCAGTGAACCAAGCTGCATCCAAGAGTTCGAGATTTCAGGTCAAGAGTCTGCATCAGGACTAAAATGGAGTTAGAGCAGTAGAAACAACAGAGGGAGACCGGAAAAGAGTTCTTCAAAGTTATGCCTTTGAATTCCCAGTGCAGTTATATGTGGAGACACCAACTACTGATGAAAGGACCTAGAGCAAAACATAAACAGCTGGAAGAACTGAGTAGACCAAACTTCATTTGTGGAGCAAAGGCATGGTTGACATTTGCAATTAAAATGCTGAATCAGTCCTGCTTCAGATTCCAGCATCAGCAGTCTCTTGTGTTTCCACACACCTACTCCACTGCAAATTATTTTCCAGGCATTTTCACTTCGAAGAAGTGTTCCTCCAAGCCTAGTCAGAAAATCAGCGAGTCATCAAACATAGTACAGTATATCACAGGAACAAGCCGTGTGGCCCTCAATGTCTGTGCCAAACACTATTCCAAGTTTAACTAATGATCTCTGTCTGCGCATAATACATATCTATCCATGCATATCCAGGTGCCTGTGTGAAAGCTCTTAAGTTCCACTCTCTCACCATTCTCCCTCTGTTGTTTTGTGCTGGTGTAGTGTATGCTTTGGAATCGCACAAATAGCGCAAAGACCAAATCACTTTTTGAAGAGGTAAGCAATGTTGATGAGTACCTTCCTTGTTAAATTAAAATTTACACCAAACCACATGAAAGAAGTTAGGGCAGAGAACCAAAAGCCGAGTCAAAGAATTATAATGCTGACCCTAGCAAAACTATTACACTCCTGGGTAAGCAATAACTTGGTTCAGTGAATCATATACTTTTTACATTATTTCCTCATTCTAGCTTCCAGCTCTAAAATAGAAATCAGCTTCTGTGCTAATATACTTGACGTGACATAAGTGAATCATAACTGAAATTTTCTAATTAAATGAGTTCACTCTCCACAAAAGATACCTGATCTGCTGAGTACCTCTAACATTTTGATTATTTTTCGCCCAGATTTCCAGCATCTAGTTATTTTGCTTTTATATCACTGTCTTACTAAAATTAAACTAACGTTGAAAGAAATCATCACAAACCAAATTCGCAACATAGTTGTTAACAATCACGTCAATCTTCTTCTTTCCGAGAGAATGAGCATGTTTCAGTACATGTTCTTTCAGCTTTTCACTCATCTATAGGAATAAAGATATTTATCATTATTATTTTGCATTAGCTTTTCAACATTCACCCAACAAGTAAGAGTGCAATTAAATATTTCGGATTTTACAACCAACACAATGAACAGTTCAATGCCAGGCTTCAATTGTACGGTTCAAATAAATAATACCAGGCACATTCATACCAACTTAATTTGCCAATTTGTGATGGCTAGAACTATATGGTATTCATCTAATGTATTTTGAAGAAAAATATTTACCAACGCAAGATAACAATGGAAGTCGTATTGTGACCCATTCTCAAAATAAAATGACTTTTAAATAATCAAGAGCTCAGATTTATATCAGACTATTTGTCTTTTTGTTGTTTATCTCACATGGTCAGTCCTCACGTTTTCTCTAGTGTGCATATCTCTCTGTCCTGAATGGAAGGGGCATAATCTGTAGATATAAAAAATAGCTGTATGATTGGCAATGGGAGAAGATATGGGTGGCCTGGTAAATTGGGCTGAAAAAATGCACAGAGAAGCCAGAAATGTGCGAAGAAATGCATTTGAAGAGATGCAAAAAGGAAATGACTAAGACAGCTTGAGGCAATAATAGTGTGGTTATCAAGACGTATGATGGAGTGAAGGAATGTTGGAGTTGAAGGAATGATGGAGTGAAGGAATGTTGGATAAAAGTAGCAGATAGATCTGTTATGTAATGAAAAAGGCATACGAGTTAGCACGTTATACTAGAATTGTGTTCAATACTAAATTAATTGTGTTTGAGTACTGCAAGCACAATTGGGCACCACATTAAAGGAACAATGCATTGGCACCAATTGGGTACAGTTGTTTACAAAGATGCCACGTAGACTGGGAAATTCTACTTGTGAGAAAATAATTGAAAAGCTAGGGTTGGTTTCATTAGAAAATATGAGGTCATGTGAGGCTTTGTTCAGGCGTATGCAATTATGAGTAGAACAAAAATGAATCAAGCTGCTTAGTTTGTTCATTTTTCAGTTTCATTTTGTTAAGAGACCCACACCAGACATGAACCTATATCAATACTTTCCTGGTACTATGCCCCACAGCATCTAGTTCAACATCAATAGCTTCAGCAGTGGAAACTATTATGAACCATTTTCAACAAATCTCTGAAAAAGTTATTACATATGATCAAGAACTTGCTCTAATTAAGGTAGTTTAAAATGGTTTATTAAATATGAAAAGATTTTCTATTTCTCTTTTCCTTGATACATCATGTGACATGGCCAGAGGCTTGCATTTTAGTTAATTGTTAAAAGAGGTGATGAAGACCGATACAGAAAGCCTCAGAACATTTCAAAAGCAGTTGGATACATACTTGTGGATTTATGATCTACTTGGCCCTGGATCGATGTGTTGGAAGATACAAACATGACAAGCCAAACGGCCTCCTCCCATGACATAAATTTTCTGATTCCAAAAGCCAAGCCAAACTAACAAGCATATTTGAGAGGGGCCAAAGCTTCTTGGCACCAACTTACCCTGGATGTGATAATTGGAAGCTGAAATTATAGCATTCTTAATTCAGAAGTAAATCTTTATCAGTTCAATTCGCTATTACCGAGCAACAGTTTAAACCCAACAGTCCAATATAAATTAGCGGATCAGACAGCATCTCTGGAGAAAAGGAATTGGTGATGTTTCTGGTCGACACCCTTCCTCAAACTGAGGCCGGGGAAAGGGAAACAAGAGATATAGACAGTGGTATAGGGCGAAATAGAACAAATGAATGAAAGATATACAAAAAAGTATTGATGATAAAGGAAACAGGCAGTTGCAGCTGTGTTTAGTTTAGAGATAGCATATGGAAACAGGCCCTTCGGGTCCTCGCCGACCAGCGATCCCCGCACATCACCATTATCCTACACACACTAGGGACAATTGTTACATTTACCAAGCCATTTAAACTAGAAACCCGTACGTCTTTGGAGTGCGGGAAGAAACCGAAGATCTCGGAGAAAACCCACGCAGGCATGGGGAGAATGTACATAGTCTGTACAGACAGCACCCGTAGTCAGGATCGAACCCCGGTCTCTGGCGCTGCATTCGCTGTAAGGCAGCAATTTCACCGTGACCATGGCTAGGTGTCAATGAGTTAGACAATGAAACTCACCATTGTCTGAAATCCCACACCACAAAGTTCAGGAACAGCAATTTTCTACAGCTATCAGGTTCTTTAACCGACCTAGCAACAGAAGACTACCGCCACTTCCTGCAAATATCCATTGTATGTGTAGCTCACTGTACCTGTGCATGTTGCAATAAACTGAACCAGGCTTGACTTGGAAAGTACTGTCTTGTTAATGCTGGGTTGAAGGTAGCACTCTGTGAAATACTCATCAATCAGGAGCTTTCTAGTTTGGAGGAAGTAGTGGCAGTTATACCTTTGTGACCGAGTTGGTGGCCGATTATTAGTACATAGGTTGAACAACTTAATAGTTGGCACAATGTTCAGAATAATTCTTTGAATGTCTCTAAGACTTTCATGTACTCTGAAACATCCGTCATGGGAAAACAAGCAGTTCATGGGGAGAGGACCCTTGTTAAGAGCCCAAATGTCACACAGTGTCACATGATGTATCAAGGAAAAGAGAAATAGAAAATGGTTTCATATTTAATAAACCATTTTAAACTACCTTAATTAGAGCAAGTTCTTGATCATATGTACTAACTTTTTCAGAGATTTGTTGAAAATGGTTCATAATAGTTTCCACTGCTGAAGCTATTGATGTTGAACTAGATGCTGTGGGGCATAATACCTGGAAAGCATTGATATAGGTTCATGTCTGGTGTGGGTCTCTTAACAAAATGAAACTGAAAAATGAACAAACTAAGCAGCATGATTTATTTTTACTGTTTTCATATTCAGTATTCCACTGTACAATTCAAAATGTGTCTCCACATGGATTCCTTACCAAGCCCATTAGCACCATCTGCTGGCAGTCTTCTTCCTGACAAAAAGGAACCACTCGCTCTTCTATTATCAAAATAAAACATTGAAAAAGGTGTTTAATCGGTATTATCCTGTTACATACACATCTGGGAAAAACAAATATTTTTTCCCCTAAACTAATTTATCTCGTGGCAAAGCACCTGCCCCTCTTTTAATAGGCTTGTTATGCTCCCAAGATCAAATACTTCACATGGGAAAATTCAAAAGAGAAATTCCCCTTGAAACATCACTATGAGCAAGATTTTTAAATCTTTGAAAACCTGATCAAGGAATACCACAATTTTATATCCACTGTACAAACTCAACATCTCACATGATTGAAAGTTTCACATTTTCCTGTTCTAAAAAGAGAGTTGCTGTTTACTTACGTTATGCTAGAAATATGACAGTACAAATCCATAAGGACATCATCTCTATACAAGTTAAATCCAACCATCTTTCCTTACCTGGAGACAATGTGTCCACTTTTGAAAGAATCCTGCACAAAATAAAAAGCAGAGCTTACGCATGCCTGAATAAATAATAGCCTGATCGGCAAGATTACATTAAAATAATTTAAAAAATGAACTACCATGGAGGTTCTCTCATTCATTTGTTGTATTGTGAATAGAAAGGCAAAAATCCTCAGAAAACTGGAACTGATCCAGTGTTTCTGCACTCCTATCAAATGATCATGAGAACACCATGGAAATCAATTCCCCAACAATATTGTTATAAAATTGAAACTTCACTTACATTTTAGCAGTTTCCAGTGCATTTGTGAAGTGTCTGATGGCTCTTGCATCTACTTTCTAAAATAATTTTTAAAAAAACTTTCAAAAGACAAATTTAAACCACATCTTATAGCATAAATTAGGAGCACAATAAGGATGACAAAGGACAACTTGCTCACGAGAAGACCCATAAATAAATTGCTGGAGATTAACATTGTTTTTAAATCATGCAGTAGATACCAGCAAAATTATATCTAAATTTAGTTATTTTATTTACGAGGATAAACTTAAATAAATGGACCTATATTTCCCCAAAAATATCAACCAGTTGAAGATATTAATCCTTCTGTAAGAATCAAGGGATGCCATATATCAAACCAGCTGGAATATGTACAAAACCTAATGTTCTATTATTAAAATATTCCCAATAAAAACTATCTTTATAGTTTAACCCTTGTCCCTCCCTCCCTCTTGCCCAAACAAACAATACCTATTTTAAATCTAGGTGAGTTAATTAAATCCCTTAAGTTCATCTCACTGCTACCATTGGGAAGGCTTCAAAACTGTGACCTACAGGTTCAAGTACAGCTTCTTCCCAGCAAACATAATGTCTGGTAGAAAATGGAGCAGGAGAAACAGTGAAGGTGAGCTGCTATTTGGGTTATCCAATGTATGGTATGTTCCAAAATAGTCTTGAAGCAGTGGTTTGACCCATTCTTCCAATTCCATGGAGAGAGCCATAGAGCATGGAAGCAGGCTCATCAGCCCACCTTGTCCATATTTTCTCAGGCCTTGTTTAAACGTAACCAATACAATGTCTTTACAGGAAAATTAAAAATTTTGCTTCGTAGATAACATGTCCTTCAAACACATAAATAAACTCTATTTACGTGCCCACTATCTGAGCGACTAGGATCTACCATAGATTTTGTTTTGGGTGCACAGCGTCTATGTACCTCAGTTTTGCACTATTGTGGTCTGGTTATCTAGTATTACTGATTATGAATTTATTGCATTGTTGATCATTGTATATGCGTGTGTGCACTTGGGAAACAAGTTGCTTACAGAGCAAAGTGTGAAAATGTTTTAATTTTCCAAGAAAATAATTGTATTGGTTATATTTAAACAAGAATTAGGTGTCCACAGAATTGGAAAAATGGGTCAAAACAATGCTTTGTTCTATATCGGATAACAAAAAGAGCAGCTCATCTTCATTGTTACTGCTTCTCCACTTCCTACCCGAGAACCACACACACACACACTGGCGCCAGAGTAGCAGGTTAACGTCAATCTTTCTGCTTCACAAGGCTCCAACTTTCTTCATCCAATCTCATCCTTGTGCTTGCACTCATGCAGTCAAGTGAAGTGGCGGTAGTGTTTTTATGGGCCCAATATTTTCCTTCAAGCTCCTAACCTCACATGACTAATTTTTAAATAAAATAATTTAAGATTAATACATGTTCCCTATGTAAACATAATACTTCAAGGAAAATTCATTTAAATGGAAAGTCATTAACAAACCACATCCAAACCATCCCAAAATCTTTAATTGATTCCTGGGTACATTAAAAACTATGAATACTCACCAAACTTCTCTTACCATTCCTGAAAGTAGTCTTGATTTCATTCTTCCTAAAGAATTAATAGTGTATAGTGAATTATGCAAACTTTCTAAATTCTTCAGAGATTCCATATTCGTATTCATTGCTTCCCAGAAAACTTTACAATCATGAATCTAGGAAGAGGAAATAAACAAGAACAATTAAACTATCAAATATATTATTTAAGTTCACAATAGCAGAACAAGTGCTTACGTTTATATCGGGGCAGAAAAACATCCCGAGAGAATTTACAAAAACAGTATCAGATAAATTAGCTACAAAAGGAGTTATTACAACAGATGACCAGAAGCTTCATCATGAAGCATTTGATGAAGAAGATGTATACAACATTGCTTAAATTAAACATTGCAGTCAAACCAACATTTTTCCTGTAATCTGAAGAGCATCATTTTTTTTTCAGTGAAAACAGGTATTTTTTTTAGAAGCTACGAGAGAAAGGAAACAGGAGAGAATAATCAATCCAACAGACAAAACATAAAAATGAACTAGAAGTCACAGAAGAGTCTCCAGTATTAACCTGAACAAAACAAGTTGTGGAGGAACTCAGCAGGTCAGGCAGCAATTGTGGAGGGAAATGGGCAATCAACATCTCAGGTCGAGATGCTTAAAAACAGGTGGGGGGGGGGGGAGGAGGTAGGGCAAGAGCCAGCAAGTGATAGGTGGATACAGGTGAGGAGGGGTTGATTGGCAGATGGTAGTCAAGTGGCTGAAGATGAGTGGAGGTAGGTACAGTGGTTGGAAGATGACACGTTGGAGATTAAAGGTCTGGAATCTGATAGGAACACAAGTTGAAGGGTGGAACAAAATGAGGGGCGATAGCAGATGGGAACAAGAATAGCAAACTCAATAGACTAGGTTGGAGGAGGTGTAAGTGCTCCATCACCAGTCACATGTTCCCGTCCCCATCCCTTTCCACACACATCACTCCCTCCGCAGGTTTCTGGTTCATTGATCCCACCTCTGGCCCAGGCTCTTTCCCCAGCAACTGTACGTGCAACACATGCTCCAACACCTTCTCCCTCTCCTCCATCCAGAGACCAACATCCACAGATTCAGCTGCACCTCCTCACCTATTTGGGGTTTTTGATGTGGCCTCTGCTACATTTAGACAGATTAAACACGGACTGGGCAACAACTTTGCCAGGCCAACAGCATGAACATTGAATACTCCAAACCCGCATCTCCTCTGTTCCATTCCGTCTCCTCCTATCTACCCTGATCCTGTCATACCCTTTTTCTTATGTTAATCATCCTGTTTATAATTCTCCTTCCCTGTAACCCCTGCCCGCTGATCCCTTCCCAGCTTCTGTTGCAATCTTTGCTGTTCCCTTCCCCATTTGACTGTTTTCTGTCATTAACCCCTCCTCACCAGTATCCATCTATCACTCTCTCTCTCTAGCACTTGCGACACTCATCCCGCAGCTCTTTCCACTGGCTACTTCCACTTTGGTCCTTCTGTCCAGATGAAGGTTTCGACCCAACATGTCAACAGTTCATATCCTTCCACAGATGCTGCTTGACCCACCAAGTTGCTCCAGCTGCTCTCCATTTTGTACAATAATCTCACCCTTTTTCCAGCAGATTGCAAAATGTTTTCTGTTGTGCACGTTATTCCAGGAATATCCTATTGTGTATTGGAAAGATTGGTTAGTTTCTCATGTTTAAACAAATAAAATGGCACATGAAAATGTCTAGAAAGCAGTTTTATGCTTTGAATGCAAGATTAACCATACCCCTTTCCAGTTTACTAAAGATGTGCATGGCAGCAGTTTTGCAAGGGCATGTGTTTCAGAGATGGCTTTTCTGTATAAAGTACCTGAAACAAATTTATTGTAAATGTAGGTAAAGGTTTTATCCGATTGCAGAATTTTAGAAACAGAAATGAACATGGTAAAATATAGGTAGACAAAAATGCTGGAGAAACTCAGCGGGTGAGGCAGCATCTATGTAGCAAAGGAGATGGGCAACGTTTCGGGCCGAAACCCGTCTTCAGAAAGAGCGGTTCAGAAAGTCTGAAGAAGGGTTTCAGCCCGAAACGTTGCCTATTTCTTTCGCTCCATAGATGCTGCCTCACCCGCTGAGTTTCTCCAGCATTTTTATCTACCTTCGATTTTCCAGCATCTGCAGTTCCTACTTAAACATGGTTAAAATATAGAGCAATGCATTTTCTGATGTACATAATTAGTTCCAGATGCAAATTTAATTAACATTGAAAAAATCATTAATTGACAATATAGTGGATGGTGGGAAGAAGGGGTCTATTCATGTACAGTGCCCTCCATAATGTTTGGGATAAAGACCCATCATTTATTTGCCTCTGTACTCCACAATTTGAGATTAGTAATAGAAAATAAAATCATATGTGGTTAAAGTGCAGTCAGATTTTAATAAAGGCCATTTTTATACATTTTGGTTTCACCATGTCAAAATTACAGCAGTGTTTATACATAGTACCCCCATTTGATTGACTTGGCCACTCAAGAATGTATCATTTTTTTAGCTTTGAAAAACTCCTTTGATGCATTAGCAGTATGTTGGAGATCATTGCCTTGCTGTAGAATGAACCGCTGGCCGAATGCGTTTTGAAGCATTTGTTTGAACTTAAGCAGATAGGATGTGTCTATACACTTCAGAATTCATTATGCTACTACTATCAGCAGTTGTATCATCAATGAAGATAAGTGAGCCAGTACCTTCAGCAGCCATCCATGCCCAAGCCATAACACCCCCACCACCGTGTTTTACAGATGAGGTGGTATGCTTTAGATCGTGGGCAGTTCCTTCGCTCCTCCATACTTTGCTCTTGCCATCACTCTGATATAAGTTAATCTTCATCTCATCTGTCCACAAGACCTTTTTCCAGAACTGTGGTTGCTCTTTTAAGTATTTCTTGGCAAACTGTAACCTGGCCATCCTATTTTTGCAGCTAACCAGTGGTTTTCATCTTGCAGTGTAGCCTCTGTATTTCTGTTCATGAAGTATTCTGCAGACAGTGGTCATTGACAAATCGACACCTGACTCCTGAAGAGTGTTTCTGATCTGTAGGACAGGTGTTTGGGGATTTTTCTTTATTATAACGATAATTCTTCTGTCATCAGCTGTGGAGGTCTTCCTTGGCCTGCCAGTCCCTTTGCGATTAGTAAGCTCAACAGTGCTTGCTTTCTTCTTAATGATGTTCCAAACAGTTGATTTTGGAACAGTGATGTCTCTAACAGTTTTATTCTTGTTTCTCACTCATAATGGCTTCTTTGACTTTCATTGGCACTACTTTGGAAACGTTTATCGCTGTTTATCAACATGAGGACCAAAGGTGATGGAAAGACTGGAGGAAAGACTAGATGCTGAGAACTCTCTTATACTTGCATTAAGGAGGCAATTAAACACACCTGAACAATTGCAAACGCCTGTGAAGCCACGTGGCCAAAACATTATGGTGCCCTGAGATGTATAAACACAGCTGTAATTTCTACATGGAAACCAAAATGTATAAAAATGGCCTTTGATAACATCTGCCAATGTGCACTTTAACCACGTGATTTTTCCTATTACAAATCTCATATTGTGGAGTACAGAGGCAAATAAATAAATGATGAGTCTTTGTCCCAAACATTATGGATGGCACGGTATATGCCACATGTTGGAGTGCATCCATTGCTCCTGGGTAATGGAAAGTTAATTATTTACTGGTTTTACAATTTAATGGAAACTGTAAATAACTAACATTTACTAGATTGTAACGAGTTTTAAATCAAATCTAATGACACAATTGTCTTAAAATTACATGCATAAACTATTGTAAATTAAGGGCATCAACATGGTCTATATCTCAGCAATGGATTGTTGCAGTCTTTAAATCTTTGATCCACCTTTGGGCAATTATATTCCCAGTGATTGTGGGGAATTAGGGTTTTCTAAGCAATTAATTATTGTAAAATGCTTTCCTCAGCTGCATACATACAATTGTTATATATGCAATATCAGGAGAGCTGACAAATAGTGTGTCCCATTTTTAACCATTTACTCTTTGTTTTGCACTCAAGAAAAATGAAATATGCCTTAGATCTGTGGAGCATACAGGTATCCGTCCTGACACTTAACTAAAATGACAAGATCGGCATTTTGGTAGTCACCCATCATAGGACCATCAACTTTATCTTTGTAGTTCATCCAGCATTCATGACATGATTTCTTTTAAGAGCAAAGACAGATTTCAATCTGGAATCTCAAAAAAGTAATTGGTTGCTTATCAGTGCTAAATCCTCAATAATACAAGTATTAGTATATACTGTAGAAAGCGCTGATGCTGGTTTACAAAAAAAGGCAGTGCTGGAATAACTCAGCATTTCAGGCAGCATCTCAGGAGAATGTGTTTGGGAGATGTTTTGGTCAGGACCCTTCTTCAGACTCAAGAAGGATCACTACCCAAAATGTCAACTTTCCACATCCTCCAGAGGTGCTACCTGATGCGCTGAGTTACTCCAGCAGTCTGTTTTTTTTCCTTGGGATATACTGTTTGATGGACTCACCTACAATGAATTCCTGAATGAGATCTGCACAGGCAGAGGCAGACAAACCACATAACCAGTGAATGATCTATTCAACACAAAAACATTCAAAAGTTATAAACAAGCCATATTTCCATAATATTTTCCAAAAGCTAAAATTCATAATGACTTTAAGGTTAAAATATTTCCATAACCCAGCAGATCTTCCTTGCTAAATCCTACATCTAAAATATTGAATGGAATTGAAACTGACAAACCTTCATCTCTTTGTTCTCTACACAATTCATATGTTTTAAAGATCTTTCCAAAAATGTCATCATCTTCAAATTACTATTAATCCTTCTCTGTCATGCTTTGAATGGTTCCCTGCTGCAAATTTCATTTAACCCGCTGCATCAATGTGGGCTTCTAAATTATGGACATCTGCAATTTAGTTAATGAAATACTATTTGAAATTATAGCAATTAGATTGTCCAATGCTAATCATCTTAAATCTGGTTACTGACCTTTCATCCACCGGAAACAATTTTCCTCCATCGATTCTGATCAACGGTATTTAAGATTTAATCATCAATCCAAAGTTCTCTTCGGCTACCCTACTCTAATCAGGACAACCCAGGCATCTTTCCCAAAGTGAGCCACTCCAAATTTGAAACACTGTACCACTGCAAACACCTGCAGGAGCCAAATTAGTGTTTAACATAATATTAACTTCCTGGACTTGGTGCTCTATAATTCAGAACTCCTTCCCTATGTTTTAATAGTTTTTCTTAAAACAAGCACTGCATGTCATCCCGACACCAGTTTAAAAGTCCCCCCAAAGATCACAAAGACATCCACGACATTTTTAGCATATGTTCCTGCCCTGACCATTTTCTGAAGAGATTTGCGACTGCTGGCACCAAGCCATGGGACCAAACCCCAAAGGGACAAGGGCTCAATGTAATTTGCCCTCATCCAGCCACTAGAGAATGCAGCAGCAATGGTTGTTAGAAACATCGAAACATAGAAAAACAGGTGCAGGAGTAGCCCATTCGGCCATTCGAGCCAGCACCACCATTCAATATGATCAGAGCTGATCATCTAAAATTAGTATGCTTTTTCTCCATATCCCTTGAATCCTTTAGCCCTAAGAGTTAAATCTAACTCTCTCTTGAAAACATCCAGTGAATTGGCCTCCACTGCCTTCTGTGGCAGAGAATTCCACAGATTCACAACTCTCTGGGTGAAGAAGTTTTTCCTCATCGCAGTCCTAAATGGCCTACCCTTTATTCTTAAACTGTAACCCCTGGTTCTGGACTCCCCCAACATCGGGAATATTTTTCCTGCATCTAGCCTGTCCAATCCTTTAAGAATTTTATATGTTTCTATAAGATCCCCTCTCATCCTTCTCATCCCAGTCGACCCACTCTTTCATCATATGTCAGTCCCGCCATCCCAGAAATTAACCTGGTGAACCTATGCTGCACTCCCTCAATAGCAATAATGGCCTTCCTCAAATTAGGAGACCAAAATTGCACATAATACTCCAGCTGCAGTCTCACCAAGACTCTCTACAAGTGCAATAGGACCTCAATCACAAGGATGTCCTTCCTCAAATTAGGAGACCAAAACTGTACACAATACTCCAGATGTGGTCTCACCAGAGCCCTATACAACTGCAGAAGAACCTCTTTACTCCTAGACTCAAATCCTCTTGCAATGAAGGCCAACATGCCATTAGCTTTCTTCACAGCCTGCTGTACCTGCATGCTTATTTTCAATGACAGATGTACAAGCTGCAATGTGGTCACCAGGAACTCTAGATGCAGGTTTACAAAAAAAGACACAAAGTGCTGGGCAATTCCGCAAGTCAGGCAACATCTCTGGACAACATGGATAGGTGACATTTCGGGTTGGGACCTTATAGGCACATATATTGGATTATGTCGATTTTAGTCTGATACCTGTGATTCCACATCTGAATTACATTGGAGGTACAGGATAGCACAATGCATCGCAGCACGTTGATGGCAAACCAGTTTACTGTTTTGCATGAACAGCATTAGTAACTGCGGATTGAGCACAGGTTTATAGATTTTCCCCAAATGGCAATCCAGCAACAAGTCAGACGATGATAATGCATAGCATTGATGATTCCAGGGTTTCACTTTGGCATCGTCCCCTAGCAAACACATAGATGGATTAATACATTTGATTATTTTTGGAATAGAGTATCAGAAGTACACAAATTATGTCCGTACGTCCCTCTGCTATACAATTGGTTCACGGTTGAACTCTATTTTGCTTCCTTTCTCCATATTTCTTGATTATACTCAGAGACAAAAATACCCATTAACCCAGCAGAAAACTAATTTTGGGCAAGTATTTCAGGTTTCTACTATCTTGTGTGCTTCCTAATTTTATTCCCACAAGTGGAAACATCCACTCTACCCAAGCCTTTCATGATTGTTTAAGGAGGAGGTTAATGAGAGGACAAAACGTACACTTAATTGTCATATGTGGTATTAAGTTTCACGGAATGCAGCTCACCAACTATCACTCACCTGCAGATTTTACCTCTTTTATCCATATTTGGACCAACACTGTATTGACATCAAGTTTGATATTGGTAGCATAGTGATTAAATTATCAACAAGAAACATCCGCCATATCCACATTCCATTGACAGCTAACCCAAAGATTAACTTTATTCCCTCAATTCTTTAACACAGTTCTGTTTAATGCTCCGAGATTAATAAATACCCTGTGTTACTGGTACACTCTTAAAATGATTGTTTAAAACAAAATATTAATAACATTATAATTAACAAGGGTTTATGACTTGGCTCCTTCATACAAATAATACAGGGTCCGCAGACCGTTTTTGAAAGTTGGGGGGGGCTGAGCAATCACTGATCACCGGCCTTGGGGGTACCCGTTGAGGGAGCGGAGCGACCGAGCGGGGGGAGGGTGGCAGAAATATTTTTATTTTTTGTTGTTGCTCGACTTCCAAAAATTGGGGATAATACAGGCCATCCCCCAACTGAACAATTGGAGGGGGGGGGGACGGTGTCTCTGTCTCTGTCTCTGTCTCTCTCCCTCCCCCCCCCCCCCCCCCTCCCTCCCTCCCTCTCGGCACCTAATCACAGCGCTTCGTTCACTGCCGCATATCCCGACTGCGAACCGCGCTGTGATTGGCCGTTGAGCCGAGGGGAGGAAGGGTTTTGGGGGGCAGTCGGTATCCGCCACGGCTGGTCGTGGTTTTGCCGCGCTCACTGTGCGCTGGTTCTGAGATTCTGGATGTCGGAGGTCCTCAGAAGAAGTGAAAAATACGCCTGCGGGCTGGATAATTTCGGGTTATGAAGCATGTCTTGCCAAAAACATGGAGGGGCTGCAGCTCCCCAGAGCCCCCCTGGTTCCGCGGCCCATGTAATAGTCACATTTGATTGCCATCAGTGTCGATATGCCTTCAGCAATCCAGGTTTTACAAATGTCTCCAGCTATTTCAAGTTATTTGGTACCGTCTCTTGCCACAAAAACCAAACCATTAGCTCAGATACTTGGCTCCCAGATTATATTTTTCCCTTACAATAAAAATTGAGACAATTTCAGCCCATAAAGTCGTTGCATGACTGTTTACAGAGCAATCTCATTTCCCAATAATGTTCATATTCCCCTATTCCATACTATCAAACCACCCCCCAACCCCAGCCCATATTTGCAACCTTTTAGATACACATCAAAAAGGCTAACTCGTTAATCCTCAGAAAGTGCTGTAGATGGAACATAAGTTGGCCATCTTATTATTCCGCACTACCCATAGCTAATGAGATTGAGTGGCACTTACAATTCCCTGTGTGATGCTTTTCAGCCTCTCAGTCCAATTAACTCATGTCACAAATCTAAAGCTGTAGCTAACTGCCTAAATGTGAGACCAGGTGTGAATATTCATAAACAATTAACACAGCAGTCTTCAGTTGTAAAATATATTCTTACCTGACAAAAACAGACTGTGACAAGTCAAATTAGGGTGTTGGATGTTAATAAGATGCAAAAAATATCCAGGCACATAAACAGCTATATAGTCACCTGAAAAGAAAAAGTGCATTGTAATAATTTTGGAAGGCGAGTAAATTTCAGTTTTCAATTAAAGTTTATTCTTCTTCAAACTGGCATAGTTGGTCAAGACAACAGGGTAGCAAGATCAAACACGGCTTCCCAAATAAAACCGATTAATAGCAAGACATTTCTTATTGACTGTGATGAGCAGCAATGTCAATTCATCCATTCATTTTGAACTTGGAATAACTAATAAATAAATGGCTGGAACAGATAAGAATGGATTGCATATGGAATCATTATATATCCATTCATAAAATGGTACACATTACTTCTTCTGGAGCTTGCACTCCTAATGACAATGACCACTATAAACTTGCACACATTCTACATTAGTTATTTGGATAAATAATTAAAATAAGCAATATATGGCTAATTTCAAAGGCATTTGGAAAACACACTGAGTAG
Organism: Okamejei kenojei; assembly: GCA_035221665.1. Lineage (NCBI taxonomy): Eukaryota > Metazoa > Chordata > Chondrichthyes > Rajiformes > Rajidae > Okamejei > Okamejei kenojei. Next base: position 31,670,043 of record CM069151.1, on the reverse strand, counting down.
TCATCCTTGCTTAAGACACAGTGGTTGAGACATTTCTCTGCAGTGCTGCTGCAGTTCAGCTTTCCTTGGTGAAACCATGATTTAAAAATACCGGGAGTACTATTAATTACAATTAATTGCAATCTATAGCAAGGTCATAAGGAGATTAAGACAGACCAAACTTCTAAGGATGAACACAGAGCTCCCCACTTAACCGGGTCTTACATAAAGTATTTTTTCTAAGTTGCTATGCATTGAGAGAATACAAACCTTTCCTATTAGGGAGTAAGGGTATTCTGAAGCCAACAGATTGACTGCCATAAATTTCAAAATGTTAAACCACAAACCCCATGTATCTGATGGGCCTATCTCTGCTTTCTTCCAGTGATACCAAAGCTGATGAATTGACCTATATGCCTGAAACGTTAGTAAACCAACTGGCTAAAGAAATTCTATAATAATTTTGCTAATATGATGCCTGATATTGTCGCAGTGCTGTTTAATTAAGGTGTAGTGAATCCTTTCTTAGCTAAACGTACATGTTTCCTTGTTGAGTGGCATGTTCTTTTGACTTTTGATGAAGTACATAATTCATACCATCTCAATAAGTTATTTATATGATAATTACTCTTGACATATAATGCAAGCAAACAGAGCTATACTATACTCCATCCTGCCCCAATCCCTTCCCTTCCATTCTATACAACTACATCTCCACAATGTTGAGACATGGAATGCCATAGACCATGCCATCATGCCCAATCCTACTCTAAGTTTACATCAATTTGAGAAGGCGAACGTTAAATCGGAAGTGGCAGTGATGCAGTTGAACAAAGGGGACTATGAAGGCATGAGAGGGGAGCTGGCCAAAGTAGACTGGAAAGGGGTCCTAGCAGGAATAACGGTGGAACAGCAATGGCAGGAATTTCTGGGCATAATCCGGAAGATGCAGGATCATTTCATTCCAAAAGGAAGAAAGATTCTAAGAGGAGTGGGAGGCAACCGTGGCTGACAAGAGAAGTTAGGGATGGAATAAAACTAAAAGAAAAGATGTATAACATAGCAAAGAGTAACCAGAAGCCAGAGGATTGGGAAACTTTCACAGGACAACAGAAGGAAACAAAATGGGCAATACGGGCTGAAAAGATTAAGTATGAAGGGAAGCTGGCCAGGAATATAAAGAAGGACAGTAAACGCTTCTTTAGATATGTTAACGAAAAAAAGAGTGGCAAAGTCAAATGTGGGTCCCTTGAAGGCAGACATGGGTGAAATTATTATGGGCAACAAGGAAATGGCAGAAGAGTTGAATAGGTACTTTGGATGTCTTCACTAAGGAAGACACAAATAATCTCCCAGATGTACTGGAGGACAGAGGATCTAAGGGGGTAGAGGAACTGAAAGACATTTTCAATGGCGAGAAATAGTATTGGGTAGGCTAATGGGACTGAAGGATGATAAATCCCCTGGGCCTGATGGTCTGCATCCCAGGATCCTCAGGGAGTTGGCTCTAGAAATAGTGGACGCATTGGTGATCATTTTCCAATGTTCAATAGATTCAGGATCAGTTCCTGTGGATTGGAGGATAGCTAATGTTATCCCACTTTACAAGAAAAGGAGCGAGAGAGAAAACGTGGAATTACAGACCAGTTATCCTGACTTCGGTGGTGGGAAAGATGCTGGAGTCAATTATTAAAGAGGTAATAATGGGGCATTTGGATAGCAGTAAAAGGATTAGTCCAAATCAACATGGATTTATGAAAGGGAAATCATGCTTGACTAATCTTCTGGAATTTTTTGAGGATGTGACAAGTAAAATGGATGAAGGGGTGCCAGTGGATGTAGTATATCTAAACCTTTGATAAGGTCCCGCACGGAAGACTAGTGACTAAAATTAGAGCACATGGTATTGGGGGTAGGGTGTTGACATGGATAGAAAATTGGTTGGCAGACCGGAAGCAAAGAGTAGGAGTGAACGGGTTCTTTTCAGAATGGCAGGCAGTAGCGAGTGGAGTGCCGCAAGGCTCGGTGTTGCGGCCGCAACTGTTTACCATATATATTACTGATTTGGAAGAGGGAATTAGGAGCAACAATAGCAAGTTTGTGGATGACACAAAGCTGGGTGGCAGTGTGAACTGTGAAGAGGATGTTAGGAGCTTGCAGGGCAACCTAGACAGGTTGAGTGAGTGGGCAGATGCATGGCAGATGCAGTATAATATAGATAAATGTGAGGTTATCCACTTTGGCGGCAAAAACAAGGGGGCAGATTATTATCTCAAAGGGGTTAGGTTAGGTAAGGGGGAGATGCAGCGAGACCTGGGCGTCCTTGTACACCGGTCACTGAAAGTTGGCGTGCAGGTACAGCAGGCAGTGAAGAAAGCTAATGGAATGTTGGCCTTCATAACAAGAGGGTTTCAGTATAGGAGTAAAGAGGTTCTTCTGCAGTTGTATAGAGCTCTGGTGAGACCACATCTGGAGTATTGTGTACAGTTTTGGTCTCCTAATTTGAGGAAGGACATCCTTGTGATTGAGGCAGTGCAGCATAGGTTCACGAGATTGATCCCTGGGATGGCGGGACTGTCATATGAGGAAAGATTAAAAAGACTAGGCTTGTATTCACTGGAGTTTAGAAGGATGGGGGGGGGGGGGGGTTCTTATACAAACATGTAAAATTATAAAAGAACTGGACAAGCTAGATGCAGGAAAAATGTTCCCAATGCCAGGGGCAGGACTTGGAATAAAGGGTTGGTCATTTAAGACTGAGGTGAGGAAAACCTTTTTCACCAGAGAGTTGTGAATTTATGGAATTCCCTGCCACAGAGGGCAGTGGAGGCCAAATCACTGGATGGATTTAAGAGAGAGTTAGATAGAGCTCTACGGACTAGTAGGAATCAAGGGATATGGGGAGAAGGCAGGCATGGGTTATTGATAGGGGACGATCAGCCATGATCACAATGAATGGCGGTGCTGGCCTCTAAGGGCCGAATGGCCTCCTCCTGCACCTATTTTCTATGTTTCTAAGTTCAGAAACTCATTCTAGTTCATTAGCTTATTCTGCCCATAGTTTGATCCAATATAATCTTTGGTGCAAAGTGTATGTCAGGACATTTCTTGTGCTAGGATTAAATAAGGACCCTCAAGATTTGTCAGATGAACTGTGAAGTGACCAGCTTGCAAGAAGTTGGCAGCATGGGGGGGGGGGGGGATGAAATGGGAGGAGAAACTGTTTTAAATTAAAAAGTGAACAGAATGAACTCAGACACTATAAAAAGTCAATGATATGCATCCTCTATATACAGTGCATTTTTTTTTCTGATCTAGGAATAGAATATCAACTTACCAACATTCAGAAAGGCCAAATCACTGATACAGGCACATTTGGATTTTTCCAAGGAAACTCTAAATGTTTTTCGCCAACCTGCAGAAAATTAAGATAAAGAATTAAACATAGCCATTTCTGAAGTGTACCACTGCAAATTCCATTCGGATTATTTAGGTATTAAATTGCTCAGACCATAAAAATATCAAAGGTAGACAAGGGGGGGGGGGGGGGGGGGAAAGAAAGGAAGAGGCGGAGACAGTAGGCTGTGGGAGAGCTGGGGAGGGGAAGGAAGGAGACAGCAAGGACTACCTGAAATTGGAGAAGTCAATGTTCATACCACTGGGGTGTAAACTACCCAAACGAAATATGAGGTGCTGTTCCTCCAATTTGCGGTGGGGTTCACTGTAGCCATGGAGGAGGCCCAGGACAGAAAAGTCGGATTCAGAATGGGAGGGGGAGTTGAAGTGCTGAGCCACCGGGAGATCAGGTTGGTTATTGCAAACTGAGTGGAGTTGTTGGGCGAAGCGATCGCCAAGACTGCGCTTGGTCTCACGGATGTAGAGCAGTTGACACCTGGAACAGTGGATGCAATAGGTGAGGTTGGAGGAGGTGCGGGTGAACCTCTGCCTCACCTGGAAAGACTGCTTGGGTCCTTGGATGGAGTCGAGGGGAAGGCAAAGCGACAAGTGTGGCATTTCCTGCGGCTGCAAGGGAAAGTAAGGGGAAGGGAGGGGGTGGTTTGGGTGGGAAGGGACAAATTGACCAATGATCCAGGGACCAGGAATTAAGTTCTGTGTTTCTGTGTTTAAATCCCGGAATGCCACAATACAGTTTTACAGGTGGAATATACTTTAAACCAAGACCACCAAGTGACTCTGCTTTTACGGGGCAAACATGAAATAGTTGCACCGTCAAATTTAGTCTCATACCCTTCTCAAAATTAACAAAAAGGTCAAGTGAAATAATCAAAATGGAGAGAGTTCCAATTGCTTAAAAAAAAGATAATTCTGCTGAAATAATTTAAAACTAGATTTACCATAATGCAGAAGAATGACTGAATAAATCAATTCTTGATCATTTTGCATAGGATGACTGTAGCACACAGACAAGGCACCTGCAACAGCAATTGATTATAGGAGTACGCTTTTTGTCAAAGGTTATCTGCTGCAAGACAAATCACTTCATAAAAAGGAGAGAATTCATGATACACAGCAAAGGGTATAGCCATCCCCACTTACATAGGCTGAATTTTAATGTAAAAGATATCCCAACATTTGCAAACATTCTAAGACTTGCCCCCTGTACCGACAACAATAAAAATTGAAAAGGATTTGCAAATAATTATCTATACTGCCCATCAGCCAGGTGCAAGTTCCTTTAAAGCTCATTTTCCACCTATTTCTGGGTTAATTTTAAATTGTTTTCCCACTCTGTTCAGATCAGTTTTCTTTATTTCATTGCAAATGACAAATACTACCATGAAAGCACGAGTCACAAAGTGCCCTCTTTCCATTTTATGATAGACAGAGAGCAAATAAATAACCCTAACTTTTCATCTATTAATAGATACTGGGATACATAACCTTAAAATATTGAATTTACTCATTTTGATTTTGAGATTACATACAGACACTGTTCGCCTTCTAACTGAGGGCAACCTTTTGAATAATTTTGAATCCGTTAGGTACACAGAGCAGAAGTGATCCACCTACACTTCAGCCTACACGTCTAAACTAAATTAAAATTTTATACCAACCATTATATAATGAGAAAATAAGAGTTCAAGAGACATTTATTGTCACATGCACCAATTGATACAGTGAGATTTGAATTGCCATACAGCCATATGAATAAAAAGAACACAATACACAATAGAATTCAACATGAACATCCCCTCACAGCGGAATCAACGGTTCCCACTGTGAGGGAAGGCAATAAATACTATGTGTACTCAGCAGGACATATTAACATTTCAGCTTAATGACCCTGCATTTGGGCCTTGCAACTTACCAGTCAACATAGTTGAATCTACAAAATGTAAATAAATGCTTATCTGCAGACAGGAAGTTCTGACCCTATAACTCTGCTGCTTTATTCTCAGATGCTGCCGAGTACATCCAGCATCCTCTATTTTTTTTATCTCAGATTTCCTGCAATGTCAGCTATCTTGCTTTTGTTTCCACATTCTTACTAGAGGGAAGAACGAGGAAGTCATCAAAATTATCTTTTTATCCAAGCTGCCGGAGGAGGTGGTTGACGCAGGTACTAGTGCAATGTTCAAGAAACATTTAGACAGGTACATGGACAAGACGGGATATGGACCAGATGCAGGCAGGCGGGACCAGCATAGATGGGACATATTTGTCTGTGTGGGCAAGTTAAAAATATCTTTACATTAACATGCAAAAAGGTCAAGTAAATACACCTGCTTATACTCGATACCTGCATGATTCGTGAAAATTTGTAGATTCAGAGATTCTGAAGATTTCTCTTCCTCTTGAAAGTAATTGTGCCCAAAATTTACCAGACTAGAATAAAAATCAACAAAACAATGTTAAATAGAGATTACACACAAAATGTATTCATCCGTCCATAATTTCCTTGTAAAAGACATTATAATTGAAGTACTACTCAAGACATGAAATGGTTAAAACATATAAACATTTAAATTTATTCAGAATTAAGTTTCTATGTTAGCTCCTGTCTGGTCTGATAAATCTGCAACCAAGATTGATATGATTACCGATGACAAAATGCACACGCAAGTCAACTGAGCTGCAATATATGAAAATTGCTAAAATTTTACTTCATACAAGAAGGAAAGTAGAGATAATCCAGGGAATTATAGGTCTGTCAGCCTCAGTGGTAGGGAAGCTATTACGGACAGTTAGCATTACTTTGTAATCATTCGGTCGTGTCTGATCAAGTTTTTTTGAGGAGGTGATGAGGACAGAGAGGTGAACCGAACAATGAATTCCTTTGCTCTGAAATCCTGAAAATAATTTATCATGGATAATGAAGCTTAATATTAAGATGGCTAGTTAGGCAAGATAACTGTGGAAGGACAAATCCAAGACAGCCAATTATCAACTTTTAGTCTAACATCAAAGTGTAATCAATAATGTTACTGAATACTAACTGAACAATCAACTGACGCTATTTAGGTTCCCCCCCCCCCCCCCCCCCCCCCCCCCCCCCCGGTGTACATCAAACCTTATTACGGCCTTCATCTGAGCATGAACAAAAGTGCTTAATTCCTGAAGCAAAATATAAACCTAAACTGAATTACATCAAGACCAGAGAAAGGAGCACTAATAAAACTGAAGTTAGCAGGGATCTGACTGTACTTGTAACTAGAACAAGTGATTGATTAGTAGGACTGGATGTTACAATCCCTAAGATTTCACTACAATTGACATTCTTGGGTATGACCACCAGGTGAATTTTGCTAATAATCGGACACATCTTCAGTTGTGTACCTCAACGTCACTGGGTGTTTCGGCCTTTTATCACAAGACACCCTCAGTCGAGGCAGGCCCACCACAGGTTGATCAGATCTCTGACCAGTCTGAAGAAGGGTCTTGACCCGAAACGTCGCCTATCTCCTTCGCTCCTAGATGGTGCTGCACCCACTGAGTTTCTCCAGCCTTTTGTGTACCCACAGGTTGATCAGACCTGGGTGTGTGTCTTATTGCTAGCCTCTAGATGGCCCAGACAGCATCTTTCCTCTTCAGCCACAGCCAGAGACTGCTCCGTTTGGCGGCATTGGCAAGTTCTTTTATTGCCCTCCTTTGTGCCTGCCCTTTGACTCCTACTTCCCTCAGGTGCCTTGCGGTGGAACTGGCTACAAAGCCCCTGCACCCCACCTCCACTGGACACACCCTTACCCTCCAACCTCTCTTCTCTGCCTCTGCTGCAAGGTTTGAATATCGAAGCTTTTTCCTTTCATAAGCCTCATCCACAGCCTCCTCCTATGGGACCGTCAGCTCAATGATGAAAACACGCCGACAGGAGTTGGACCAGAGAACAAGGTCTGGTCGCAGGTTGGTAACTGCGATTTCAACTGGGAACAAAAGCCTCTGGCCTAGGTCAACACGCATTTCCCAGTCCCTGGCTACATTCAGTGGGCATGAGTTGAGAGGCGAAGGGTTAATCCCCCGTTTCTCTCCTTCCCGGATGAAGGATGGTATTTGCAGGAATGTTATCTGGGCAATGATAGGCATGGCGTTGGTGGTAACTCTGTTGCACTCGAGTTCAGCTGCCAAACACCTCAGCACCTGGTTGAGTTGCCAGGTGTATCTGCCGTGTGTTAGGCTGATCTTACAACCGACCAGGATGTGCTTGAGGTTTGCCGGAACTGCACACACGGGGCAGGCTGGATCCTCTCCCAGCCAAAAATTTAGGTTTGTGGGAGAGGGAAGGATGTCATATGTGGCTCTGATAATGAAGCTCAACTTATTTGACTCCATGGTCCACAGCTCTCTCCATGTGATCTTCCTCCTCTCAACGCCATCCCACGTCATCCAGCGCCCTTGTTAGGCTTGGAATATGGCTTTGGCACACCTGGCTGCTTCTTCCTGGTGGCGCACCTCCTCCTCCACCAGGTGCTGATGTTCAGCTGGAGTAGCCTTTTGCCAGGTAGGTTTCATTGCTCCCAGGCCAAAGCCCCCTCGGCCTTGTTGGACATTGCCTACTACGTCCCGGTGTTGGAGGCGGATTTTGCATCCAATACCACTGCTGCTGGAGTCCATTTCCTCCCTGTTACTAGGGTTGGAGCGAAACCTCTTATTTTTGGGTCCCAGGATTCTGTTAGTGTCATGTCCAGCATCACTTTGGCACATTTGTACTCCTCCACCAGGCTTGAGACTGGCAGTGAGAGGGCTCCATTCCCATAGAGCCCTATGCTGCTGAGGCATCTCGGTAGCCCAAGCCACTTCCTCACTTGTGAGTTCACCAGTCTCTCCAGCTGGTTGGCATGGGATAAAGTGTCTTCGTAGATGGTAATTGGCCACATGTCGGGGCAGTAGACCGAATTGCAGGCACCAAAGCTTCAGCTTCCCTGGGAGAGCAGTATTGTTGATTTGCTTGAGGCCACTGATTGTATCCTGTCTGAGTTGTTCCACCTGATCTGCATCCTTGCGGTATGCGGTGTACCATCGCCCAAGGCTTTTGACAGGCTTCTCCAGGACAGTTGGTATTGTCTCGTTACTGATGCGGAACCTTTCGTCAGTGAGCCGGCCGATTGACGATGGAAATACTGCAGGATTTGCTGGGTTTAATCTCCATTCGTGCCCATTTGATGTTTTCCTGGAGTTTATCCAGCAGGCGTTTGGTGCGTGCTTTTGTTGTTGTTATTGTGGTCATGTCATCCATGTACACCCTGATTGCAGGAAGACGCAGCCCACTTTCAAGCGTTTCCCTGCGACCACCCATCGTGATGCTCGAATGATGAGCTCCATTGCCATGGTGAAAACCAGAGGAGAAAAGGTACAGCCTGCCATTATGCCTACCTCAAGGTGCTGCCAGGCGGTGGTGTTGTCCTGTGTTGTGACGCAGAACTGGAGGTCCTGGAAGTAAGCTTTTAGCAGCTTTGTGATGACCTCTGGGACCTGGAAGAAATTAAAAGCTGCCCAAAGAGTCTCATGGGGCACCGAACCAAAGGCATTGGCTAGATCTAAGAAAACCACATGCAGATCTCTCTTTTCCTTCTTGGCAATTTGTATCTGATGCCAAATGACGTTTGCATGTTCCAGACATCCTGACAAACCACGCACCCCTGCTTTCTGCACAAATGCTGAGAGTGTTTGGGCCACAACACCAAAGAAGATCTTTCCTTCCGCGTTCAGAAGGCTTCTTTGGCTTTTTCTTTTCTTTGGGAATTAAGATCCCTCCTGCCCTTCGCCATGCCTTAGGTATGATTCCTTTCCCTCAAGCCTCTTTCAGTAACTTCCAAAGGTATTTCAAGGGTGTTCTTATAGAGCCTGTATGGAATGCCATTGGGCCCTGGGGCTGATGCTGTTCTTGCCCGTTTGACTGTTTTCCACCTCCTTCCATGTAGGAGGCCTTATGTCCATCTGGTGCTCAGGTGGGTGGATAGGTGGCATGTCATCTGGAATGGTGACTGGCTCATGCCTCAGTTTGTCAGAGTATGTCTTCCTCGGATGCTCCTCCAGTTCCCTTACAGGTACTCTCGGGATCCCGATCTTGACAAAGAGGCTTTTGACAAACTTATACAGATCTCTGTAGAAACATGTCCTCGCCCGTTCTTTCTTTTTGTGTTGCTTTCTCAGGCATTCTGCTCTTTGCAGGATTGCCAAGTGCTGCTTTATTTCTGCCTGCAGTGCCTCGAGTCCTTTCCTTTCTGCCTCTGTGGCCTTCCTCCACTGTTTTCTCAGCTTTCACCAGTCTTTTGATCTCCTGCTGCCTCCTGGACTTGTACTGGAGTGCTGGTTCCTTCTGTGTCCTCTGTTTCACGACCTTCACCCCAAATCGCTCCGCCCCATAGTTGTATATGGTGTCTTCCATCTTCTCCAGTTTTCTTTCCACACATCCCTTCAATCCTTCCAGAAGATGGACGAGGTCAGTGTTAATGGTCTCCCACCCTTTCGTCTGGCAGGATTTAGGCCACAAGATTTGAGGCTTTTTCCCTTCCATTTTTCTTTCTACCGCTGACTGTGGCTGGTTGGGCTCTGGACTCGTGTCCGTTGGTGGTACTGTACCTGGTTGAGCTTCGCCTGGGGTGCTGATACCCTGTGGACTGTGGTGGTTATCCTGCCACTGGGCTTCACTCGACTGATTTGTCCTACCTTTTAGAAAGTAATGGTCAATGCGACGCCCCACACCAAGCTCTCTCAAGCACTTTTTCCTGCCCTGGTGGATCTTGAGACCCTTCTCTGATGTTAACTTTTCCCAGCCACAGATACAACTTCATAACTTATGTCCTGCCGGTGCTGTTGCTCTGTCAGTTGCTGTGCTAGTTGTAATACTCATAGTCGATTCCTTTCCTAGGTCTGTTGTCATGCGGTCTGTCGATGAGTCATCTTCCGCCCCCGCTCTCGCAGACTCATGGGATATTCTTCGTCTTGTCATTTTAGTAGCAATATGTGGGTGGATCCAAAACGCTGATTAGCAATGGATCCTGCTGGCATGCGGAGCTAGTCCATGCCAGCCCCGGTGGGGTCTATTCCCTCCGGTCAGCAGTCTCTCCAGGCCGTCACTAGGTCTTACTCTGGTTGCCAGCTGCCCTTTCGCGGCGATCACTGGTTTGATCCAGATGTTCAGATTGAGTAGTAGGACTGGATGTTACAATCCCAATTAATTGTATCAACTTCAAAGCAAATATTCTCAGCAAACATCTTCAGACGCTTCAACAATGACATTCCTGCCATCACGTAGGTCAAATTGGGAACATTCTCAATGACTGGACATTGATCATCTCAATTCTTCATGTCATTAAATGTTCCACATCAACAGACAATACCTTGGCAACAACCAGGCACAAAATGCTAAGTGGCAAATTACATTTAAGCCAAAGCGAATATATCCAACATAAAGGTCTAATTATCTCTGCTGAACCTTCAATGACATTATAACTATACTGTCATCAACATCCAGGACTTAATAGTGAAGAGGAACGGACAAGGCCTGTAAATATTCTGCTTACAAAAATATGGCAGAGATATGGGAGACGAGGAAACACTTTCTCTCATAGAGAGTTGTGAGTCTGTGGAATTCTCTGCCTCAGAGTGCGGTGGAGGACAGTTCTCTGGATACTTTCAAGAGCGAGCTAGATAGGGCTCTTAAAGATAATGGAGTCAGGGGATATGGGGAGAAGGCAGGAACGGGCTACTGATTGGGGATGATCAGCCATGATCACATTGAATGGCGGTGCTGGCTTGAAGGGCCGAATGGCCTACTCCTGCACCTATTGTCTATCCTGCCTTCTGTGACAAATACATCATTTTACTCCCAGTGCCCTTCTACTAACAACAAGGTACAAGAGTATGAATGAGTGTAGCTCCAACTAACTCCTGCAGCTCAACACCAACTTAGAAAAGTAGTATGAAGAAACAAGGAACTGCAGATGCTGGAATTTTGAGCAGAGCAGTGCTGGAGTAACTCAGTGGGTCAGGCAGCATATGTTAAGGGGATGGATAGGCAACAGAAGAGAAAAAAGGGAGACAAAATGGTTTAAGATAAGAGAGGAGCGAAACGTGAACAGGGAGTGATATAGGTGGAATGGGATGGGGAGGTGGGAGGGGAAAGAAGGGCAGGAGAGTGAAAGAAATAGGTGCACAGAGGATGTGGGGGGAGAGCACAGAAAAGCTAAAAGGGATACAAGGATATTACTTGAAATTGGAGAATACAATGTTCATATCTTTAAGTTGTAAGCTACCCATGTGGAATATGAGGTGCTGCTCCTCTAGTTTACATGTAGCCTCACGCTGGCAATTGAGGGGGCTGTGGGCAAAAATGTCAGTATGGGAATGGGAAGGAGACTCAAGTTGGTTAGCACCAGGAGATCCAGCAGGTCTTGGTGGACTGAGCGCAGGTGTTTGTGACAGTGGTCTAGTCTATGCTTGGTCTCACCAATGTAAAGGAGGCCACATTGGGAGCACAAAATGCAGTAGATGTGGTTAGAAGAGGTGCACGCAAACCTCTGACATTTGGAAGGGCTGCTAGGTTCCCTGGATGGATGCGGCGCAAGGTGTATAGGAACAGGTGTTGCATCTCCTGCAGTTTGCAGAGGAAAGTATCTGGAGAGGGGGTGGTTTGGGTTGCGGGAGTTGTGGCGGGAGCGGTCTCTGCTGTTAAGGCAGACCAATCTTCTAACGTTGAACACAGAGCTTCCCACTTATTCAAGTCTGACATAAAGTATCCGTTGTAAGTTGCTGCACATTGAGAGTATACAAACTCTTCCTGTTAGAAGGCAAGGGTGTTGCATAGATATGACGTCCCTTTGTGTATTAACTATCATCTGCAGTTCTTTGTTACAACTACAAACAATGATAATATCTTACTCGGCTATAATGGACAATCGGCAATAATGGACACCATTTCCCTTCCCCCACCTCCAAGCCCCATGAGGAGTGTTTACTGTATTCATGTTTAAATATTCATGCTTACACCCAAACTATTTCAATTCAGCACATTTGTTAAGTAAACAATATTTATAGCTTACCGTAACCGTGTAACTATTAAAGGAAATCCAAGAGACAAAGACATCTATCACAGGGCAAAGAAAAATATCATTATAACCCATTTCATGATCATTTAACACTAACTGGAGATGCGGAAAATAACAACAAAATGTCTTGTCTTCATTGCAAACAGTGACGCTGACCTGCTCACTGTAAAAACAGATAAACATATTCACCAATAGAACATATTGCTTTGTGAATTTAATGACAGGTTTGGGGAAGGTAGCAATTTTCTTTTTTCACACGGCAGGTTGAGGTATTAGTTGCAGAGTCATTTTAATGATTGGAGGTTATTTCATAAACTTCAGACATCTAACCATGGATAAAGTGAGTTTGGCAGTGATGAGGAAATATTAGATTTCATGTCCATTAGATGCATCTGGGAATATTTTGATCATTTGAAGAGCTTTTATTGACATAGACGCTCATCTGATCGGAACATATTCAAGGCAAATTGTTCTCTCTGCCCGAGGTCAAGGTCTCGGGGTTAAACTGAGTTCCATTGAAATGCATCAGTCCAGAAAAAATGTTAAGGCCTTGGAAAGGATTACATTAATTTTTACCAAAATGTTATCTGGGAGAAGGATATTAATATAAAGAAGTTGTTGTTGGAAAAAAGTGATTATTGTACTCCTTGATCATCTGTACATGAGGTTCCATAGGGGACCAAATAGGTTTTTTTTGGTATGTTCAGCAGTTTTGATAGGTGGGAAAGTTAATTCAACCAGGCAAACAACTGTTGGTCATACAGCCAAAATAATTAGCTAAGAATCAAAAAAAGAATCTAAACAAGAATCAGTTGTCAGCCTGTCGAGGTGTTGAGCAGATTTCAGGAACAGTTTCAAGGTCAAGTCACATTTATTGTCACATGCACCAACTGGTACAGTGAGATTTGAGTTACATTCAGCCATACGAATAAAAATAACATAATACACGATAGAGTTTAACATAAATATCCCCACACAGCGGAATCAGTGTTTCCCACTGTGAGGGAAGGCAATAAAGTTCAGTTTTATAAAGGGAATAGAATGGGTGCTTGAGCATGAGAAACAAACATTTTTTTTTAAAACCATGGAACTTGATGTTAGCACGATGGTCAGATGTCCTCTTTCCGTACAGCAAGTTTCGATAATTGTGACCACTTCTATAGAACTAAAGGGGAACTCCCAGGATTAGTGCAACTTCCATAAAAAATGGTTTCTGTGAATAATAACCAAATACTGCAATTGCTTCAATTGCTTCAATGTTTCACAATTCCACCTTACCAAAATGTTATTGAAATTATGCTGACTACGTGGAAAGATAATTTTCAGAACTGCTAGTTATCGTAACATTGATAAGTCTGTTTACCCTGAAACAACAACAACAAATTGTATGATTCCTTCTCAAGAAACACCAGCTATTTGATGCGGATCATTTAGACTTCTTCATTCACTCTCAGTACTACTCATTAAGGAACTCTCACTTCCTCCTGCATGATGAATGCCCTTTGCCTCATCTGGTGTTGTGGCTCAGTCACAAGTTGAAGATGTTTATCTAAAAAATAAACAACTGTGGAAATGGAAAAGTGAGCCAATTTCTGTGTTCCTAACTGAAAGCTGATAATGCTCAAGAGACTGGGCAACGTAAACATAGAAACATAGAAATTAGGTGCAGGAGTAGGCCATTCAGCCCTTCGAGCCTGCACCGCCATTCAATATGATCATGGCTGATCATCCAACTCAGTATCCCGTACCTGCCTTCTCTCCATACCCTCTGATCCCCTTAGCCACAAGGGCCACATCCAACTCACTCTTAAATATAGCCAATGAACTGGCCTCAACTACCCTCTGTGGCAGAGAGTTCCAGAGACTCACCACTCTCTGTGTGAAAAAAGTCTTTCTCATCTCGGTCTTAAAGGATTTCCCCCTTATCCTTAAGCTGTGACCCCTTGTCCTGGACTTCCCCCAACATCGGGAACAATCTTCCTGCATCTAGCCTGTCCAACCCCTTAAGAATTTTGTAAGTTTCTATAAGATCCAACGTAAGTGGGAAAAGGATAGTTTCAGGTCAAATGATCTTTCACCAGAATGTTAAAGAAAGTAGCTAGGCAACCACTTCACGTAGTATCCAAAATAAAAATATTCTCCCAGATACAGATTTAAAATTCCCTCTCACTCTTTAGTTTAAAATTGACAGCCTTCATGACCTACTTTAAAGATGCACCTTGGACTGATTTATCCATTAAAATAAATTTGATAGCCTCAACCTTTCAGACACTATTTTCCTTCCTGTTGTAAAGACAGGTGGACCAGTCCCAACTTAATTCTTTGGCGTTCAATGCAAACAAATGTCCAGTCATGCAGATTGACCCACGACACTCCCGGCTGCCAAAAATTAAATTGAGGATTCGAAAAATGCTAAAAGGAAGCTTTCCTGCTCTCAAAGCTGTGAAAATCAGTACCTTTCACATTTTATAGCAACTGTTCACTTCAAGCAATTAAATATGATCTATTTATATTCTAGGTATGTTGGTGAAACTATTTTTAGAACACTGTATGTGACTATCGAGATATTGTTTGTGAGCATGGATTGCACATAGAGACATACTTGATCGTTCCTGCAACTGGAAGAGCTGCTGTCTCACAGTTCAAGGAAACGACGTTCACGTTGCAGCCCTGTTTCCACCAACCTTTCCACCACCACGCACAAGAAACAAAAAGACAGTCACCATTGTATGAAGTTGCCGAGAAGTGTGTTCAGCTCTGGCTGAACAACTTCTAATCTTGTGTATGGACTCGATAAGAAGACGTCAGTTCCAGCTAACCATGTTTAATCTCAAACTCTGTGATTAGGGTGGTGCAGCGGCAGAGTTGCTGCCTTACAGCGCCAGAGACCAGGGTTCGATCCAGACTACGGGTGCTGTATGTATGGAGTTTGTATGTTCTCCACGTGTGTTTTCTTTGAGATCTTTCCTCCCATACTCCAAAGATGTACAGGTTTGTAATGTAAATTTTCCATAGTGTAGGATAGTGTTCATGCGCGGGGATCGCTGATCGGTAAGGACTCGGTGGGCCGAAGGGCCTATTTCCGTATGGTATCTCTAAATTAAACTGCGCTGTCCATGTGAACTTTGTACCTACTCCTTGTGGCTGCATGGGTTCCCACAAGTGCTCCGATTTCCTCCCACCACAAAGACATGCAAGTTGGTACATTAATTGGCCACTGTAAATTATTCTCGTGCAGGAAGGCGAGCAGAAGAATCTGGAGGATCAAGCGGAGTGTAGAGAAAATAAAATGGGATAAATGTAGAATTAGTGTAAATGGGTGCCTGATGGTAAGTATGGGCTCAGAGGGCCAAATGGCCCAATTCAGTGCTGTATGACTCCATGACTTGTCTGTTTTATATCTCAACTTTCCCATTAAATTTTACAGACAATGCAATACATATGTCAGTAGAAAAATAAACACACAATCCAAATATAATGGACAATACAAAATGTTGGAAAAAGGTTAGATGACAAATATATACTACTTACCAGTATTTCATTGCTCCTGTCCAGATACAACTGTATACACATCAGAACTGCTTTGCTTTCCTAATTAAAGAGGTCATTATTATTGATGCAATCTCATTTTAGTTTAGAACTTATTATTCAGAAGGATATTTTTATAATTACAGCAGTAAATTACTGTACTTCGTGCATCAATATTGATACCACATGCAAACTGCTGCATTGCACCTAAACCCAAATCACTAGAAGTGGCAAATCTATCTAATCACATAACTACATTAACTTCCTTGATGTCGTTATTGGTCAGAAATTCAAGGAGAGTAGCCACGTTCATATTGTAACTCCAAGAACAGGTTAAAGGTTGGATGTCATGCTGAGAAAGACTCAGCAGCTGACACCCAAACTCTGTCCACCGTAGACAGAGCACAAGTCAGGATGTATGATGGAACACCTGGCTGATGGTGCCATTCCAACAGCTGGACAGCATTTAGCCCGTTTGAATCACCAGTCTTGGCTGAGTTGCAATCTTGGATCTTCCTACCATAGAATGTTGGAGGACCTTCACGAGACCGAGTGCACAACAGTTCAAGGCAGATACATGCCACTGCTTTCTTGTGGGCAATTAAGGATGGGCAATAATTACCAGTCTTGCCAGTAACACACAGATCCCCAAAAAAATGAATAAAGTAAAGGTTCTTAATGAACTACAAGGGCTTCTATGTCATGGAACTGTTCAGCAGTGCATTGAATTTCAAGCCAAACTTATTTGTCACTGCCATTCTTGTACAACATTATCTTACCCTTATCCAGATGGTTTGAATGAAAGCAGAAAGTTTTAAATTAAACAATTAGAATAGTCATATTTTGTTGCCCAAGTGAGATTTATGTACTTTTTTTTAAGCAAAGTCAGATGGGCCAAATTAGAACATATGTATCACGGACAACTGCCATGAAATAAGTCTTGGGAGAATAAGTTGGAATAGTTTGGTTTTCCTCTCTCATGTTAACCAAAAATGTTATTGGAAATTGCACATTGATGGAATAACCATAACTACATTCAATGCCAGTGCATTTGCACTTTCACTGTCATTTTTAGGATACGGAAAGAATATTGTATCCCAATTTATTACGCAGTTTTTCTATCCTTTTAATCCAAGTGTCATTTCAGCTCAGTAACAGCAATGAATGCTGGAGGTTGTTGGTTCAAGCCCCACGTATCCACCATAATATTTGTTGAAAAACTAAGCAACATAACTTTCTTAATATTGACATGCCCTAAATTTGCCTTCACAGATCTATGGAAGAAGGTGTTCATGCAAACCTTGAATAAAAACATTGTTTATTGTTGTTCCCTGAGTAGTACCCATCAAGTAGCAGCCAAAACAAGATTTTCTCCTCATATGTGCTGCTTGTAGAGAAGAGGGTCAATTTAAAAAAAAATACGCCGCATCTTTGTTTATTCTAATGTTCCTTTATTTTTAATGAATCAAATATAAATGCTGGTATCTTATCACTTTTTACCTTTTCTACAATGTAGAACAGTCTCTGTGCCTCTGTATCCCATTGGGCCCAGAAAAAGTCTTCAGCCACAATCTCTTTCGGCAAATGGTCTGGATCCTGAATTATCTAAAATAGATTTAAAGCAAATGGATATATCCTGGAAACAAATGTGATTATATCAATGACATTCCTTCCAATATCAACTCAGAAGGCGGCATATTAACTATAGATTACACAATATTCAATTATATTAAGCCCATGAAGTAGTCCATCCCTGCAGGCAACATTCACAAATGGCTAAATAACATTAAAGCCATAAGAGAGACAGGCTTTAAATGAGTTCATCTCCAAATGAGTTAAAGTTTCAGTCATTCAATTTGACAGACTGAGAGAGTAAAACAAGTTAGTTTCAAGTTAAAATATAATAAAATTGCTGGTGCTGGTTTATACCAAAGATAGACATAAAATATTGGAGTAACAAAAGACTTCAGGAGTCTGAAGAAAGGTTCCGACCCGAAACGTCACCTATCCATTTTCTCCAGATGCGACCTGACCAGCTGAGTTACTCTGGCATTTTGTGCCTATCTTTACTTTTTTTTTGATAGTTAAATTTTTATTGGAGGCATGTACATATCATAGTCCAAACCACTACGAACTTTGTTAAACGGTTACATATTAAATATCCAGGTTTCCAGGGACCCCGCTACCAGTGTAGCTGGGGTCCTCATTTATCGGTTACATATTAACATTGACTCTAATTATTATTTGTTTTTTTCAATAGATAGAAAAAATAAAGAGAGAAAAAAAAGAAAATTAGAAAAATGGAATAAACTATGCATAATACAACTTAGGAGATAGGTCCGTAGGTCAGAGACCATAACTATTCATCTAGTCCTGGGTTCAAGCTTCAGTCAGGCTTCCGCGCCGGCCCATTCTACCCCTTCAAATAATCTATGAACGGAGGCCATATTCTAGTAAATAATTCTGGTTTGTCAATTAAGACAAATTTAATTTTTTCCAGATTTAAGGTCTCCGACATCTCCATAATCCACATTTTGATTGTGGGGGTTGCTGGGTTTTTCCAAAATTTTAATATTATTTTTTCCCCAGTTATTATACTGTAATCAAGGAAATTTCTTTGGTTAATTGTAAGTTTTAGGTATTGTTCTGATATGCCCAAAATTATTAATTTAGGATCGGGCTCCAGTTGAATATTAAGCACTACAGAAATAATTTAAAAAATATCCATCCAGAAATGTTTAATTTTTATGCAACTTACAAAGGTATGGGTTAAATTAGCCTCAGAGTATTGACATTTATCACAGATAGGAGAGATATTAGGAAACATTTTATTTAATTTTGTTTTAGAATAATGCAATCTATATAGTACTTTAAATTGTATTAAAGAATGTCTGGCGTTTAACGAACATTGATGTATATGTTGTAGACTTTCATCCCAAATATCTTTCGTTATGGGTTGAACTAATTCGTTTTCCCTTGCTTGTCTGTATAATTCCGTCGAAGGAATCTCACCATCTAAAATAATATTATAAATGTAAGATATTCATTTGACTGTGTTGGGGTGTTTGTTCAAACATTCATCTAGAATCTCTGGCTCTCTAGTCCTGTATTCTTATGTATGTGATTTAACATAATCTTTAAATTGTAAATATCTAAAAAAATTATTTGAATGTAATCCATAATTCTGTTGTACCTGAAACGAGAGGAACATACCTTTTCTATAAAGATGTCCCATCTTTTTAATTCCATAATTTTTCCATTGTGCAAAACCTTTATCCAATACTGAAGGTTTAAATGAAGGGTTATTTGCAATAGGGAGAGAAAGTGATAAATTATCCAATTTTAATGTCTTTTTTAATTGTGTCCAAATTCGAATACCACTATTGGATTTTCACTATAGATTTTTTAATTCAATTTTGTGGGAGTTAACAGAATCGGACCAATTTCAAAAGGCAGACAATCCTCCTTTTCCATCTTTAACCAGTCTGGTTGTCGATCCATATCTTCCAAACAGAAATTCATATTTTTGACATTGACTGCCCAGAAATAAAATAAGAAATTTGGTAAGACTAATCCTCCATTCGTCTTGGGTTTACGTAAGTGTTTTTTTGCTTATTTTGTGATTCTTATAATCCCAAATAAAACTTGTCACTATAGAGTCGACTTTTTTAAAGACATTTTTTGGGAGATATATCGGAATTGATTGAAAGGTATAGTACTATCTTTACTTTTAAGTTTGTTTTAAGTTGTAACGAGCAACACTTGTTTTCCACCTCTCGAGGAATGAATTGACAACATAGTCTCCTCTATAATAGAGAAACCAAAGAGTTGGCATCCATTTCACTAGGCAGCTGCAAAGACTATAAGCTTCCTGTTGCCTGCTACTTTAATTCCATTCCTACTGTCTGTCTGTTGCCTCATGCACATCATATCAAAGCCCAATGCCAGCTTGAAGAACAGTACATTTTCTATCTGGACATGTTGCAGGCTCCCATACTTTGAACAGCATCATAAAAAAGTGCAATTTTGAAGCAAGATATGCTGAGGAGAATGACTTACCTCGAGATCTACAATGCACATCAGGAGCTTGGTGAAATACTCTATTTGTGGGGATGAATATGGCTTCAACAACTCAGAAGAGGCTCAACATCATCCAAGACAAAATCAGCCCCCTTGAATGGCACTCCATCAACAACAACCATAAACATTAATTACCTTTAGTTTAGTTTAGAGATAGATTGCAGAAACAGGCTCTTCGGCCCACCGTTGACCAGCGATCTCCGTATATTAACACTGTCCTACATCCACTAGGGACAATTTTTTACATTAGCCAACTAACCTGCATACCTGTACGTCTTTGGAGTATGGGAAGAAACCGAAGATCTCGCAGAAAACCCACGCGAGTCATGGGGAGAACGTACAAACTCTGTACAGACAGCACCCGAAGTCGGGATCGAACCCAGGTCTCTGGTGCTGCATTTGCTATAAGGCAGTAACGTCACCATGCCACCACCTGCATCACCAATAGCAGCTAAGGCATGCATGATCTACAAAATGCACCTCAGTTACTTGCCTGGACTACACCAACATCACTTCCCAAATTCTCAAACTCTAAAGGGGCTGTCCCACTTGGGCGGCCTAATTGGCGAGTTTAGAAGAGTTTAAAAAAATGACACGTTGAAGACCTCTTTCAACTATGTAGAAGACCTCCTTCAACTATGTTGAAGACTAGATTCGACTAGCTATGACTAGCTATGACTAACTTCGGGAAAATTGGACACCGAATAGTGGAGAGTGAAGACGATCTCCTTCGACCTCCCTTCGACAATGATAAAGACTATCTATGACTATCTTTGACTACCCTCGATTACCTGCGACTAACATGCCGATCTACTACGACCAAACCTACGAGGAAAAAAAGTATTGATTTTTTTCATGGCGAATTTTTTTAACTCGCAGGCATTTTTTAACATATTGAAAAAAACGCCGCGACCTAGCTGAGGCCTCGGGTACGCAGAGACCAATATCGAGCATGAAGGAGAGTTACGAAGACCTCCTACGACCTCGTGTCGACCATGCTGCGAGTATGAGTCGAGGGCAAACTCGCCAGAACTCGCGGATTAGGTCGCCCAAGTGGGACAGGCCCTTAACTCCTGAGAGGACTGAAGACAAAAAGGTTCCACTCACTGTCATGATTCTAATTTGAAAGTATCCTTCCTTCATCATCACAATGTCCAAATCCTAGAACTACATGTACATTTTACAAGTGCATCTGTGCATGTATGTTGAAAATCACACGTGTACCAAGGGACTTGGAAGAGTCTTCATTTATTTTTCAATTATTGGAAGTATTGCTGCTGCCTTATTCTAAAAAAATCCTTTAGAACAAATACTAAATCCAAGCATATCTTGAGTGTAGATCATCAAACACAATACACTTTGTTCAGCCACAACAGTACATTATAATGTAAATTTATATCAACGATTTGGATGAGAATGTACAAGGTAAGATTAATAACTTTGCATATAGCATTATAGTGAAGAAGTTTATCAAAAAGTACAACAGGATCTTGATCAGCTCAGCAAATAGACTGAGGAATGGTAACGGCGTTTAATGCAGATAAGTGTGAGGTGATGCATTTTGGGCAGTCAAACCACAGCAGGGCCTTCACTGTAAATGGCAGGAATCTGTGGAGTGCTGTAGAGCAGAGGGATTTAGGAGTGAAGGTAAATGGTTTCCTGAAAGTGACATCACAGGTAGATAAGTATGTCAAGAAGCTTTTGGTACCTTGGCCTTCATCAGTCAAGAGTATTGAGCATAGAAGTTGGGATGTCATGTTATACCACATTGGTGAGGTAATCTTTGGAGTATTGTGTTCAGTTTTGGGCACCCTGCTATAGGAAGGATGTCATTAAGTTGGAAAGAGTGCAGAGAAGATTGGTATCATGATTTGAGGGCCTGAACTATAGGGACTGGTTAGGCAGGCTAGAATTTTATTTCTTCGTGTGTAGGCGGCTGAGGGTAAGTATATAGAACAAGCTGCCAGAGGAGGTAATGGAAGCGGGTACCATAGTAACATTTAAACAGCAACATGGACAGGAAAGGTTTAGAGCAATATGGGCCAAGCGTGGGCTGGTGGCACAAACAAAGATGGGGCATCTTGGGCAGCATGGGAAAGTTGAGCCAAAGGGCCCATTTCTAAACTGGATGACTATAAATTCCAAAGCAGTTGCACGATGAAATTTTGGCGTGCTTTGCCCAACTTTCTCCAATGCACAGACTTTGGATCCACAACACAGCATCCTATGTACAAGTCTAATACATCTCACTTACCACTTTGTAACCTTCTTCTATGATCACCCTTATACGAATATGCTCAATACCTGAACAAGAAGAGCAAAAAATAATTTTATGATGTCTTGGATAGGATTGTAATAAAGCATGAAGGTATTAAAATAAAATGCAATTCAGATAGGTCAATGAAGATACTTACCATGAAGAAGAAACCTAATACACTCACTGCTAACCTTTGTAGATATGCCACACCAGAGGATTTTTTTTGTATTGTGCTAGAAGATTTTATAGTACACAATCATTCTATTGTTGAGGTGAACTGTGTACAACAGGCAAAAAATATAATACAGTACAGTTGTATTTACAACTGCCCTGGGTGCTTTAATGCGGTACTCAGTACTGTTGCTGACCGCTCCAGTGACCAGAGTTTGATCCTTGCCCTGGGTATATTCTGCACATTCATGCACAACCTTCCCCCAAAGTGGTGGTCTGGTTTGCACCATTATCTCAAAGACATGATAGTGGGTTAACTGGCTACTATAAATGATCTCTGGTGGCACAATATTTAGGGTGGCAGGAGAGTTGACGGACCCGAGATAGAATAGGATGCAGGGAAAAAGCGAGGGATTGGGTCTGATGGGAGCGCTCAGAGAGCTGGCCAATTTGATGGGCTAAATAGTCTTTTCATATGTCTTAAGAAAATATGTAAACAAAAGATGGAGACACAGATGCCCCTAAGCCACCCGTGATGACACAGTTGGTTCTACCCCACCAATCAACACGCTACCAATTTTAACTATTTTGCGCAGTGCCAGTGACCAGCCCCAAAATATCACTGGCTCTCCTGGCTATCAGCCTGTCAATCAAACTAGTGCCGAGAAGAAAATATATTTCTGCACACCTGGGTCTCTTCCTACATCTCCCCCACTACTCTCGCTCTCCAAATATTGACATGTTTTTTTGGACAACTTGTATGGACCAACATCATGCTAATGAGAGATTATCACAATTAGCTGTGTTTTTTCCAACCATTCGCTTTTAGAGGCAGAGCTCCACAGCTTGGAAACACGACCTTTGGCCCAACCCATCCCTGCCAACTAAATTGCCAACTAGGGTCACTTGCCCGAAACGGGTCCATATTCCTTCAAAGCTTTCCTATCTAAGTGTCTTTTAAATGTTGTAATCGTATCCCTTTTAAAAGTAGTCATCACCAATCATGAACATATTACTTACATCTGTCCTCTGAAATCATGAGTAAGTGGCTTTCAGGCAACATCCTTGCATCTGAATCTAGATAGAGGAACTGAAAGAAGAAAACAAAATTAGAAAAACTGTAAAGTTGCCAAACATTATTTTGTAAAAATTGGTGCACTTGAATAGATGTAGGCAAATATTGGCTCAGAGCGCAAATGAAGAACTTCCCCAAATATAAAATCAAACATTACAAAAGTCCTTCACTAGACTAGAAAGAGACTACGTATTTATTTGAACTGAATCAGAATGTTTTTCACATCAGTTGAATCCAAAATCAGCTGTGAATGTTATAGACATTTCAAATCTATGACGTTACACATACAAAATATATGCACAGATATTAGCTTACAAACAAATTGCTTCCCCCCCCCAACCTTGTTCATCACCCACAACACAAAATAATTGTTGTCAGTACTCTTTGCTGCTAACCTTTCCAGATTTTGATCACCTCAGCTAGGACAACATTTTAGCAGGCAACAACTGGCATAATTGATGCTGTATTAGAGAACAGAGAGGAAAAAACCCAGGAAAAATAGCTTAAAATGTGGGGCGGCACAATGGTGCAGTGGTAGAGTTATTGCCTTACAGTGCCAAAGACCCAGGTTTTATCCTGACTACTAGTGCTGTCTGTACGGAGTTTGTAAGTTCCCCCCGTGACCACGCGAGTTCTCTCTGGGTCCTCCGGTTTCCTCTCACACTCCAAAGATGCGCAGGTCTGTAGGTTAATTGCCTTTGGTTAAAAAAAAAGTTGTAATTTGTTTCTAGTGTGTAAGATAGTTCCTAGTGTGTAGGATAGATAGTGCTGGTGTGCGGGTAATCCCTGGGCAGCGCAGTCGGTGGGCTGAGGGGCCTGTTTCTACGCTGTATCACTAAAGTCTAAAGTTTTTAATTGCTCAATGCTACTCTTGCTACAGTGTGCGTGGGTATTGATGAGGCAAGAAATGGATGGTTAAATTGGTGCCTAAATTCACATTCCTTCACACTAATAAAGTCTCTGACAAGTAGCATACTCATGTTGGTTTGCAGTACACTCTTTGAATATGGACCAGTCCGATTAATGGTGTTCCATAGGAATCAGTGGTGGAACCATGCTTTTTGCAATAAGTCGAAATGATTTGGATGTGGATGCAGGTAGCCTGGCCATTAAATTCACAGATGACAAATACCAAACTTGAGAGTTTTTGACTGTGTGGAGAGGAGTCTTCTGTTACAGGGCGATACTGGCGTGTTGTCTCGGAAATGGCAGATAGGGTTTAATTCTGATAAATGTGAGGTGATGCATTCTGGGAATACAGAGGCCAGAACGTACACCATGAACAACAAGGTTCCGGGAGGGGGGGGGGGCTGTGGAACTGAAGGACGTTGGCGTGTAAATTCAAGTATCATTTTTAAGTGCCAGCATGGATAAGGAGGCATATATGAAGCTGGCCTTCATTAGTCAAGAACAGAGGGGTTACACTGCAGCTTCATATAACCATAGTGGGAACTCAGCTGGAGCACAGTGTGGAGGTTTG
Source organism: Okamejei kenojei (assembly GCA_035221665.1). Taxonomy (NCBI): domain Eukaryota; kingdom Metazoa; phylum Chordata; class Chondrichthyes; order Rajiformes; family Rajidae; genus Okamejei; species Okamejei kenojei. The sequence goes on along the minus strand of CM069151.1, from coordinate 31,644,967 downwards.
GTCACCACTCTGCAGGAAGGATGCAATAGTGCTGGAGAGGATGCATAAAGGATTGACCAGGACGTTGCTTTAGTTAGGAGGAACAATTGAAGAGTCCATGTCAGTTTTTCCTCGAGTGGAGGAGGTTGAGAGTGAACATGATTGATGTATATAAAATTATGATGGTCTAGGTAGGGTAGACAGCAGGAATCTTTTTTCCTTATTAGAGGTAGTAAAACTAGAGGACATGTATATAAATATTTATACACGATCCGAGGGGGAACTTTTTTTACCCAGAAAATGACTAGTATCTGAAAAGCACTGGAGGAGAGAGTGGTGGAAGCAGACTCGCTACAAGTGCCTGGACAAGCACTAAAATCACCCAAGTGTTAAAGACCATGTCCAAGTCTGAAAGATGGGATTAATGTGGACCATGGTTCCCACTGGTTGGTGTGGACATTGTGATCTGAATGGTCTTTTTCTGGGTGTATGACTACATGACCAAGTGCAACCAAAACTTGTGTGCAAAAGCCAACTCAAAAGAATATGAAAATCCACCTTTTTCTGCATAACAATAATGGGGAAATTGTGGTCAGATATGCACATTAACAAACATACAGATCAGGTCTCAGAATCAAACAATTCACAAACCCACAGATACTTGGACAAGCTTGTGCCGGTTGGGTCTATCAACCATGACAGAAAATTGTTACAGTTGAGTTGTCACACAGTCTTCCCCTTCACATTGCTGAAGACAGCATCTAGTAACATACTATTCATTCATTCTTGAGCATTAAAATCAGTAAACCAGTCTCACTAAATCAGTCAATTTTAGCAAAGCAGGACTACACATGATTTTACTTCGGAGTCACGTGAGTGACGACGTGAAGAAGCCCCGCCTGGCGCTTGATCGGCATTACGTCGACGCTGACGGCAGAGCAAGAGCTGCAGAGGCAGCTCCTCTACAGCGGTAGGTACGGGCCCACAGGTAAGTGCAGTTGAAATAATTACAGGGCGTATCCAAACTCCGTGGCTGGTGAATAGAACCACCAGGAGTTAAAAAAGAAACGGAATTTAAAATAAAAAATAAAATAAAAGTTAAAATGAACAGGAAAAACTCCGGGGTAAAAACGGAGTTTAAAAAAGCGTCCCAGGGGAAAACTCAGCGATCGGGACAGCAGATTAGTGCGGAGCCGGTTCCGATACCGATGGCCATTAAAATTACTATTAGGGAGAATGCTCCACAACTTTTTGGCTATGAAGAAAAGAAAATACTCCGGGGGGAAAAAACGGAGTTAAAAAGTAAAAAAGGAATATAAATACTCCGGGTGAAACAACGGAGTTTAAAAGTTAAAAAGAAAGAAAAAGTTTACAGATGGAAAAACACCAGTGGGGAGGAAAAAATATAAAAGTCAGAGAGGCCATGATTTTAAAAAGTTCCAATAAAAAGGCCTCCAGACAAAAAAAGCTTTATGGCTTAAAATTAATGGAGAAAGACTCTAAAAATAAAAAAATAAAAATTCAAATAAAGGGTTTAAAAAGGCCCAGAATATTCCCAAAAAACAAACCCTGAGGGGTTTTCATATATTAATATATATGGTGGAATTTATCAATGTGGGAATATCTACCTCAGATTGTTTTGGAGGTAGTCTCCTTGAGGAACAATTCAGGAGTAACCAGGGCAGTAAAAGAATATGAAAAAACTGACCCTAAAGGTGCATTGATAGTGGTGGCTGGTCATAAAGTACCCACCACAGCACCAATATATATATATACAGGTGTACTAGGTACGATACCTGAATGAAGGAGTGAGGCCATGGAAAATAACCATGGAAACCAAAATTAATTGGTCTCTCACCAAAGCTGTTATGGTTGAAACAGCAGAGTTATTGATAAAACTTTTTATGTTTTATTAAGGTATCAACGGTGAAACCGATTATGGTACCCAAGTCTCAATTATATGGAGACATAAGGAAATACGATTTCAAAGTATTTCAAGCTGGTGCGTGGCATCACTACTTATGTAAAACAAATAAAACATTGTGCAATAACCAAAACATTAAAAATAAAAAGACAAATTGCCATTAGTTTGTGGAGCTCAATGGGAGAAAAATATATAATAAAAATATCTATCTATCTATCTCTATCTCTATCTCTATCTCTATATCTCTATATCTCTATATCTATATCTATATACACACACATGTAATTGTTATTGGGACCAATTTTGCACTTTAGATTTGCAGGTCAAAACAGATCAAGTTATGTTAAACTCCTGATTATTATGGAGTAAACCTGCCTCAGGATAAATCAAAGACATTGGTCATGAAACTTTGGAAAAATTATGATCCAATGTAAGATTTGATAATGGATCAAAACAAAGGCAGGAGTATGATAAATAAATATTTATCCAACACAGCCGTATGTGAACCCATATGATTGGGAAGAAAAGGCTTCATGTACATTTGAAGAGGTGCAAAAACTTGTTACAAAATGAGTTGATGAAATCTCCAATTGTGGGAGATTACAGGTGTGTTATGATCAACGATATGGCATAACAAAGGGTTGATTTATTTTAATGTGCAAAGGATCTACAAAAAAAAAAAAATTGTAGAAGGAATTGGTTCACTTGTATAGGAAAACCTAAAAAATTGATTTTAGGTTTGCACCCAAAATATCTCCAATAAAGAGGAGGTACGTAAATTTATATCATAAATTTCCCCAGGGAAAAGAAGATGTGGTGGTAAAGCCATACAACACATCATTTTAAATACACTTTTATAGTGTAAAAACATTTTATTAAAATGGACATCTTCAACATTGGAAAACAGTTGTTATTAACAAATTGTTAATCATTACTATAAGACTCGAAGGATTGGTATTTAGTACCAATTTATTATCATATTTACAGGTACTTGAAATTAGAATGGGTCAGCTGTGCAAGTTAAGACATTGTCTAATGGATTAAACTCAGTTCTAGGCTGTTCACATAATTACTGGAACAACAATTGCACTGATAAGAAGATCAGCACTTGCACTAATGAGGACGTGGTCATGGTTTATCTTGATCACATTTTAATTGGAAGGTTGATCAGGAGTCAGCTGCAAATTAGTGCAGCAATTACAAGCCTGTTGAGAGGCGAGGGTCCTGACCCATCCAATAAAACCTATGCTTTAGGCATTCATAAACATTCCTAAATTACTATTCTGGATTCAGGAGTAATTCAGCACCATATGAGGGGGGAAAATGTTTTCCGAGATACAAATATGTCTCATTGCTTTGTTGGCAAACTTTGTCACTCCATCAGAGAAGGAGCTTAGGTAAAAGAGTAAAAAAGCTCCAAAAAAGGGAAAACACAAGCATTATAAGAGTATGCAGGCCTTTGTTGACAGGCCTATGCAAATTCCAAAGGATACGTTATCAGAATTAAAGTAGTGGATCGAAAAGGTCCACAAGCTGCTTTAAATATATAAGCTTAGCAGCCGTTGCAAGCTGAAGCAAGTATTATCTGATGATGGATAGCTTCTGTGATTATTTGGGTTAAGATAAGAATAATATATATTCTTATCAAGCTAATATTTGATACGTCTCTTGTTTGGGACTACGGACAATAACACCAGGTAATTGCAAATTTTCTCCAAACATTTCTATTAATTATTGGAGTATCAGGAGTTTTTATGGATTAAATACCTATTGTTCTATTATGAAAGTGTGCATGTCATATCAGGTGAACATTACCATGGCTGCGGCATATATCAATCACATGAGTCAAGTAAGATCATTATCAAGTGATTATCTGGGTGGCGTATTCTAAAAATGTTTTAGTCTAGCTGTTTATCTCTAAGGAAGAGACAATGTTGTCGCACACAACAAATCAGGGGAAAAACATTGTCAGTAATATGGATTACTTACCATTAATCTGGTTGTATCCAGATTAAATCACCGATCTCTCAAATGTTCTCGTGGGAAAACCGAGAACAGGAGCAGTGGATGCATTTCGCTAAATTACATGAGGAAAGATGTTCTTTTATGTTCCTCATTTTTGTCTGATAGGGCAGTGTCTGATGAAAATGTAGCAGGACGCTGCCAGGGATGCTTTGGTGGCCCAAACCGGACCTTCATGGTTCTCATTAATGTTGAGACTGATGTTGAACCAGTTATGATGACTCATAGTTGCAGTAATTTATTGTTGTACAAATTCATCCATGGCATGAAGATATGAATTTGGCTATCTGCAGGTTTGACCAGACCATTATAACAGTTTGACGGTCAAAGAGGTCTATGAATGTTTTAACTAATATAACAATATAACAATTATGTACAAAAGGAATGTTATACCTGCAATTTGGAGAAATAGTTTTAAAAAACAATATTTTGTTTATAAGAAATTGGAAGTCTTTTGCAGACAGTAAAAGTTATTTTATCATATTAGATATATGGGAATTTCCTTGTGGATTGCATTTTTTCTCAGCATCTAAGTGATAGAGCCAATAATAGGGCTCATAGTGTTTATCGTCCTATTCTGTCCAAAATTGAAATACCGAAGTTGGGAGATCAATAGTCCTGACTTGCCTTAGGCAATGGACTCCAATTCTATCAATGATTCAAAAAATTAACATTGAAAGTAATAATGCTCATGACTTTATCAGCATAAGAGTGCAAACATTGCAAATGTTACGTTATATAATTGCATGTGGCTACAGATTACAAAATCTTATATGTTTATGAATTTACCAAACAAAGCAGACCAAGAAGAGCTGGAAACAAGGTAAAATTTAAGCATATCCTGTCAGCCAAAAATTGTGTGTGGGTCAACATTGACTCAATATGTTAAATTAGGTAAGAGTCTCTGTGGTGGTGAGACAGCACTACTTATTACACAAAAAAAAACACATTAAGTGTCAGTAAAAACTGATGGTTCTAGATAATTATATTCTAGATGGTTAAAACATGTTTAAAACTCAGTGGAACTAGACATTGAAATGTGGAAAATCACTCCATTAAGGAGGTAGATACATTCACAGGAATGGCACAGGATGGGCCGCTCGAGCAAAGATTCAAGGCCGCAGGAGGGTGTAAAATAAATATCAAATTTACAAGGAACCAGTCATGGTGTCAGGATTGGACACGGAGTGTTGGGTTCTCTGTAATTGTTGATTTGTTTATACTATCAAATTATATTATCAATTGATATTTTGGTGATAAATTTGCCTTTCAATGGAAAGGGCATTACTTTCATTCTTTTATAATGGAAAAAAATTTATCACGTAAACTGAGGCAATGTTTGGGAAAAAATGTGTTATTTGCTCATTACTGTGTTGATTGAGCCAGATTGTCGTATGGAATGAGTCTACGACATAAAAAACTCAGAAGCTACAATATCTTCACGTAGTCACTCACGTGACTCCGAAGTAAAATAGTAAGATTAAACGAA